>JAPFRF010000007.1:83525823-84125823 GCA_029282475.1 Phrynocephalus forsythii | reverse complement strand
AATTCTATAGGCTGGGGAAGTTCCCATAATAAAATGTGAAGGAGCAGTTGTGACAGAGATTGAGCTGAAGATGTAACTCAACCGCAGCCATGACTAAAATTATCTTATTATATCCTCTCCAGTCTTCTGGCAGATAACTGGCCAGAGGCAAAAAGGTTACTTTGCACATGTTAATTTGGGCTGTCAAATACTCCATGTGATAAAACAGCTATATAAAATCCACCCGCTCCTTCTTATTCTCCTGCAGATTTTACTAAGTTTGCGGTCTGTATCCCTCAATAGAAGCAGATTCTATTGGCCGCTCTTTTGCTTTGTATTTTTTTTGCCACTCTTTTATTTATTTGAATGCTATGAAGTATTTAGGATGCTGTACAACAAGATCAAAACAAGAACCACTACTATTTATCAGCAAGAGAAACCGTTACAGAATGGTCACATGAATGGGCACGACTCAAAAAAATGGTGTTTTGTTTGTCGTTTGTCGTTTAGGGTTCGTTTTCATTTTTCGTGAATTTTTTGCAAAAAATTTCGTTTTCATTTCGTTACATAATGAAATGAAAAAACGAAAATGAAAACGAAAAATTGCTGTTTCGTTAGCATTCATTACAGTTCAATGTATTTGCCGCAACAAAAACGAAACACATGACAAAATTTCTGTTGTTTCGGTTCATTTCATTTCATTTTGGAGACAAAATTCGTTTTAACAAAACGAAAAAACAAAAACAAAAACGAAAAATTGCTCGTTTCGTGCCCATCTCTAGTCACAATTAACTGGCATCCTGTAAGTGTACCTCAAGAGGAAGATGTTTTTAGATGATAGCACCTTTCATAGAACTATGGTTTTTGAGCTTCCTTCCGGTAAATCTGGAGAATTTAAATACATCTGAAACAGGTTTTTTTGGGAGATGAGAAGCTGGATTGTCCTTCTCCAGCTTAACTTGCTCATCCCTAAGGCTTTAGGGAGTGATGGGCTTCCTTTAGGTTCCCAATATCACCTCTAAATTGTCCCTGGTCGCTTTGAGGTCAACCATCTGGAGCCAGATGGAAAATAACACATCAGGAAGGTCGACATTAAAAGGTGCCTCCAGGCACACACTTCACCCAGGAATATGTTTTCAGGACAAACAAATGGAACATGTACACAAATCCTTCTGTACACACATAGAGCTGGTATACAAACATAGTTTTTCACACCTCCCTCCCTCATCTGCAGTAAATCTTCTGGAGATCGACAAGTAGAGAAAATTTTCAATTAGCCCAAATAAATCCAGTATATCTTGCAGTCCAGTCAAGCCCTTTGTTTTAAATAAACAAGCATCAACCTGTTTGGTAAATATAATCAATCAATTGTAACCATATGAGTAAGCATCTTTACTCAGAGGTAAGTCATACAAGACAAGGAGATCTGCTGTTTCACTACTGGGTTTAGGATTGCAATCTAAATTTCATGTCCTAAACTTTCACCAACTACCTTCAAGAGGATTATTTGTCAATCTCTCAAGGTAAGATGGCAGTGTCTAAGAATATCAGTGTTACTCTGTACCAGGGATGGGAACTCAGGATGTGATACTCGCTGTCAAGTTGGACTTAAGTTGCACCATTAACTCAACTTGGATTTGACTTGTTTTGGCTTATTTTTACCAATGATTCGGACTGAAATCACAACTTGGAATATACCCCCCTTTTATTTTATTTTTATTTTTTAAGGGAAAAATGCTTGTTTTAATAGGGACCCTGACTTGGGGCTTGGAACTCAGGATTTGGTCTGAAAAACTCAGACGTGGGACCAAAGACTCAGATTTGGACTTAGAACTCAGACCCGAAGACTTGACTGTATCCCTGTTGTATTCTAGTGAAAATGGAACTTCCTTTTTAACTCCTCAATTTTATTTCTAAGGTTGTCTATGTTCAGTGATTGAATGCCGGTAGCTGAATAAATTGTGATAACATCTTGGTATTTTGCAAAATACGGAGGAACACTTGACAGGTGTCAGCTTCTTGTTTTTTCTTTGTTGAAATAAAGTCTGTGAGTGGCTTCTGACATGCAACTCATGTTCCTTCCAACAGCTTTCTTTGATTAAAATCAGAAGTTGACAAGGCACACAACCAGACAAAAAAAGACAAGTTAAAAAAGAGAAAAAAGAACCAAAAAAAGAACCAAAAAGCCAAAATGCTGTTGCTTAGCATAACAATCACACCAGACTGCCTCCATTAAATCAATAGGAATCTGGTGAGAACTTAGAGGGGAGTTGACATGCTAAATCCTTCTGATCCAATGGGCCTACTCTAGTGTAATTCACTATACTGTACTAAGCAATAGGATTCTGGTCCAGGTAAAGGTGTTTTTGTACACAACTCGATATTACAAAATTTGATATTCCAGGACAGGGAAGGATGCTTGTTTCAAAGACTTTTTACAAGAACTTATCTTCTCACTCTAAGGCAGAACATGGGAAATTTACTAGAGTACAACTCTAAGAATCCATGGCTTTTGCTTTTTGGGTTTTATTATACCTTTTATTCAGGACACTGGAAACTACTCCGGGAGTTTCTACATCAAAAGGCCCCTTGTAAATACTTAAAGACGTTAAAGTACATACTGCTAAATAGTTTTCTTTTAAAGCAGTTCACACCAGAAACTGCTCAAAGGCATAAGAGCTGTTTACCAACTCAAATGTTGGTTGTAATGCATTTATAGTACAGTGATGTCAAATTCTGATAATGTATTGTAGCAGCAGGAAGTCGTCTGTGAAATCCTGGCAACAGCCCATGTAAAAGAGGACTGCATTGTAAAAGTGGTTTAGGTCTCTGACTGCAGATCCAGAGTTTGGGAGTTTGATTCCTCGCTATGCCTCCCTGGACAGAAGATGGACTGGACCAGTGGTTCTCAACCTGTGGGTCCCCAGATGTTCCTGGACTGCAACTTCCAGAAGTCTTCATCACTAGAAAAAGTTAGCCAGGATTTCTGGGAATTGCAGTCCATGAACATCTGGGGACCCATAGGTGGAGAACCACTTGGCTGGATGATCCACAGGGCAGCTACCAGCTCAGCAGTTCTAAGATGGTCAACCCACAAAGAGAGCACAGTAATTTCTGATATATCATGGCACCTTCACATCTGAATTTTAAAAAGGGTATTTTTGCCTTTATTGTGATGGCTTAAAATAGCTGAATGGCATTCTCCTTAATGGCTTTCCTGTCTTAATTTGCATTTCCTTTGAACTAAGATGACAGCGTCAAAAAAGAAATCTTCCAAATTTGCCGCTACTTCCCGGCCTACAGAATATTCTTGCATTGTCACCTATAATAAAAGACGAGAACTGGTGATGTTAAGGGAACACTTTGAACATCCTCAGATGCAGCTAGCCTTCTTCATATCAGCCACCACATGTACTCCAACACATCTGATGAGTCCCCAGTTGAGAAATGTTGTGTCACCTTGCAAGATAACTTCTTTTTTTTCTGGAATAATTGTTTGGGAAAGATGAACAGACTCACAGATATGTGGTTCATTATATAACTGGCATGAAACCCACTATTTCAGGTCTGCAGAATGGGCCAAAGGTATTTTAGAATATTTTACTCATCGTAAACCCATGCAATATATTACATGCATTGGTTGGACTGACCTCTGGGGGTCTCCTGAGCCACCTTGTAAGATGATCCTTCTCCAACCTGGTGCCCTGCAGATGTGTTGGATCATAACACCACTATCCACACCAACCAGATATGATGATTGGCATCAAACTTGGGGATAACCTATATAGACTGGATTTTCTCCTACAAAGCACAGTGGGAATTGCCTAACCAGTCTAGATCCACCAAATCAATTGTGGAGCTGTAAACCAATGTTCATGCAAATTCCACGAATGCCCTTGGGCTGGTCTACCTGCCAACAAGACTTGGATCTAGGTGATAACCTTTTCCAGGCTCATCTTGGCACATCAGAGCTTCAGAGAGTAGTTCTTCCCATCACTTGCTTTCGGCTGCCAGGGCTCAGGCTCGGGGTGTTTTAAAAGCAAAGCATGTGGTTTATGAGTGAGTGCTGGTACTGTAAACTGTCTCACCCCAGTGACCACTCACTGGCCCACATGATTTGAACCAGCAAGGCTGTGGGACTGCCAAGAAGCCTGCAACTAGCATCACAGAGACCTCATTATTCATTTGGAATTGTGTTTGCATCGAATTGTAATATGAAACCCTGAATCTAAATTATCCGGCTAGAGTGATCTATTGATGAATATAAGAGCGATACAGCCCAGGTTAATTTACTCAAAAGTCAGTTCCACTGAGTTCACTGCTACTCATTCTCAGGGAATCATACTGTACAATATACAGGACCACAGCCATAACACCGGACATGCTGGGTAATCTCATCCTCATAGTTCCTCTGAGATCTTTTGGGTTGGGGTGGCATTAATATCCAGCCTAGCCTTTGATGCATGCAGCCTATCTATGGAGTACAGCTTGGAAAAATTACTTGTCTGTAGTACAACTCTCCAAATTCCAGGGGCCGTGTGGATCAGCAGCAATCTTAAATTCTAGTCCACAGTTTTATTTCTTCCTATAAGCATCAGCGAGAAGAGGATCAACTCAGCATCTCATTCAATTATGGATGTGTTTACTTGACTTTTTTATTAGCCGCCTGGAGAAAACTTCAAAGAGCTTTTGATTTATTTATTTTTAAAGAACCATTATTACAAAGTTGGTCCTTTTTAAACACAAGTTTACAAAATAGTATTCTTGAATTTAGAGGATTTTAATATGTGGATCCAGGGCCACTATTATTATTATTATTATTATTATTATTATTATTATTATTATTATTATTATTATTATTATTATTATTATTATTATTATTATTATTATTATTATTATTATTAGAACATGTTTGTAAAAACCATTCCTTAAAAATCCCTTGGTCATGTGGACTGTAGAATGCTGGTAGTTGCAGTCCAAAGGAAAAAGTTACTTTTACAAACTCTGCTTTTGAGCAAAGCCAGACCTACATTTTTTGAGGCCTGAAGCTTGAACTGTTATGAGGGACTCTTTGCAACCAGCAGGGGTGTGGTGGCTCATCGGACTAAGGCGCCAAAACAGTCAGCTGCAAAATTGACAGTTTGGCAGTTCGAATCCCGGGTGCCACGCAGGGGAGTGAGTTCCTGCTGTTAACCCCAGCTCCTGCCAACCTAGCAGTTCGAAAGCATGTAAATGCAAGTAGATAAATAGGTCCAGTCGTAAAAAAAAGCGGGAAGGTAAACAGTGTTCTGTGCACAGAAATGCATTCAGCCATGCTGGCCACATGGCTACGAACGTGTACAACTCTTTGGCTTGGAAACCGAGATGAGCACCACCCCTAGTGTCGGAGATGACTAGCATGCATGTGCAAGGGGACTTTTTATTTTTGCAACCAGCAACAAGGTCTTGGTAACTACTGTTATCTTCTTCAATGGGGTTGTTCCACAATAGATCACTACTTTTTTAAAAAAGTGGTTTTAGGGGTTCCCCCAGGATTAGGGGCCCTAAATAGAGATGGGCACGAATCCCAGTTCAAAGGTTCGTCTGAGTTGGTAAAGGTGGCATCACAAGAGCTGGTGCTCCTCTCCCCTGCCTCCTCTGGCTCAGACAGACACTCGCCTGGTCCAGCGTGCTTGTCTGCTCCAATTTCAGACCTGGCATCCATAAAGGCTCCTCTGCCTTCTCCTCTTGGCTGATCTCTGACTCAGACAAGCATGGCAGAGAGGTCTCTGCTTTTGACCATGACTGGGAGATTAGCTGAGAAGGTAGAGACAGGAAGCACATTCAGGCTGGTGAGTGGCCAATCAGCTGGGGAAGTGGGGGCTGGAAGCAGCAGGTCCTGCCCCCCGCCTTGAAGAACTGAGCCAAACCTCCAAACTGAGGCACCGAAACAGTCAGCTGCAAAGTTGGAAACTTGGCGGTTCGAATCCCGGGTGCCACGCGGTGATTAACCCCAGCTCCTGCCAACCTCGCAGTTCAAAAGCATGTAAAATGCAAGTCAATAAATAGTTACCACTGTAAAAAGTGGGTAGGTAAAACAGTGTTTCCATGCAGCCATGCCTGCCAAGTGGCCATGGACTTGCACAGCACTGACTCTGAATATGGAGATGAGCACCGCCCCTAGAGTTGGTCACAACTAGCATGCATATGTGGGGGGAACCTTTACCTTTACCTAGGTGCTCTGTTGATGCCTTTAGCTATAGTTGCCATATATGCCTTCACAAAATAGCATTTTGTTTTTGAATTTAAGGTGACATTCTGGTTGTTGTAGTGCCCCTGCTTCTAAGCCAATAAGGCCACCATTTAGGAGGCCAACCTGCCACTTCCTGTTAGCAAAAGAAAAAAAACCAAAAGAATTAATCCCGTTCCAGAATTATCAGGAAACAGATGGGTGGGATGGAGGCAAGATCAGATGGCAGGCAGAAACGAGCATGTGGTGCGGTGGGACTAGATGAAGCATCTTAATGTGTGTACCCTTCCAGCGGCATGCCAAGCAGGGCTGCCCAACTTTTGCCCTTGGCAGCCAAACATGCCTCTGGAGAAATGCTGACTGATGATTCTTTTTTAAAACCAAGCCTGGCCGCGCACATATTAAACCCCCCCCCCCGAGATTCAGGAAGGCCGTTATGTAAATTTACTTCTAAAAATTGACAAGGTTTCTTTTGTTGTTGTTTTCAAATGCTTGTAACTCCCCTTCCCCCAAATCTTTGAAGCTTTCTCCAGGCACCTGACAAGAGAGCCAACTAAACACATCCTCATTTAAATGAGATTCCCAGTTTGTCATCCCTGCCTGTGGACATTTTTTCCTGGCAAAAGTCAAACGGCAGGCGGGGCGCGTGTTCTGAATGGTTTTGTGTATTTTTGCAAGGGTTCCCAATGCTTTAATTCAGTTCTCCTGATGGAACGAAAACATGCCTTTTAAAAACAATGGCAACAAATAAGCAAAAACACGGTTTTACGGTCTCCTTGCTTCTTTTTTTGCAGTTTGGAATTTGAATATATTGGTGCCATGACCACTGTCTGGGTTTTACAGCTTATGCAGTGTTATCTTCCCTGTCTTGTCATAAACCACCTGGGGAGACATCATAATGCAGAGATTAGAAGTCAGCAAGGGGAGAGTGTCAGAAGCACAGCAATTGGTTCCTTTCAGCCTTGTTGGGCTCCTGCCAGCCAGAGCAGAATTGGAGGCAGGTGGGAGCCCCCCCCCCGCGCTCTGCCTTTTCATGTTAACTAGCTCCAGGGCTACCATGATCTCCCCTCTCCCAATTTTAGGAAGCATGTCAAGAAAACTGAGTGACCTTAGGAGGCACAAGGTCAACCATCTCTTCTTGCCTCCCAGCCAGATCATTGACAAGCTAAGACTTTGAAGTCAGCTTATCTTATACAGTAGACCCTTGTTTAACAAAGGGTTTGTATAACATAAAATCTGTACAACATAAAAAATTCCAGAGATAGGGGAAATTTGCTTAACAGAATCACCTATGGGGCAAATCTGTACAACATAAAAATGGGATTACTCCATTTTCAATGCATTCCTCTGGGAAATTTGTATAAAGGAAAATTTGCTTAACATAATTTCATTTGGAACGAATTAATTCCTTTATACAAGGTACCATTGTACTCATCTAAAGTGGGATTTGAATAGGAGAAATTTCCAAGTTTGGCACCTCCAAAGGCTCAACCCATAACAAAGCTGGGCAACGTTTCATTTGGAACAAATTCCTTTATACAAGGTACCACTTGTATGTTATATTGCATGTGTTGTAGCTGTTTTTAAATCTATGTGGAATGTTTTATATGAGTTGAATAGAGCAACCGTGAACTTTCTTTGTTCTTGCAAGGGGGCAATGACAATAAAGATTCTTATTCCTATTCCTGTTCCTATGACTGCAGAGGTTTGAGCCATCACTATGAATCAGCCTTCAGCAACTTGCCACCACCTCTTGAGAATCAGAGCCATCAAGCCCTGTTGACTGGAGGGAGTTCAGGAACTATGCTGTAACAAAGCACATCTTCTGAGATCTCCTCCAACTATGTATTTCTGCATCTCTTTCTGTACAAACGCCCTCCCAGCCTCCACAGAACTAGGTCCAGTGAGTTGCGGAAAAATAAAATGGAATACAGGATTAAGACTATAGAATAATGTCTCGTGGCATTTCAAAAGCTAGAAAAATGTGATTTTCCAGGGGTTTGGAGCAAACCTTAGTGCCAGATTACTGGGCTGGGAGACCTCCCTTATCAGCAAAGGCTAAAACATTTGGGGCTCTTTTTGTCTGGAAAAAGGCACCTGAGGTGGGATATGATTGAGATGTACAAAATAATGCAGGGTATGAGTAAAGTGGACACTCTTCTCCCTCTCACAGAATACCAGAACTGGGTGACATACACTCAAACTGAGGGCTGGGAGAGTAAGAACAGTCAAAAGAAAATGTTTTTTTTTTACCCAGTTTGGTGTTACTCTATGGAACTCCCTGCCACAGGATGTGGTGATGACACCTGGCCTGGATGCCTTCAAAAGGGGATTGGACAGATTCCTGGAGGAAAAGTCCATCACAGGTTACAAACCATGATGGAGATGTGTAATCTCCAGGCTTAAAACCAGGGTACTTCAAGGGCCAGATGCAGGGGAGTGGTATCAGGAGACAGATATCTAGTCTTGTGTGTATCCCACAGTGGTGGGGCCACTGTGAGATACAGGAAGCTGGACTAGATGGGCCTTTGGCCTGATCCAGCATGGCTCTTCTGATGTTATTTTGTTCTTAACTGTTAGCTGTTTCCAGGGGTACTAGACATCTTAAAATGCACAATGCACTCTCTGTGTATCACTCAAGAAAAAAAAGTGAGAGATCTGACTGCAAACTTGAAAAAGTTACAATTCCTGTAAAGTCCCAGCCAGTGCCTGTACATGCTGATGAAAAGATTTGGAGAGGTGTAGCTTTAAAAGTAATGGTTTGCCATATTGCGTCTGTATCCTCTGTATAGCCGAATTTAAATTGCCCCATTTTATCCTCACAACAATGTTAGGTTCAAACATTGGTGGAATTGCAGCTGAAAAAGTGATTCAAATACCAGTTAATTGGAAGTTGAGTCATGGCTATTGGACTTCTTTTTCTTGAGAGATAGAAATGTTTCACTGCTCATCCAAACAGCTTCTATAGCTGACTATAAGATGGAGGACTCGCACTAGCTGTATTCAGACTGATGAAGCAGTTTGGATGAGCAGCAAAACGTTTCTATCTGTCAAGAAAAAGAAGTCCAGTAGCCATGAATCAACTTCCAGATAAACTCACCTGGGTGACTGAGAATCTTCACAGTCAAATACCAGTTCTTTTTCTAGTGCAGTCAGGTCCTACAACTCCATGAACAAAGTCCTATTCTGTAACCATCCAGCGCTAAACAAACACCTTTATATGCTGCTTCTACCCAAACAAGAAATGTGCCTTGGAATCCCTGATCCCTTCATAAGCACACCTTGAAAACAGGAGAGAGGGAATCCAAATTAAAGGAAACAACAATGTCCCAGTTCAGCCACCTGAGTTGTAGGGACGCTGCTTTCTCTCATAGTGAGCTGGCAATGCACAGCTATCGTCCTGTTGTTCATATGCTCTATAGTAGGCATGTCCAAACTTCAGCCCTCCTGATGTTTTGGACCACAACTCCCAGAATTCTAAACTTAGAATGCCAATGACAAAGGATTGTGGGAGTTGTGGTCCAAAACATCTGGAGGGCTGAAGTTTGGACATGCCTGCTCTATAGGAAGCCACCTCCCATTTCTAACCAGAATGGTGCAAAAGTTCTGAAAACCATGCCTTATGAGAAATTGTTGTGGGAGGTGGGTGCCGTTAGCCTGCAGAAGAGAAGACAGAGGGGATAGGAAAACCATCTTCAAAGAGTTTAACGGCTGTCATGTGGAAGATGTTTTCTTTTAAGCTTCAAAGAACCAAATCCAAGGCAATGGATTCCGATTGCAAGAGCGGAGGTTCACGTGAACATCCGAAACTTTTGGACAGAAGAAAACAAACAGCCCTGGCAGGGTTCTCAAAAGAGGTTAGACCACCAGTAAGATGTCCTTCTTTAGCAATGGGCTGGACTTGATGCTGGTTCTGAACCCAGCTCTCATGAGTCCTGGTTGGACACACTGTCTGCTACCTGACTCTGGCTTTCAGCAGTTATCTTGTATCAGGTAAATGTAACCTTATGCAAAACAGGGAAAATGCATCTGGATTTCCCCTAGAAAAGAGGCGGATCAATTACAAGATGGACCGACTCCCAAAAGGACATCACAGGCATCAGTTTGCAGGACCTGAACAGGGCAATTGAAGACGGGACATTTTGGAGATGCCACATTCACAGGGTCATCGTACGCCAGGGGTGACTTGATGGCACAGAACAAACAAACTGAGTTCAATCAGAGTTAGGGCAGAGGCACATCTCTCCTGTACCTTCTGCCCCTGCAAATATATAACAGGAAGACCCAGGAAGCATTATGCGCCTGCGTCAGATTAGAACCCAGGTCACTCAATTCATTTCTGGACCACATTGCTTCTCACTTTGATGTGTGAGAAGCACTTTAACCCTGTGGCGCAGTGGTTAAATGTCTGTAATGCAGCTAAAACTGTGCTCACGACCTGGGGTTCAATCCCAGGTAGCAGGCTCATGGTTGACTCAGCCTTCCATCCTTCCGAGGTCGGTAACACCAGTTCCTTTGTAAGTTCTGCTGATTCAATGAGCCTCCTCTAGTGACCACTTACTATGCCAAGGGACTAGATTTCAGCCTGCGCCACTCTTTATTAACACCCTTCATTGTGATGGACGATGGATGATCCTCCTATTGACAAAAGCAGGGAGCTGTCAAATGCAGGGCTACTGTATCCTAAATCAACCCCCTTCTTAACTGATTCCCAAATGGTTCAAACCATACCCAGCCTGCTGGTGTGTGTGTGTGTGTGTGTGTTGTTGGGGGGGGGGCAATGTGTAGGTTGCATACTGTAATTAAACTGTAAACCGCCCAGAAACTACTTGAAGTGGTATAGGGGGAGGTATATAAGCAGAACACTTTGCTTTGCTTTTAGTGGCCCATGTTACCTTTTGGTAGCAATCATTGACTGAAACCTCAGAAGGAAGCAGCCAGCTACAGCACAAACATGCTGAGAGATTTCTCTGTAAGCTGCCTGCTTTAGTATGCAATGTGAGTTACAGGATATTGTCTCCTCTAGAGGCCTATCATCTCTGCCTGAGAAGAGCAAGACTGTCTGTGAACAGCATTAGAACAACAAGGCAAGAAAAATGGAATAGCCCTGAATAGGGAAAAGGTGAAGGACACCCAAGCGGCAGCCTCCGTGATGACCTTGCAGATGGCAGCAAGAGCGGATCTGCCATTAGTGAGCCTTCTTAGGTTACCGACAGAGCTTGGGAAGTTCAAAAAGTCTGGAGTGCACCTCTCAAAGATTCCTCACTTGGGGAGTTCCCTTCCCAAGCTCCAGCAGAAGACAAATGCTCAAAGCCGTCCAAGAATATATTCTCAAAGGCTTTCATGGCCAGGATCTGACAGCTGTTGTCAGTTTTTTGGGCTGTCTGGCCTTGTTCTGGAAGTTTTTTTCCAGACTCGGTGGCCGGCATCTTCAGAGGGCAGGGAGCTCAGGGAACAAGGAGCCCAGAGCCCAGCGAGAACTCCTAGTTCCCTGAACAACCTTGCCCTTTGAAGATACTGGCCACCGAGTCTGGTGAAATGTCAGGAAGACAAACTTCCAGAACACGTCCAAACAGCCCAAAAAAACTCACAACAGCTTACCGTCTGAGAATGATCGGCCTCAGAGTAGATGAAGAAACCCTTGGTGCATTGTGGGGCCTGGCTAGAACAGGATAGAGACTAACATCCTAGGAATCTTATCAGATGGGCCTTTTTTTAAGAAACAAAACAAAAACCTTGTTTCTAGTCCTCAAGGGAGCACATGTAAGAATGTTTACATTCGTTGTGATATTGGCTGAGCAGGATGGTCAAGAAGTGGGTACTAGAGATAAGCACAAACCAGTGGATTCGGCAGCTCGTGTCAGTTCATTTATTGGCCAAACAGGTGTCTGGTGTTTCCCAGCTCTACCTCTTCCAGTGGGTACTGCCTCTGAGTGGAAGAGGCTGGGGTGGGAAGCTGCAAATACCTGTTTGGCCATTAAACAAACTGGCAATTCATGCTCATCTCTAGTGTTTATATTGAACTGCTAGCTGGTTCCCCTCCCCATCACTTGTCTAACTTTTTTCAAATTTTCATCAGCCAGATTTATTACAGTGCAGAGTTTGGTTGAACTGCAGCTCCCCTAAACCCCTCACCCACTGAGAAGTGCAGCTCAACAAAATACAAAGGGTGTTACATCCCTCATCCCTATCTGATGGGGTAAAAAAAAACAAACAGGGTGGCACAAGATTTGTACACTTCAGTTTCCAATCAGGCAATTCCCGTTTGGCATCTTACAGCTGTAAACAGCTTAAAGCACAACTGAGAAGCAACAGATTCCATAAAAGCAGAAAGGGGTTAGGAGAAAGGTCTATTTAAAGCCCAGAGTGGATGCACATCCACTCTGAGCTTTAATTCCTTTTTCACCAACCCCTCTTCCAATGGCTTCCCTTAGTGGCTTGTGTTTTGGGAAACTGTATTCCATTAAAAGCCCCGCTTAAAAAGTTCCATTTGCTGCAGGGGAGAACTAGGCAGGGAAAAAGGTTCCACCTAGCCTTCCATTGTCGGAAGCCTTTCCCGTTTCTGTTTGGCAGACCGCTGGTGAGTCAGTCCTCACTTCCATCTCTGGTAACCACCAGTTCTACTTTCTTCTTGGCCGACCTCACAGGACTGATATAAGGACTGCCGAAACAACCTATATCAGGGACAAGTAAAACTGAGAAGATGCACAGGTTCATTTTCTTGCTCTGAACCAACCAATAAAAATGCCAACCCACCCACCTACACAAATGAGCCATGAATTGGCTAAAAGTCTTTTGCAGCTTTGAAAAAACAGGCATTTCTGAGGTTAATACATGGAGACCCTCCAAACTTTAAAAGATAAATTACCAGTCCTAGTGTCAGTTGCATTTAGACACTACTGTGAGTTGCCCTTACTAATCTCAACTGATCGGTGTAGATTTCCAAGAGCTAAATCCCATTGCTAGATTATTGGGTGGAGACGACTCCTTGACCAGAATCCTTCTGCCAAGTCAAGTAAATTGCAGTAGAGCAGGTCCATTGAATCAATGGCACTTCCTACGTGCTTTCCACTTAGGGGGATGGTATATTGTTGAAGCATTTCCTAGTGTAGTGTAGTAGATCAAGTGACAGACCAGGTCTCTGGAGAACAGTGTAGATCTCCACTTGGCCATGGAAGCTCAAACTGGGGTTTTAAGAGTTGGTGAAAGCACTCCTTAAATAACTCACTCCCCTTGCAAAGCCCTCTTAGGGCCACTATAAATCGCTTTCCATTTCATGGCACACAACACACCCTGAGAGTAAAATGAACAAATTAACAAACAAATGAAGACACAAGCAAACAGACTAAAGGAAGAGCTGACTTGCTGATTCGTTGGGTTTACTCTTGGATTATTTGCTACACTAAGGAACAGAATATCAGCCAATGAGTCAACTGAGAGGAAGACTCGTGACCTTACGTAGGCCCTGGAGGACTACTAGTTCAGAGTAGATCAACTGAATTCATCAGAACTCAGTAGAAAAGCTCAGTGATGCAGCAGAGGCAGGGATCGGAAGGTTGAAGGCCTTGGGACATTTCCAGTAGTTAGACGGTGATACCATCTGCTGCTGTCACTATTGTCCTATAGTGTCCCTAAACCCTCTGAGCTTAATCACAGTCCTTGCAGCAGCTGGGAAAGAAACCTATTTTCCCCAGGAACAAAATACTATTGCAAGGTCTCCTTGTTGTGATGTGAATTATTTGAAGGCTGTTTAGTCTCATAAGAGCAATCACAAGGCATTAACCATAGAAAAGACATGCTCCACATTTGTTGGTATGCGCTGACCCAACTGCCTACGATTTTGGATTCTCCCAGGCAGAATGGATTGCCTTTTGGTGCACTTCCAAATCAACTGCTACGCAACTGGAAAAGCTGATAAAAACCAAGTATGCCTTGTTTTAAAATTATAACACACACTCAAAAAGGAGCCCATTTGGTCAGTCTTGATGAAGGCGCCCAAGGTCCCCCACACTAGCACACAATATCCAGGACATACAAAGAAAACATACGTCCTATTACACAGAAATATTCTGAAATATATGAGCAGCAATAAGATTTATTTGCAAGGTTTAAAATATATATATATATATAAGATTAAGCATTTATACTGAGGAGGGAGGATGAAACCTTTCATTCACTCTTTTGATCTGAGATAGCATCTTCTGGCCAGCCAACTCCCTTTGGTTCATTCCATTCCATTAAAACTTCTCTGCCATGAGGTAATCCCAGTATAATTAAAATGCCCCCAGCCTGCCTGCCTCTCCAACTTTAGATGTTCCTAAAGGCAAACAATTAATAGTACCTGACAAAATACATCCCACACCTTGGTCTGCTTCAACTCCTGAAGGGACAGTTGAATACTGTTGATATCAGTCTGGTTTTAATTATGATTGATCATCGCTCTTCCCAACTCCCTAAATATTTTGCTTAAACAATTATACACAAGCCCTTAAAATGGATTCGTTCAACTCCTTTTTCAATTCAAACAGCAGTGTTCAACAGACAGCAATTTTGCTCCTCCAAACTTCAAGAAGGATAAATGAACGGGTTCGCTAAAGACCATTTTGAAGATTATTATAAGCAAAGGATCAGTAGCAGAGCTTCTGAGTGATGGGGCATCCCTCCCTCTCCCCCAAATCATCTCAACCAACAGCAGCAGAACCCCAGGCGATCTCCTAATGCTCCTTATGATCTGGTAGAAGCATCTGCTGGGATTAAAACACCCCTGTCCTCATTTGAAAGGGGGAAGGAAACGAGATCCATCCAAATAAAATGCTGTTTCTCTTGAAATCCCTGCCAAATGCAGCCATTCAGCTTGGGCACAGGTTGGGATGGCAAAGCCCTTTAGAAGCTCCATTTGAGGGTGGTCCCAAGGGCACAATAATTTAATCACTGTATTCCTCTCTTTCCTGTAAAGGCGGGCATTTATTTGCCATTTTCCACTTGATGTGCTGAGGTTTCAAGTAAGCCGCCAGAGAAGCTTTCCTGCTGATTTTCCTTGCCAGCTCAGGACTCTTGCCCTTCCTGGCAGGGGGAGAGGAGTTCCTGGTTATCGGTCGGGCGGGGAAGATGGTTTTGCCCCGGGGTGCCCCCAACAGCCGCCATACCTCCCCCGAGGTGGCAGTGCCCAGGTACTGCCAAGGCCTCTTGCCGCTGCTGTCCCGGATCTGAAGGCAGCACTGCAACTTCTGCACCAGCACTTCCATCACAGGCTGGTGCCCGTGCATGGCGGCCAAGTGCAAAGGGGTGTAGCCACAGCCGGACTTCGCGTTCACATCAAGGGTCACCCCAGCTTTCCGTGCCCCGGTGACGAAGTCCTGCAAGGCCTGGGCGTTCCCGTGCTTGGCGAGCCAGTGGAGCACGGTGTAACCGGAGACAAAGTCTTTGCGGGTGGCCAGCTGGGGGTCTTCCAGGAACAGCGCCCGGGCCTGCATCCACGACCCCGTGGCCACTTTCACCAGCCAGGCGTGCTCCCGGGGCTCCAAGGGCACCAAAGTCGACCTCTGTTCCAGGAGTCCTTCAGCATCCAGGCTCTGTCCTTTCACATCCCGGGTGCTGGCGACCTCATGGCTTTGCCTTGGGATCAGCCTGGGGCTTATTAAAGGAGCGTCCAAATTGGGGGGAGGCAGCCTGGCCACCTTCTTGGTTTGGGGCAAACCCTTGCCCTGCCTCTCAGGGTCTTTGCCCCACGGTTTGCCCGAGGGGAAGGCTCTTCCAGCGATCCAACTAAGCAAATTGTGGTGTTCGGGTATGGTGCCATTCTGGTGGGGGGAACCTTCCTTCCCAGTGAGCACCCCCAGCCCATCCGGGTGAGGTTGGAGGCAGGGTCCATCCGGCGGGGCAGCCCAGGCGCCCCCAGGCGCTTTTCTGCCGCGCCCCTTGTGCCTTCGGAGCAGACGCCGGAGGACCCCGCTTTCCCCTCGACCCCGGTAATAAGAGTCGCTGCCTCCGCTGGCGCTGCTCCCGTCGCTGGCGGAGCTCTCCTGCTCCAGGAAATCCTCCAGGTCCTGCAGCGAGAGTTGGCAGCGGATGCTGCGGAAGACGGGCACCGGGTCCCACTGGGCGTCGGGCGACGCCAAAGGATCGCCCGGCTCCGAACCCACGGACGCGGTCGGAGGGGTCGAGCGCGCCGCTGGCCAGCCCCGGTCCGCCTCCTGGGCGAGCGGGTCGGGATAGGCGCAATGGTGCGTCGCCACCCAGTCCCGAATCCTCTGCTGGGCGCCGGCGTCTCGGGGAGGCGCGCCCGTTTCCCCGACGGGTAAATCAAGGCCGTTCGAGAGCGGCGGCGGCGGCGGCGGCGTCTCGGCGCGGAAGGGCCGTGGGGCGCCGGGCTTCGCTTGCCCGAGGTCTCCCTGGCCAGGGTCGCCCGCTCCGAGGAGATCGCCGCCTCCCGAGGGCTGGAAGGGGGTGGAAGGGGGTGGAAGGAGCGCGTCGGGCCGCCTTCTCCCGAGACCGGGGGCCGGGCCTGGGCAGGTGCGCTCCGCTCCCACCTGGGGCCGGGGAGGTTCCCTGCGGCACGCAGCGCCACCGCCGCCGCCGCCTTTCTCCTGCGCCCTGGGCGCACGCGGCGCCCTGCCCGGGCTCTGCAGTCTCCTGGCGGCGGCTGGAAGGTCCCGCGTCGTCGTCGGCGGCGGCTGGGCGTCTCGGCTCTCTCCGGCGGCGACAGCAGGTGCCTTGGCCTCCTCCCCGACCAGCTCCCGGTACCGTTTGCGAAGCACCACGTACTTGGTGGCCTCGGGGCCCTCCTGCCTCACGGTGGCCACGGAATTCACGAAGCCCTTGAAAAGCTCCCGGCGGTGTTGCAGCTCCACCGGGCAAGCGCCGGGCTCCCGCAAGAAGCCCTTGAAGTAGCTCAGCAGGGCGGCGTTGGCCACTCGCCCTCCCGCCTGGCACAGGAAATCCAAGACCTCCGCCTGGCTCAGCTCCTGGGCCATCGCTCCCCCGTCACCCCAGGACCGGACCGGCCTCGGCGCAGCACCTGCGGGCCAGCCCCGCGCCCCTGCCGGCATCCGGGCGGCTACAGAAACCGCGCCGGCGCCGCCGCGCGCCGCGAAACTCGCCGATACGCGATTCCCGGAATCAAAAGTTCTTCCCTGAGTCAGTTTCACCTGCTCTCTGGTAACTCTCCGCCCCCTTTCTCCCCGATCCCACGGCCCCGCCCCTCCCGGGACTCGGCCTCGCCCTCTCCCGGTCCTTTAAAAAAATAAAAATTCTTCCTCCTTGAAAAATAAAAGGCCGACCTGTTTTTCAGGCGTTCCCCAGCGGAGGTCTCGAGGGACGGAGTTTCTTGGGGGGTTGAGGACAGGCAAAGAAAAAGCCGGGGCCTTAGGCAGGTGCGGCTACCTTTAAAAACACGCGCACGCACGCACTCAGAAACACACACACACAGAGAGAGACACACACAGAGAGAGAAAGAGAGACGAAAAGGCTGATTTCGGTTTGTTTGGGGCTCCCTCCCCCTGTCCTGGGGTAAAAGTTCTCTCTGTGTGACACCTCCCTCCCTGGACCCCATTTAAATTCATTGGCTTCAAGGTAAACAATATGGAAAAATTCTTGCCTGATCCATTGTGGAGGGGATGAGGGAAAAGGTTTTTTTTTAATCATATAAAAGACACACACACATGCATATCTCTCCTGTACTCTTTGAAAGGGACATTTTATTGCTATCTATCTATCTATCTATCTATCTATCTATCTATCTATCTATCTATCTATCTATCTATCTATCTATCTAAAGCAGGATAAAAATGAAGGAAGGGAAAGTCCTTTTCCAAGATTATGGGGGAGTTATATGTTTAAAACCCAGTCATAGGCATTTGTACTCAAAAGTCCCAAGGCAATGAGAGAGGGCTTACTCGCAGGTTAAAAAAAGAGAGGGTGGGGAAGTCCTATAAAAAACACATGTGCTCAGCAGAAAGTCCTACAGGGATGCTTTCTCACTGCTAAGAAAGCATTCATAGGATGACTTTTGAGAGCTGACTCATGTAATGCCTCTGGTCGCAGTGGTTAAATGCCTGTACTGCGGATAAAACTGTGTTCACGATCTGGGTTCAATCCCAGGTAGCAGGCTCAAGGTTCACTCAGCCTTCCATCCTTCCGAGGTCGTAAAATGAGTACCCAGCTTGCTGGGGGGGGGGCAATGTGTAGCCTGCACACTGTAATTAAAAATTGTAAACCACCCAGAGACTACTTGTAGTGGTATGGGGCGGTATATAAGCAGAACACTTTTTGCTTTGAGCGCAACCGCACACCACATGGTGTTATTGTGGTTAGGAATCCTACAGTGGTCCCCTGTCCTTTCACAGTTCATATACTGCGGCCCTGCTATATCACGGGATCATAGTACTGTACCCTGAAAGGGCTAGAGGGAGGGGGAAAGGTTTAAAAAGCCCGGGCTTTAAAAAGCTGGGACTTTTTAAAACTTCCCTCCCCTTTCCCAAGCCCTGGGCTTCAGTGGATTGGCGCTGGGGTGGGGAAACAAAAGGTTTGTCACCTCCACCCCAGCGCCAATGAGCTGGAGCCCAGAGCTTGCCTCCATGGAGGCATCACATGCCACTTCTCCCCACCTCCTCGGAGTGTGGGGAAGCAACGTGCGATGGTTAAAAGGCTTTCCGCCCTGGAGCCATGCACTTGCCTCTGGAGCGGAAAGCCCTTTTTAAAGATTGTGTGCCGCTGCCCCACACCCCTCCTGCTGGGAAGCCTTGCACAATGTTTAAAATCGTATCACAGGGTTGTTGGGATGTCAAAATAAGGAAGCTCTAGAACAGTGGTTCTCAACCTGAGGGTCCCCAGATGTTCATGGACTGCAACTCCCAGAAATCCCTTCCAGCACAGCAAGTGATGGAGGCTTCTGGGAGTTGCAGTCCATGAACATCTGGGGACCCACAGGTTGAGAACCACTGCTCTAGAATGAGGCTACCTTGAGCTAACTGGAGGAAGAGTAGGGTAAAAATGTCTTTGAAATAAAAATAGGTCAGATATCCTGAAACAGCTGTGAGCTTTAACAACTCTGATGATGAGTCTCTCCTTTTTCCACAACAGAAAAAGTGACTCATTCCTACACCTTATGATGGTACCTGCTTGTGGTAGCATTGGACTGGCTATTCCTTTCACCCTGTTACCTCCAAAGCCATCATACCAGCAACCAACCATTTCCAGTTGTATACGCTTGCCCGTCTGGAATAAGGGTTAAAAAGGTCTTGAGCAAAGATCATAGAGTCATGATATCAAGTTCAACCCGTGCTCAAGTCAGGAATCCCAGGCAAAGCAGATTTGGCAGGTGTTTGTCCCACTATTCTTGCAAATGCCTCCAATATAAATGGTTCCATCGAACGACCCCTAAGATCCGCTGGTCCCTTAAATTCGGACCAGAGATCTTAGGGGTTTGTCGCTCTTCGTGCGTCCCCACTCCTCCGCACTTCCTGGCTGCTGGCTGCGTGAGGGGAGGGAGAAAAAAAGGGACAAAAGAATAAAGGCTTACCTCCCGGTGCCGGTGGAAGCTGCCGGGAGCCCCGTCACTTCCTGGTTCCTTCTCTTAAAGGGGCGGGAGGCAAAAAACAACAACAACAAGAAGCGAGGAGAGCCCGGCACATCCGCATCAAGATTTTTCACCCTTGGAGAGCAGGTACAAGAAAAGTGCGCTGGGACCCGCTTAGGTGGGCGTGGTCGCACTTAATTTTCAGTAAACTCCGGAGCTGCTGGGTAAACAATTTTAAGCTCCGGAGCTGGGAGCCATTTGTGGCGGAGTTTAGGGGTCGTGTAAAAAGGCCCATACTTCTCTAACAGTTAGGGATCCCCCCCCAATATTCAGATGCAGAAGATTGGGTTCAAATTTCCATTTCCCCAAGAAACCAATGGCTCTTTCAGTTTGACTTACCTCCCAGTGTGTGGCCTGGAACTTCCACAATTCTACCTGGGAAATTCATGGAGGATGATGGAGTTTGAAGTCTAAAAACCACGAATGGCAAATCTTTGTGCTGCATTCTGTTTGATAATCCAAGTGAAGAGAAATAGCTGCCGGTGGGATTCTGCATAACTGCCTAGAATTAGGATTTGTTCACAACATCCTGAGCTAGGAGAACATTAATTTCTTCTAAAAAGCACTACGTATGCTCTTAAGCAAGAATGCATATACTTAGGACTATCTAAAGTATGCATCCTTGGTCCTCTGGAAGTTGAGTCCTGGCCACTGGACTTCTTTTCTTGAGAGATCGAAATGTTTTGCTGCTCATCCAAGCAGCTTTGTCAGTCTGAGGGAAGTTACTGTGGAAGTCCTTGGTTTGTATCTTTATCCCATGTTGATGGGCTGTTGAGAGTCTGACAGAACAAGGCAATATCCCTCAAGGAGGTGAGAAGGATGGCTTGTAGACATAGGGCCTTCTCAGGAGCTGCCCTCAAGCTATGGAATGCCCTCCCAAGCGAGATCTGCCTGGTGCCAACATTGTTGACATTTTGGTGCCAGGTAAAAACCTTCCTGTTCCAGAAGTTTTTTAATTGATACCATATAGATTGTGGGTCCTCTTATGGCAATCTTAGTGTAATGATTTTAGTGTAAGGTTTTTATTATTGTTTTAATTATTTATTTTTAATTATTTTTAAATTATTATTTAATTCAATTATATATTGATAACTGTTTTAATTCTTTTGTAAGTCACCCAGAGACCTTTGGGTAGTGGGCGGCATATAAGTTGTATAATAAATAAATAAATAAATAAATAAATAAATAAATAAATAAATAAATAAATAAATAAAATATGGAGCAAGATCAGTCCCACTATTGGACAGGGGGAGGCAATTGTCTTAAGCAGTGGATGTTAGAAGACACTAAGGTCAGTCTAACAGCTGATTCTTAGCAACTACCAGCTAAACCTTTTTTCAGTACCATTCCTAGGAAAACATTCCACAAGATCTGAAGTAAACAAGCTCACCTAGATGGAGGAGGTCTAGAATATTTCTCTTTCAGGATCTGATTACAGCTGCATCTCCAGCATCCCTCCAGCCCTCTCATTTTACTTCATGGTAGGGCTGGTCATAGAATCATAGAACCATAGAATAGTGAAGGTAGAAGCATCACGGATGCTAAGAACTTGATAACCCAAATCTTCCTTAAGTTAAATATGTTGGCTGTAATGTGGCACATTAAGTGAGCTAAGGAAACACAAAGAGGGCAGGAAGGGAGCCAAAGGAAACAAACTGTGCATAAGATGGCTCTTTGCAGAGCCGGCCCTACCATTAAGCAAAGGGAGGCAGCTGCCTTAGCAGATTCAGGGTTCTATGAAAGGGTAGAAAAGGGTTAGATGTTTGAATTGTTATAGTCGTCTGTCTTTTTCACTGAAGGGAGTGGGGGTGAGGAGATGTCTCATGTCTCAAAATAACTTGGTAGACTTTGAGCAACATGCATAAAGACCTGGGTAGACAGGAAGGGTGCCATTTGCTGTTCTGCCCTACGGATTGAAATGTCTTCATCAGGCTAACATACATGACCTCTTTGAAATGCTGCTTCTTTAAAGCACATTGGAGAAAACAGCCCTTTGTCTAGCTCTTTGATCCTGCAATCAATCAATGATGCGGTGCAGCCTGCTTGGCTTATACAAAGACACAGCAGCCGAGGGACACTCATCAGATGTGCCATGATACATCCCGGTAGAATGACAGCCAAGAGTGAAGCAATAGGATACTGAGTCTCAGCTATACGTAGCTATCAGTCTCATAAAATCCAGTGTTGCATCACAAGCCTTCACGCTAAGTATGGCTCTGTATTCTGATTCCTAGTTTACTGCTGGAATTACTGGTGTAGACGCCTCCCTTTCCCAGTAATTAAGTCCATGCACAAGGGAGCAAGCCTCACAGGACTTAACACGGCTTATTTCTCAGTAAATATGGTCCTTTCCCCTGCTCTCTTGGAGTCTCGGTGGAATCAATTTTCCGGGTAACCTTGTTTTAGCAAGAGTTTGATCAGTGAAAAAAGCTGGCCACACCGTGGGAGGAAAGTGCTAATGCAGTGTGTAAACAACCTTCTGTGTTCCTTTGGATCCTCAGATCTGTATCAGTGTTGTTGCACAGGCCTTGGACCAGAGCCAAAACTTCTTTCCCCATGCTAGTAGTTTCGTTAATTTCTAATGACAGGTTGCAATAGTAAAAACTCTCTGCCAGATGTATCAGAGGGCGCTTTTACACGACCCCTAAAATCCGAGGCAAAGGGCTCCCAGATGCGGAGCTTAAAATTGATTTCCCACCAGCTGCACACTTTTAAAAAAATTAACTATGACCACGCCCACCTAAGCAAGTCCCAGCGTATTTTACAAGTACCTGGTCTCTGGAGGTGAAAAATTTTCTGATGCAGATTGTAAAGCAGTGAGTTCGGGCTGTCCTCATCTTCTGTTTGGTTTTTTTGCCCCCTGCCCCTTTAAGAGACTGGAATGCTTCGGGGCTGCTCCCCATGGCAGAGCAGAGGTGAGCCTGCATTATTTTCGCCCTTTTTTTCTCCCTCCCTTCATGCAGACAGGAGCAATGGCGTGTGGAGGGGTGGAAACGCAGCAAGAGGAGCAAACCCCCAAGATCTTTGGTCCAAATTTAAGTTGCCAGCGGATCTTAGGGGTCATGTAAAAGCGCCCAAACTTGCAGCTGTGAAACATAACTCAGTGAAGCAGTGATGGTGCTTCTTTAAGGAAATACATTGGGTTTTGTTGTGGCCGGATCTTCAGAAAGACTTTGGCAGGGCTGAAGCTGAGTAATAAATCCCAACTGGAGCAGGCCAGTTGATTCAATGGGGATCTGATCCGTCAAACTCTCCGTGATGTCAATTGATTTCCCTACTGCAGAAGTTGCAACTTCTGGATTCCAGCCAATGTCTTTTTGGTTTCAGGTTAAATGTGTGACACAAGGCCAGTCAAAATAATAGTTTAAATATTTGCAATAATGAACACCTTAAAGCATTTTTGCAAAATTAATCATATACCACTTTATAGTTCATTAAGTAAAACTAAATACAATTAATTTTTTTGAAAAGAGATGAAAATGCAAAAATGCATTAATAAAAAAGAAAGCAAGGGCAACCACATGTTGCCAAAGTTACCCTAAGCAGTAGCTTAAATGCAGAATTCTTGTCTAAATCCACAGGTCAGCAAAAGGGCAAGAGACAGGAAGGGGGACACATTTCCCTTGACACAGAATGCCATCGCCACAAAGACGGCCCACTCTTATGTGGTCCCAGCCACATATCTCCCCTTCCCCAGAGATGGGAGAACTAAAAGAAGGTTCTCTCTTGATGATCATAAAAGCCAGGCAGGATAAGAACATAAGAAGAGCCATGCTGGATCAGGCCAAAGGCCCATGGAGTCCAGCTTCCTGTATTTCACAGTGGCCTCACCAAATGCATCTGGGATGCACGAGACTAGATATCTGTCTCCTGATACCACTCCCCTGCATCTGGTCCTTGAATTACCCTGGTTTTAAGCCTGGAGATTACACATTTCCATCATGGTTTGTAACCTGTGATGGACTTTTCCTCAGGAATCTGTCCAATCCCCTTTTGAAGGCATCCAGGCCAGAATACCCTCTTATCAATAGTGTGGTCTCAGCATGTAGAGAGCTTTATGGGTCATATCCAGGACTTTAAGGGTCCCTAAAACATATTGACTCAAGGTCATGTGAGGTTTCTGCAACTTTTAACAGCTAATTTTGGGTAATTGATGAGACACGAAAGCACATCTTGGTCATGTGCAATGCATGTGACCAAGCATAACTGATATATGCTCCTGCATTATTTGGCTATGGTAAGTTATGCAAACATTACACAAATGCTGGTAGGATGCTGGATACTGTTTGCCCACAAAGCTGTTGTAACAAAGGAGTCATGGATTCTTCCATGCTCATATATTCCCAAATGGTGTGAATAAAGACCTACATGGATTAGTGTTCCTGTAAGTGTGTCAAAGCAAAGTGTTCTGCTTATACATCGCCCCATACCACTTCAAGTAGTCTCTGGACGGTTTACAGTTTTAATTACAGTATGCAGGCTGCACAGTGGCACCCACTGGGTCTAGTAGAATAGAGTGAGGAGAAGCAGAATCAAGAACGATGTCAAGTTTGGTATAATAAAACATTTTGTCTAGTAAAGCCTAAATTCACTTTGTAACAGTGTCCCTACGGTTGCAAAGTTCAGATGGGCACTGCCTCAGCTGCCCAAACAGTATGACCGCCCACAAGGAGCAGATTTCATAAGCACCAAAGTTAATTTCAAACTAGAAGCGTCACTAGCACTCAAAGGAAAACTCTTGGCAGCAGGCGGATAGCTGTGTCTGCTTTAAAATCAGTGCCATGAGTGCCACTGATGAGACGGGGAAACTGGCAATAAGGAAAATGATTCTGTTTCCCGTTCTGGACAAGGAGAAGCAGCCAAAGACAGTCTTCCTTTCCCCCATCTTTAACAATGCATTTATCTGAATTAAAACAGGAAGTGTGCTGAAACCCTACAGATACGGGTTTAAATCCTGGTGCTCGTTAGAATAGATTTATTTACAGTAGGACCTCCCCCAATATCCACTGATTCATTATCCACTGATTCAATTTTCCATGGTTGGCAAAGGAAAAAATAAACATATAATCCTACAGCTGCAAAGCAAGCTACTGTTATAAAACAGCAGCTGTAAAAAGCAAAGTTCTGCTTATATACCAGCCTATACCACTTCAAGAAGTCTCTGGGCAGCTTTCAGTATGCAGGCTACACATTGCAACCCCCACCCCCAGCAAGCTGGGTACTCATTTTACCGACCTCGGAAGGATATATATATATATATATGGTACCCTCAATTTACGAATTTAATCCGAATTTTTTAAAAATGAAAAAATATTTGTAAGTTGATCAGACCATATCTAAAATTTGTAAGGCGGCAGTTAAAACACCAAAAGTTTTCCGCTCTTAAGTCAAATTGCTCTTAAGTTCAGCTGCTCTTATATATGCTCGCAGGTCTTATGCCACTTCTACAACACACTAGTCTCACTCTTCAGACCCCAACTAAACTCTAACCAGCCCCTTTCTGTAAACTAACAGTCATCAGAAACCTTTCCAGACCCTATCCAGTCCCTATCTGCCAGTTATACCAACAAGGACCTGTTTTTATATTCTTTAGCTCCACCCACCAGCTATTCCATTGGTTACCCAGTTGACATCATTTGAATATTTATGAGGAACCTGTCAGGTTTAGCCACAGTAACAAAATGACAACTCCTGGGGAAAGAAAAACCATGGTAGCAAATGGAAATAACATTTTTGTATGGAAGCTTTCAGAATCTCCAGGGCAATATGGCCACCCACCATTTTGCCTAGGAGATTCAGCATGTTCTTGTCTAAAAATTTAACAGTCCAAAATCTCAGTAGCAGAGGTGCCCTCCGTGATAGATGAATTAGGGTTTTCTTCATGAGCTTTCACAGATAAAATATGCTTCGGCAATTTCAGAAATCCTGCAACAAACGGACAGAAGCATGGTACAGTAACCCCCCGCCGATCGCGGGGTTAGGGGCCCACCCCACCCGTGATTCATTAAAATCCGTGATATGTGGAAGTGGGGGGGCTGAGGGCAAGGGGGGCGATCCAATCGCCCCTCACTGCCCCCCCCATGCAGCTGTGAGGCCCTCCCTAGTCACCCCGGGACCCCTGCGGGGAGGGACGGCGTCCGTCCCCGCAGAGGTCCCGGGCGGCTGCGAGGGCCTCCCTGAAGGGGCGGGTGAGCCACGCAGCCGGGCAGGAGGGCCACCGGGAGCGATCGGATCGCTCCCGGTGGCACCCTCGCCTGCCTCCGCGGCCTCCCAGAAGGGGTGGGGGCACAGAGAACGATCGGATCACTTCCTGCCACCCCCCACGGCTCCCAGGCCTCCCAGAGGGGCCTGGGGGGTGAGAGCGATCTGCCCGAGGCTTCTCTGGGGTGTGTGGGAGGGCTGCGCGGAGCAACCCAGCCCCCCCCCCACGGTTCCGGTACTGCAGTCCCGCAATGTAGTGGGACCTCAATGCTGGAACCGCAAAATGGTGGGGGGTCACTGTACAGTATTTAGTTCTTTTTTTAATTTGTGGGAGATAAGAACAGCATACAAATATTTATCCTTGTATGATGGCTGAACCACTTTTCCTGCACTTCATGGCCTTCAAATCTGTACCCAAGTCCCACAAGCATTCCTACACAATCCTGTTCTTCACATTAGTGTCAGTAGTTTCCCCTATTAGGCTTTCTGTGTCTTTACTTGCAGATGCAAATATTAAAAATGTGCAACTTTCCATACTAGTGTTTTTCTGTTGCGGGATGGAGAGAGAATTGTCAGAGGTTTGCGGGCAGGACCCAGAGTTATTGATAAAAGAACATTGCCAGGAAATAATGGGACTTGATTTGCCATTTATCTCACTGGCTGGCTTATTGTATCTTTAATAGGCCCTGAAAAATGTAGCCAGTTTAAGCCTTGTGCTTCGCTTCTGTCAAACTGTTTCTAAAAGCATTAAGGGCCTGTTTAATTTTTTAAATAGGTAGCAAAGGTACTTCAAGTCCTTTCCTGCCTTAATGCTTTCCTACCAATAAGTTGCCAGCATTTTAGCCAGGCTTTCACTTTAAATGGGATACCCATTTTGGTGTAGCGGACAGAGTAATGGACTGGGACCCAGAAGGTCTGAGTTTGAATCCCCGCTGACCCATGGGAACTCACTGGAAGTATGGAATAGGCAAAGTCCACTCTTTAAATTACCCTGAAAGCCTTAATAGGGTCACTGTGACCTGGTTCTGACTTCAAGGCAGCAGAACAACAGCACCATGCAGCTTGACTCCTAAAGTTGAAATGCAGTTTGATCTCCGAACGTTACTAGCAAGTGACGCTGTCCAGGGTGGTATGAGGCCTCCTGCCATGGGCAGGGGGTTGGACTAGAAGACCTCCAAGGTCCCTTCCAACCCTATGATGATGCTATGATTATATGGTTATTCTGGTGGCTGAAGAGCTTTGGTGCCAACAATTGGGCATTTATACACGACCCCTAAGCTGCGCTGCAAATGGCTCCCAGCTCCGGAGCTTAGAAATGTTTCCCTACCAGCTCCGGAGTTTGCAGACAATTAAGTGCGACCCCACCCAGCGCACTTTTCTTGTACCTTCTCTCTGGAGGTGAAAAATATTTGATGCGGATAAGAGTGCCAGGCTCTCCTCGCTTGTCTGTTGTTGTTTTTGCCTCCCGCCCCTTTAAGAGCCCCTTGAGAAGGAACCAGGAAGTAACGGGGCTCGTGGCAACTTCGACCAGCACCGGCAGGTTAGTAAAGGCTTCTTTTGTCCTTTTTTTCCCTCCCTCCCCTCACGCCGACAGGAGCAGGAAGTGCTGAGGGGTGGGGACGCAGGAACAGAAACGAACCCCCAAGATCTCTGGTCCGAATTTAAGGGACCAGCGGATCTTAGGGGTCGTGTGAAAAGGCCCAATGTTGCCAGAAAAGGCCGACAAGCAGACCAGATTACATTCTTATTATATTGCATACCTCATTCTGCTGCTATGTGTCTGAAGAAGTGGACCTGTCCACGAAACGTTACATTAAATTATGAAAGTTAGTCTTTAAGGGGCCACATTTGTGTCTTTTGTTTTGTTTTTCTTTGATATCTGCCTGAATTTTTTTAAATCAGTAAGCATCCTTTCAGGACAGGCATGTTCTGATCGGGCTCTTTTTTTCTCCCCTTCCCCTTGTAGATAATTTAACCCACCACCATCTCTTGCTTGCCAAGCCTCGGGTCACCAACGGAAGTCTCAGGGCATTATCCTGCAATTTTACACACACCACCTTATAAGGTTTGTTGCATCACATATAGAATCCTGATCCAGACTATATTTCTTTGCATATTGCACATATGGCCATAGCCAAAAGAATGGCCGCTTTAGAAGACAGACAATGTGGAATTCCTGTACTAGCTCACACATGCAAATTATTTTGCCATTGTCACCTAAGGGCCTGCCCTGTGCTTTCCCAAAGCTGGGCAGCCCACCCTCAGCGATTGCTGCTCATCTGGCAACCCTGATCACTGAATCTTTGGAGGGTGGGATTGGATGAAGAAATGCAACTTATAACACTTTTATATGACCCCTAAAATCTGAGGCAAAGGGCTCCCAGATCTGGAGCTTAAAAATGTTTTCCCACCAGCTCCAGACTTTTAAAAAAATTAAGTATGACCACGCCCACCTAAGCGCGTCCCAGTGCACTTTTCAAGTACCTGGCCTCCAGGAGATAAAAAATCTTCCGATGCAGATTGTAAAGCTGTGAATGCCAGGCTCCCTCACCTTCTGTTTGTTTTTTTGTCCCCGCCACCTCTTTAAGAGACAGGAATCACTACGGGGCTGCTCGGGGCTGCTTCAACTGGCAGATGGAGGTGAGCCTGCATTTTATTCTCCCTTTTTTTCTCCCTTCCCTCATGAAGACAGGAGCAATGGAGTGCGGAGGGGTGGGAACACAGGAAGAGTGACAAACCCCCACGATCTCTGGTCCGAATTTAAGTTGCCAACGGATTTTAGAGGTCGTGTAAAAGCGCCCTAGCCAATAGAGGCCTCTATAGCCAGGGTTTTCTCTGCCATGGTAGAAACATGCAGGTTCAGTCTATTGCAATGGCTTTGCAAAGGGGGACAGAACTTGGTGCCAGAGGGTGCAGGCAAATCATGACACATTAAAATACAGTACATTTGTCCAAATGCTATCAATATTTGTGTTTACTTGTTTTAATGGCAAGGTTGCCTTCAGTGCCCAAATTATTCAGTGGCCTGTAACAGAGTCTAAAAGCTGTGCCTCTTGACTTCCCCGATTTTGGCCTAATCATCTTTCTGTCCTCCTTTGCCCTCTGGCTTTCTTTAAAAAAAACAGTGTCAGCCAGGGGGTATCAGATAAGGAGAGCAGAACCCTTGAAGATTAGAGCCGGCATGGTTTTCTGCAAATGTCAACTGCAAAATTAATTAAAACCAGCCTTTCTTTGTCAATGTTTTCAGAGAAAGTACCCTTCTAATTCTTGTAGGGGGGAAGGATGTGTATTCCAGCATTATTCTCTCTTATCCAGAGGGGTGGAGGGGATACAGACAGGCAGCTCCTGAGTTTTAAGCTGGTGAAGGACCAGACTGGAAAGACAAACCTGAATAGGTTTTATAGCCGGCTGAAGGCTGGCTTCCTAGCCAGGAGAGATAATTGCTTTGGTTTTGCAATTAAACTCAATCACATCAAGAAATGTGGAAGGCTGTCTGTTCCGCCCCACATTATTCCTGTGCAACGACTTATGTTCTTATTTGTCTTTGCAAGGGGATGATATTTGCTGCTGCAGCTTAGTTTTAGGACATCAGGCAGGTAAAGACATCATAAGATCAGCCCAGGTCCTTCTGAATATCTAAGTAGGAGATAGATTTTTTTGGCACATGAATGGATGGTTTCAGGACATGGAGCGAGGAAAAGGATTCTCCAGATTTCATTACAGTCATATTTGAATCAGCTCATTACACTGACGAGCAGTAGGTTCACGAGGGATGTTTAATTTGTATTCAGTTTGTGTCCAGTAAGGCTTCCCAGAGAATTCTGGGAGCTGTAGTCTGAAAAAGCAGAAATCTGCCTGCTTCCAATTTATATGACACTAATCTGGGGAATTTGCTGACTCAGGATGTGATTCAGTATATCAGGTTTGTTTGTTTGTTTGTTTGTTTGTTTGTTTTTACAACTTATATGCCACCCACTACCCAAAGGTCTCTGGGCAGCTTACAATCAAAAGAATTAAAACAGTTAAAACATCAAATATCAATAAATAATCAAAACAATAATAAAAACCTTACACTAAAATCATTACACTAAAATTGCCATCAGAGGACCCACAGTCTATATTGTATCAATTGAAAAACTTCTGGAACAGGAAGGTTTTTAACCTGGCGCCGAAATGTCATCAATGTTGGTGCCAGGCGGATCTCACTTGGGAGGGCATTCCATAGCTTGGGGGCAGCTGCCGAGAAGGCTGCTTTTAAAAAAGCATTAGACAAATGTTGAAGGGGGTATTTGTAATAGTCACATGGAACTGCCATGTCCCGTTAAAATATATATCTGAGATCAACAGCCGTTCAGTTTTCTCTTGCATTCTGATGGTGAGCAACATTTCTGGCATTTTCATTTGCGCACGGTTATGACCTCGGCTGCTTATAAATTGTATAGCCCACTTTGCTCACTTCATAGCCCAAGGCCACTAACCTGAAAAACCATGAGCCATGGGTTGAGTTTAAAAAAAATGAACAGCAGGTGGAATAATGAGCCATGAGTCAGTCAGTTTTGAACAGAGAGGTTCACGGCATCAGTGGGAGTACAATAATTCTAAACAGAACAATAACAATTAAGCTTGTAAAGCTGTTCTCCCCAACCCTGGGTCCCCAAATGTTCCTGGACTACAACTCCCAGACATCCTAGCCAGCACCACTAGTGGTGAAGACTTCTGGGATTTTTAGTCCAAGTACATGTGAAGACCCAAGATTGTTTAAAGGATGAAAGACTCTCTCATCAGGAGGATCTTGAAACTCTTAAGGGAGATTAGCTTTGTCTTTCTTTCTTTCAATCTGGTGCTTTCCAGCTGTGCTGAACGGCACCTTCCAGAAATCCATGGCCAGGTGTGCTGTTATGCCGGGGGGGGGGGGCTGTGGTCGGCCATCCTGACAGTATTTTTCCGGTTTCTGGAAAGGCTATTGGCAACGTGTTCTGTCCTATATCGGTGGCTTCTTTAGGGTGATTGACTTGGTGCCCTTCATGGGTTCATCTTCATCTATAAACTGGCCTTGAACTGGGCAGCTGTCTAGAGGGAGATCATACTCAAGGAAATAAACAAACACTGTGTAATGGGAAGCTTGGGCACCCTAATTTGGGGAAGGATTTTGCAAAACCCCTAGCCTGGACACACACATTAGGCTATAGACAAAAGCTGCTGTTGTTGCTTGTTAAGAAATAGGAAGTGATCACCTGTTGATTTCTTCTTTATTGAACACAGGGGAAGAGTATACCTAAATGGCATTGATCATGGGGAATCAGTAAAGGCGCCATTCATCCTGTAGTTCAGAAGAGCCTTGTGGCTCTGCACTTAAACTGCTGTACTGCAGCCAAAACTGTGCTCACGCCCTGGGGTTCAATACCAGGTAGCCTGCTTGAGGTTCACTCAACCTTCCATCCTAAACTGGGTACCCAGTTTTTTTGAGGGGTGTGTGTGTGTGTAGCCTGCATAATTACTTGTAAGCCACCTGAGAGTGCATTAAGCGCTAAAGGGTGATATAAGCAGCACATTTTCACTTTGCTTTGTAGTTCTCCCAGGTCCAGTTTAGAAGATCCCATTGCTCTGAATCATTTAATCTAACATGAAAACTGGATATTTTGGGGGGGTTACATGTTGCACAATAGCTTTGGTTAACCTGAACACAGAGAGCGGGGGGGGAGATTTAGTTTAGTTTAGACATGGCTGCTCAAAATTATGCATCAAAGCCCAAATGTGAATAAGATAAATAAATCTTGACTTATTTGAGACATTGGTAACAAAGTAGGTTCCATAAAAGATAGTGAAATACAGCAGAAAAGACAATATACCCCAAACCAAAATAATCCACATTTCCTGTTCCCTTCCTAGTGTCTTTAACTGTAAAAAAAATGCTACTAAGGGAGGCAATGTAATTGTAACTGTTGCCTTTGTGTGATTCTCTTGGCATAACACCACAGAAAGTAGAAGTTACACTAAAGAAAATAGCAACATTTATACCACAGAGAGTAGAAGTTACACTATACACTAAAGAGAATAGCAACATTTATTCTGAAGAGTCCTGCAACACTCTCTGGAAACAGGCTGGACGGAAGAGGCTGCCTGGTTCTGGATTTATTTTGTGGACATTGTTTTTAAACCCTTCTTGGATTTATGGCTAGCCATCAAAAATAAAATCTCAACCGCCTTAGCTGTTGCTCAGAGTTTGAAAAAGTTACTCTGCTTTCAGTGTAACATGCAGAATCTTCGAGCCAGAATGACCTACAACCTCTGTACGTAGTTGCTTTTTTTTAGAAGACATGCAATAAAGTCAGCTGTATTCAGGTGTTAACTACAGATGGTGTTGTGAATAGGCTTACAGCAATGTTGGCAAACCTATGGCATGGGTGCCAAAGGTGGCACTCGGAGCCCTTTCTGTGGGCACCCGACATCGCCCCTTCACAGCCACTTGTATTCAGGTTAAATTGCTGTATTGGCACTTTGCGAAACAATTAGTGGGTTTTGAATCAAAGTTTGGGCACTCGGTCTCTAAAAGGTTCACCATCACTGGCTTAGGGCGTTTATACACGACCCCTAAACTCCGGGGAAAATGGCTCCCAGCTCTGGAGATTAAAAATGTTTACCCACCAGCTCCGGAGTTAACAGGAAATTAAGTGCGACCCCGCCCACTTTAGCACATCCCAGCGCAGCTTTCAGGTACCTGCTTTTTGGAGGTGACAAATATTTGATCCGGTGTAAGGATAGTGAGTGCGGGGCTCTCCTGGCTTCTGTTTGTTCTTTTTTTGCGCCCCGCCCCTTTAAGAGATCTGAATGCTGCCGGGAACAAAACGGAGGTAAACCGGCATTCTTTTCTTTCTTTTTTCTCCCTCCCTCACGCAGCCAGCAACCAGGAAGTGCGGAGGGGGGTGGGGACAGAGGAAGAGCGAGGAACCCCTAAGATCTCTGGTCCGAATTCAAGTGGCCAGCGGATCTTAGGGGTCATGTAAAAAGGCCCTTAGAGGCATGTGCTCAACCCCCACCCCATTCTATTCTTAATGGGTTCGGAGCTCAGTCTGAAGAGGAGATTCCCACGTGTGTAAGCTCTACATGTGAGAAAGGACCCAGATTTTGCAAGGCTCTTGCCTTGTACATAGAGTCTACACATGAGCAGGAAATGCTGCTCATCAGACTTGGCATTGTAGAGAATAGAGATGAAGAGTACAATGGTGGAGGTGGCACTAGATCAGTGCTCTCAACTTTGGATCCTCGGTTATTCTTGGGCTATAACTCCCAGAAATCCTGGCCGGCACAGCTAGTGGTGAAGGCTCCTGGGAGCAGCAGTCCAAGAATATCTGGGTGAGCCATGATTGGGAACATCTGCACGTTGATAGTCCAGCTTTAGTAACACCTAAGCACCTAGTGGAGAGTGTATGAAATAACCGGGGAAGGATGCAGGCAGAGAGAGAGGCAGGTGATACAGTATCGGGCATTCTGGCTTCTCTTGTTTTTCTACCAGTGGAGACCAAGAGGTTGTTGGCCTTGGGTCTCTTCCTCCTTGAATTCCTTCACCCAGTCAACCATTTCATTCTTGGCATTCTCTCCTCTTCAGTAGGAGTCTGGCCCTGAGGATGTTGGCCATGTTTGAAATCCTGGCTGTTGAGCTACTTCAATTCTGTATGATACTTCCTGGGAGAAAAGCCAGCCCGCCTTGTCTTGGGCAAACTTGGGTAAACTACACTGTCCCAAAGTACCCATCAAAGGCAACAACTGGTACAGCACTATGGTTTACTTCATACCTGGAAAAAACCCCAAAGAGACACGATAAGTCAGAATTGAGTTGATGAGATATAATCCTTCCTTCCTTCTTCTTTTTAAGAATTTGCCCCTTGTGGTGGCAGGATCAGCTGTTCTGGATTGGAAATGCCATTTCTCTTGATCGCCGGTTTGGTCCGGGTGTAGGTGAGTGGCCCTCATGTCAAGTGACCAACGATGCTTTGGTCAGCCTTTGGTCACTTGCCATCAACCTCTAACTGAAGGCCTTTCTGTGCTAGGTGTTGGTGTCAGTGCACAAGACATAGCATCATAGCCAGGTTTCTCTCATCTTGCTGGCACTTGGAGAAATGCTGTGCCCCTGCCTGGGGTCATCATTACAGATGTGGTCAAAGTGAGTGTTAGCAGTGACCCAGAGCAGCATCTTTGTTTCCATGACACCAAGTTTTGACACCACTAATAGAGTTTTTCTTGCTAAACTGGCCTGAAACAAAATTTGCCTATTTGTTTGCAAATAGTACCCCAGCTTGAAGGCCAAATGATCAGAACAAAATCCACCTACTTTAAAATATTTGGATTTATTATTTTGACATTTTGATCTTTTTCAGTTGCATTTAATCACTTGGACAGCTCAGGAGAAGAGGGTAGAAATGCAGGATATAAATTTCAGAAGCAAGCAAACAAATGATTAAAACAGATCCTGGACACAGAGAAAATCAGGTGCTTGTTACAGTTAGCTGCTTAAAGTTGTTACTTGATTGCTTCTATATACGGACAGATTGATTTCAATAAATAAATAAATAAATAAATAAATAAATAAATAAATAAATAAATAAGCATGGAGCAAAAGTTCTCCCTGCCTGCTGGAAACTGATCTAGAACAATCTGATTATGACTAATTGTTGGGTGATGAAGTATATATAACATGTAGGAATTTATGATAATCGTGTCAGCAGAGTATAGCAAGCTAAGAAAGTGGGTTAATGGCCTTGAATCAGGAGTAATCACTCATATAGTAAAACAAAAGGAAAAAGCATACCTTTGTGGTTCCAAGAAATCAATTCAGGATAAAAACCCAGTCTTGAGCACAGCAGTCCCTCAGCTTAGCCTCTGTAATGCTCAGTCCTGGCTCTAGATGTCAGACAGTGCAGATCATTCACCTCTTGCTTTCCTTTGAGGTCAATCTATAATAATACATAAGAAGGAAGGATTATTGAAAATATACATAATAACAGTGCTTTGACCAGTTGCACTCTAGAGTGCCGAATGCTGGCCGTCGACAAAAGAAACTGAGCGTCACACCTCTGCAGCCCTTCGCACGCCCAGCCCATTAAGTATAGTTTGCTAAGCAGCGGCCTCCCTGGTGGATGTGTGAAGTGCTCCTGATCTTTTTGGGGATTGATGAAAAGGCAGCCTGATTGTGCCTAAGGCCTCCAACCCTGTTGGGAGATGAATTTTCTGTACACACATGAATGGCCTCCCCGACTCCTCTCTCGAACCAGCTATCTTCTTTGTCTAAGGGTATTTGTACATGACCCCTAAACTCTGCAGCAAATGGCTGCCAGCTCCGGAGCTTACAATTGTTTCCCCACCAGCTCCGGAGTTTGCAGGAAATTAAGTGCGACCACGCCCACCTAAGCGCGTCCCAGCACACTTTTCTTGTACCTGCTCTAGGAGGGTGAAAATCCCCAGGTCCGGATTTAATCTGGTGAGTGCGGGGCTCTCCTCGCTTCTGTTTTTTTTTTCCCTCCCGCCCCTTTAAGAGAAGGGGCAGGAGGCAAAAAAAAAAAACAAACGGAAGAGAAGGAATCAGGACAACGACGGGGCTCCGGGCAGCTTCGGAGGTGAGCCTGCATTTTTCCTCTCTTTTTTCCTCCCTCCCCTCACGCAGACAGGAGCAAGGAAGTGAGGAGGGGTGGGGACGCAGAAAGAGCAACAAACCCCCAAGATCCCTGGTCCGAATTTAAGTGGCCAGCGGATCTTAGGGGTCGTGTGAAAAGGCCCTAAGATGTGTACATCTTTGTCATCAGCACTGAACACATACTCAGGCATTTTCCCCCTGAGAATGGATGGAGAAGGGGCCCAGACAGTAAGCCAACACATGTAATAAAATTAGATTTTCTGTTCCTCTCCTCTCCCATGTTGCTTGTCTTCAGGTGTATCTTCCTGCTTGGGGACCCAAGGTGCTGATGGATATTTTGGTGGTCCCTACAGGTCCAAAGGAGCATATGAGTTAGAGAACCATGGAGTTTGCCCACCCCTCCTATATTGGGCACTGATGTCTATTGGGGGCACTTCATGTTACCATTAAGAGCATTTAAGAACAGGGTCTGGAATCCTGTTGGCATTCATGTACGCTTTGCCTATCTTGTTGTAGCTAATTGCAGCAAGTTGACAAGATGCCAGGGCATGCATCTTCATTGTGCAATCAGGCACATCCCAGCACCCCATTAGTTAGTCACAACTAGCTAAAGGAAGTCATGCAAATCTCATGCAAACACCAATGTGCTTAACTCCAGGGCCAGAAGCTTTCTCCGTACCTTATTATTAGTTTATCATTGGCATATAAACGGATTTCATTAAATTGATGCTCTCAGGCCATTTGTTTTCTTTAAAAGAACCCACAGGAACTCAGGTGGTTCTCAGCCAGAGATGCTCATACCCCTGAGTTTCCTTAGTTTGAGGGAGGCTTGATAAAAATCCGGCTTCAAGATGTAGTCAGCTAGATTTAGACCTAGCCAGCACAGGCTTGTAATTTTTCATAGTATTAAGATAGTGAGAATATCATAGGCTTTATTATTTTCAGGCAATATTATATGATTGTATTTATATTTTCCATTGATTTCCATTGATTTTTATGAGTTGTTTTTTCATTTTTGGAACTTAGGATAGTAAATAAAGGGATTTCATTAAATTGATGCTCTCAGCCCATTTGTTTTCTTTAAAAGAACCCACAGGAACTTAGGTGATTCTCAGCCAGAGACGCTCCAATCCCTGAGTTTCCTTACATGGAAACTCAGTATTCTGAAAGGCACTAGATCAGAAAAAAGTTGGGGTTTTTACAGGTTACGTGGCAACCCAGTGACTCAGTGGCTGATCTAACAGGGGCATTGTTTTCTTCCTGCACCTTTCCCATCCTCATTATCACACTGTCTTTCTTTGAGTTGGATCAATAGCTTCTATAAATAGCAGAAGCAACAGGATCCAGGCCACCACCGACACCTTAGCATTGCGCAGCAGAGGTATTCTGTGTCTACTAGCCAAACGATCAGCACTCTGACCTGTTTTCTGTGAATGAAAGAGAGCCACGTTTTTATTTGAAGTTCCACGGGGGTGGGAAGTCAAGCTGGCGATAAATGTTTTCTTCTATTTCCTAGGCTTCAGATGCTACGTGCTTGGGAAGCCTGCCCTGGTGATATGCTCTGTTCCCTTCTCTCTATCTTATTATGCAATATTAATCGCAGCAAAACCTACATAAGCCCTCGCTCACATTATGTAATCGTCTCTGCCAGACCCCATCGCACAGCAAACGAATTCCAGTTCATCTCACTGGGCTTACCAAGTTAATGACTTGGTGGCGAGGTTGACAGTTGCTTTAGCGGCATTCCCTGTGCTTTTTTAAGGCTATCGTAGATACAGAGTGTTCCCAGAGCAGAGGGAAAAGAAGGGAAAGTAGGCTTTAAAGGCAGACACGGGGATATTCCACCGACAAGGAAGAAATATAAAAAGCAGTCCTCAGTAAAAATGTAGAATAAAAAGAGCCACATGCTTTTTTGTGAAAATGCCAAAGAATGGCCCCAACCTATTATAGCACAGGTGGTGGGCAATCTTCATGATCATAGAATCATAGAATCATGGAATCATAGAATCATAGAGTTGGAAGAGACCTCAAGGGCCATCTAGTCCAACCCCCTGCCATGCAGGAACCCCATCACAATATTTCCGACAGATGGCCATCCAGCCTCTGCTTAAAAACCTCCAAAGAAGGAGACTCCACCACCCTCCGTGGCAGCATATTCCACTGCCGAACAGCTCTAACTGTCATGAAGTTCTTCCTAATGTTGAAATGGAATCTCTTTTCCTGTAGTTTGAAACCATTGACCGAAGTCCTAGTCTCTGAAGCCATGGAAAATAAACCTGTTCCCTCTTCAATATGACATCCTTTCAAATATTTAAACATAGCTATCATATCCCCTCTCAGTCTTCTTTTTGAAACGCTAAACAGTCCCAGTTCCCTAAGCCGTTCCTCATAAAACATTTCCTCCAGACCCTCAACCATCCTGGTCGCCCTCCTCTGCACCCGCTCGAGGTTGTCAACATCCTTTTTAAGCTGAGGCACACAGAACTGGACACAGTACTCCAGGTGGGGTCTGACCAGATCAGAATAGAGTGGTAGTATCACTTCCCTTGATCTAGATACGATGGTTTTGTTGATAGAAAGCAATGTTTTGAACTTTTGTAGTCATCCTTAGAAGGACACTTTTTGCAATGCCACCCAAATATTTAAATACATTGCAACACTTGCTATGCATTTAAGGCCACAAGGGAGAATGCCCAGCTACCCATAACAGATAAGGACCAAAGAACCAAACTGAGGAGGGGGAAATGGAAGCTCAGCAAGAGGCTCCAGGAGCATCTCTCTAAAGCCTCAGAGCAGCCGCTTGTGTGTTTGTGTGGATGGTGTAATTCAGGTTGCAAAAAAATGGAGTTACAATTTTTCTCCAGCTCTGTAAATTCTGATCAGTTTCAAAACTCCTCCCAGCTCCCATTGGCCATTCAAGTCAGGGTTCCTTGCAACAGATTTCACACATGCCTGGTCTAAGTTATTTTCTTCCCACAAAAGGTGGGACGTCACTAATGTGGCTGCATTACAGCATATGAATAAAAAGCTAGACATTCCCAATACCGTAAAGAGAAGAATATTGCAATATTTCAGTCACACGATGTGTAATAACAAATCCCATTTGCTGCCGGTTATCCTTCAAGGAAAAATAGATGGGAATCGTGGCCCAGGGTGTAGAAGAACATTCTGGCTCAAGAATTTAAGCCATTGGTTCGCAGTGGGCACAGCTTCTCTATTTAGAAGAGCTTTAGATAAAAACCAGTTCAGGCTGCAGATCGCCAACATTCTACGAGGACACAGCAATGAAGAAGGAAGGTGGGAGCTTCTAAGAAAGGTGGTCACAAGTGGTGGACGCAGCTTCTTCTTCATAGGCCTCCTCATACGTTAATCACATTTGTCCTTACCACCACCAAGTTCAAGGGACCATTTTACCTGTACAACAACCCTGTGTGGTAGGTTAAGCAGAGGCGTTGTCTCTGTCTTGAGGTGAGTTTCAAGCAGAAGTTTGAAACCAGGTCTTCTGAGTTTACCTTTCTTGCCAATTCACCACACTGGCTCTCAGTTGTGTGCGTTGTCCCTCTGGGTTTTGTTCACGTCTGTTCTGTGCAGACTTGGCTCTCCCATTAGAAATAGTGAAGGAACTGCCTTGGGAGGCAAAGTCTGAAGAGAGCAACCATTATTTATTATTATTATAAATAACATTATTTATTACTATATTTATTATTTATTTAAACCACTTGTAGTGCTGTGGTTAAATCCCTTTACTGCAGGTAAAACTGTGCTCCTGACCTGGGGTTCGATCCCAGGTAGCCAGCTCATGGTTGACTCAGCCTTCCATCTTTCAGAGGTCGGTAAAATGAGTACCCAGCTTGCTGGGGGGGGGGAGGGGGCAATGTGTAGCCTGCATACTGTTATTAAAAACTATAAACCGCCCAGAGACTACTTGAAGTGGAATGGGGCAGTATATAAGCAGAACACTTTTATTTATTTATTTTAGAGTATTTTTACCCCACCTTTCTCCTTAGAAAGGCACCCAAGACGGCTTACAGTAATGAGGGATAATATACAGTCCAATACAATTAAGACATGTTCAAGTATTGAGAACAAGGAATTGAGGGACATCTCACAGCATTAATAGACAACATTATATTAAAGCTAAAAGGTTATAAGTAGTTGTAAACACAAAGTCTATGTGAACCTATGGATTCATATAAAAGACACATAATGGTAAACTATCATTCAGGAAAGCTTGCCTGAAGAGAAAGGTCTTTGCCTGTTTCCGGATGGACAACAGAAATGAGGCAGTCCTAGCCTCTAGTGGGAGGGAGTTCCAGAGTCTGGGCACAGCAGTCGAGACGGCCCTTTCATGGGTTCCCACGAGACGTATGTGTGAAGGTGGCAGGATGGAGAGAAAGGCCTCTCCAGATGACCTTACCACCCGAGTCGGTTCATACTGTATTATAATTAAAGTAACCATTACATCCCTCTGTGTTGGAGGACATTCCTGGGTGTCTCAGGCAATCCCTGTACCTCATAAGCTAGTTTGCTCAGGGGCTGTAGCCAAGGTGGAGCAAAGGGGGCTTTGCCTCAGCTACCAAAATCTAGAAGTGAATCTACTGGTGAATATGGGTAAGGTAAACAACAATGAACAGCTGGACAACTGAGTGGTTTAGGTGTCAAGAGGCTGGGCATTCAATTCCCCACTGGGCCTGGGCTTGGTTAGGGTTAGGGTCCCTTTCAGTTTTGCAGGCCTGAGCTATTATTAAAAATACCATGCACAGTCAGTCAAAATTATAAAAACATTGACAAGTATTATTGTCAGGTATTAGTGAAATATATGTATTTGGATGTTCTATATGTATTTGATATGTATTTAATTGATTTAAGGACGGAGTCTGTAAAAAGTGCAAAATCACAGTGACTCAGTGTATAGTTTTTTTCCCCAATGGAGTACAGGTGTAAAGAATTTACATAATGAATTTTGGTTGATGCAAGAGGTTGCAATAGCTATGATGTAACGTAATTTATGATTGGACAGACATATGTATAAAAATGCTCTGTAAATCACTGTTCATTGAACCTTCCGTGAGTAAAGGCACCCACTTTGTTTCTCTGTTATATATTTTGTCTATGTACTGTATGCTATTATGCTGTTGAATTTTGTATCAATGTACTAATGTGATTTCCCCCTCTATGCTTTGTTGAACTTTGTAGAAGTTCTGTGGTGCTGTAATATATTTTGTACATTTGTAATATAGCTGTTTGGTTTTAAGAAAACTCTGTCTCTGGCTCTAACAATTTATTCATTAAGTATTGCTTCTGCCAGCTGATTAAATAGCACATGCTCTAACAATTATATAACTGAGGCAAGTTTTAACAAACAAACAAACAAACCTAAGTATCCATTAAATATCAGCACGGTATTATGCTGTTCTTAATAAGGCCATTTTTGTAGCTTTGATGTTGCTATTCTGAGATTTGCAACTGCTTATTATATTATGTGGAATTTCTTGACATTGTTCCCTAAGCCTTGATGACTATGGGATGTTGTTGTTAGTTAACAACATCTCCAGAGTCAATTAACCTTTATGTAGAAGCATAAAGTATCTTATAGGGGTGGAGAGAGCATAAAGTATCTTTATCTGTGCCTGTTATTTTCCTGGGTGGGGGAAATCATACCTATTCATACCATGCAATACAGCAGATGAAAGCCAGTGCTGATTGCTCTGGATGCCAAAATTGCTAGTTGCATCTCTGTAGCTTTGAGGGCTGGAGGAACAGATACAGTCCTGATATCTGTTCTGAAATAAGTTCTGTACATAACAAGGTGATCAACTCAGAGGAGAGATAAGGTCCTCTCTTTTCATAGGATCAAAATACCCTGGAAAATCATGAGACCATGTTAGGATTGTGAAGATTTCAAAAAATGTCCTCCAGGACTTGACAGATCTGTGAGCTCATACCAGCCACATTTAATTTAGGCTCAGTTCTGGACAAAACGATGCCAGTTCAGCTTCTTAAATATTTCCATCACTGCCACTTTTTGAAATAGCTCTTGTCTTGACATCCTTCTAGGAATCCAAACAGAGGTGAGAAGGGAGGGAAGGAGAACCGGGGCAGGTGGGGGCAGCCCCAACGCAGGAAAAATTCAGAGTGGGTTTTTAAAAAGCTGTGCAGAAAGAAGAGTCAATGAGCAGCAACCTCAGTAGAGGTGAGTTTCATACACAGCGCTCAAGAACCTTCAGGCTTGGAAAACAGGACTTGAATGACTGTGAAATGATATATTAAAGCCAACCACCCCAGAAAAGTGGTGGGATGATGCTCTGAGTTCCAAAGCATTATCCTACCACTGCTCGTTTCGGGGGGGGTTAGGTATGCAGTATACAGTATTTACAGTATTTTGCCTTGATCTAAGATTTCTGAGCTTTACTTTGCTTGGCCACCAGGGGGCTTCCAGGTAACAATTTCCTCAGTGACTCCAAAGTTCATTTTATTTTATTTTTCTGTCATTTTACGTTGCTTTTGTTTTTATGCCACCACAGCACCTCTTTGTCTTATTAGGCTCCCTCTGGACATCTTTTCCAATAATGTTAGCTGAAAAACCCAGAGGAAAAAAAATAGAAACTTCTTCCACATAAGAGATGTCTATTATTTATTCGTCCCCTTTATTTATATCCCAGCTTTTCCCTCCTCTTCAGTGAGACCGAAGGCAAAGCACATGGCTTTCCAGCACCTCCTCACAACAGTCCTCTGAGGTAGGCCAGGCTTAGAGAAAGCAGTTTAGCTGGCCCAGTGTCATCTATGGCCAGGTGGACATTAGAATCCAAGTCCTAGTCCAACATACTGACCGCTAGATCACAAAATATTATAGTGTTAGTCTTTCATCTCTTGTACAAAAGCAACAAAGGGTCTCGTGCCCCCTTAAGGACAAAAAAAGTTATATTTGGCCCCAGCTACTCCAAAGAATTAGGAAGTCTTTGTCCAAATAAAAGCTTGCTTATCTTTAAATAACTGTGTGCCATCAAGTCAATTCTGCATGATAGCAATCCTTTTCAAGGAGTTCCAGGTAGAAAATACACAGATGTGGCCTAGCATTCCCTCCTTCTGGTGTGCAGTTTGCCCAAGGCCACACAGGCTCACCTTTCTCCCTGGAGTCATGAGGAGGAATCAAAACTCCTGGCTTCTCGCTCTGCAGCCAGATACCTGAACCAGCGAGCTATCCAGCTAGCTTATCTTTAAGGTGCCACAAACCTCTTAAGTCAGTGGTGTCCAAACTTTGGCCCTCCAGATGTTTTGGACCACAACTCCCACAGTCCTTTGCCATTGGCAATACAGGCTTGGAATTCTGGGAGTTGTGGTCCAACACATCTGGAGGGCCGAAGTTTGGACACTCCTGTCTTAAGTTGTTTGTTTGCTGTAACCTAAGTACGTATGTACTAGCGAAGCCCAGATTCGCCGTATTAAAAGCATTTAATACTGGTCTGTATTAAAAGTAGGGTGGGTGACCTTGAAAGCCTAGGGGCAAATGCTCACACCCAAACGACACTACAGAGCTTCATGGCGCAGTGGTTAAACTGCTGTAATGCAGCTGTAACTGCGCTCACGACCTGGGGTTCAACCCCAGGTAGCCGGCTCGAGGTTCCCTCAGCCTTCCATCTTTCTGAGGTTGGTAAAATGAGTGCCCAGCTCACCAGAAGGTGGGGGTAGGGTGGCAATTTGTACTCTGCATCATCACTTGTAAATCACCGAGAGAGTGTTTTAAGCACTATAGGGTGGTACAGTATATAAGCAGCAAACTTTGTAACACTTAGGCGATAGCACATTAGAAAATGGCCAAACGTGTTTCAAATAAAATAACTGAAATTGACAATACTTGGTACTTGGTTTGCTGGGGAGGGTGCCTGCTGGAAGGACTATCAAACCCCCTCCTCCTGCATGCCTCCAAAGTTGTACCTTTGGATGGTACAAGATGGCGTCCCCTTGAAAGGGAGGCGGGCAGGGAGGGGAGATGTCATTGTGCAACTGCCAAAGTTCCAGTTTATCCTCATGGCCACATAAACCACACACAAACACAACTCTTGAATATGGAAATGCTTTTCAACAGGACAACTCAGAGGTTTATTAATGTTTACTGAAACACTCCTGCTGCATGGGAGAGAAGGGGTTTAGAACTTAAAGCAGAGATGTCTGTGAAGATATCTGTGAGGTCATCTGGAAATTGAGTTATGGCAACTGGACTTGTTTCCCTGAGAGACTGAAACTTCTCTCTCAAGAAAAGAAGTCCAGTTTCCATGACTCTAGATTAAAAACAGAGATATGCCACTATTTTCATTCCCAAGGGGTGGATCTGGGCTGGACCTGCGCATCCCTTTTTAATCCCTTCTCAATCCATATTCACTTTTGTCGCTCCACACAATATCATTCCCCCTCTTTCTTCTCTGGATTATTAAAGTGGCTGTTGTATCAGTATTCTTGATTTCTTTATGTAACTGCAGCAGCAGCCTTTGTTTTAAAGGCTATTATTATACATATTAACTCCAGGGCAAAGGGAGGCGTTTGTGCAGTGGGGAGACAGTGTGGTTCTGTTTTTCCAGAAACAGGCAAAGACATTTCTCTTCAGGCAAGCTGTCCCTGAATGATGGACTACCTTTTATGTGACTTTTAGATGTATCTACCATATATGATCACATAGACTTTGTGTTTATAACTACTTATAACCTTGTGTGATTGCATTGGCAGTATGTTTTTCAATGTTAGTTTCCATCCCTCATTAATTTTTACATGGAATTTTACTCTCCCTTTCACTGCTCGCGTTCTCTTGTAGCTTTAATGTAATGTTGTCTTTTCATGCTGTAAGATGTTCCTCAATTCCCTGTTCTCAGTAATTTAATAATGATGATGATGATGATGATGATGATGATGATGATGATGATGATGATGATGATGATGATGTAGTGGCTCAAATGGTCCACTGGAATTTGTGTCAGAACTATCATCTGCCTGTAGCAAAGAACTGGTGGGATCATAAGCCTGAAAAAGTGACTGAAAATGAGCATGCAAAATTACTTTGGGACTTCTGAATATAGACAGAAGAAAGGGTTTTGGAGCATAATACCCAGGATATTGTGATTGTGGAGAAGAAAAAAGTGTGGATCATTGATGTTGCTATACCAGGTGATAGTAGAGTCACAGAGAAACAACTTGAAAAAAATTACCCGATATTAGGATCTGAAAATTGAACTTCAGAGACTCTGGCATAAACTGGTACAGGTGGTCCCAGTGGTAATTGGCACACTGGGTGCGATGCCCAAAGAGCTAAGCAAGTATTTAGAAGAAATTGGAGTTGACAAAGTCACCATCAGTCAGCTGCAAAGAGCCAACTTACTGGGATCTGCTCGAATAATTTGCCGATACATCACATAGTCCTAAATGCTTGGGAAGCGTTCGGCTAGTGATTTGTAGTACAAAATCCAGCATAGTTACCTTGCCTGCTGTGTAATAATAATAATAATAATAATAATAATAATAATAATAATAATAATAATAATAATAATAATAATAATAATAATAATAATAATAATAATAATATCTTTATTTTCAATGTACAAGTTGTGTACAATGAGATTGGCTGAGTCTCCCTCCCACCCCCACCACCATCCCACTAACAACCACTCAGACTTATTGCACCCGGTCTACTTGACACACAATACGCCAGCCCACAAGTCAATCATTCTATAATTGTCAGGACATTATTTTCCATTCAGAAGTCTTGACAGCCCAAGGGTAAAAACTATTCTTTAGCCTGTGGGTACGGCTGGCTATACTCCTATATCTTCCTGCCTGATGGTAGTAGAGTAAAGAAGTGCTGACCGGAGTGTGAATCATCCCTAAGAATTTTTCTCACTCTCCTGAGGCAACGATCCCTAGCAATGTTGTCCAGTGCACTCAGGGGACAGCCTGTGACGTTTCGAGCTGTGCTTTCCACCCTCTGTAGTGTCCTTCTGCCGGCAGCTGTCAAGCCAGCACACCAAACTTGTAATACAACATGAAAGGATGCTTTCTATTGTGGACCGGTAATAGGAGGTCATCTGTTGTTGGTTCACTTTGTTCTTTTGCAAGACCCCAAGGAAATGAAGTGGACTATATATTATCCTTCATTACTGTAAGCCGCCTTGGGTCCTTGTTCAAGGAGAAAGGTGGGGTAAAAATACTCTAAAATATAAATAAATAAATAAAAAATAAATAAATAAATAAATAAATAAATTTCTGCTGCTATATATCTGAAGAAGTGGATGTGTCCACAAAATGTTACATTAAAATATGAAAGTTAGTCTTTAAGGTGCCACATGTTTTGTGTCTTTTATTTTATTTTGTTTTTCTTTGTTTTTTTGCCTGCAATTCTTGGAAAAGACTAACACAGCTACCCTCTCTAAATAAACCTACATGACTCTTCATCTGCACACGCATGTGGCCTTCATCTGATGTGCTATTCGTGATGTTGACAGAGTGCCACACAAGCCCTTGTATGCACAAAGACATCTCAGTGTGCATACAGTCTCCAGTCCAACTTAATGTGTTTAAAGCAATTAACTTTAAATGTTTTTACGTTGTTTTCATGTGGTACATAAGTCACTGTGGTGACCCCATAGATGAGTGATCTTCATAATGGCTTGCCTTCAACAGACCAGCTCAGCAGTTATAGACTCCAACCTGTGGCTTCTGTTTAGGAAGTCAATCCATCTTGTAGTTCATCTTCCTCTTTTCCTGCTATCTTCCACCTTTCCCAGCCTTATTGTCTTTTCCAGAGAATCATGCCTTCTGATGATGTGCCCACTGTAGGGCAAAGTAATATAATACATTCCAGAAGAAAAGGAATGGCAGTGCATAGACCCCTCAAAAAAAAAGCATCAAAGAAAATCTTGCAATTCCTTAAAGATTTAACAAATTCATCATAGCAAAGACTAAAGGTATGGCAGCTTGTAAGTCCTAAAGTGGGGGGGTGCTGCTGGATTTCAGTGTGGTCCAACAGTGGCAAAACAACACATTTGGGTTTAAAAATAAATTCCACGTTTGCTTTCAAACACTAAGGTTGAATCTAGGGGCGTGATTCAGCTTAAAAAAACAAAGTGTGCACCTCTTCATTCCGCTATCTGCAGTTTCAAAATCCAGCGAAGCAGTGTCAAAGCTGGTAGTGGGCTTCCAAAACTGGGTAGGTGGCATCGATGTACTTACCTCCCTCTGCCTTATGCATATGTATATAATCTACAGCCCACAGCATTAGATGCCACGCACAGCGTCTGATGCACTAATGAGGTATCATTATATAATGTGCCACGCAGTGCATAATGAATGCATGTGAACTTGTTCTTTTCCCCCTCCCTCCTTCCGTTTGTGCCCTATCTTTAGTTGAAATCAGGAGGCAGACATGTTATGCCTTCCAGATGTTGCTGGATTGCAACCCCCATCATTCCTCCTGACCAGCTAGTGATCAGGGTCTCACATTCCCCACATTGTTTTACATGATAAGCCAACCTTCCGCTCTGTGATGCCTTCCAGATGTTCTGGGTCCTATCACCTACTACAGCTACCATAGCCAGTGCTGAAGGTTGAGAGAGATGAAGCACCATCAGATGCTTCTACTGCCCGGTGACCTTCCGGCCACCAGGTAGTAGAAGCCTACACTGCAATTCAACAGTTTGAGCTTCATTCTTGATCAACATATGCCTTTGTGACATATTAAATACAGTGAGGAGAGTGATTTATTTTTAAAACTGGCGAAACTGGCTAGAGCAGTGGTTCTCAACCTGTGGGTCCCCAGGTGTTCCAGGACTGCAACTCCCAGAAGTCTTCATCACTAGCTGACCTGACCAGGATTTCTGGGAATTGCAGTCCAGGAACATCTGGGGACCCACAGGTTGAGAATCACTGGGTTAGAGGGTTGAACTGCCACTACACTTAAATTTGGAACCATGGAGAGGAGTACATACACATCTAGTTTTGGGTTTTAAGTAAGCTTGTTTTGCAAACACATAGTGACTATTTTACAGATTCTCACCATGTGTGCCATTTCACAGATGAGGACACTGAGGCAGAGGGATTTCCTCATTGCCACTGGTGAGTCATCTGCAGAGTAACAATTCTATGCAGGCCTTCCAAGGGTTGCAGCTCAATGTGGAGTACTAACAGCAAAGCCCTGACAGAGCTCACTTAATTTCACTACATCTGGGAGCATACATCAAGATGCATTAACAGTCTGTCAGTCTGAATATTCATTGTGGTTGGCCATAATCACAGGGGTAGGGAGAGTGCACCAAGAACAGATTAGTCTGCCAGGCCAACAATATTACTAGGGGTGCCAACAGTGGAGAGCTAGAGATGTCTAGGCTTAAACCGAAAGCTGATCCTATACACGAAGGGGGAGTGTTCTGCTTATATACCGCCCCATACCACTTCAAGTACTCTCTGGACGGTTTACAGTTTAATTACAGTTGTTGTTCAGTCATGTTTGACTCTTCGTGACCCCATGGACCAGAGCTCGCCAGGCCTTCCTATTTTCCACTGCCTCCCGGAGTTTGGTCAAATCCATATTGGTTGCATTGATGACACCGTCCAACCATCTCATTCTCTGCCATCATCCTTTCCTTTTGCCTTCCATCTTTCTCAACATCAGGGACTTTTCCAAGGAGTCCTCTCTCCTCATGAGGTGTCCAAAGTACTGGAGCCTCAGCTTCAAAATCTGTCCTTCCAGTGAACATTCGGGGTTGATTTCTTTCAGGATGGATAGGTTTGATTTCTTTGCAGTCCAAGGGACTCTCAAGACTCTCCTCCAGCACCACAGCTCAAAAGCATCAATTCTGCGGCGATCAGCCTTCTTTATAGTCCAGCTCTCACTTCCATACATCACTACTGGGAAAACCATAGCTTTGACTATCCTGACCTTAGTTGGCAAAGTGATGTCTGCTCTTTAGGATGCTATCTAGGTTTGCCATTGCTTTCCTCCCAAGAAGCAGGCGTCTTTTAAAAGCACCCAACCATAAAACAAAGGGACTTACCTGAGGCAGCCCATTTGAGTCCTGCCCCAAAAGAACCCTCAGTATTGTTCTGTCCCCCTGATCTGGGCATCCTTCACCAGGAAGTGATCCCTGGAAAGATGGAATGAATGGGAAATGTGCCCATCTTGTGCACCAGTCTATGCAGCTCACGCAAGGGATGTGCAACACATATCAAGATGGATGGTGTCCCAGTGTGAGATGTGTGCATGCAGCTTGAGACAGCTTTTCTGTGTCCCTGCAAATAGGGCTGTCCCCAAAGATTCTGCTGCCTGAAGCAAAGCCCAAGAGACCACCGGACAGATGATGGGTTGATATACCCTTCAGCACAAGTGGAGCCAGCAGTGTAGTTCAGAATCAATGGTAGGAGAAAATATAGCTGGGTCCTCTCAGCCCTTCTCAGCAATTGCTGGCTGGGCCAGCAACCTCAGTCTGCCTCAACACCAACCCTGACTGCAAGTGCAGCTGGGGAGCGTCCCAAACGCCCTTAAGCACAGCTTAGTTTGGCTTCCACCTGGTAGGGCTCTTGTTAGGAACATAACCATTTTATGGCAGAGGGGCCTATCCAAAAATGGAAGCAGAGCCTCCTTGTTGGGTGGCAGTTATAGCTGCGAATTATGGAGGACTCAGAGGCCCCTGGGCTTTTTGAACTTAGGGCAGGCATGTCCAAACTTCAGCCCTCCTGATGTTTTGGACCACAACTCCCAGAATGTTAATCTTAGATTGCCAATGACAAAGGACTGTGGGAGCTGTGGTCCAAAACATCTGGAGGGCCGAAGTTTGGACATGCCTGGCTTAGGGGCTTCCCGAGACCATCCAGCTGTTCCCCCTTTCTGGGATGCAGGATCTGGGCTGGACCTGCGCATCCCTTTTTAACCCCTTCTCAATCCATAGTCACTTTTGTCGCTCCACACAATATCATTCCCCCTCTTTCTTCTCTGGATTATTAAAGTGGCTGTTGTATCAGTATTCTTGATTTCTGGGATGCAGGCAGCTGCCCTCCGCGCGGGTTGATCCGGGAAGGGATCTGCTTGCATGGAATCTCTCTCTCTTTTGCAGGGAATCTTGCACGGAAGCCTTTGCCTCGCAATCCTGGGAGACCCTTTCTTCTGAGCAGGGGGGGGCAATGTCCTCGGTTGTTTCGCTGCCCTCCACTTCAGCCTCCAGCGTGCAACCGAGGCGTCCACGGGTCACCGTGCCGCGGATACGACGCGTCGCCCTCCCGCCTCGGCGGCCACGAGGAGGCCCGCGGGCAGACCCGCCCGGGTGTGCAAGGCGCCAACGCGACCCGGGGGGGGGGAAGAGAGAAGCCTCTGAGCCCCCTCCTGGTCTTGCTTTGGCCACGGAGCATCAGCCCCCCCTCTTCACATTCCCACCCCTAGAGGATGCGCGCACCGGGCTTTGGGGGCGAAGGAGCGCGCGCGTGGGTGGGTGGGTGGAAGGGGGGGGCGCGCAGCCTCTCCTGGGTGCTGCTGCTGCTGCTGCTGCTCCCGCCGCCACCTCCTCCCGCCTCTCTTCCTCTGTCTCGCGCCCCCCCCCCCTTTCGCCAGTGAATGGTCGCTCCCAGCCGGGGTGGCCATGTTGCCGCTTATAGTCGCGGGCGCAACCAGAGGCGGCGTGGCCCTGTGAGAGGGGAGGACGGCCAGAAGGAGGGGTAGCAGCAGCGGCGGCGGCGGCGGCAGCAGCAGCAGCAGAGGCGGCGGCGCTGGGGTGGAGGAACAAGACGGACGGCGACAGCGACCCCGGGAGCGGCGAGACGCCGGCGCCTCCCGGCCCCCGCAGCCCGCCGCGCAGCATGGCCGTGGCGGTGGGGAGACCCGCGGTGAGTGAGTCTGCCGGGGCTGCTGCCCCGCGTTGCAGCAGGCACCTCCGGGGGGGGAGGGAGAGAAGGAGGAAAGGAGGGAGGGAGGGTCGTCGGGATGGGCTCCGCCGAGCCGCGCTTAAGAGGGCCCCGTGTGTACCGGCGATGGGGAGCAGAAGCGGGTCGAGGACTCTGGAAGGAGGAAGAGGAGGGACGCGGCCCCCGCTTGTTGCTTCGGGCGAGCCAGAGAGGGCGGGGGGGGGGACGGGGACTTTCGCGCCCCCGTCTCTTCCCCCCGCCGCCGCCTCCAATCCTTGGGGTAAAAAAAGACCCGAGAGGGCGGTTCACACGTGGCGTGGCCCCGTCGGCATGAGCAGGAAGCAAAACCCCGCTCCCCTCCCCCCAAAAAAGCCCTACACCTGGCCAGGGGGACACAGCCTTGAGTCCATCTCCTCTTTTCGGATGAAATCAGGAAAGGCTTCTCTGTGTGTGTGTGTGTGGGGGGGGATAGATGTGCTCCTCTGGGAAGATGGAGGAAGGCCGAAAAGTTTTCCTTTGGGGTTTTTGGACACATGCTGTTATGGTGGGGAAAAAACGTGGATCATCATCATCATCATCATAGCCCGAGGAAAGCCTTCCATGGTGTTTTTGTGGCTCCCTTAACAGACTCAGGTTACAAATTACAGCCCCCCCCCAATACACATGTGTACATAGCTGCCTGTTGGACTCAACATCTCATGCTTCTGCAGAAGTAGACTCCAGCCTTGACCAGTGGTGTCCACACTTTGGCCCTCCAGATGTTTTGGACCACAACTCCCACAGTCCTTGGTCATTGGCAACGCAAGCTTGGGATTCTGGGATTTGTGGTCCAGAACATAGGGAGGGCCAAAGTTTGGACACCCCTGGCCTAGACCGATGATGCTGTAAGAAATCCGTGCGTCAGAAGTCCCAAGGCTCTGTCTTTGGTACTTGTGATTGGATTCAAAAAGGGCCATCAGGACAGTCAGTTCAGACCTTCCTGTTTGCCAAAGCCGGTTTAAGAAACTCAGGCAGGAAACAGTGGTGTAGCTATGAGGGAGCAAGAGGGGGGTGGTCATCTGTCCCCAGGCGTAGCATATGGGGGAGCCAAATGGGGTGCCCAAAGTCTCCCCGCCCAGGAATGCCAGTTCTGCCACCCCCTCCATTGAGTTGGGTTGGGATTTCAATCTGGGCCTGTTGAATCTTGGTGGGTCCTTCTGTCCATGATTCCGTGCTCATTCTCTTGTCTCCATTGCTTTGGAGGTGGTAGGAAAAGCAACCCTTTCTGAGCCTAAGGCTCTGTTGGTAGAACAAGACTCTTTTATTGTAACCTACAGGATTGTTTTATGTGAGCTCCTTTCTGGATGTTCAAATTATGCAGCATGAAAGAAATGATAATGAGAGGAAGAAGGTGGCAGGTTGGCGTGGGTTCCTCTTGCAGTTTCGGACACTGGGTTGGAATTAAAATAATAGCAGTAACGGGTTAGGAGAGAACCTCCTCTCACCTCCAGCTACACACTGGTAGACTGCTTTCTCTCTCCCTGGTGTTTATAAAAGGAAGTGAACATTCACTTGGGACATCCATGCATTAGGAACTGAAGGGCGAAAACTGGTGCTGAAAACAGGAGAGGGAGGCTGTGGGTCTGTGGTTTCGCAGGGTTTCATTTTACAAGGAAATTATCTTTTAACTAACATTCTCCAGGAACCTTGGGAGGAAAGGGAGCCCGGGGGCCTCCTGCCTGTTTCAAACAGGAGCAAACCGGCACATCGAGAAGGAAGTCTGTTTTTCAGGACCACATTCTTGAAAGGTTTTCAAACATCCTCTGTTCAAGCAGCGGTGATGGTAACTGAGTACCGGATGGAGATGCCTTGACTTAGCTTCATTCTCCTTTCCCCCTCCAGCCACTTAATGGAACCGTTAGGCAAATAGTTTTTCTATTCCCCAAGAGATCATAGCCAGCACTGTGTGGAAACACAGAAGAGAGAGACTGGGGGCACGGTTTTGGAGGATGGGTGGGGAGAATGAACAGGGAAAGGTTGAGTTTAACAGAAACTAGAACTCTTTGGGAATTTTCGCTCTCCTTCCTTCCTTCCCTCCCCCTCCCTCCCTTTCTCTGTACTAAAGAATAAAGGCAGAAAAAAATGGGTGGCTCAGTTTATTTGTTTGATTCTTAATGGCTTCTCAGGAGCCCTTTCCCACACTCGGAAACATCCAGCTGCTGTCCTTCCACAGCATGGGTTCAGGTTTGCTAAAGCAAGGAAGGGAGAGAAGTTGAGAATTTCAAGATGTGCAGCCGCAGGCGTTTGTTACAGCGAAACTATGGAAAAGTCTCTCAGCATCCTAAAAAGGAACACGTACGGTTTAAAGCCAGTTTCAAGTGGTACGTAGAGTAGGCAGAGAAGGCTTGGGCAGTAGCAGGGGTGGTCTAGTGTTGGACGAGAAGCCGAAAACACTGTTTGAGGATAAAAGGACATATATGTTCAAGTTGAAGGTGCTGAAGATTTTAGGCAGTCCAAATTGGGATAGGATAGGATATGCATAGGATAGGAACCTTTATTGTCATTGCCCCCTTGCAGGAACAAGGAAATTTCACGGTTGTCCTGAACAAATACTGAAATGAAATTGGATCCTTGAAGGAGGGCCCTTGCTTTGCAAAGGTTTGAATCAATCTGTTTTGCAAAAGCCTAGTATCGGTTCTGCAGACTTGCGGATCAGTTTTACATAAAGAGGCTATTTTGAAAGAGAGAGAGAGAGAGAGAGAGAGAAGTTTTTTTTTAAAAAAAATATTGTGTCTATAACATAACAGAGATGCAGCTGAAAGTATATGCTGACCATACAAAGGCACTCTTCTACATCACCAGGAGATGTAAAGGTTGAAAATATGTGTGTGTGTGTGAGAGAGAGAGAGAGAGAAGGGGAGAGAGAGAGAGAAGGGGAGGGAGGGAGGGAGGGAAGAAGAATGTAACTTGATTGACTTTTCCTGTGCAGTTTTTTAAAATCATGCCAACAAAACAGATGTTGCACATGAGTAAATGGCTTAATTGTGGTTACTTTCAGAATATGAAGACTAAGGCCTGTGCTCAAGATGTGACTTGGCTCCTCAGTCTGGGTTTCTCTCAACTAGTTTCTGATTGTAATGGGCTAATACATTGTATTGTTGTCTTTTGCATTTGTAGCTCCCCCAACCCCCAACCCCATTTATGTTCATCAAGTAGGGGGAAATTGTATTTATCACTTTAAGTACACAAAAATAAAACTCTTGGCTGTAACTCATTGTAACAGTAAGAATTAGTTTTTAGAGCCCTTTGGTTTCATAAGCTTAGAATCATAGAGTTGGAAGAGACCTCAAGGGCCATCCAGTCCAACCCCCTGCCATGCAGGAACACCCATCACAGTACTCCCAGCAGATGGCCATCAAGACTTTGCTTAAAAACCTCCAAAGAAGGAGACTCCACCACCCTCCATGGCAGCATATTCCATTGCTGAACAGCTTTAACTGTCATGAAATTCTTCCTAATGTTTAAATGGAATCTCTTTTCCTGTAGTTTGAGACCATTGTCACGTGTCCTAGTCTCTGAAGCCATGGAAAACAAACCAGTCCCTTCTTCAATGTGACATCCATACAAATATTTAAACATAGCTATCATATCCCCTCTTAGCATTCTTTTTGTAAGGCTAAACATTCCCAGACCAAGGCTAAACAAGCCCAGATAAGAGACTATAGATTCATAGGATCAGTTCAGATTTGTAGAAAACTCCAAACTGAGTGAAAATATGCATGGATCTATGGCATTCTCCTATTGGGGGCCGATGTAGCCTCCGGGCAGTTAGTCAGAGAAGCAGTGGAACTTAGAAAAGTATGTAGTTTTGTCCCCTCCCTTTTGCCAATGGTTAATGATTTGTGTACATTTGTGTATGGGGGGGAGAGAGCTAATAATACTTGTGAACTCTTATGGGAATGTAATGAACTTCATCGGGGTCGGCAGCAAGGAGGGATTTTTAAACATGCGATTCAGTCATTGTGACAGACCATGTTTAAAAGAAATGTTGGTGTTGTTGGATGAGCTTATGAACAAACCGGGTTTGTGCCAGCTGCTATTGGGTGCAATGCCAGACATTGTGAACGATAGTTGTAGTAAGAGTTGCATCTCTTAACATGTTAATCACAGACTAATCCTTGCAAGTTAGATTTTGCAACCTGTCAAATTGCCATGTATGGACTTCACTGACTGATTCCCCCTGAGCCTTTCTGTTTTAGCTAGTGGCCTTGTTTACAGCAGACATCGTTATATGGACTGGTTTCTCTTATCTGATTCATTCTTGCTGAATCTTTACTGGTCTATTGTACTACTGCTGCTCTGATGAACAGGTTAATCAGGTTAATAGTTAATAAGATGCTAGATGCCTGTCAAGCAGGTATACTGCATTTTCTGTTTGCTTTGCTTTGTACCTTATTACCGGTTGTAAAGAAGGGGTATGAACTAAGTGCATGAGCAGGGCTGTGGAGTCGGTAGATAAATGTTCCGACTCCAACTCCGACTCCTAAGTTTTTTTGTACTTCCGACTCCCCGAATCCGACTCCTTTGTATTAATATGCAAATGTATTTTATACATTCCTTGAAGGAAAGAAAGGCAACATACATGTATGTCATTACCACAGGACTACTGGCTGGGAAGCCAAAAGTCTACTGTATTGAATAGTTTAAGCAAAAGACAAACACAATGAAAACCACAAAGTTTTATTATTATTTTTATCAATTAATCAAGTGGCTGGATAGTAGCAGCAGGCATAAATTTTGTGAATTGGGACATTTAAACTTTCTTTTTTAAAAAATTCCAATCTAAATTTAGTAGGAATTGGAGTCGGAGTTGGTGCATTGTTTGCCACCTCTGACTCCAGGTACCCAAAATTTCCTCCAACTCTGACTCCTCGACTCCGACTCCACAGCTCTGTGCATGAGGATGCAAACGACAATTAGTTCAGCTTGGTTGGCTGGACCACGATAACATTCTTGAGTCATCACATTTGCAAGCTGTCATGATCTGGCAAGAGGAGACTGCGCTGATTAAAAAGCATGCATGTAAAGTAACTGGAATAAATGTTATTAAGCCCGAGTCATCCGTTTTCTGGATAATAACATTTGCTCCAGTTTACTTGTACAAGTAACATTATCTAAAATGTAACATTGTCCTCATTTGCAACAGAGCAGTTACTGTTGTTGCCAGCTGCAAGAGTAATCTATCAATCTCAGGGTTCGTTTATTTTTATTTTAAGCTTTCTTTTTCAGTCTTCTCAAACAAAACAACAATGCATTTTAAACTGTGGGTTCTGCAGGAGATCCACCCAATATTGGGCCCATTTGTCCTTTGTTCTGCTCCCCCCCCAAGACACAATCCATTCCCATTTGTTTGGTTTTCATAATGTTTTCGCCCTGTCCTCCCTTTTAGATAAGCCACCACGTTATGTGGTAGTGGTGACATCATCATGGTTGAACAAATACCCTGTTTTCCCGAAAATAAGACCTACCCCAAAAATAAGCCCTAGCAGGATTTCTATGGATTTGTTAAATATAAGCCCTACCCCAATAATAAGACCCAGTGATGGGCATGGTTGTGCCCACGCGTGTGCGCGCGCACGCGCGCACACACACACACACACACGCACGCACAGAGAGAGAGAGAGAGCATGTTGCCCCTCCCTTTCCATCCATGGTCCTTCCCCCCTTCGCTTGGGCCACCAAAGTTACCATACTTTGTAGCATGTTTGCTTGCAGTTCCTGTTTCCCCGAAAATAAGACCTACTCCAAAAATAAGCTGTAGTGTAGCTTCTTGGGAAAAAATAAATATAAGACAGTGTCTTATTTTCGGGGAAATACGGTATTGGTCCTGAAACAGTCCAATTGAGATGAACCGTCCAAAGCCCACATTTTGAAATGTTTTTGGCAAAAGAAAAGGGAGGTGGTGAAATATGGTCTCTGTTTTGTTTATTTCATTGTGAGCGTTTGTGGATTCAACTTTACTTCCTCAGACACAGGAGTGCAAATAAATATAAACCCTGTATATTTACACATATCTGTATGACCACTGAAAACACAGATAACAGCAAAGAGACAACGGTCCATTAACATAGGAGTGGGATTATTAAGGGTTTAATTCTTTCACTTAGATGGTTCTGGGCAGCTTTAGGCCATATTGTCTTTCCTGTCAGAGGAATTCTAAGAGATGTTTCTGGGTCAAAGCCAGTCAAGGCAGAGAGTTGTTTTATACCCATAAGATATTATAGGAAGTTGAGTTTTTAATATATTAATATATAAGAAGGCTTGATCTCTATTGGGGCCATAAGATATGTACTAGAAATTAAGAACATAAGAACATAAGAAGAGCGATGCTGGATCAGGCCAAAGGCCCATCAAGTCCAGCTTCCTCTATCTCACAGTGGCCCCACGAGATGCGTTTGGGAGCACACGAGACTAGATATCTGTCTCCTGCTACCACTCCCCTGCATCTGGTTCTTGAAGTACCCCAGTTTTAAGCCTGGAGATTACACACCTCCATCATGGCTTGTAAACTGTGATGGATTTTTTCCTCCAGGAATCTGTCCAATCCCCTTTTGAAGGCATCCAGGCCAGATGCCATCACCGCATCCTGTGGCAGGGAGTTCCACAGACTAACAACGCGCTGGGTGAAAAAATATTTTCTTTTGTCTCTTCTTACTCTCCCAGCCCTCAATTTGAGTGTATGTCCCCTAGTTCTGGTATTTTGTAAATTGTTTAAGCAGCCACTGCAGCCCCCTACAAAGAGCCTCCTTATTACTGCAGTAGCCACTGTGAGATTCAGTGTTCTGAAACTTAATTTCTTTGAGTTATTCCTGATATCAGATTGGTGTCCATTCATTTTTGGGTAGGATTGGTGTCCTGTTTGTCCTTTGTAGAAAGCAGAGGGCCACTGACAGTAGAAGAGGACATGAATGCCATCAGAGAAACAACATGAATTGTTGTGCCTCACAGTGTTGGAACCATTGATATTACTACAGGTGTAGATATAGGGGCAAAATGGTTAGGTTTAGGAAAAGGTCTTGTCCCTATCTCCATCTCACTGCTTGTTGTGCATCTGTAGTTATTTAAGGTTGTGGGAAGGTTGTTTGGAGGAAAGGTCTCCCAGAGCCTGAGAGAGGAGGTATTGTTGTCCAACTTAGGTTGGCTGGTCATTGATGATGACTTGGACTCAGGTGGTCTGAACTGGGAATTGTAGCTGATTGCTAATGGTGTTACACAATTCTCTCTGTTGGGTCTGTCTTGTAGCTGATTATTCCTGGATATCAACCAGGCTTTGTCAATCTACTTTTGGACCACGTTGAGGGAATACTGCATCATCTCTTTTCCTATGGTTCTGAACAGACCTGGTAAGAGCTAAAATTCTGGCTGTACTCAACCGGTATTAGTCTTCAGGTTTCTTTTCTTTTGCCGAGACAAAATAACACAGCTGCTACCTTTAAAATTTTTGAACGTTGTAACGGTTGATATTGATACTGATTTGAACGGTTGATATTGATACCGAATAAAAGTTTTAAACCTTTTTTTGCTATGAATGCAAAGTGTGGAGATAATTTTTAAATTTCTGGGCTGCTGCTGCCCTATTTCTAACTGGAATATAAATGAGTACCTATGCGCCTTGTGGTTTATTCTCCCATATTATGAGGTTTGGTTCCCCAGCCCCACTTAACTGACCTTGACATCTTGTGATTTCAATAATGTTCCAAACAATTTTTATAGATCTTGTGACACTGTTGACGATCTTGAGAAAGAAGTGCAGGATACTTGGAGGACTTACAGGCCAGAAAGAAAATAAGAACTGCAGGATAGCTGAGTGGTTTGGGTCTCTGGCTCCAAAAGCCGGAGATTAGGAGTTCAATTCCCCACGGTGTATGGCCTGGAACTGAAGATCCATAGGGTTGCTTCCAGCCCTGAATTTCTAAGGCTACTATTATTATATTACTATTATGTTCATTGTATTTCAAAATGTATTATCATATTTTTCCCATCCATAAGATGTTCCCATGTATAAGGCAACCCCACCCCAAGTTTTACAACTCGAAATTACAGTTTCACAACCATGCAGTACTCTTCTCGGGTTACTTCCATGTGTAAGATGACCCTAAATTTTTAGTCTTAACAATTTTAGACAAAAATATAGTCTTAGACATGGGAGAATACTATATTTGTATTATTTGTTTTTTTAGAAAAAAATATTTATTTATTTATTTTTATTTATTTATTTTGAAAATCATAATATGCTACTTGCTCAGTTGTTAGTCAGTAGGAAAGAATTTATAGCGTTGATTTGTCTCCTGTCATGGTTCCCCGTTCCTTCCTCTAAAAGTGCTTGTGTTCTATGCTAATATAAAAATAGGTTATGCAGATCAGCTCCTTGAGCAGTGGGGTGTTATGCACCAGTTTTTGGCACCCCCCCAAAAAGAAACAACATAAGAAGACCTTCTCTGTGTGAGGCTGAAGGTCCATCAGCTCAGCCCACAAACAGGATGTGAAAGTAATAGCCCTTCATTATTTCCAGCACATGCCAGTCACAGTTATCCATCCCATTTAAGCATTTTGCCATGGCTTATCTCCCTCTTGCCTGCCTCCTCTTCAAGAACTTCTCTAAGATTTTTTTTAAAAAAGTGGTTTAGTCTGGAGGGCGACACTGCATCTTGCAGTGCACAGTGAATTTCATTTGGACGCTGCCCGTCAACTCCCATTAGATGACTCTGAGGCTTAATGCTATAAGATGAGAGAGAAAATAGTCATTCTTCGCCATCCTCTTCGTGCCATTCATAATTTGGTTAAATTCTCTCAGGTTCAGGCATCGGAAAGAGTGGGAAAGTTTGATACCCAGCTTTGTACCCCTATTACTACATCATTGTAGCTCTCGTTCTGTCCATGTGCCTTCTTGAAATGGAGTCAGGAGGAAGGTTTTGGTTTTGTACGTTCTTCCACTGCAGGCTTAGTACTGTTCTCTCTCTCTCTCCCTCTCTCTCTCTCCTCCCTTTTCCCCAGTGCTATGCTATGTTGATTTGCGTTAAGAGGGGGGTGACATTGTGAATGAAATCCTGATCTGTAACTTATACCATCTTAAGGCTTTAAAAAATCTGATTCGATCCTGAGACTCTTGTCATCTCTCTCTCTCTCTCTCTCTCTCTCTCTCTCTCTCTCTCTCTCTGTGTGTGTGTGTGTGTGTGTGTGTGTGTGTGTGTGTGTGTGTGTGAGTGACTGAGTGACAGGGAAGACATTGTGGTTTTCAGGATAGTTGGGAAAGGACCCGAGTACCGTAATTTCTAAAATTTGCCGCCACTGGTAAAAGAATCATCTCAGCAGAGGTGATTTTAAGAAATTAAGGACACTCCCTTCCCCCATTCCGCAGCCCACTCCTGCCTTCCCTTTGGTGAAAGCAATCCCCTGGGAACTTCATGTGGGGACTGGAAATTTTTTACAGTATTTAAAAAAAAATTACTGCAGCTGCGAGCGTTATCAGCTTTACACAGTGTAAGTGATGCGATGCGAAAAGATTCCAGACCATCTCTCCCACAAGAGTTTTATAATATATATTTCTGTCAACACACAATGACAGTGGCAATTGTATTTCTCATCTCTTCCATAAGAATACCCAAGGGTGGATCTTGATTTTTGATTCCCTCCCCCCCCCTTTGCAACAACTGTGGGCTTCCTCGTTGAGTTGTATCTCATTGTGAGTGAGGATCTGTTCTCTGATAGCTAGTGAGCTCATGCTCCATCCCTTTGTGTGCTGACCGAGATCTTCCTGGCAGTAGAACTAGGTTTATCAAGCTGGCTGGATAGGTTCGTGAGTTGTGCACCTGGCTACAAGAGGCAGAGATTGAGAGTTGGGATCCAAACGGCCCCTTCTGTGTGTAGACACCAGCCTCTGTGGCCTTGGGCAAAGCTATACATGATTCCAGAGGACCTCCAGAGAAAGAGAATGGTGAACCACTCCTAAGAAAACCCTGCAAAGGGTTGCCATAAATTGGAATTTGCTTGGCCACACATAATAATTATTAGGTTTGCTTGCAGTGAATCTTCCATGAACACCACTCATAGATTTCTCTTAAGAGCATAGAAGGAGAAGTGGAGACCTTAATTATAGCAGGTTAGCAGTGACGATGCCTGCATTAGTTTCATACCGGCAACCGTCTGATGTCTTCATTGTAATTTTTCTTTGCAGTTCCAAAGCCTGTTTTTTTAAGCCACGTGATCTCCATATATTCCATGGCCTGTAGCTAAATATCTTAACATACTGCCATGGAAAGTGTTATAGTTGAGGGACCTGGAAAGCTCGGTCTTCTGTGGGTCATCTTCACATGCTGATTGTTAGTGGAAGAGCTGCATCCAATATTCTTTAAATTGCTGTTTGAGAGGCAAAATGCGGGAAAGTAGCTCCTGCAGATATGAATATATTGCTTTTAAAGGTTCATCCTTAAAAGAATAATTCTGCAAGTTTTCTCCTTTGGGGAGAAAGGTGGCATAGAAATAAAGTTTATTATTATTATTATTATTATTATTATTATTATTATTATTATTATTATTATTATTATTATTATTATTATTATTATTATTATTATTATCATCATCATCATCATCATCATCATCATCATCATCATCATCATCATCATCATCATCATCACAAGATTACATTGTATTTTGTATTACAAATCACTAGTTGAATGCTTCCTAAGAGTTTAAGACTATGGGATGTATCGGTGAATTATGCGAGCAGATCCCACAAAGGTGGCTTTCTTTATTATTATTATTATTATTATTATTATTATTATTATTATTATTATTATTATTATTATTATTATTATTATTATTATTATTATTATTATGCATCCTTGCTTTCCCCCAGAATAGCTGCTTGAGTGGGATGCACATTGTGGCATTGTCTGCTTTCTGTCTGTCTCCAAACCTCGTGGTTGTGCCATAAGAAGTAAAGAAAGCAGTTGGAGGAGGGCTGTTGTTTGTTACCCTTCTGCCTTGTTCTTGTGGGATTGTCAGATCCATAATGTTGTAGAATAAAGACGTCTAAATTTTAATTCAGATCTGGCCAGGTTCTTCTCTTTTTCCTTGGTTTTTTAAAATTTGCATATGAGGAAAACATACTTGTGAAGCAAAAAATAATACTGTACCATCTTTTTGCCAATTCACCTATAGCAATGGTGGCAAACCTTTGGCAGTCCAGATGTTCTGGACCACAACTCTCAGAATTCCAAGCCTGTGTTGCCAATGACAAAGGACTGTGGGAGTTGTGGTCCAAAACATCTGGAGTGCCAAAGGTTCGCCACCACTGACCTATAGCATTAGACCAGGCATGACCAAATTTCGGCCCTCCTGATGTTTTGGACCACAACGCCCAGAATTGCAAGCCTGTATTTCCAATGGCAAAGGACTGTGGGAGTTGCGGTCCAAAACATCTGGAGGGCCGAAGTTTGGACATGCCTGCCTTAGACTAAATGGGAGTGGGTCCATTGAATCAGATGAAATTTGGTAAATCAGTCTCCACGTGTCTTTGGTATGTTGGTGGGGGCTGTAGTCAAGCTACCTCTGTTTGGGTTGAGAGAAACTCCTGAAGCACAGCTTGGCAGTGTTATATGTGGTGTTGCTGCTGGCAGCTTTGACCAATGAGCAATTGGCATTTTATAACTTATAGTTAGCTCCTCTGTTTTTGTGAAACAAAAATTAAAAAAACCAGCACCACGTATCTGGTTTCCAGCGGCTCTGGGATTTTGCAGAGGCCTTTCAGCCGTTACAGCTAGAGAAACTATGTGAGTGTCAAGGAGCGTGGGAAGTTCTTGAAGATCTTCCTTAGGCATATAAGCTGGGAGATGCTAAATTCGGAGCTTGAATTTGACCCTTTAAATGCTGACAGTTACTCAGCGGCATTGCTGTTTGTGAAGGAACCCATTTGTATTTTAATAAAAATTCACGCACACTCATCTTTTTTCCTGAACGAGAGTTCTATTGACAGAAAAACCTGCCTAGCTCACTGCCTGTACTTGAAGGAATCTGATGATATGTATGTGTGTGATTTTGCCCTTTTCTTTGGAATTTGTTTCTTCTTCGCTCGGGAAATTCAAGATGGCTACAAAGGACCCTTTTTTGAAAAGGTCAAAAATTGCTTCATTTGGAATTGTTGGGAAGATGGAAATTCACACCTTCTCTAGTGAACCTGTAGATAATTTGGCGCTCTTTAGACTTTTATAAACATCCCCCAAACAAGGCACCAGTTGTTCTGTAGAAGAAGTATGAAAGGGCAAGCAAAAAAAGGAGAACTTCCCATGTATTTGTTGACCATATTATTCACTGTTTCATAAATCAATGAGCTGCATCCTTTGTACTTTTAGGAATCTGTATTGGAGAAGATTGACATCAACTTGTATATCTTAACATGCTTTTGCGAAGTTTATCTGTTGTCCCATAACAGTGGAAGGTTCTGCCTAACAGTTCTAGCAAACCTGAGCCAATGAGGGAAGTTTTTCCATTTTAAATTCTTTTGCACACTTTTTAAATATTATGCGTTTTAATCTTTTTTTTAAAAAAAACTGACATGCTTCAGAATAAACTCTGTTCATCCTACACGCCACAATTTACGATTGCTGTAGGTTCCTTTTCACTTAAACTCTGACCATTGTGGTTTGAGCTGTAATGTGCTAGAGGCTGAACTGAGGAGCAGTAGCAAATGATTTAGCAAAGGAAATGAATGAAACATACCATCGGTCACTATGTGTGATTGTCACTCATTCCTCTCCCTTCTCTGAGTTTTGGTTAAGTGTAGACACCTTGGAGGAAGAAGAATTCTGCCCCTAAAACAGAACTCTTTAAATGACTGCAATTGCGGCCCTTGATTTATCTCTTACAAAAGAAAAGGAAAAAACAGTGAGAAAGGAAATAAGTGAGTACAGTGGTACCTTGTATATAGGAATTAATTCGTTCCAAATGAAATTATGTTAAGCAAATTTTCCTTTATACAAATTTCCCCTAGGAATGCATTAAAAACGGGAGTAATCCCTAATCGCGACCATTTTTATGTTGTATGGATTTGCCCCATAGGCGATTCTGTTAAGCAAATTTCCCCTATCTCCGGAATGTTTTATGGTGTACAGATTTTATGTTATACAAACCATTACTTATACGAGGGTCCACTGTATTTTTCTCCCCAGAACTTTCTATGTGAACAGCAAACTTGGAGAGGAGGACTGGTGCCTTTTTTCTTGTTCCCTTCTCCTTTGCCTTTCCACGAAAGACAAGTCAGAGAAAGAATATTTGTGTAGATCAGGCATGGGCAAACTTTGGCCCTCCAGATGTTTTGGACTACAACTCCCAGTCCTTTACCATTGGAAATACAGGCTTGGAATTCTGGGAGTTGTGGTCCAAAACATCAGGAGGGCCGAAGTTTGGACATGCCTGGTGTAGATCATTTAAAGTGAAGCATCTCATCACAGATGCTAGGGGTCAGTCAGACAAACCCAGTGTGGTGTAGAATACTTGGCTTGATGTACAAGATAGTTTGTTGGGCTAGGACAGGGGTCTGCAACCTTTAAGGCATAAAGAGCCACTTGGACCCGTTTCCGACGGGGAAAAAAAACTGGGAGCCGCAAAACCATTGCGACATTTAAAACAAATATATACAACCGCCTTTCTCGCTGTTCCGCCTCAGCAACCAGGCGCTGGGCCAGCTGCTGTTCGAGGCTCCGTGAGGCGATGACCCGCGCTCCAGGCCTACCAGCGCCCGCCTCAGCGGTTGAAAGGACGGGCCTGCGACCCCGCGGCTGGTCCCTTTTTTTGGAAGCGGGCGAGCGGCGACCTCTCCCCCCCCCCACACACACTTCTTGCAGCCGTGGTGTGTGTGCGTGTGTGGGCAAAGTTTGGCTTGTGAAGGAGACGGAGGGAAGGGGCGGGTGATGCAACACACACACACACACACACACACACACACACACACACACACACACACACACACCCTTCTTGCAGCCGTGGTGTGTGTGCGGGTGTGGGCAAAGTTTGGCTTGTGAAGGAGGCGGAGGGAAGGGGCAGGTGAGGCTGAAAGAAGCGGGAGGGCGAGTGGCGCGCTGGGCCACCGTGGATCTCCCTGGTCCGCTCCTCCATTCTGCTTTCGGACCCCCTTTTTGTCCGTCCAGGCCGCCGCCACCACCACCACCACCACCACAAACCGACCGGCTGCTTGGGCCTGGCCACCGCCGCCTCCCCTCGCCCTTTTCGCGGCCGGGCGCGGCCATTGTGCCCGCTTCCCCCTCGCCGCCGCCGCCTCCGCCTCCTCCACTGCCGGCGGTGGCGGTAGGAGGGGGAGGAGGAGGAGGAGGAGGATTACCAACACGCGTGGCTTCCTGCTGCTGCTGCTGCTGCTGAGCGGCCCCTGACCCCCGTGGCGGGAGGAGACCCCGGCGGCCACCAATGCCACCCCCACCACCCCTCCAATGCCGCCAACGCTGCCATCCTGGCCCTGGCCGGCCCAGGAGCCTTCACCACGGCCGAGGAGGCGGCGGTGCACCGGCGGCGGCAGCAGCGGCTGCAGCAGCACCAGGAGGAGGAGGAGGAAGATGAAGACGAGGAGGACGGCGGCGGCGGCGAGCTGGAGTTTCCCCCGCGGTCCTAGTTTAAATGCCGTAGGACCCCTTCCACGAGGGGAACCTCCCGGAGCCGCAGCAAAGGTTCCAAAGAGCCGCATGTGGCTCCGGAGCCGCGGGTTGCAGACCCCCGGGCTAGGACTTCGGAGGACTGGATTCCAATGGAAACATACTGGGGAGTCTGGGAGTGGCAAAACCACCCCTTAAATATCTCACATACCTTGAAAGCCCTGTTAAGGTTGCTATAAGTCAGTTCAAACTTGACACTATATAACAACAGCAACAACCATTAAATAAAAGAATGCAGTCTCTTAAGTAACCCATCAGATAATGTGTGAAAAGGGTGCTGGACGTTCTCAGGAAAGGACCCTGACTTTGTTATTTTGTTAAAACCAGAACTTGTAATGACTTCTACTGCTTGGTCAAACTGGTGTACTGTTTCAGAAGTCCAATAGAACCTTATCTAGTTTCCCCAAACCATCAGATGTGTTTGCACTGCATTGCTCATTCTTACAAGGTATAATGGCTGGGAATGATGAGAGGCACAGTTTAATTTATTTTGAATATTTTAATCCCATCTTTCTCTTTGGAAAAGTGCCCAAGACAGCTTACAATAATGAGGGAAATATAGAGTCCAGATCATTTAAGACATATTCAAGTTAAGAACAGGGAGTTTGAAGAGGCATCTTAGAACATTAAAAGGTAACATTAGAGCTACAAAGAGCATGCAAGAAGAAAAGAAAAATCCACGTCGGGTAACATTGACCTTATGTCATCCATAAATTGCTAGATAGCTCAGTATCTGGAAGTTGAGTCATGGCAACTGGATTTCTTTTCTTGCGAGATCAGAACGTTTCACTACTCATCCAAGCAGGTTCATCAGTTAGTGGTGAGTCCTCCATTTTATAGTTCACCTTGATTTTACATCAGCCTGTTCTGAATAGGCTCATAAGTTGGACAATGGCCTGAATAGGTGGTTGAAAGCCCCACTTATATAACCTTCCCAACACCCATTGAGTATGTTAGCTATGGTCTTGTTGATGGAGGTGTGAAGTGCTTCTGGTTTGTCTGGGGGTTGATGAAAGTGCCACTTGATAAGTATCAGATAGAGAGAGAGAGGGATTTGCCTGAAGAGTCAGAGATTGGAAGTTTGATTCCTCGCTGTGCCTCCTTCCTTCTTATTGATTTAGGTTTGTTGCAACATGATGACCAGACACCAAAGGAATTCTCAAGCCCCGTGTGATTGTCCCAAGTATAACAGTGCAACAAGGGTTCTGCTTTGTTGGATGGGACAATACTGTATTTCTGGTGTGTGCCCAATAGGCCATTGTCCAAAATCTTTACCTTTGATAAGCAAAGCACGTACTTACAAAAAAGCACAACGGAACTTGCTGATAAATTTCAAAACAATGGAATAAACTGACCAGTGCTACTAACTCTTAAATTTATTTTCCATGAAACAAAGGAGTTGATGTCATAGTTTTGCATTATTTGTTTGTTTGTTTGTTTGTTTTAGAGTACTGTATTTTTATCCTGCCTTTCTCCTTGGGAAAGGTCCCAAGGCAGCTTATGGTAATGAGGGATAATATACAGTATTTGAGAACAAGGAATTGAGGGACATCTTACAGCATTAATAGACAACATTACATTAAAGCTACAAGGTTATAAGTAGTTATAAACACAAAGTCTATGTGAACCTACAGATTCATATAAAATACGCATAAGATGTTCTCACAAATGTGAAAACTCAGTGGCCAGAATCCTGCTGGTGCTGTTGTTCACAAAAAGGTTTGTCTAACTTGCTGGAGCTAATCGTGTCTAACTGAGAAAGGGCTCATTGTAGTGTTGGGCATAGAGCCAGGCATGCGATTGAAACATGGCCCCAACATGTTGTTGTCAGTGTCGTAATTGTCATAGTCCTCACCACCACCACCACCATCGTTGTTTGCTTTTCTGTAAATCTCGGGGTTGTTCCAAGACTATTCACATGTGTCATTTTTTAATAGATTGTGCTGTTTTTTAGTACTTGTGGTTCCTCACTGGAAGGATGCATTCACTGCTAGAATACTAGGCAATGCAAGGAGATGCCACTGAAGCGCCCACTACAATTGCTCACATGAGCACACTACAACTGTGTGCTCCCTTTTCTAGTTGGCAGCTACTGTCTGTGCACTTATTTCTTGCATGCCAGTTGGGCTCCACACGTTTCTGCTAGAACTGGCGAGAACGGGGGAAAATGTGCCAGCAAGCTTAATTGGGAAGAAATCCAAGTTAATGACCTTTCAACTTGTAGGCTAATTTGCTGTCATCTTTCAGTTCAAAAGAGGCTGGTTGCTCCTTTGTTTTGCTGTTCTTGAAAAATTTGCCTTTAAAGAAATTGAGATATACTGTACGATTGTACTGTGCAGTCAGTACATAGCTCTTGAGTCTAACACTTTCGCATCCCCTTGCCTACGGGGCAAGGCGATCTGTAAGATGCCAATTCAGGCTCTGTAGATTCAAGATCGGAGAGAAATAGACATACCCTCTGCACGTGCACACACCAGGAGTTCTATTAAATCCATCTCTTACTTTTAACGTTGTTTGGAGGTTGTAGCTTTCAGGCTTTGTGGGTTTTACATTGTAAGGGCTGCCAAGGTGTTCAATATCCTATTCCCTCGCATTTCAGGACCAAAACTGGATACCCAAGTATTGATAGCTGTGATGTCGCAGAGACAGGGCAGACACAGTCTAGGATTAAGTCCCCCCCCCCCCCCGGTACAGGATACTGAGATCAAGTAGATTCATGAATTGTTATACTGGTGCTGCACTCCCATTCTTGTAGTAAATGACCATGTGGGTCAAATTTTGATGAATTCAAAAGTCCAGAATGAGAGGAATGTACTGAGGAGATTGCTGCTGCTGCCTTGACCTAGGCCCATATGATTATTCCCAAAACAGATGTTCTTGAGCTAAAACTCCCAGAAGCCTTCACCACTAGCTGTGCTGGCCAGGATTTCTGGGAATTGTAGTCCCAAGTCCTTCTGGGGACCCAAGGTTGGGAAGCACTGGTTTAAAGTAGTAACAGACAGCCACCTTGGTGCTCTGCCAGTGAACCTTGACCCCAACTGGGAATAGGTAGAAATGGATGCTCAGATTTCAAACCATGTGACAAGACAATACCTAGATTCTCTCTCCCTCCAGTGCTGCTCACCCTGAGGGACCTCACCACCTGGAGATCTCAAAATGCATAGTAGTTCTCTTGAGACATCCTCAGGCACCCCGAGATATGGCAACCCTGTTATTTAACCATGTCTCTGTTGGCAGGGATTGGAGAAGGGCCCAACCACCACCAACCACCCCAGCGAACCAGGTTGGTTGGTTTGGTTCATTTCATGGCCCAATTTAGGAATCCCATTTTGCCAAAGCAAAATGAAATGCTGACCTTTTTTTTCCTTTTGGCATTTCACATGCTTTAGCAAAAAGGGGTACCCACTTCCGCCCTTCCCCAATCACTGCCACCTGTCAGCTTCTGCCACCGCTGCCACCATGAATGCCATCCTCAGCCGCAACAGGCCTGACTTCTTGGCCCAAATTCTCTGCTTCCTCTGGAAGCAGGAAGAGGAAGTAGCCACCAGCACCACCCCCACCCTCAGCATAAAACAGAAAAATCAACCACAAATGGGTTAGTTTTAAAGGGGTTCATGCCACAAATCATCATGAACCACCACTTTTCTAGTTTTCTAGTCCAAATGTGCAAATGTGCAGTGTTATATATGTTATGTTAATATAACATGTATAGGTAGTATATGTTGTACACCTTAACAGCTTTACATATCATTACAGTGGTACCTTGTATAAAGGAATTAATTCGTTCCAAATGAAATTATGTTAAGCAAATTTTCCTTTATACAAATTCCCATAGGAATGCATTGAAAACGGAGTGATCCCATTTTTATGTTGTACGGATTCTCCCCATAGGCGATTATCTCCAGAATTTTTTATGTTGTACAAATTTTATGTTATACAAGCTGTTTGTTATACAAGGATCCACTGTATTGTTATAGTAGTTCATTGTTAATAATGAAGTGTGGCATTAAATCACATAAACATCCCTCTTCATTTTTGCATATGCACAGTTTATCTTCTCTCCCTTCTTCTTTCTAGTCTTCACAGATCCAGGTCTGTACCTGAGTCTCTCACATTCATTCTAGTCACACCATTGCAAAAAAAAAAAAAAAAATTTTTTTCCCGTTTTCATTATGCAGCTGAGCTAGTCTCCACTCATCTGCAAATTCACAGCCTCCAGCCTGACATTGTTCACCCACCAATCACTCTTCATCATAACCTTGGTTGTACTTTTGAGATTAGGTTGCTGAACAGAGAGAGACAGCTTTACATAATATCACATGTGCTGATGATAAGTTCCATTCATTTGGGTGGGCTGTACCATCAGTGCAGTATTCTTAGGAGGAAGCAGTGAGGTTTATCAGAGTATTCTGTCAAAGAGGTGCCTGATTTCTCTTTGGGAAATTTTATATCCTGGGGCTAGTGCAAGGCAAGTAAACCAATTTAAATTTAGTCAGCAATTAACTTGCAGCCTTAGTCATCACAGAAAATTATTATGGTTAGCAGCACAGAATGAATTATGACATATTCAGAAGAGAATTCTGCCAGTAACTGTTAGCATCGCTATGGACAAAATTTCTTTGTTTAAAGAAAACTAACACATCAGATTCTGGGAGCTAATTCAGAGATAACTAATATTGTGCCTCCTGCTAGCCACCTTCTTAGGACCATTGCCACATGGTCTGGTCCAAAATGTCCATTCCTTTGTTTCTGCAGAGTCTATTTGAACCCATTTTCTTTACGTTCTTGAGGTTATAGGGCAGTGGTGGTGAACAGATGGGCATGGAACGGGAAAATAGTGTTTCGTTTCTGTAGTAGCTTTGTTTCATTTGTAATGAATTTTTAAAGTAGCTTTGTTACAAAACAAAACGAAACAAAACACTCTGCTCCCCTGGATCCTAAAGGACCAAAATGGCAGGGCAGCTTCCTCAAGCAATTATAGGTGTTTTTAGTGTATATAACAGTGATGGCAAACCTTTTAGAGACGGAGTGCGATTCAAAACCCACTAATTTTTCACAAAGTGCCAACACAGCAATTTAACCTGAACACAGCTGGCTGTGAAGGGGCGATGTTGGGTGCCCACAGAAGGGTCTTCGAGTGCCACCTTTGGCACCCGTGCCATAGGTTCGCCAACACTGGTTAATAATAATAATAATAATAATAATAATAATAATAATAATAATAATAATAATAATAATAATAATAATAATAATAATAATAATAATAATAATAATAATAAAACTTTATTTTTATGCAGCCTTTCTCGCCGAAGTGACCCGCTACCTGTGGCCACAAAAGTCCAGACCACTTTGATTGTTTGCAAGCCAGAGTTCTGTGCATGCTTTTAAGAGCTAATAATTCTTGTGGCATTTCTGTCTTGGAAACAATTAAAAGATCCAGGAGAAGATGAGGAAAACGTGCCCTCTCTGCCATTAGACAGTACCGTGAGAAAACAAGGCTAGAGCAGCAATTTATTCAGAGAAGCCACAAGAGGCCTCCGTGGTCTGTGTTTCAGAAGGAGCGAGTGGGGTCAGGGACCTTTTGTGAAGTATTTCTGTCTTCACAGTACTAGAGTACATCCTCACAGGGTTTGTCATATTGCTGCCTTGCAAATTCCCCAGCCCTCTCCACTGCAAGCAGCATCCTTACTCTTTCTACTGTGGGTCTCAGACATCTTCCTTTTCTTGTGTATCTGTATTATCTCATGCTGAGACTCCTGACAGGTCAGCAGATTTTTTTTTCTTTAAATCAAAGGGTGTAGCTTCCATGAGCAGGTTTTCCCCTCTCAGTGCCCGTACAGCAGGCCTGCCCAAACTTCGGCCCTCCTGATGTTTTGGACTACAGCTCCCAGAATTCTAAGCTTAGATTGCCAATGGCAAAGGACTGTGGGAGTTGCAGTCCAAAACATCTGGAGGGCCGAAGTTGGGGCAGGCCTGCCATACAGTATCATGGTGAAAACCAACACCATACCCAGGTTGTAGGGCAGATGGCTGAGAAGGGCTCTTTTTTAAAAAAGGAAGTGCATTTTCAGAGAGGAAATTCACTACCTTTGTATTGCAAAAACCACATGACTTTAGGCTAAGGTCTTGTTCAGTAATCCGGCCCTGGGAGGTAATGATCTCAATCTTGATTCCCTTGATTAAAAAATGTAAATCCAGGGACAGGTACCTTACATATTTTGGACTACACTAGAATATTTTCAGATGCCCTGAAACTTTTCTGTGAGCCACCTGATTGGAAACGGCAGATCTCAGCTCAATAAACTTTTCTACACAGTATTTTTACTGGAGCAGAAACAATTGAATCAATCTGAAGCAGAGGCAAGGTTGTTTATTCTTGAGGGAAGAGCAGACCACATCCTGTGCTAATCTGCAGTGGTCAGTTGCTCTGACAAAAAAAACTGTTCTGCACTGTAGCTACTTATCTCAGAAAAGAGTTTTGAGTGTTGTTCAAATCATATGAGAACCAAATAGCAATGGACTATTTTATGCATGGCATTCAACTGTTTTCGTTCTGAGCAAGACAGGGCAATTGCTGAAATACTAGAGTTGGACCAGAGAGTGTTAAATTCAAATCCCTGCCAATTGGAACACTTTATTCATTATTGCCTGGAATTCATTCATTATGTGATATTGGACCACTTTAACACTAATCAAGGTGGACAAAAATCAGTGAAGTATTTTTAATCAAATTGACCTAAATCAATTTAAAAATATATAAATTGTAAAAATAAATCCATTTTTAAATTTTAAATCGTTATTTAAATCAATTTGATTTTTTTTTAAAAAAACTCAGTAGTTTTTATGAACCCTGGCCAAATGTGAATGTGTTAAATGAAGTCCACCATGACACTAACCTACCTCCTAAGGACTGTTGTGAGGATGCAACAGAAGAAAAAAAATGTATTGTACCTTTGATCCTTTGAATCTTTTGTAGCGCATGTACACACACAGCTTATATTTAGGTTTAACATGGCCAGGTTTCATGTGTGCCTTTATTATATGTGGGGTTACCTATGTTTTTAAAGGGCATCTCTAGGACCAGATAGCTGAAATAGAGCTGACCAAGAAATACAGTAAGCTTCCATTCCTGCTGTAGGTGTTAATGAATATATCAGTGCTAGAATTGTTATATTATCACTAGGGACTGCTGTTTCAAGTAGCACTGTGCCTGTCTTGTATATCTCTAAGCTTTAACTGAATTTGCCTCTGTGTGTGTGTGTGTGTGTGTGTGTGTGTGTGTGTGTGTGTGTGTGTGTGTGTGTGTGTGTGTGTGTGTGTGTGTGTGTGTGTTGTGCCATTACAGTCGTGACCGACTCTTCGTGACCCCATGTCCATGGAGTTTTCTTAGCAGGAATACTGGAGTGGTTTGCCAGTTCCTACTCCAGGCACCTACAGCCCCTGGTATTCCCTGGTGGTCCCCCATCCAAGTACTAACCAGGGCCAACCCTGCTTAGCTAGACCGCCTAATTTGTATTGTTTCATCCTTTGACTCCACTGTTGGTGATTTTATGTGTTTGTGGTTTTTTTGTCTGCTTTTGTCAAGTGAACTGAAGGCAACATTGCTTTCATCTAATGAGATAGACTGATTTGTGGAAACAGGAAATGTTCGGTCTTTAAGGAGGTCACAAGATTCCTTGTTATGTTCATCGAAACAGTATGTCAGGCAAAATAATACAATTAACAGATGCAGTGGACGGCTTCTGATGAGTTTCCCTGCTCCTGCTTCTAAGATTTATTGATGTGACATTTCTGGAGCTCTTTTCTCTTGGATTTGTTTCCATCCATTACAAACATGCAGAGGAAAAGAGTCTTGAGAGTGGTTATGTTAACATTCACTCATGGAAACTGAGAACCTTAAATGTGTGATGACCTTCCCTTACCAGCAAATCATTTGCAAGTGGAGAAAACAATGTTAAGACCTTTCTCTGCTTATATATTCTTTCATCGGCGTTTCCAAAATATTGTACTTAGCACTGAGTTGGGGCAACTGCAGATATTTTGCATGTTAGAGAATGTGCCTTCTGCATTAGAAAGCAAGGTTTGCCTTGCTGTATTTCATCAGACTCATTAACATTGAACGTATGTCTTTTCCTTACAGCCGCTGACGCAAATCAGGGATTTTCTGCTCAAATCCTGACAACCATGAATATAGAATTAGCTGTCATTTTGGAGCAAAGCAGCTGCTGTGTAAAAAATTGACACCTCGTTTTGTCATCTGACGTACTTTTCCTGCATTCTTCCACCCCTTTTAAGAACTTAGCCTAAGACTCCGTAGATTCTGTTAGGTGACATATGTCCTCAGGTTTACCACTTGATTGTGTCAAGGGCTAAAATTGTGACGAGCCAGCAGGGTTCTGTATGTGCAAATCCCCAGGGTTTCAAAAAATTATTTTTGGACTGTAGGGCTACCCCAATTCTGGTCTGTCAGCCATCCCAGCCTCAATGCTGCCCACTTTGGCCATGAAATCCAAAGACGGTTCAACTCAACCAGTGTGCCTGAGGTGCGTTGAGGCCTTTTTCTTTTAAAAGGACGGTGGGAATAATAAACAAACATGCAGGGGGACAACAAAGTGAGCTCGACATCTCATATATACCATGACCACAGGGCTGGCCCTACCATTGGGAAGAATAAGATAGTAGATTCTAGGCTGTAAGAGAAGAAGGTCTAGATGATGTCATGAAGAGAGCAACCAATTATTAGATGTTTACTTTATGGTTATTTTCTCCCTCTGTGTGTTTTGTTTTGTTTTTTTAAAAAATTGGGGATCATTAAGTAATTTCTGCCTTCTGAGGCCAAAGAATATGCTGGCATGGGAACTGGACATTAAAACGGGTAGAAGAGGAAGCATAATACTTGAATATGTCTTAATTGTACTAGACCAGTGGTTCTCAACCTGTGGGTCCCCAGATGTTCCTGAACTGAAACTCCCAGAAATCCCTTCTAGCACAGCAAGTGGTGGAGGATTCTGGGAGTGGCAATCCAGGAACATCTGGGGACCCACAGGTTGAGAACCACTGTACTAGACTGTATAATGTACCTCATTACTGTAAGCCGCCTTGGGTCCTTTTCCAAGGAGAAAGGTGGGGTAAAAATACTCTAAAATAAAATAAATAAAATAAAAAGCAAAGTGTTCTGCTTATATACCGCCCCATACCACTTCAAGTAGTCTCTGGGCAGTTTACAGTTTTTAATTCCAGTATGCAGGCTACACATTGCCCTCCCTCCCAGCAAGCTGGGTACTCATTTTACCTACCTCGGAAGGATGGAAGGCTGAGTCAACCAGTAGTTCTTATTGCTTTTTGCAGTTCTTACTGCCTTTTGCATCCCCCTGAGGCCACAGGCAAAAACGTTTCTGAGTCAAGATGTCTGTGAAGATTCTCAGTCATCCAGGTGACTCAACTTCCCGATTTTCTGATCCAAGGGAATTTTCCAGGAGCACTTTGTGGCTTGATACGGTGAGCTGCTGCTCAAAGGAGAGGGGGAAAATCTTACTTGGCAAGCTTAGCTTATTGCTTCAGATGCTGGCCTTTGTACGCTGGAGACCCTCTGTTATTTTCTTTGTGTGTCTTTCCAGAAGGCCAAGCCCCACAGCATGTGTGTGTTCCTAAACTGGGTAGCACTTGAAAGAACCGGGAACTCTGTTCAGCTCTTCTTTTCAATGCTATTCCTGTAGCTTATGTTCAGCCCAAGTCTGTTGCCCAACCCCAACACACACATACACACACACATACACTCCCTCCCATCTGTTCCCATTGGGGAAGGGAGCTGTGGGTCATTTGGCTGGAGGGTGCGGTTGGAAATGCCTCCAAAGACCAAAAGCAAAGAGCCTTTCAGCATTTCGGAGCTACTTGCTCTGAGCAGACATCAATTCTCTTGGGCCGTGATTCACTAAACTTCATCACTTTTGCCAGTAGTCCTGGAAACACAAAGCTCACGAGATGGCCTTGTCCACTTTTAGAAGCGGGACTCCCTGAAGTGCTAAACGTTTTCCAAATAACCCAGTGTGGGCTTTGTTTGCCTTTTCTTTTTTAAAAAATTACCTTGCTTTGTTCTCTGATTGGTTATTGGATGGTAATCAGCGCCTTCACCACAAACCCAAGTGATTATCACGGCATGTAAAACCTGACCAATAGCTTCTAATTACCATATTTTCCCATCTATAAGATTCCCCCATGTATAGGATGATCCCCCACTTTCTGCAGCTTAGGATGATATTGTAGCCCTATTGGTGTTTTAGCTCAATGGGGTTTTCCTGTTCTGCCAGTCAGTTTTGAATATATACATATATGAATAAAAACCCTTTTCAGTGAACACAGTATGAGTTGAATCCTACTCCAAGAATGAAGACTACTGTGACGGCTGGGCTCCCTTCCCCTCTGAAAATGGGAGGGATGCCAACAAAGGTTTCAATCTTTGGCTCTAAGCCTCCCCCCCCCAAGAACCGCGATTCAATACAGAGGTTGTTCTAAATCTAAAAGCAAGCTTGAGCTGAAGGATAGACTCAAACCGTTACCCTTTCAAATAGCCAAATACCTTCCAGGACTCACGCTGATGGAACACAGAGATTTCAGATGAAGGAGTGAAGTTGTTTATTGTCCTATGTCTTAGCCCAGGAAGTGGGGGGGCATAGAGTATCTCATATCCCAAGACCCAGATCTGTTGTTTGAATTCTTTATCTTTCCCCCCTCCCCGTCCCACCGCCTTGGATCCTCTTGCTCACCTCAGTAGAATATGCCTAATATTTATCCAGAGAACATTTCAGCTCCAACACTCAGTGGGAATTTTGCCATGTACGTATATATGTAACTAAAAAAACCCACTATAAATCTTTTGTTGTATTATACTGTAACTACTGGCTTAAGCGCTAAGTTAGCGCAAGTCACATTGAGCCAATTAGAATGAATTTTTTTAATAGCTTTGTTCTTTGTCTGCCATTAAACCAAGGGGAAATAATGGGTTTAATGGTATTGAAAGGGAAATTTAGAATAAATATTGAGGAAGATATCAAGGAAGAATGATACTACTCGAATTTAATGACAAGAATCTTTGGAAATGTTCTTTTTTGGGTTGCAACAGAGATGTAAAATTTGCAGAAACATTGGGGGGCAGGACTTTTGCAACATTGCCATCCCTCAAGGAGGTGAGAGGGATGGCTTGCAGACATAGGGCCTTTTCGGCAACTGCCCCCAAGTTATGGAATGCCCTCCCAAGTGAGATCTGCCTGGTGCCAACATTGGTGACATTTTGGCACCAGGTAAAAACCTTCCTGTTCCAGAATTTTTTTAATTGATGCAACATAGACTGTGGGTCCTCTGATGGCAATTTTAGTATAATGATTTTAGTGTAAGGTTTTTATTATTGTTTTAATTATTTATTGATATTGATGTTTTAACTGTTTTAATTCTTTGATTGTAAGCCGCCCAGAGACCTTTGGGTAGTGGGTGGCATATACATTGAATAAATAAATAAATAAATAAAATTCTCCCATGGCTTCAAACTATCAAGGAATTTTACATTCGTAGGCTGCATTTCCCAGAATCTCCTACTGTAGTCCTGATGGCTGGGACATTCTGATCGGTGTTGTCAGTGGTGCAGAATGAAGAAGAGGGGATATTACTCAAATGTTACTTTTTTGAAATGAAATATTTAGAGAGCACAAGTCTTCCATGCTCCCAGGAGTGTCCTGGGAGTCTAAGTCTACTTTAAAACAAAATGCAGACAATCAAACAGTGTGGAAAATAGTGCTCTTGCTACCGAATAAAATAATGCCTTTGTAGTCACTCTCCTTTTAGACTACGCTCCATTTCCTACAACAAAATTCTGAGTATACAGGTCAAAAAAGGTTTCTTGTGTGTTTACATAAGACATCTAAAGCTTGGAGCTAAACCTTATGTTTGTACTTATTACTGTGCCTGATTACTTTAAACAGTGGCCTCTGAAAGGATGAATTCTCTCTCTCTATATATATTTGGCCTTAGGAAAGGAAGCCATTTGCTGTAATAATAACAGCGGCATAAACCTTTATATATAATTCTGGACACTTAGATAGCCAGGCACAGCATTTTCAAGAGTGCAGTACTGATATCCTATTTAAAATGCTATCAGGCATTTCCAAACTTCGGCCCTCCTGATGTTTTGGACCACAACTCCCAGAATTCCAAGCCTGTATTGCCAATGACAAAGGACTGTGGGCGTTATGGCCTGAAACAAACAGATGTTTCTTGTAAATGACATCAGGTAGAAAACTTGGAAGAGTAAATTCAGGAAGACTAAACAGAATTAACACTTTAAAACCTGTCTAGTCTATATATTTTAGAAAATTGTTAAATTTTCCTAGAGCCAAGGTACAGAATGCAGAACATAGCTGCAAACATTTACCAACAGAAGAACTAAATGAGTCTTAAAAGAGGCCTTTGAGCTGCAACAGTGCTGTGCCAAATTAGACAAGATGTTAATTGGATGAGTGCTATGAACAGCCTCTGAGAAAAAGAGAACCCGCCTTGTGTGCTTCCTATGTACGAGACCAACCTTTAATTTAAATGGGGAATGAGAAATCCCAAGTGTACGACTGAAGGGACTGGCAGAGAAGGGTTATGACAGCTTGCTTTGTGGGAAACACAAAGGAGCTAGTAAAGTACGCAAGAATATCACAATTTGGGACCTAAACTGTTGGACTGTGTGTCTGCCTGAGATTTGCCAATGGATCAGTGCCTTGACAATGGAACATGGGGGATACTGCTAGATTGGGGGGCAATTAAACAACTCTCAGGATCTTTTGGGGCGACTTAAGGGATCCCATCGCCCACTCACCAATATTTTTCCCAATGAGAGAATCACACCTCCAGAATTCTCCAGAGGACACAAGTGACTTTCCTTTAAGACAGAGCACCAAGTGGTGGCTGGTCCATTAGGGCAAAATCAGATGTGGCCCCACCTCAGGTTGTATTCAGTCAACCCACTCTTGTCTCCTGATTACCAGCAGAAAGTGGCTTGAGATCTACCTGTGTTCCTCTCCTGCTGAACTCCTAGCTTCCTTATACCCTTGCCAGAATCCTTTTGGGTGGAGTCTGCCTGCTTAAAGGATATTATTGCATTGGTGGTAGCAGACTGCAACTGATGAAAAGCTTCCTTTTGCAATTGTGGGGTGAATTATAGTTTCAGCAAAACGTGTGCAAGCTGGTTTCCCTTTGAAATCGCAAAGGGAAGCCTTCAGTCAGCAGCAATCTGCTGCCGCCACTGACATCTTTTCCTTTTTCATCATAGGATTTCAGCCTCTGTATGGGTGCCAGGAGCTGCCTAGATGCCCTAAACACATCCGATCTCGCCCGATTTCGGAAGCTAAGCAGGGTCGGCCCTGGTTAGTACTTGGATGGGAGACCACCAGGGAATACCAGGTGCTGTAGGCGCCTGGAGTAGGAACTGCTGGCAAACCACTCCAGTATTCCTGCCAAGAAAACTCCATGGTCATGGGGTCACAAAGAGTCGGTCACGACTAACGACACAACACACACATGGGTGCCAGAGGGAGAAAGCTGAAGTAGGTAGCAGCCTATAGCAGCAGATTGTCATCCCTGGCTAAAGGCGCCATTAGCTACTAATCCTCCAGCATATTGTTCTAACAAAGAAACAAAACAGAACCCCCCAAACAAATCCCTGCTCTTGGTATTTGGTTTTAAACAGTAGGAAGCCTTTTCAAGACTGCTGCAGCTTGTGGCATTTGGAGTTGATGGTGGGAATGAACCTGTAGATCGGCGCACCCTGGGAAAGATGTTGAGTCATAATTGGCTTGCTGCCGCTCTTTACTTTTTACTACTGCTAATTTTATTTCCCTCAAGGGGCTGGCTAAGGCACATTGAAAGACAGTGTGCATTGCGTACAGAAGCCCTGCGTTCTCTTCCTTGAGGCTCACCTAAGTCCTTGACTGTGCATTGTTACATGCTGCCAGACCGCTTCCAACATACAGTGATCCTCATAGAGTTTTCGAGGTGCTCAACAAATGATTTGCCATTGGTTCATCCTCAATGGCTTTCCATGGCTGAGTGGGATTTAAGACTCATAGATCTCATAAATCCTAGTCTGAAACTCTTATCCTCTACATCAGCCATTGGCAAGTTGTTGGGCTTTTTTTTGCTTGGTTGGGTTTTTTTTGGCTGTGGTCCTTCTGAACGTGGAAAGCCTTGGGCTGTGTGCAAACAAGGGTGCAACATAAACAGATAAATCTGTGCCCCCCTTCAAATGTGCAAGCCCCTCCCCAAGGCCATATGAATATGGCTGCTGTGCATCACACTGGCTGTCCTTGGCTATGTACAGGGTGCAGATGGCTGTACAGTACTTCCATCTTAGAACAGGCATGTCCAAACTTCAGCCCTCCTGATGTTTTGGACCACTACTCCCAGAATTCTAAGTTTAGATTGCCAATGGCAAAGGACTGTGGGAGTTGTGGTCAAAAACATCTGGAGGGCCGAAGTTTGGACATGCCTGTCTTAGAAGAATGTTTCAATATGGTGTCCCCACCCTGATAGCAGCAGCACACACACACACACACACACACACACACACACACACACACACACACACACACACACACACACACACTTGTTCTCTTTTTGTAAATTGCCCAGAATAATGCCCCAGCACTAATGGGATGGGGTAGCAATGAATGAACAAATGGACTCATTAATTAATAAATGAGTTCATTTGTTCATTCATTGATATCTCATCCCATTGGTTAATTAATTGGCATGGATGGATGGATGGATGGATGGATGGATGGATGGATGGATAGGCATGAAAATCCTCCATAAAGCCTGAAAAATGTAAATTGTTAATCTTGTTTAACGTTTTGTAAGGGGTTAAACAACTTAGAAGGTGACAAAATCACTTCGCTTTTTTAGAACAGTAAAAGAGTGAGCCATGTGTGAATAGAGATAAGAAGTAACCAAAAGCTGGCAGAAGGGATGGGGACCATTAAACCTCTGAACCAAATCAGCATTCTTGCATTAACTGCATACAGCCATTCCGCTGCATTATAAACCGTAGTCACCGACTGCTGGACAGCAGGTGGGACTTATACCAGCAAACTATTGCACACAACTTTTGCTGATCTAATTGGGTGGAGCTGTCTCCTAACGAAGCCAAGCCTACTAGGAGTACCCATTCAACACATGTCCTGAAACTTGATTGCATCACTCCTGGCTTGTCAGCAGGCCAACATGTCAGAGTTAGGTGTGCAATCATTTTTTACCAGCATAGCTGCAGATGCAAATCTGTCTTGTAGCTTTAAGAGTGAATACAGTATTATCCAGTGCTATTTTTTTTTCAGTTTTAAGAGGGTGGTGGTTTCCAGAATTCCTTGTGCGACTCAAATGTTTAAAGACAACATACAACTCTGTCCTTTCATCATAACTGTAGGTATATATCCTTTATTGTGTTTTAGGGGATCTCATCTTTTGTGTGTGTGTGTGTGTGTGTGTGTGTGTGTGTGTGTGTGTGTGTGTGTGTGTGTGTGTGTGTGTGTGTGTGTGTGTGTGTGTGTTGCATCGTTACAGTCGTGACCGACCCTTCGTGACCCCATGTCCATGGAGTTTTCTTGGCAGGAATGCTGGAGTGATTTGCCAGTTCCTCCTCCAGGCGCCTACAACACCTGGTATTCCCTGGTGGTCTCCCATCCAAGTACTAACCAGATCTGACCCTGCTTAGCTTCCGAAATCAGGTGAGATCAGATATGCTTAGGGCATCTAGGCAGCTTCTCACCTTTTTGAGATGTGGGCAAATGTATGTGGCTCTTGGAATTTTTTTAAAAAACGTGTGTTCAATTGGCCAGCCTGTGCATTGAAACAGATAAATTGGGAGTTTACCTCTTCTTGACAATCCAACAACATCTTTCCTGGAAGCATTTGCCCATGGGTGCCCTGTAGGATGTGAAGGACAAGGGCATGGTTTTTCTGGGATCAGCTTTGTTGCAGATGAGATAACCTGCAAAGGTTTCTGGAAACTGTAGCACATTTATTTGCTGCAGTTTGCAAGCGGTATGTGTGCTCCTGCCCAGAAGTACACCCTTGGACTCAGAAATGCTGTTTTTCAGAACTCAGTTCTGTGCATTATTCAGCCAGCATTGCTTCCATTTCCACTTGAACAGGGATGGTTTCTGTATAAAGACATAGGGGAGCACTGAGATTACAGTAACTCTGCTCTACCAGCTGTCTCAAGTTCATTATGCAGTTTCATTTCTCCCACGTGTATGGACCAGGACAAAATATTAATTTCTCCACTGCACTGTATGTCTTAATTACAATTCCTTTGTGCTAATTAACACTTTTAAAGCATCTCATGGGTTCCTGTAACGCCACTTTTGGAAACTTGTTTATGATCTACAGTAAGCTAAAATATCAGTGTAAGCGCTTGAGAACAGTATAATCAAATACATCGGTGTTCAATTTTCACAGTGGGAAGAGAATGTAGAGGAACTGTGGGAACGTTCCTCTCTATATGCACAAGGAAAGAATGTTTGCATTTTGAGTTTGCATTTTTTTTTTTAAAAAAAAATGTTATTGGCAGCTGGGTGGAATTCCATGAAGCTTACAGATCTATAGTAACTGATAATGCAGTGACAAGGAAGAGGCCTTGTGTATTGATTTCTTCAGTTTCCTCCTAAATGACTAAATCATTTGTGATGTCATTTGCTCACACATTAACAAAGTCCACAGCTGGGCACACTCTCTGATGGGCAGTTAATGCATTTTTCTCCTCCACTCTGCAAAATATAAATGGCTGAAATTCAGCATTAAATTGCAACAAGAAGACCTATGCATCAGCAAACCTTCCCGCACAGCTCAGTGGGCCTACTCTAGTTGTGATTTATTACTAGATCTCAATCTTTATGTTGCCTTTAAAAGCTTAAAACACACAGGTGCTCTGTTGAAGGGGTGTGGGGGCTCAGTAGACTAAGGCTCCCGAAAACTGTTGGCTGCAAAGTCGGCAGCTCGGCGGTTTGAATCCCGGGTGCCACACAGCGGAGCGAGCTCCCGCTGTTCACCCCAGCTCCTGCCAACCTAGCACTTTGAAAGCATGTAAATGCAAGTAGATAAATAGGTACCGCTGTAAAAATCGAGAAGGTGAAACAGTGTTTCATTGCAGCTATGCCGGCCACGTGGCCATGGAATTACACAACATCGGCTCTTTGGCTTGAATATGGAGATGAGCACTGCCCCTAGAGTCAGACAGGACTAGCATGCATGTGCGGGGGGGGGAACCTTTACCTTTACCTAGGTGCTCCGTTAATGCCTTTAGCTATTGTTGCCATATGCACCTTCACAAAATAGCATTTTGTTTTTAAATTTAAGGTGACATTTTGGTTGTTGTAGTGCCCAAACACGCACCTTTATTATCTATTCTGTGTTTGTGCTTATCACCTGCCCCACATTTTTAAAAAAAGATTTCATGAATATCCCTTAGAATGTGTATGAAATGCAGGTCTACCAACATTTTAAAGTAACATCAATGAAATCGTTGGTTTGAGACATCTTTTAGAACTTCAAATGTGTCAGTTCAACACATCATGGTGTGATGATGTGTTAAAAAAGTATTTTTGTTGTTCAGTTGTTAAGTCGTGTCGGACTCTTTGTGGCCTCATGGACCAGAGCACGCCAGTCCCTTCTGTCTTCCACTCTCTTCTGGAGATTGGTCAAATCCATGTTGATTGCATCGATGACACCATCCAAACATCTCATTCTCTGCCGTCCCCTTTTCCTTTTGCCTTCAACCTTTCCCAACATCAGGGACTTTTCCAAGGAGTCTTCTCTCCTCATGAGGTGGCCAAAGTACTGGCGCCTCAGCTTCAAAATCTGTCCTTCCTGTGACAGACAAAATATTTGATGCATCGCACCGAAACACACTTACTTGTGAGTACTGAAATTACAGGAATTTACTCCCAAATACACAACGTGCATTGGCTGATTGGAAGCAATGGGGCTTCCTATGTGTGCCAGAATATATATGCCCCCTTTCAGGAAAAGAGAAACCAAACAATAAATGAACTATTATCCATGCAATAAAACAAACAAAAATTTGGCTTAATGGGTTTATTTCAGCATAAGTTTTGGATTACAGTCTGCTTCCCCAGCTTTCCGCTAGCTTACAAAAGCCGCCCTGCTGATTCACCTGCAAGCTACTGGTATTTAACCTGGGATCAAGTGGTTATTTTCAAATCTTGGCACAATCAGATTTAGTTGAATTCAGATACGGATCTAATCATGTTTGAAATGAATGTCAAATCTCATCGGTTGCCAAGAGGCTGCTCTAATTATGACTAATCTCAGTACAATCAGAAATTTAAAATGCACCACATTTAGAGGGTTAGGATTGGGCACTAGTCATTTTTTGCTAGTTGCCACTGAGGTGTAGGGGTTGCAGTGACCGATTCAGATGCAGGGGGCATGGGCTGAAGTACCAACTCAGCCATGGAAACCACTTCTTAATAGGAAGAAGCAAAAGAAATATAAAAAACAAAAAGGCAAAAATGTTGTGGCACCTTAAAGGCTAACTGCTATATGTTAGCACCGACTTAACATGGCTACAGTACATCTTCTAAAACTATCTCAAATAGCTTGAAGAACTATTAGGGCTACTGTGTGCCTGATGCTACACAATTATGCTATATAAGAACTTTTGTTTGCCCAACAGAAATACCCTTTTGCTCACAGAATATTCTTTCCCTTGAACCACTGCACTGTCTACAATCTGCCAGCAGAACAGTGGTTAGTGGTGGTGGTGGTGCCAGGAGCAGGGGTTGAAGCTGGCACAAAAATGGTATTACACACCAGTAAAGTTGTATTATATCACAAAGTCAGGAAGTAAAAATTGCTGGAGGAAATGCGGAATAATGGGAATGTACAGTCATATGTGGTGGGATTGTCCTTTAGTTAATAATTTTTGGATACAGATTGGTAGAGAAATATCGAAAATTGTAGGAAGGAAAGTGGAAATATCTAAATTAATGGTTATTATTAGCATGGGTAGCACAGAGTTAAAAACAAAAGAGGAATGTAAATGGGTAAATCTGATGATAACTGCAGCCAGACCGGTCATAGCAAGTAACTGGAGAGTTAGCGGTGAACCAATGGAGGAAGAAATTAAATAATATTATAATTTTAGAATTACCTAACTGTGAAGATATGCAGAATGAAAGGGTTTAAGGTCAATAAGAAAGAGGATGAATGGTTTGAGAAGCTAATGAATTATTTAAGTATGTTTGATCAATTTGGGGTAATTAAAACGTTAAAAGTTAAATAACCCTTGTGGATTGTTAATTGTTAATTTATATAGAATTGTACATTTTGTTAATTTGAATATGTTTAATTGTTAATGTATATCCAATGTATCGGATGCCTGGGGGGGGGTCACTGTTTTTTTCTGGGTTGTTGGTGATTGGTTTTATAATAAGTAATTTTTTAAAAAAAGTTAAAAAAAAGTGGTAGTGGTGGTGGTGGTGGTGGTAAAGCCACATACAAATTTCTTCCAGCTAGGGGCACAACTGCAATGGTGGCAAAAAAAAGGTTAGAGCAGGGGAAGAGTAGCCCTAAATAATGTCCCAAACCCTTAGATTAAGAGGGATCTGGCTTTAGTCAATCAGCTGGCCAAGTGTTGGCTATGTTGACCCTTGGCCATAATAATCAGTTAGGATTGCACTTGATGTAGTCCAAAAACACAAATATGCATATCTATTATCATTATCTGTTAGAGGAAGCATACTTCATAATGAGTTTTTAAATACAGCTGTCCTTCCCTGCGGTTTCTCTTGTTGGTCTTCCTCCCCTTGTTTAGAGTAGTGCAAATTATTACTAGTAATACAATACACTCATGAATCTTCCTACTACTAAGGCCAGGGAGAAATGCAGAGAAGGAGTTGTGAATGCCAAAGGGTAGTCATCATCACCAGCAGGGCACTTGCTGAAGGCCATGGACTACTGCTTCCATGATCTCTCTGTGGCATGGCCAATGGTCAGGGATGAACAGGGCAATGCTGGAGTTGTAAATAAACACATCTGGAGGTGGTCAGGTTGGAGAAGGTTGCCACAGGGCAAATGCTTGATTTCCCCCCTTTAGGTGGCGAGAACCTGAATTGCAGTTAGTTGTTGCCAAGAAGCAGTGGGGGATCAGGTTTGCCCAGGGCTGCTGCCGTCACAAGCCCCTTACACTGTTAGCTCATGCCTGTGCAGATGGCTGAATGTCTTTGCGTAGTTAATCATTGTGGTACTTGTGACGTCACCCCTTTCACAGACTGGGTTTTCAAAGGCACAACCGGTTTATTTCGACATCCCACTGCTGTGCCACCAAATTGTGACGACACCTCCCTTTTACACATGTAATTGTGTTGGAAATGGTAATGCTGCCACCTTTTATTCACTTGGTAATGCTGCCAGCTTTTTAAAATCGTCGCCTTAGGGATTGGGACAGACTCAGATGTAAAATATCGAAACAATAATGAAGTTTATTGAGAATATAATAAATATAACAATGTCTGAGGATGGTATGCGTTGCCTTTAACATAGAATAGATTTAATCAACTCTAAAAGCCTCTCTGTCTTTAATAACTAGTAAACAGTAAAGCCCTCACTGCCTGACAGAACTCCAACAGAGCAGTGCTCTATCCCAGCGCTCACTCTCAAAACCTCAACTTAACTGAACTGCCTCAACTGACTGGGCTCCACCCTTTTTATATCATACCATTTCAGCCCTCCTGCTGGGATTGGCTGATGATTTGTATATTCATTACTCCTGTTTCCAGGGTGTTGTCACAGTACTTTCATCCAAGCGGCCTGGTCTTCTTGAACTAGACTAGTGGTTCTCAACCTGTGGGTCCCCAGATGTTCCTGGACTGCAACTCCCAGAAGTCTTTATCACTAGCTGAGCTGGCCAGGAGTTGCAGTCCAGGAACATATGGGGACCCACAGGTTGAGAACCACTGAACTAGACCCTACATTTGTGCTTTTAAGAGCCAACTGGTCAGCAGAAATCACCTGTTGATTTTCTTCATAATGTGTTGGAGATAGGATGGAAATTAATTATTGCTAGAGATGGGCACGAACCACCAATTAAGTGGTTGATGCTGGTTTGTTTATGAGCTGAACAGGTGTTTGATGCTTTCCTGACCTACCTCACCTGGATGCTGCCTCTGAATGAGCATCTGCTGGAGGAGGCCGGGCAATGACAAACACCTGTTTGGTCAAGAAATGAACTGGCACGAATCACCAAACTCGTGATTCGTGCCCATCTCTAATTATTGGAGATCATATGTCTCTTTGCTCCATTTTTCTTGCCAATTGACCCTTACTTCTAGGGTGTCAGTTCCTCCTATCTCATTGAAGCCACCACCTTTTCTTCCCCATTGAAGGCTGTGTGGCAAATATTATCTGCAAAGGCCCTGTGCCATCCCACAAAGGGTGCTTTTACACAACCCCTAAGATCCGCTGGCAACTTAAATTTGGACCAGAGATCTTGGGGGTTTGCTCCTCTTGCTGTGTTCCCACCCCTCTGCACGCCATTGCTCCTGTCTCTGTGAGGGGAGGGAGAAAAAAAGGGAGAAAAAAATGCAGGCTCACCTCCGCTCTGCCCTCGGGAGCAGCCCCAAAAGCATTCCAGTCTCTTAAAGGGGCGGGGGGGGAACCAAACAGAAGGCGAGAACAGCCCAGCACTCACTGCTTTACAATCTGCATCAGAAATGTTTTTTTACCTCCAGAGACCAGGTACTTTTAAAATGTGCTGGGGCGCGCTTAGGTGGGCGTGGTCGTACTTAATTTTTTTAAAAGTGTGCTGCTGGTGGGAAAACAATTTTAAGCTCTGCATCTGGCAGCCCTATGCCTCGGATTTTAGGGGTCGTGTAAAAGTGCCCAAAGACTGAATGATTGGTTTAGCAATGGCTGTGGTTTTAGTTTGGTCCAAAGATGAGACTTGTTTAATTGCATCAGTGCGCTGTTCCAGTATGTTAACTGTCCACCAGTCAGGCCTTGGTCACACGACCCTTGTGTTCCAAATTCGGCGGTACACACGTGATATTTTATATTGGTCCTGAAGCAATTTATTATCTGGTCTTCCTCCTTTTTATAAGAGAGTAGGTTTTTCTCTTTCAAATATAAACTCTTTCAAATATAGAACTGTTTGGTAACGCTTGAGGCTCAGTAGTAGAACTAAGTGGGGCTTTCAGGGGACAACAGGCTAGAAGGAAAATAGGCTATAAAATCAGAGTCTGACATAGAGCTGAATCGGAACAAACAGGCAAGTTTGAAACTAACAGGACGCTATAGTGACTCCCATGTGTGAACTCAATGAGATAAGTGGTTTGTAAGGAAATGGAGTAAGTGTAGAAAACAATCAGTCTCAAACAAAGCTCATATTAAAATATAATAGTTAAGTCTTTAAGGTGCCACCATGATTTTGTCTTTTTTATTTGCTCTCTTGTTTTTATTTTTAAAAGTTTGTTTTTATCTATAATGCTTGAACAAATTAATACAGATACCTCTTCCACAACTAACAAATCCAAAGGCAGATAATTCCTTCATTATCTAAAATAACTAAATAATCCTCCTTCCCCCCAAAGGGTGTGCATTTTTGAGCTCTGAAGAATTTTTCATCAGGTTGTGTGGTATTGTTAAAAAAAATACTGGTATGGGAAAGAAGGGGGGGACCAAAAAATATGTGCAGGTGTTGCTGTGGCAACAAGTGTTGCTGCTAAATGCACTACTAAGAAGGGGATTTTGCAGTGACTGATACCCTTGTAAGTGTGGAGGTATCAGATTGCACTTCACAGTCCATACTGGGATAAAGAAGAAACTGTGAGTCTCCTTTCTTTGAAAATAAGAGGCTGGTTAGGATTAGGAGCTCTGTATCCACATTGCTTCATATTGAATTATGGTGTGATATACTGAGCCAGTGGTTCCCAACCTTGGATCCTGAAAATGTCCTCAGATTACAACCCCCAGGAATCTTGTCTGGTACAGCTAGCAGTGGAGACTTCTGGGAGTTTTAGTCCAAGAACCCTGGGGACCCATGTTTGGGAACCACCATACTGAAGTTCTAAGATGGCATTGCTAATACATATTTCCTTTCTCTGATAAACATCTTCCTTCAGATTCTGTTTGCACTTTTAAAAATGTTTTCTTTCTATCATGTTATCTAATCCAGAAGTTGAGTCATGGCAACTGGACTTCTTTTCTTATGAGACCGAAACGTTTCGCTAATCATCCAAGTAGCTTTGTCAGGTTGAGGGAAGTTGGTGCAAGGCTTCCAATTTATAGTTCACAGGGTTTCACCACACCCTCATCTAGATTAGATAGGCTTGTTAGGTGGACAGTACCCTGAATAGGGTTAGATGGAGCATGACCTGAGCTGTTTGAAAGTCCCATATAGTGGACCCTCGAATAACAAACGGTTTGTATAACATAAAATCTGCACAACATAACAAATTCCAGAGATAGGGGAAATTTGCTTAACAGAATCGCCTATGGGTGAATCTGTATAACATAAAAATGGTTGTGATTAGGGATTACTCTGTTTTCAATGCATTCCTATGGGAAATTTGTATAAAGGAACATTTGCTTAACATAATTTCATTTGGAACAAAACCACTGTATAGTCAAACCTTCCCAAGTATGCACTCGAACATTATACTAAGCCATAGGTTGGAGTTACATCTTGATTGAAACAAGGTGACTCGCAGTCTCTGGAATAAATATCTAGAATAAATTAGTTAAAATAAACCTAGTTTCAAAATTATTCTATCATGATCTTTGACTGAGGAATTTGAAAGCTAAAGGCATATCTCCATGGTTTCCAGCTTCCCAGTTTTATATTAAGAGTTTCCAAAGAGGTGGTGAACGGATTCCCCTTGTTATATAAGATCCTGCATAAGGAAGTTTAACAGGTTCATTATTTGCTGAGTGTTAGGAGATTGGTTGTGAAACCGGGCATTTAAAATGGAAATCTGCTGCTTAGCTATATAAAGATCTAAGGACTGGCTTCTTTGTTTGGAGGGGCCCGCTCTGGGGTTTTGACAGTTTCATTTTATGTCTACATGTAGAATACCTAATGCATTCTAAAGAAATTGCTGTGACTCCCAGAATAACCACTCTGGGAATTTTCACCCACACCCCAAAGTATCCTTTCCCATTTGCTGGAAAGATTTTATATGTGGTATGTGTAAAACCCCCACCCCCCATAAACAATGAGAAATATTTTCCAAATTTACATGCCTATGAATATTTTAAGATTTTTTTTGCATATATGGAATATTTTATACTAGAGGTAATACAGTATCTCTTTATATTTTTATGTGAGACTTTAATGCTGGATATGTGGATGGGATGGGGCCTCTTGACACAGTGGTTAAACTGTGGGCTAAGCTGGCTGGCTCAAGGCGGATTCAACCTACCACCCTTCAGAGGTCCCATAAATGGCATATCCAGCTCTTGGGGGAAATGTATAGACTGCATGATTGAATTATAAACTGCCTAGAACAGTGTTGGCAAACCCATGGCATGGGTGCCAGTGGTGGTACCTGGAGCCCTTTCTATGGGCACCTGACATTGCCCCTTCACAGCCACCTGTATTCAGGTTAAATGGCTGTATTGGAACTTTGCAAAAAAAAAAAAGTGGGTTTTGAATCGCATTTTGGGGACTCGAGTCTCTAAAAGTTTCAGGCCATCACTGTCCTGGAGAGTATGTTAAGCCCTGTTGGGCTATATAGAAACACCACTCTTTGCTTTGATGGCCCTCAAATTCTTGTTTTATTATATCTGTAAACTTGGAGAGCCTTTTTTTTTTTTTTTTAAAAGAGGGGTAGAATTGTGAAAGTTAAAACACAAAACAGCCTCAAGCCCTTGGTTTTGGCATCTGAAAACCTGTAAGCTTTGTTGCTTGAGCTCTGCTGACCAACATAGAAGTCACTGTACCCTTTGCCCTTAAAACACTCAGCTTTAATTTTCTTATCCTAAAGCCGGAGAAAGAAATAGGAAATAAGCGGGCATCCGAGCCAAGAGGAAGAACAACCAGCTGCCAGTCGAGAGACAGCATTCCAGGCTGCCTCTGATTTCCCCGTTGGCTCCTGAGGTGTCACGTTGCTTTCTTCCCCAATCGAGGGTGGGTGGGTGGGTGGGTGGGGGGCTAGTGATTTGCCATTTCCACCAGAACTGTGGCGAGTGACAGATTTACGGCCCATCTCATTGGCTTAAATGTAGCAGCTCAAACTGGCAGGTCAGGACTAGGCAAGGGAAGGCAGAGAGAGCATCTGTTTTTGATTGGATTGTGCCTTTGGAAATTCTTCATACTTGTTTGTCACATCTTATGTTCTCTCCCCCATTCTTCCTTTCCCCGCTTTACAAAACTTGCAGGAATGCACACACATGGTTCTTGTCTTCTCCCTTCCCACCCTTTCCTCGCCAGGAAAGGGGTGGGGGGAAGCTTTCTCCCGCTTTCTGCTGGTTAGCAGTTTGTGACATGGGAGCTGGTAGATGCATTAGTCATTTCTCCTCCAAATAGAAATGCTGGCGGTTTGGAGCGAAACCTTCAGGAAAGGGGGGGGAGGAATGGCTTTTTATGTCAGTTCTTGGCAGAAGCGGATCTGTTGCTGCTTGGAGTTTGAGCTGACCTTTTAGCCAAACGGTTTGCCTTGTAGATCAATGTTTGTCCTTGCTATTGAGAGCCATGAGTTGACTCTTTTAAAATGGAGGCACAAAAGCAAATTACAAGCGCTGAAGTCTAAAGTGAAGCAAAAGGTAGCAACTTCCCTTTTAAGAGTCCTCAGGAGGATGGACTTGGCTTCCAAGGCTTGGCAAAAGATGCCATCCAAACAACCGCTTCCCAGAATCCCGTAGTCACTGTTCCAGTCTCTGTGGAAACATACAACTTACCCCTATTTCGTCCTTGGGAAGTTTGGCCTTTGGGGGAGGCAGCCACTGTGTTCTCGGGGACCTAATGAAGGTTCTTAGGTACCACATTCCTGCTCTGCCTGGAGATATATTTGCTTATAACGCCACCCCGCTCTAAATGCAAGCAGCCCATTACTTAACATTTCTCTACAGACATTTGTTTCCCATACCCGTCAAGTCTCCCGTGTTAGCCGAGAAATCCCATTTTTTTAGGCATCTTTCACACCATCGACCCATAGTAGTATTTTCTTGTAAATCTCCTGGATTTTATAATTTTTTAAAAATTCTCTGAATAGCATGAGTGGTGGTGGCCATGGTAGCAGTTGCTGCATGGGTGCTGCCATGTTGGGGGCAGCTACTGAGCATGCTCAGTAGGTGGTAGGGACAGGGATACTGTGACCATGTGACAAATTACACTTTCCCCGTCCTGTCCTGGCTGGGTCCAGAAAAAAATTGACAGGTATGTTGCTTCCATTTCATTACATTTTTAGATTTGATGTGCAAAGTGAGAAAATGTGCAAAATCAGTCTATTTTTCTGAATTTTATGCCCTTCCACATAATGGAATTACTGTATTTTTTTGCACCATAAGACGCACCGGACCATAGGACACACATACTTTTTAGAGGTATGTATCTGTGAAAAAAATATTCACACATACATACTGTGGTCCTGGTACATCTCCAGTCCCAGGTTACTTTCCAGCCATGCTGCTGTTGGGAGCCCTGGAGCGGCATGGCTGGAGAGTAAAATGCAAAGACAAGCTGCCCCTCCACCGACTGGGTCTCCATGCTGGGAAGGCACCAGCCCTTGCAGAGGCCTACGGACATGGTGCAGGTCCCAGCCACAGCTGCAGCCGCAGCAGAGGTTTCCCGACCCGGCTGTTTAAAAAAATAACTTGCATGATTGATTTGTTCTATAGAATAGAAGACGGAGAGTAACCAGCGCTATCAGAGACCATAGAGATGAGAAATGGGCTAGAGAGTAACCACCCACCATGATGACCATAGAGCTGCTCTTCAAGATGGGCTGAATGGGAGAGCTCCCTCCCCTGGATTTGCATTCTGCCTGTCTTGAAGAGTGGCTCTATGGTCATCATGGTGGATGGTTACCCTCTAGCCTCTCATCTCTATGGTCTCCAGTAGGGCTGGTTACTCTCCATCTTCTATTCTATGGAAAAAATCAATCGTGCCAGTATTTTTTTTAAACAGCCAGGTCAGGAAGCCTCCGCTGCGGCTACAGCTGGGGCTGGGACCCACACCGGGTCTAGAGGCCTCCACAGCAGCTGCTCTGGAGGCTCCCGGCAGTGGGGGTGCGTTTTCCCCATAAGACGCACAGACATTTCTCCTTACTGTTGGGGGTGCATCTTATGATGCGGAAAATATGGTATACCTTCACGGTCCTGGCATACAGAAGCAAATTATATGTGTGTTATATAATTAGTACAAGCCAAAATTATATCTCAGTGCTCGAAATTCTAAGTAGCACTGCCGATGGGATGAACAAGAGCGAACTTCATAGGGTATCGTGTGTGTGTTGTGTCATTACAGTCGTGACCGACTCTGCGTGACTCCATGTCCATGGAGTTTTCTTGGCAGGAGTACTGGAGTGGCTTGCCAGTTCCTACTCCAGGTGCCTACAGCGCCTGGTATTCCCTGGTGGTCGCCCATCCAAGTACTAAGAAGGGCTGACCCTGCTTAGCTTCCGAAATAAATAAATGTTCTCAGCCTTTGTCATATAAGTGTGCTCTTCCAAAAGTAAACTGCCCCCCCATGCAGACCAAGCCTAACAAATGGTCTATCAGTTACAGATGGAGGCTTTATTGTATTATAGGATCCCTGGTTCGTTTCCCCAGCAGCTGCAGCAGGCTTACTCCATTTCCATCAGCAAGGAAATTATTGTAACAGGTTTTCTTTAAGCTGCAAGTCTTAGGGAAAGGAATACACTTAACAACTTTAAGATTTGCTTGACCGGAGAAAACTGGAGAAGAAGAACAGGTTCCTCAGAGGAGAGGAACAAATTTAAATTTAACCAAGAAATCGCATTCCCTTAAGTTTTTTCTTATTTTTGCTCAGTGCCAGCCTTAGTAAACAGAGCTTATGTGGCATTTTTAAAAAAACAGTACAAGCTGGAAAGGTCCCTAAGAAGAACCATGTGGCTTGACTAGTATAAAAATTAGCATGAAAATCTTTTGGGCTTTAGAAGGAATGGAGCATTTATTAGAGCCTTGAAAGCAGCTTGGAGCTCAGCTGACAGTTCTGTTGTGCTTGGTCTTTTTCTCATCTGGTGGCCTACCAATCCTCTTTTATTTTTGGCAATTTTGGGTTGGCCTAGCCCTGTGTTCACAGTCAGCCCCCCTTTGCTACCTGTCTGCTTGCTGAACCTTTTACTTGGCAACCAAGATAGAGAATTATTAATGTTATCGTTTATTTATGGAATGCATGTGTTCCCTGTCAGAGCAGCTTACAAAATGGGTGATATATCCCAGCGCCTGCCCTCCGGCTTCAAGTTTAAAATTTAAGGCATGACATAAGGGGGCAGGGGAGGAAGGGATGGGATGGGTGGGAGGGATAAAGGGGCAAAGGAGGGGGTTTCTGTATATATGAGTATGAGGCACTGCTGATGAAAAGGAGTCTGAGAGGGAGTGTTGTGCCTTGTTGCTTTGAACATGTTTTTTGTTATACCATTTTTAGTGTGGTATTTGATTCTTTTTAAATATTTCAACATGTACTATTTTTAGCTTTTAAATATTGTCTGTTAATGATGTAAACAAACTTGGGTCCATTTTTAAAGGAGAAAAGTGGAATGAATGTTATTTTAAGTTAAACAAATAAAAATCCTAAAGCGCATGTGAGAGGCAAGACATTCTGTCCCAGGAGTCTTTCTCTTCTTTAGCAAAGCTGCTGCTTCTACAGGTGTGTAGGTTTTCCAGTCTTGAAGTGATTTTCTTCTGCTTTATCTTGAGTAGAAGTTTATTCTTAGATGATTTTTCTCTGATTATTTTCACTTTTACAAAGTCTTGGGAATGCCCTTTATGCTTCCTGGCTAGAATACTGCCCCCATATCACACACACACACACACACACACACACACACACACTAGGTTTATTTTAACTAATTTATTCCAGATATTTACACACACACACACACAAAACACACACACACACATAACACACACACACACAGGTTTGACACAGTGGTACCTTGTATAAAGGAATTAATTTGTTCCAAATGAAATTCTGTTAAGCAACTTTTCCTTTATACAAATTTCCCATAGGAATGCATTGAAAACAGAGTAATCCCTAATCACGTCCGTTTTTATGTTGCACGGATTCACCCCATAGGTGATTCTGTTAAGCAAATTTCCCCTATCTCTGGAATTTTTTATGTTGTGCAGATTTTATGTTATACACACCCTTTGTTATACGAGGATCTGCTGTGTGTGTGTGTGCATAGAAAGAGAGAGGGGGGGTAACTGAAAGGGGATAAAGAGGTAAGGAGAGGGATGACACAAAAATTCATCCCTCTTATAATAATGACTTAACCATTGTTATATCTTCTGTCCTAAATATAGTTACTGTTGCTTTCCATTCTCACTTAATATCATTTACAGCTTGTGTATTTTCAAGGTGGTTTTCAAAGCTTCTCTTGAATCCATTTATGTACTGGTTCCCAAGGTTTTGTTTTTTGCTTTTTGCACTGTTTGTTCTTTTAAAAATTCTGACTAGAATCCTTAGCTATACCAGAAACAGTTAGGTATCCTGTCTCGTTTGAAACAAGGACAATGATTAGGGGGAAATGTCTACTGGTGTAATTGAATTCAATCTACCTATTTTCTACTTTGGCTTTGACAAATTCACAGTGGAAAAGCATCTTATAGGGAGCGGGAGTAGACTCTAGTAGAGAATGCTTCTGCAAGGCCATGTCGTCCTGGCTGGTGATATAAGTCACAAAACTAGCTTTCAAACAGCCACTTCCCTACACATCCATGCTAAGTCATAATTTCCTTCAGGCAGTGAGCTTTCCCATGCAAGTTGTTCACTGTGCCACGAATGATATATATATAGGGTTTTTAAAAAGATTGCAGGCTAGTGTTTATTATAGATTTATTTTCAAAGCCGGATTTGAGAGGGTGTCCTTGCTCCATCTTGAAGATGTCAGTGTAAACCCAGCTGGAATACGAAGTGTCAAACAATGCAGTGTAACTTTAATGAAAGTTATTAATGAGATTAGAGTCGGCATCTGTCATTTAAAATAAATGCATCTCACCAACGTTGAAAATGTGAGTTGAACTACAGTGTTTGGGTTCCCCTCCCCACTCCCAATACTAGGAATTTAGTTTCCTGCCTTAGCTTGAATCTTAAACTGCGTGGGGATTGGTTCCTTCTCTAAGATGGGGGAATTGTCTGTCCTTTCCTTCTCCTTTGGGGCCTGCTGAAGGACGGCAGATAACTTAGGGCACAGTTGTGCCGTTTCAATTCATTAGCTCCGGTTAGCACAGCTTGGCTTGGTTTATAAATAGCACCCCAAAGCAGCGAGAGTCATTCCAGAAGGGGCTGCCCGTCACATGCTAAGCTTCCCTTCTCTGCAGTTGGGATGGCTTGCGAAGGAAGCATGCGTTCTCTGGGTTTCTCTGTTTTTACCCTCTAGTACTTATGTTCAGGAAGAGAACATTTGAAATTCTGCTCATTATGACTGGTGTCGAGCCCCTTATACTTATTCAGAAAGTAGTAAATGGCTACCTTCCATATGAACCTACAGATCTAGCCAGGGGGCCCTTCTGAAGGAGCCACCCCTCAAGGAGGCGAAAGGGGCAGCTTGTAGGTATATAGGGACTTTTCGACAGCTGCCCCCAAGCTATGGAACGCCCTCCCAAGTGAGATCCGAGTAAACACCTTCCTGTCCCAGAAGTTTTGTAACTGATACAACATGTGGCCCTCTTCCCAGTCTGGATGGGTCCACCCTCCAGCTGGCGCAAAGAGTGAGGAATCTGGGCATTGTCCTTCCGGGTCTGACCCTGGAACTCCAGGTGTCATTGCATTCATCTAAGGTTTTAGCTGCCCTTACCTTTTAATTGTTCGAGGCTGGATTATTTTTATGAACCTTGTTACTTAATTGTTTTGATTATTTATTTTAATAAGGTTTTTGGTTTTGCTTACAAAACCCCTCCATATGCTGTCTATCTGGCAGAGACCTTTCGGGCCCGACCCACCCGTTCATCATTGGCCCTCTCGCTTCAGATGGGTGGTGGGTGGCCATGCAAGTGGTGTCCATCTGGAATAAACAAACAAACTGAAGAAACAAAAAACAAATTGTCTCTCTCTCTCTCTGACTTAGTTTTATTATTCATATGCTGAAAGTTTTTTTCCCCTCCTTCATTTGTTCCTTTTGATTTTTTCTCCTGAGTTCCCTTTGAGGGTTAGTGTGAAAAATAAATAAATAAATAAATAAATCGACTGTGGCTCCTGATAGCAATTTTAGTGTATTGCATTTAAGGTTTTAACTGCTTTTAACTGTTCATTGACATTTTTATGTTATTAATTGGTTTGATTATTTATTTTAATTTTGAAAACAAACAAACAAACAAATTGTATAAACAAACAAACAAACAAATTGTCTGAGGAATCATAATTTCTCCTTCATTACTATTCTCCTTCCCTTTGAGGCTTAAATTGTAAACTATTGTGGTGAAGCTATCAATCAATCAATTAATTAATTAACCAAACAATCAAATTTGTTTTAAACCATTTCCACTAAAAATAGTGCTTAAGGCGGTCTACATAATACACTGGATAACAAGTCATTTGTTTGTATTTTACCTGAGTTGGCTCTTGCAAGTCCATGGGTTTGAATTTTACCTTCTCATCCTCTTGCCAAAGGCTAAGGCTGGGACCTTTTGAAGCATGGATCAATAGGCTCAGCTGCTGCATTTTAGCCACAGTCTTTTATCAACGGAGAACCCTCATTCATAGACTTTTAGAAAGAAAACACAGGGGAAATCTTTAGTTGATAGTCTACAGAAGCAAGCAAGCAAAAAAACAAGGATAGGCCAGAATTTTGGAGAAGATAAACAAAGAGGTACCGTATTTTCCCACGTATACTACACCTTTTTTTCTAAAATCATGATGCCTAAAATTAAGGGGTGTGGTATACACAGAAGTAAGCCTTTCAGGGAGGGTGGGTGGAGGAGAACCCAAACTCGCCTTGCTTTTCCCCTCTGGTTTGTTTCTTTGGCATGATCAGCTCCGTCTTTCCTTGAGTTCTCCACCCCCACCCCACCCCCCCACTGTTACCTTTAATTTCCCTGTTCTAAACACTCTCTCTGCTTTTGTGGGTTTGTTTTTTGCAGGATCAGGCTCAGTCGGGCTTGAGTAGCCCATTAAGAAATGAGCTCAGGAAAGAAAAGGAAAAAGCCACACCCTTTTTAGCATGCAAAGGCATTTCTTAATGGGCTGCTCAAGCCAGATGGAACCTGATCCCGCCAAACAAACAAACAAACAAACAAACAAACAAAGCAGAGAGGATTGTTTAGGATAGGGAAATTAAATTAAAGGTAACAGTGGGGGGTGGAGGTTGAGGAGACCTCAAGGAGGATTTATTAATTTTATTTATTTGGGGGTCTAAAAAGTGGGGGACATCTAAGGAGGAATCTTTAGATTAATTTTATTTATTTGGGCCAGTCTAAAGGGAAAGATGGATTGGGGAAATCTGGAACTGTGCCAAACAGTGCTGTCAGGAAACCATATGTGATAACTATATGCCAGCGTGGACAGGCTGTAAGTTGCAAATTACCTCTCTAAAAGCTTTCAAACATTTTTGTTTTCAAATTGCAGAACGATGAGCTTCGAAACCTGTCTCTCTCAGGCCATGTGGGTTTCGACAGCCTCCCTGATCAGCTGGTCAACAAGTCAACTTCACAGGGGTTTTGCTTCAACATTCTTTGTGTTGGTAAGTCATGTTAATGAGTCCTGGATTAGTGATGTAAAACCCCTCCCCTCCAGTGCCAACATATGCAAGGGAGGCAGCATCAGTGGGAATATTTTAATATTAAACACTCAAGCTTTTATCCATTTATATATATATATATATATATATAAGTTTTCAGATCCAACACAGTTCTTTCTACATTTTTTCCAATTTTATACTTCTAAAACTGATCTCTATCTGTGATTCTAAGCCAATGTTTCCTAGAGTTTTGATTTTTCTGGCACAATTTTTTGTATTAGTCTCTGGAATAAATGTTTTGAGGCAATGCTTAGTTGTATATTGTCATGAGCAATAATAATAAGTCTTGCAATTCATTATTTCAGCCTACTTTTACTTCTTAGTAGGTGGATCTGGTTTTAAAAATCAGATTTTTTGATGATTTAAAAATGATTTCTTAAAAATGTGAAGCATAATGTTAAAAATGATTAAAATTTATTCACTCTGCTCCTGAGAGTGAAAAGAAAAGCCATGTTCTGCACCAAGAAAGCCAAACAGTGTGACCTGTGTGAATTTATTTATTTTATTTATTTTGAATATTTTTACCCCACGTTTCTCCTTGGAAAAGGACCCAAGGTGGCTTACAATAATGAGGGACGATATACAGCCCAGAACATTTAAGATATATTGAAGTTAAGAACAGGGAATTAGAAAAGGCATCTTAGAACATTAAAAGGTGACATTACAGCTACAAAGAACACACAGAAAGGAAAGGAAAATCCATTATGAAGGGTGGAAAGTAACTTGGAAAACAGTGGTGTTCTTATGAAATCAGTCAAGACAATCATGTATGGTAATCCATATAAAGTTATATACTAGGAAGCCCCTCATTCTGGGAAAGCTTGCCTGAAGAGGAAGGTCTTTGCCTGTTTCTGGAAAGACATCAGAGATGGGGCAGTCCTGGCCTCCAGCAGGAGGGAGTTCCAGAGTCTGGGAGCAGCAACAGAGAAGGCCGTTTCATGTGTTCTTCTGAGATGCACCTATGAAGGTGGCGGGATGGAGAGAAGGGCCTCTCCTGATGACCTTAGAACCTGAGCTGGTTCATACTGCGAGATTCTGCAAAGCTGAATTATATTTGCTTGCTCTGCAGTTGTTGCCTTCCTGCTAAGTTTAGTATACATTCCTATGTACCATTGAGTTCACTGGATCTTTCTCAGGGGACACTGGGCTCAGGATTTCTTGTTGTTGTTCAGCCTGCTGAGAATGAGATGAACACTGAAGTATCCGCGACCGCGACCCCTTTGGAACCTTATTTATCCAAGTCTCTGGCCTCTGAGCTTTGAGCAGGCAGTTTCCCCATGCCTCTCTACACCTGGCAATGAGGTCTAGAAACTTGGCTTTCTGAAAGGAAGGAAAAGACGATCTGTTTGCTACATCTCTGTTTTCACATTACCTCTTGGGGTAGCAGTGGCATCTTTGGGTTGAGATTTTGCAGCAAGCTGGTGTAAAAGTCACAGCCTAATTTCTCCGGAATCTGGGAGCAGAATTTATCTGTGGAATGCAGAAAGGCTGCTGCCTTTTCCTTGACCTCCCTTGTCGATTAATATGTTCATAGCCATCCCAATTTTTTTAAGGATGCGGAGAAAATTGCAGCGAGCTTTTGAGCTTCTAAAAATGAGTGCTTGTGTCTTTTTCTCTGAGAACCTCTCCTCTTTTCCTTGTTCTGCAAATCATTTCTGTGCAGAAATGAAAATAGTTGATGTTTGCACTTAGTTTTGGCAGGGCTGTGCTCTTCCCACTTCTGCTGGTTGACATGAAATTTGGCTCATTGTTTCAGCAAATCTTTAATAGGCAGTTTTATTTGTTACTTTTTTAAAAAAGAAAATATTTACTGGGGTTTTATTACACGTTTGAAAACATAAAGCTCCTACAGAGCTCTGGCTTCTCGATCCCTGACCCTCCACAGCTGTTTTATAAGGCTTGGGTTTCCTTTTGTGTGTTTGCCAGCTGCAAAAGTGTAACAAAAGTGGGCACACATATATGCCAAGGCATGTGACTTTTCCTGCTTCCAGTACAACCATTTAAGACACACCCGGGTGGAAATATGTAAGGTTAAACCTAGTGCTTTTGGATATACTGCAGTGCCTCATAAGATGAATGCCCCTTAAGACAAAAACCTCGTAAGACAAATGAAATTTCCGGGAGTAGGAAAAACTCGTAAGATGAATTTTGCTTATGGGATGCCTCACAAGATGAATTTATCAGTATTCAATGCATTCCGACAGGAAACCACATTAAACTGCATTTCGTAGGATGCTTTTTTTTGTAAAACGAATTGACTCATAGAACGAATTAAATTCATCTTACAAATTTACCACTGTAATGCGCAAGTTGCTCTAGCAGCGAACTGGCATTTATTTATTTATTTATTTATTTATTTATTTATTTATTTTTACCCCACATTTCTCCATGGAAAAGGACCCAAGGTGGCTTACAATAATGTGGGACAATATACGGCTCAGAACATTTAAGACCTATTCAAGTTAAGAACAGGGAATTAGAAGAGGCATCTTAGAACATTAAAAGGTAACATTAAAGCTACATAGAGGACAGAAAAAGAAAAAATATCCATTCTGAGGGGTGGAAAATAACTGGTGTTCTCATAAGAGCAGTGATTAATCTCTTAAGCAATGCACCTTACCATTTCTGTAGGCCACTTACTAGTGGTAAAAGCACTTACATTTTTTTAAAAAGAGAGAAAAAGTGGCTTTTTAAAAGCTGTGCTTTCCCTTAGTTGCCTTTGCCAGAGGGAGAATTGGCCGTTCGAAGTAGTCTTGAGATGAGAAAGGTGTGAGAGGAATGTGGAAAAGTGGTTGAATGTGGTTCAAACAGGAAGCAAGACTTTCTGCATCAGTGATGATGATGGCAATTTATTTATTTATTTATTTATTTATTTATGAATTTAAATACTGCCCGTCTTCCGGAGGAACTCTGGGTGGTTTACAACATTAAAAAGCAAGCAAAAGATCACAACAGTGCAACAAAAAATAATGATAATACGAAAGCAAAAGGTAAAATATATGAAATAAAATAGCTGTACTAATATGAAGGCAAAGCAAAATAGAAGAGATGTCTGGCAAGATGGCAGGGAAAAAAACCACGCTGTTCAAGGTTGCCAAATGCCTCACGAAAAAGCCAGGTCTTCTAGGCTATTTTAAAGGCTGGCAGGGACTGTGCAAGGCGCAACTCCCTCGGGACATGGTTCCAAAAAAAGGGCCAGCCACAGAGAAGGCTTGGTTGCGGGTTACTGCTTTTCTATCCTTCCTGGACGTGGCCACCCAAAGTGAGAGCGCCTGTGACATTCTGGTAGGTTGGGCCTCAGATGAGCTCTAGAAGATCCACTCTGCCAGGTATTCAGGTCCCAAGCCTGAATATAGCATTAAACCTAGTGCAAGTCTCATTTATAGAAGATCCATGGAAATCAAGGCATGATGACTAACTATTTGCATGCTTTTTAAATAAATCTTTCCTACTTACTGGGTATTTCTTCCCTGGGACAAACTCACAAGTTGTGTGGCTGTATGTAACTTGGCAGACCTACTAGCATGCAACAACAACAAAAAAGACCCAAGGACAAATTCTTCACCCCTGGGGTGCATCTGCTCTCAAGTTGTGACCATATAGAGAGAAAAAGAGTGGATGTGTGGAAAAAATATGTTCCTGTTTTGCAGATAGGAGGTTTGAGAGCAATGGATTTGAATTTGACTTGTTTATTTTACTCTTGTGGTTATTTTTGTCATCCTGCTTTACTGTGTGATTGTTTTTGTTTCTTGTTAGTCTGTTGTGCGTGTGTGTTGTGTCGTTATAGTTGTGATGACTCTTCATGACTCCATGTCCATGGAGTTTTCTTGGCAGGAATACTGGAGTGGTTTGCCACCCTGTTAGCTGCCTGGAATTGCATGCTGCACTGATGAATCATAGAATCATAGAGTTGGAAGAGACCACAAGGGCCATCCAGTCCTACCCCCTGCCATGCAGGTACCCCATCACAATATATCCAACAGATGGCCATCCAGCCTCTGCTTAAAAACCTCCAATGAAGGAGAGCATATTCCACTGCTGAACAGCTCTAACTGTCATGAAGTTCTTCCTAATGTTCAAATGGAATCTCTTTTCCTGTAGTTTGAAACCTTAATCCCAGTCCCTGAAGCCATGGAAAACAAACCTGTTCCCTCTTCAATATGACATCCTTTCAAATATTTAAACATAGCTATCATATCCCCCCTCAGCCTTCTTTTTGAAAGGCTAAACTGTCCCAGTTCCCTAAGCCGTTCCTCATAAGACATTTCCTCCAGACCTTCAACCATCCTGGTCGCCCTCCTCTGTACCTGCTTGAGGTCAACATCCTTTTTAAATTGAGGTGCACATAACTGGACACAGTACTCCAGGTGGGGTCTGACCAGAGCAGAATAGAATGGCCCTATCACTTCCCTTCATCTAGACACTATGCTTCTGTTGATGCAACCAAGAATCACATTGGCTTTCCTGGCCACCACATCACACTGCTGATGCAGCGGATCAGTGTATAAATAAATAAATAAATAAATAAATAAATAAATAAATAAATGACAACTACTCTTTGCAAATCCACAGCATAAGAGGGAGAATGATCCAATGCTGTTGTTTGTCAGGTCAGAGTCCTAGGTATTATCTGGTGCTTAATTTTGACAAAGAGAGGAGAAAGGGGGAAATCAATTCAAGGACTCAGGGCTGTTTGGAAACAGCTCTCACCATCTGGAAGCTTTTGCCACTTACCGTATATACTCGAGTATAAGTCGACCCGAGTATAAGTCAAGGCCCCTAATTTAACCCCCAAAAACTGGGAAAATGTATTGACTCGAGTATAAGTCTAGGGTGGGAAATGCAGCAGGGCCTGGCAGCTCCTCCTTTGTGAGCTGGGGAGTGGTGTGTGATGTTTAAAATGATTTTCAGCCACTCATGCAAGTGCTTGGGTCAGTGGCTAAAAGTCATTTTAAACATCACACGCCGCTCCCCTGTGATGCAGAGGGGGGTCAGGAGAAGTGGCGCACAATGTTTAAAATGACTTTTAGCCACCGACCCAAACTTGCCTCAGTGGCTAAAAGTATTGACCCAAATATAAGCCGAGGGCCCCTTTTTTCAGCCCAAAATTAGGGCTGAAAAACTAGGCTTATATTTGAGTATATACAGTATCTTGTATGTATGAAGACTCAGACCTGGCCTACACAAGCAATTGAGGGGTATGTGTGTGTTAGGGTTGTCTGTATCACCCCAGACTGCAGGTTGGGGTGGGGATCATGTTGTTTAATGCAACAATATGTCAAAAACAAACAAACAAACAACAAAGTGAAACAAAACAATTTTATGGGAGGAAAAAAAATCTTAGCAATTAAGGAATAGTGGTTGTATTCAAACTGATTTCCTGATGTGCTTGTTTCTTAATTGCTAGAAATATTTTGTCCAGAGAAACAAACAAACAAAAAAGATTTCCTTCCAATTCCAGCATGCAACAATTCTATCCATTCCACTGCCTGCAGCATCTCATTCCGTTGCAGGCCCAGTCATGGGACAGAGGATGATGCTTTGTGCCTTATAGGTTTCAGGCTAAAGCCCTGCAATTGGAGACATTTGCCCGGTCTCAACCATAGTGAGATGTCCTCTTTGCTAAATCCATTTTTTTATCCCTTGTCTCTGTTGAAGGATATTTAGCTGCAGGAATGGTGGGCAAACTTTTGTCTTCCTTTTCTGTCATGTAGAGGCTGTGCTATTCCTTCCTGCTGCAATCACAGGTTCCCTTCGGCTGTGATCCAGGTGGGCCAGTGACTGTGTTAATAATGCTCCTGTTTTTATCCTGCCATTCAAAGCACTTATTTCATACATAAGGCAGGCTTTTTGCTTTAATATGCCTTAGTTAAATGAAGGTTCTCTTCTTCCTTAATTAACATTCACCAACAGCACGATTATTTTCTGAGTGAACACGCTGCAAATGGAAGTTTAGATTGAGTCCATGTTATTCATAGCTTGTGTGTGTTTGTTCAGTGTTGACCCAGAACAGATTTATAGCAACTGCAGGCCTCTAACAGGAAGTAACTTCTGGCTTTAATTTAATTGCTGGGGCAGTTAGAAACGGCATAGCAGAGGCATGTGAGCACTTCCAGTTTTCTGTTGTACTGATCAAATTCTATGTTTGTGAAGCAAAATACACACAGATTTGTGTGTCAGAGGCAGACATGGGGTGAATGGACAGTCCACAAACAGGGATTCTTCTTTGGAGTAAAAGCTGCTGTGTCTCTCACTGTATAATAATTTCATTCCCACCTACCCAAAGTAAGCATGGCCTACTGTCAGTGAAGATTCTCAGTAGAGATGGGCACGACTCAAAAAAATGGTGTTTCGTTTGTCGTTTGGTCGTTTAGGGGTCCGTTTCCGTTCATTTTCGTTTTTGTGATGTTTTTTGCAAAAAATTTCGTTTTCGTTTCGTTAGGTAATGAAACGAAAAAACAAAAACAAAAACAAAAAATTGCTGTTCCGTTAGCATTCTTTTTAGTTCAATGCATCAGCTGCAATGAAAACGAAAAACACGGCAAATTGGGTCGTTTCGTTTTCATTTTGTTTAAAAAAAATTTTCGTTTCATTTTCATTGTGTAACGAAACAAAAAAACAAAAACAAAAACGAAAAATCGCTAGTTTCGTGCCCATCTCTAATTCTCAGTCATCCTGGTGAGATTACTGCTTTTCTTGTGAGGCTGAAAAATTTTGCTACTCATTCAAGTGGCTTTGTTAGTCTGAGGAAAGTTAGTGGCGAGGCCTCCAATTTATAATTCACCTTGATTTCTTATCCCCCCTTTTCTGAATAATAGGCTCATTAGATGTACAATGGCCTGCGGGGTTCAAAAACCCCATCTATGCAACCCTTCTCAACACCTATTAAGTATGAGTCATTAGCTGGGGCCTTGCTGGTGGAGGTGTGAAGTGCTTCTCATTTGAATGGGGATCAATGAAAGGGCGACATGATAAGTAGCAAACAGATTGTGCCTGAGTCCCCCACCTCTGTTGAGAGAGGGGTTTTCAATACACACATGGATGGCTTCCCTGACCCCTCTCTTGAACCTCCGATCTTCTCTGTCTAATATATGTACATTGTCTCTGTAACTAGTGTACAGTGTCTCTGTAACACATGTACAGTGTTTCTCTAACTAGACCTTACAGTGACTCTTGCTTAGTGAATCTCCAGCTATGAATATGTGGCAGGAAGGGAGACTTTGTCAACAATGGTTTCTCAGGCTCTTAATCTGGATGCTTCTTTCAGGGGAGACGGGCATTGGCAAGTCAACACTCATGGATACTCTGTTCAACACAAAATTCGAAAGTGACCCAGCCACTCACAACGAACCTGGTGTGCGGTTGAAAGCAAGGAGTTATGAACTTCAGGAGAGTAATGTCCGTCTAAAGCTCACAATTGTTGACACAGTGGGATTTGGAGACCAGATCAATAAAGATGACAGGTAACGTTAAACTTGTCATGTACAAGTTATATGTACAATATATGTACAAGTTATACTTTGAAGGTTTGATAATTGTGTGGCTTTGAGCCAAATCTATTAGGCTGGAGAAACTTAGAGGGAAATTCACACATTGATCTGTTTCTAATTTGCAAAATGAAATGTGTCATTGTTTTTGAACAAGAGTTTACCACATGTGTTCTAGGTTGGTACAGTAATGTGTGAGTACAATACCATGTTCTTTGTGATGATATTGTATTCCTTTGTCTCCTTTCATTACTTTTCTGCTGTGTCTCTAGCCACTCAAACATTCCAGGCCTTTTCTCTATAGAGTAGGACAGGTATATCCAAACTTCAGCCCTTCAGATGTTTTGGACCACAACTCCCAGAATTCCAAGCCTGTATTTTGAATGGCAAAGGACTGTGGGAGTTGTGGTCCAAAACATCTGGAGGGCCATACCTGGAATAGGACTTCCGTATCTGCGGGAGATCGGTTCCGGGACCTCCCGTGGATAGCAAAATCAGTGGATAAGAGCAAACAATTTTATCCAAGGATAATAGTGGCGACAGGGGTGGTGGGGTGCCAGGGTGAAAGCTTTTGTCCCCCAACACCCCCCCAAATGCTGGCCAGCAGTGATGGTGGCAAGGAGGGGGAGAAAACTTATAGATGCCGAGCCCTCCTCGCCGCCGCTGCTGGCCAGTCACCCTCTTCACCAGCAGGCTTGGTGGCCATTCTGTGGCTGTGAGGAGGGGTCAGCATTGGTAAATTGCCACTGCAGCTGGCATGTTGGGGCCGGCAGCGGCGAGGGGGAGGGGGGAAGAAAATGAACTGATGCTGAGCCCTCCTCACTGCACACTAGCCCCCCCCTCTGGAGGGGTGGAGTGAGGACTTAAGAGGTCCCACCTGGCCAACTAGCCTTTGAATTTCCTGCTCGGGTCCCGGGTGGAGGACGGGAAGTTTGAGCTCGAGTAGATGGCATGCGGCAGCAGCGGCGAGGAGGATCTCGGCATTGGTATGTTGTTTTCCCCTTCCTGGCTGCCAGGCTCAGACCTCCCTGGCACCTGCTGATCACCAATCGCAGATACCTGAATCCACGGTTGGTGGATCAGCGGACGTGGAAGTCGCACTGTAGTTCATGAATTCTTTGTTTCTATTTTCCCATTTGCTCCTGCCTAACCTTTTGGTTCCATTGCTCTATGTTAGTTCTTGCTTCCATTAGTCTGCGTTCGTCTGTTTCTGTTTTGTAATTTTTACTATGCTCCTCATTCCATGTTGCTGCTTATTTCTTCATATTGTGCTACATATACATCAATTGTTCACACATACGAGCATTACACGTGTTGTATATGTCTTGCTGACTGAGTAGAGGTTTTCTAGTCATGACTCATAGGCTGAAATCCCGTTGCTTAGTGTAACAACCTTTACCAGAGCAGGCCATTGAATCAATGGGGCTTTGGGGTGAGTCAACACTTCTCTGTGTTCCATTCATTCAAACAGCCTACTCTACTTGTGATTTACTATGATAAAGTAAGTTACTATGCTAAAGCAATTTCTAGTCATTTGTGACAGGATCTCAATGTTCAGAGAACTTGTCACTCCTTCCTGTGGTAATTGAAGCCAGAGTAAATTGTGCAAGTGGTAGCGTGGAGAGTCAGTTAAACAAATAATCATAAATCATGCAGATTTTTGTAAATTATAAAAAATCTGGATTGTATTTTGCAAAATTGTGGTGCACCGTGGTCCTCACTACATTATCCTGGACATTCAGACCTTTTGCGTGTGTGTTTTTCTCCATGCTAGTTGTTCTTTCTCCACCCCACACCAATTCTTCTGCTCGCCCTCAACCTTCCTCACCCACCATCTGTTCCTCCATTCATTTTCCCCTTTTCCTGCATTCCATATCCTCCCATTTTGGTCTTTCTCTCAACTTCTGCATTCCACAGCTTTGCACAAGCCCACGTTACAATGCTCTGCCTCATTTCCACCTTTCAGGCCCAGTGAAACAGAGGATGGACTCTGAAACAGAATCTAGCTGCCTGCATCTCTTGTTTATGTGGCAGGGACAGAGGAAATTGCTGATCAAAGCCATCTCATCCCTAAGACCTGTTGGGAACCTACCCAGTTACCTCTTCTCCCCCTTTCTGCTCACTGCTTGTTGCAATTGGAGGAGGCCCATTTGAATCAGTAGAACCTGTGGAGCAATTTACTCACCCAGTCCCGAGGTGTTCGGTGTCTGTTCTTGAGTAAAGTTTCTTTTCTTGTGGAAATGTGCCAGAGACATTAATTCTTTCTTCTTAGTGAGCCTCATTCTGTTTCCCTGTTTAGAATGAATAAGTTACGTAGTCCACTTGCTCTTTATTGTATTGTGGACGTTAATGGACTCAGCCCACAGTCCCACCATCTTGTAAGGCCCAATATATGTACACTACATATGGCTCATAGTAATAATTATGTGTCATCAAGTTAATTCCTAGGTACACTGGTCCTCCCAGAGTTTTCTAGGTACAGTAACCCCCTGTCTATGGCGGGGGTTAGGGACCAGCCCGACTCGCAATGATTGAAAATCTGCGATATGTGGCTGCAGGTCGGGTCGGACCCGGGAGGGTTGTGTGCGCGCGCGATGTTTAAAATGTTTTTCAGCAACGGAGCCAAGCACATGGAGGCAAGCCCGGGCTCCAGCTGATTGGCGCTGGAGTCCTGGGGGAGAAAAATCAGCTGTAGCCCGGGGCTTGGAGAAGTGGGGGAAGGTTTTAAAAGCCCCAACTTTTAAAACCCTCCCACCCGCCCTTGCAAAAGGGGGGGACCACTGTATAAAGTACTCAGAAGTGATTTACCAGCTCCTGTTTCTGGTGGCCCTGTGTGATTTTGTGGTTCACTCAAGGCCGTGCAGGTGGCAGATCATATTAGCTAATGCCCTGGGCAATCTTGGCTGGTCCCCCTTCCGGAAGGCACAGCAAAGTTTCAGATTTCTGGACCCTGGCTCCACAGCCAGGCACTTTGGCCCACTGATCTATACCAGCAACACTAATTGCAAACATACACCGTCCTGTCAGATCAGATTAATGGAGATCCTTTCCCAGGGTTTCCAGGTAGCGAATACTCAAGTCGTAGTATAACATTCTTTTCTGCTGGATGCACCTTGGGACTGTACAGCTTGCCCAAGGACACCTAGGCTGGCCTGAAAATTAATCTCCCAACCTCTGGCTCCACAGCCAAGACACCTGAACCGTTGTGCTACCCAGCCAGTCTTAGTGTTTGATTAGGTGTAACAGAGGTGGGGATGGTACAGAGGGGAATGAGAACTGTTTTAAAAGCAAAATTATTAGCAGAGGCAACGACATTACGTAAGCATCCTGACACAAAACGCTGTGATAAGCATTTGTTCCATGATGCCGTCGAGCAGTTCTTACTCTCTTTCCTCTTTGAAGTTGCCCTGTATTAAACCAATTAAGATTTTTCTGAAGGACTGCCTGCTTCTGAAATCACAGCACACACCAGTGTCATGCTTTATATTGCCTTTTAAAAAAGGAGAGAAGATGTCTGCATTTGTGCAGCTGGCTTGCGTGATTGGTAACATTTGGATAATTTTGCTAACATTGTAACAGGGCTTAGAAAAGTTAATTTTGGACTGAAGTTCTCACCACCCTGGGTGATTCTGGGAGTTTTGATTCAAAAAAGTAACTGTCTCAAGTTCAGAAGATACAATGAAGGGACAGATAACTAAGCATCATATTATGTAGATGTGTGTGTGTGTTTGTATGCATGTGCAAACATAAGTGTTGGCCATTTCTCTCTCTAAGGTGCAAAAGTAGTAATTATTTTACTTCTTTCTAAGATGGTTCTTCTTCAGAAGGAGATGTAGCCATTTCCTTCATCAACCAAACACTCATCTCACCCTCCTCTCTGTGTTGAAGTGTTTTATGAAGATGTCAAGCCTTTAAAACAGTCGTTCTCAATCTGTGGGTCCCCAGACGTTCCTGGACTGCAACTCCCAGAAATCCTGGCCAGCTCAGGTAGTGATGAAGACTTCTGGGAGTTGCAGTCCGGAAACATCTGGGGACCCACAGGTTGAGAACCACTGCTTTAAAATAGACATGCATGACTCTCTTTCAGAAGGAGATGTAGCAGTTTCCTTCATCATGCAAAAGCTCATCTCACCCTTCCCTCTGTGTTGAAGTGTTTGATGAAGATGTCAAGCCTTAAAATAATGGAAAGAAATGCATAACATGGAAACAGTTCCTGAAGCCTCAATGCACTTTCCAAGGTGGGGGGTGGCAGCAAAATACTTAAGCAGACCCCCCCCCCCACCAGGGGCAGGTGTTCCACCCTCATTTGGGATGTTTTCCATCCGATTCAATTTAGAAGGAGTGGAGAATATTCTCTCAATCACCTCTTGAGAATTCCTTTGGTAAGGCTCCAAAAACTGTCGGCTGCAAGGTTCGGCAGGTAGGCAGTTTGAATCCCGGGTGCCACACAGCAGAGCAAGCTCCCGCTGTTCACCCCAGCTCCTGCCAACCTAGCAGTTTGAAAGCGTGGAAATGCAAGTAGATAAATAGGTACCACCGTAAAAAGCGGGAAGGTGAAACAGTGTTTCCTTGCAGCCATGCCGGCCACGTGGCCGCGGACTTCCACAACACTGGATGTTCAGCTTGAATATGGAGATGAGCACCGCCCCTAGAGTCTGACACGACTAGCGCGCATGTGCAGGGGGGGGCAGGTTCACTGGAAGGACAGATTTTGAAGCTGAGGCTCCAGTCCTTTGGCCACCTCATGAGAAGAGAGGACTCCTTGGAAAAGTCCCTGATGTTGGGAAAGATCGAAGGCAAAAGGAAAAGGGGACGACAGAGAATGAGATGGTTGGACGGTGTCATCGACGCAACCAATATGGATTTGACCAAACTCCGGGAGGCAGTGGAAGATAGGAAGGCCTGGCGAGCTCTCGTCCATGGGGTCAGGAAGAGTCGGACACGACTGAACGACTGAACAACAAAAACAAGAGGGGGCAGCTGTTCTTTCTGCTCTGCTTTGTTGCAATTGGAGATCTGTCCTCTAAGAGGCATGTTTTGGGGTAGTGACTACAGCTGGCCTCTTTGCCTGGGGCCGGCCAGCCTGTTTCCATGATTCCATGGCTTTGGTTTTGTTCTTCTCCCTGGGGGATTCTCATCTTGTGCTCAGAGAAGGACAGGCCCCAAGCCATTAAAGCCAATCTTACGCTGTGGACTGGGGCCTTTGTGGGACATCCTTGTTCATTCCAGCAGGTTTTCAAGGAACGAAGGACAGAAAGAGGGCTGAGTTACATGCCCTTCCCCCCCCCCCCGGCGATCTCTTTCTTGGACATGCCAATACCAATTCTGTGGCAGTGAAACTTACCCACAGCTGATCCATACCTGTATTTATTGTAGGTCAGCTGATTTCAGCTAGACCATCTCCCAAAGACACAGTGGGGACCTGGACCATCTAGCCCCTGGCTTTGCAGTCAGGCACTCCAGTTCACTGAGATAGGATTATCTCCATAATTAGCCAGGGACTGATGGGCTAAACAGGTCTGCCCTTCAAAAAATGATAATTCCTTTGCTGTATAGAGAACCTGCTTCCCTTCCTTACCCCAGTGCCCACGCACTTTTACACAAGATACTGATTGTATATTGATGACATTATTTATTTATTTATTTATTTATTTATTTATTTATTTATTTATTTATTTATTTATTTATATACCGCTCCATCTAGCTACATGGCTACTCTGGACAGTTTGCAAAACTGAACAGAAATCAAACCCAGTGCAATACAATATAAACAGTACAATATAAGCAGAACACTTTAATATAATAAATAAGCACAAATAGGTAAAAACATAATACAGTAACTAGTAAACAATAGATATCAAAAACATTGAACAGGAGCAAGATGGGTTACAGATAAAAACAAAATAAAATATGTAATAGCAATCATTAGTAGAACAGATTAATATCCACGGAAAGCCTTTTTAAATAGCCACGTCTTTAGATGTTTCCTAAAGGCTGGGAGGGATGATGCCAGACAGCTCTCAGGAGGAAGTTGGCTCCAGAGCCAAGGGGCTGCCACTGAGAAAGCCCGATTTCTTGTCAAAGACTTACGGGCCTCCTTCAGCGATGGCACCCTCAGATGTCCTGCCTGAGATGATCAGGTGTTATGGGCAGTATTTTGCAGCAGGAGCCATTGTGCCAATTATGTTTGATTGGTCTAAGACAGGGGTGTCCAAACTTTTTGCAAGGAGGGCCAGATTTGGCGAGGTGAAAATGTGTGGGGGGCCGACCATCCAGCCGCATTTGGCCCCCAACCAGACATTGGACAAGTCTCTGTAACATGCAAGGAGGAAGGGAGGACGCTGCAGCAACAGAGTGAGTAGGATGGGCAGGTGGCTGGGGGGGATGGACAGGGGCAGGGAGGGCAGGCAAGCCATAAAACTGCAAGCTGATGCCTCCATCCGGTATGGGGAAGGGCCAGCTGGTGAGGATGCATGACAGGCTGAGTTGGTGGGGAGAAGAGCCGCGGGCCAATCAAAATTTGAAAACGGGCCACATTTGCCCCCGGGGCCTGACTTTGGGCATGCCTGGTCTAAGAAGATGAGCTCTAGCTCACCTGAATGTTAGGTTATCCTATCTATAGGTGAGTTTGCTGTTTGCTTTGACTGATGGTGGAGGTGAGTGGTGTTGCTTTAAACTGGAAGGGGTATAAAGGGTTCCCATTTTGGGGTGGGGGGTTGGAATGGATAGTGGGAAGGGAACTACAAGGCAAATGCAAAGCGTACTATTTATATTCCACCCCATAGTGCTTAAAGCACTCTCTGGGTGGTTTATGAGTAATTATACAGGCTAAACACTCTCCCCCTCCTCAACTATACAATGAGCTGGGTACTCATTTTATCAACCTTGGAGGGATGGAAGGCTGAATGAACCTTGTGCTGGCTATCTGGAATTGAACCCCAGATCGTGAGCACAGTTATAGCTGTAATATTTCAGTTTAACCGCTGCACCACTTCAGAGAGAGAAGCACTCCTAAATAACTGCCTGGACTTTATTCCTGGCAACACTGTTGTGGTTATACATACATTCCAGACTGGATATAGGACCAGGAAGAATGATAGGATACCCAATTTCCATTCTTTCACTGTTTAGGAAGTTTGGGGTTTGAATTGACAATGGTTTACCACAGATGGGAAAATCATGCGTGCATCAAGGCTATTTTTCCAGGACCCAGGATTGTGCAGTTCATCAGTGCTGTTCCTCGGAATTATTATTTTTTAAAATTAATGCTTTGATGTATATAATCCCTGGTGCTTCAGGTCATGCGATCCAAGACTGACCAAGTACACCATGCTTAGTAATAATATGCCATCAAATTGATTCCAGTTTATGATGACTCTTCCTAGAGGGTTCTAGGTATAAAGCAAAAGTAAAAAAGGATGGTGCTTATATACCACCCCATAGTGCTCAAAGCCCTCTCTGGGTGGTTTACAAGTAATTATGCATGGTACACATTGCCTCCCCTCCCCGTGAGCTGGGTACTCATTTTACCAGCTCCAGAAGGATGGAAGGCTGAGTAAGCCTTAAGCCCACTACCTGGGATTGAACCCCAGGTTGTGAGCACAGTTTTAGCTGCAGTACAGACATTTAACCATTGCACCATGAGAACTTAGAAGTGGCTTACTAGTTCCTCCTTTGGGTGGTGCTCTAGGATCATGCAGCTTGCTCAAGGCCACACAGGCTGACTACATAATATCTTAAATAAAGAGAATGCATTTTCAGCAGGATAGTTGGCATCCAAATGGATGAGCCACTTCCATATCTCGCAAACCTGACCAAAGCAGTTTTTAAAATATATATTTTTGAAGTATACATTTATTTAGAGGCTGAAATATGATGCTTTAATGGGCCAGGGTAAACTTGTACTTTCAAATCCAGTGTAACTGGCACAACTACTTCCATATACAATTTTTCAGAAAAACCTATAATTCTGAGTTTGTTTAAAATGGGGTCGGGAGTAGTCTTTAGTTTGCTGACTGGGCTCTAACAAGCAAGAAAGCTATTTCAGTGACTTTATCTGTATTTTCCTAAATAGGAAATGAGGCTGTAGCAAAGAATTATTGGAATGTGTGGCTCGTGGGGGGAGGAATTCCCAGGATGCCTGCTTCTTAAACCCACTGAGTTTGAAACATATTGGCTTCCACTGAGATAAGGAAGATCCCACTAATTTGAGGAATCATTTATAAGGGGAAGGGAGCATCGTTTAATGGTTCTTGGATCTACTCTTGCCATCTCAAGGTTGTGGCTATTTATATTTTAAGTTTGCCAAGAAGCAAATTGTCCTTCCCGCACACTGCCATCTTTCCTAGCAGCAAAGTTGTGAGGTTGGTTAGACTGAATGGCAATAATTGGTCCAAGGTCATCCCACATGTTGAGTGGAGCTTTGACCTAGATCACCCACTGCTTTTCTGATGCTATACCCATTACACCACACTGGTCCTCCATTTGAAAAGGATGTCCAGCCGAAGAACTGGGAAAGGCTCTTATCTGGATGGTCCTGGAAGGTGACATGTGATTGGCATTACTGAGCCAGATGGCCTAGTGATCTAAGAGCCCTTTTACACGACCCCTAAGATCTGCTGGTAGCTTAAATTCGGATCCCCCCCAAGTCAGATATCATGAGGGTTTTGTTCCTCTTTCTGTGTTCCCACCCTTCCGCACTCTGTTGCTTCTGTCTGCGGTGAGGGGAGGCAGGGGAAAAAAAGGAAGAAAAAACATGCAGGCTCACCTCCGCTCACCTCCGCCTGCCCTCAGAACAGCCCTGTAGGGATTCCTTTCTGTTAAAGGGGCTGAGGGGACAACAAAAACAAATAGAAGGAGAGGAGAGCCCAGCATCCACAGCTTTGCAATCTGCACCAAATTTTTTTCCTCCGGAGACCAGGTACTTGTAAAGTGCGCTGGGGCATGCTTAAGTGGGCGTGGGCGTACTTTATTTTTTTAAGTCCGCTGCTGGTGGGAAAACAATTTTATGCTCCAGATCTGCAAGTGTTTTGCAGCGGATTTTAGGGGTTGTGTAAAAGGGCTCTAAAACAACTGTGTACTTCTAGGTCATACTGGGAGAGGTTCAGTTGTGTTTAAGATGGAAGAGAGTGACAGAATTCTATAGAAACAGTACAGTCACAAAGTTGCGGTCAGAGAGAAAGAAGTTAGTATTTGAATAAAACACACCAGTGTCAATCAATTATCTGCAACCAGGCCTTCTTCTGTAGGGCTGTGGCTTCCTTTGGATATGGTGAAGTCTACTCACAGCTTGGCATAAGCTCCTTTTCCTGTTGTATACAAGTAGGAAAGAGATTAACAGTTTAGCTAGTTGTTAGTGAACCCCAAACTCAAATTCAGATAAGTTTAAGTTAGAGCAGGCAAATGCCAATAGACACGTTGATGTTAAACTGCTGGTTAATTAAGGTCATGAAAACAAAATCTTCCCAGGGATGGACAGATAAAAAAAATCCCTTCCATTGTTTTACTACTGGTCACCATCCTTCCTTGAGTTCTGTAGATATGGGGGGGAAACTTACAGGAGGTAGGTAGATTTTTGAAAACCCAGATTCCCATCCACCTCAAACCTTTCTCACGCCTTCCCTCTCCTACTCCTTTATAGTTTTCGCTCTTAAAATATCATCTCCTTAAACTTCCAACTTCTGTTTTTCTCATTCCTAAATGGATTCTAGCAGTCTTCTAGGGAGTGAGCAGATTTTTGGCTGCAATATGCTGCAGTTTAGCTGTTGCACCAATTCCATTATTCTATGATTCTACTATGACTGCAGCAAGGAAATAATTTATTTCTGTTACTATTGATCTACATACCGAATTGTTTTGTAAGAGTGGAGAGAAGTCAAAGTCCTGACTTCTAGATTTCTGTGAATAGAGTACCCTGCTGATAGAAACCAGAGGAGGACCAAACAAGATTTCTAGTCATTTGTGACAGGATTTCAATGTTCAGAGAACTTGTCGCTCCTTCCTGTGGTAATTGAAGCCAGAGTAATTTGCACAAGTGGTAGCGTGGAGAGTCAATTAAACAAATAATCATAAATCATGCAGATATTTGTAATTTTAAAAATTCTGGATTGTATTTTACAAAATTGTGGCACACCCTGGTCCTCACTACATTATCCTGGACATTCAGACCTTTTGCGTGTGTGTTTTTCTTCCTGCTAGTTGTTCTTTCTCCACCCTGCACCAATTCTTCTGCTCACCCTCAACCTTCCTCACCCACCATCTGTTCCTCCATTCATTTTTCCCTTTTCCTGCATTCCATATCCTCCCATTTTGGTCGTTCTCTCAACTTCTGCATTCCACAGCTTTGCACAAGCCCACGTTACAATGTTCTGCATCATCTCCACATTTCAGGCCCAGTGAAACAGAGGATGGACTCTGAAACAGAATCTAGCTGCCTGCATTTCTTGTTTATGTGGCAGGGACAGAGGAGATTGCTGATCAAAGCCATCTCATTGTTGGGAACCTACACCATTATCTCTTCTCCCCCTTTCCGCTCATTGCTTGTACAGCTTGAGTTTATAATCTGAGGCTGTGTGTTCAGATGTCTTTGGTGATACAAGGTCTCTCTTGTGTGCGGCAGTAATTATTAGATGTTCACAGATTCTGTTAATTGGCACTGTGGTTGCTAACTGCAGAGGATTACTGTTAACTCAATCTGACTAGGCCCAAAGCATCAGAACTGGGTTGCATTGAGGATGTTTGGCATACTCAGATTGAAGTGGGTGTAGGAATTTTAGGGGTGGAATTTTAGCTTATTTAGAAGAAAGGCCAACCTCATTCAGTGTGGGAAAAGTTCACCACTGCAGCTTGACCATAATTCAGATTATTATGTTGTGAGACAGTGACAAAACAAGAACTAGGAATGTTGATTCTTTTGATCAAAGCAAACATTTTAAAAACTGCTTTTCTAAAGATTTCCCTTGTTAGGAGCCTCATGGCGCAGTGGTTAAATGCCTGTACTGCAGCTAAAAGTGTGCTCACAATCTGGGTTCAGTCCCAGGTAGCAGGCTCATGGTTGACTCAGCCTTCCATCCTTCCAAGGTCGGTACAATGAGTACCCAGCTTGCTGTGTGTGTGTGGGGGGGCAATGTGTAGCCTACATGCTGTAATTAAACTGTAAAAACTGCCCAGAGACTACTTGAAGTGGTATGGTGCAGTATATAAGCAGAACACTTTTTGATTTGATTTGATTTGTTTACTAAGCGATAGCCATGTTAAGTTTGCAGAAGGAAAAATAAGTTCAGCACTGTCTTAAATATCAATATATTTATTGTAATAAGCAGAGCTATAAATAAATTTATCATGGTTTCTGTAGGTTATAGTTCATAACAAAAATAAATTCGCTTCGTTAATACCACAAATTCGCAGCCCTGTTGGGCTATTAGGAACTATTTCATTTAACTCTGAATCACAGCTACTCCTTGTTTCATTTTGTTTTCACAGTAATGACAGGAGGGTTCATCTCTAATGGGAAACCCACCAGTGAGAAATATTTCTGCAAATGAACAAATGTAAACCCTGGTGGATTCGTCAGCTTGTTGTCTTGCTTTGAGTTAATCTGTAAGGAAGGACTGTTCAACAGTAGCTGTTGGGCACAGGCTCATAAGTTATATCCTCCTGACTCTTTTCTGTCTCTGATTGTAAGCAGGAAGTACAGAAGTAGCGTGTAGGAAGGATAGCATTTTCCACCACAGTGCTATCAGCCATATGTAGAATGGCAAGCGCCGATGGTATGACATGCATTATTAAAAAATTGAGCAAGCGAGTTCAGCATCGTGACCTGTATTGGCTGTGATTACACATGATGGCAGGCAGGTGGTGGGTTGGTAGTCAAAAAGCTTGGAACAACCCCAAACCATCTGCCTCTCATACTGCTATCAGTATCTCTCTTTCAGTTGATAGTTGCAGAATTACGGAGCTTTCATGAGCATCGTTGAAGAGGCCAATGAATGTTACAGGAATTATACAATTGTACGGTGAAGAAATAACAAATGTGCACATTAGACAGAGTACAAGCTCTGTCGTGATGTTCGTTTCCTCTCACGACTTACTGTGTAAACTATCTCTCTCAAACACTGCCTCTCAGGCTACGGCATTGGCCCGTTGCCTCAAGGAAAGCATTGTAAATAATGGCAGTTGCTAAGAGGACTGACATGGTGTTCTTATGTTTCAGCTACAAACCCATCGTGGAATACATCGATGCCCAGTTTGAGGCATACCTTCAGGAGGAACTGAAGATCAAACGCTCCCTCTTCAATTACCATGACACCAGGATTCATGCGTGCTTATATTTCATAACACCGACTGGGCATTCGCTGAAATCTCTTGATTTGGTCACCATGAAGAAGCTCGACAGTAAGGTACACAGATACTCACCGACACTGCCTTGCCAGTTTCACAGTTGTGTAAGGATTTCGGTTGTGGGCCAGAGGGTGGTGGGTGATGTAGTCAGTGACAACTGTTTGGCTTTGAATGGCCAAGGAATTGGGGCAAATGTTCCTAAGAGCTGGAGATGCTACAGAAGGTCGGGATCACAACATTGTGGCCAGTTTAGGACTATCCGTGGCAGAGCGCCCCTCCTCATGAAAGCTTGGGTGCCCGTTTGTGCCTTATACAGAGGAGGAAAACCCATCTTTTAAAGGCAATGCGTGCTTTTGGAGGATGGCCACAGGCCCTCTTTTAGGGGGAACAGTCCTCCATTTGAAATTTGATTTAAGGATAAATTTTTATTTTATTTATTTTGAATATTTTTACCCCACCTTTCTCCTTGGAAAAGGACCCAAGGTGGCTTATAATAATGCGGGACAATATACAGTCCAGAACATGTTAAGACATATTTAACTTAAGAACAGGGAGTTTGAAGAGACATCTTAGAACATTAAAAGGTAAAAGTTAGAGCTATAAACAACTTCAAACAGGGAGTTTTGGAAATACAAAGTTAGTTTCCCATTCACAGTTAGCTCCTGGACAGCAGCCTTACAAATACACAAGCCACTTACTCAGTGTCTTCAGATGAGATGTGGTATAAAATGAATTTAATGAATTTCACCTGAGCCTTACTTTGTGTCAGATCCATTTGGATGTGGGCTGTTTTCAGAATAGATGTCAAATCTGAAGCATAACCCCAATGTTTAATATCATTTTCAACATGGTAGTTATAGATGTTAAAATGAATCAGTTTGCTTATCTGCCTGCTTAAGTGAAAAATAACACTGTTACTATTGGCACCAGTGTGTGACTTCAAAGCTTTGGGTGGAATTACTGTCAGGTTCTTGCTGTATTTGGCCTAAATCACACACACAAAAAAGCTAATGAGGAGAGCCTAATTCTGAAATTTTCTTTATTCATTAGTAAGAAACTTCTGTGTTTTTTTTAATGATTATAGAGGTGAGTTTGAAGCAAGGCTTTATCCACCGGAAGCGTTTCTTAATGAGAGCAATTAAAAAGAATCTTTGGTTTCTCTGTCACCCACCCTCCTCCCTTCCCACACAAGCACCAGAGAGTTGCTGAAAATGCCTACAGTTTGGCAGAAGTATTTGCTTTTCCTCCAAACAGGAAGTACACATTTATATAATATAAGAGGATTTTAAAAGCACTGTCTGCAGTTTAAAACCTCTTCATTTCTAGGTCAGCTATTAACTTTATCTTCCCCTTTAGTGCCTTTTAAAATATCCTCTGCTTTCACTGGAAGGGCATTGCTCCTGGCCATCCTTAGTGTGTCCTTCCTTCTGGGTTGTTTGCTCTCCACACAATTTTTTCGCCAAATTTATAAAACATGTAAAAAAAACCCAAAAGGAAACCCAACTCAAAGCAGTGGGAAGTATGTCAAAAACTCGCTGGTGCCTTATGAATCTACTAGGGCAGAGTGCTCAACCGTGGTATTTCAGGTACTCTTTGCCTGTAATGTCTAGCAATCCTCTTTGGCACTGCCGGTGGTGAGGCAATGAGGCATTAAGGCAGCTGTAATGTAAGAAACACCTGGAGGTGTATGCTTACCCATGCCTGCTTTAGCACAATCCTATGGAAGACAGCCTCACAAAATACCATGGCATTTTCTTCTAAAAGCTGTAAGCTTGACCACCATTATTTTTCAGCATGCCTATAACTATTTTTGAGTTGTATGAATCTGGTATTAATCTAAAAGGTAAAAGGCACTAGTCGTTTTTTTTCCAGGCATGATAAAAGACAGACATGCATAGGACAGAAATCAATGCAATCCTCCAATTTGTACACCTTCATCTTTACCAACTGTACAACCATAAGGAGAAAGGATGCCTATTTAATAATCATAATCATAATAAAGAAGAAGAAGCTTTCCCCTCCTTTCTAACTAACTATGGTTTAGCATTATGTCCAGACAAACCATGGTTAATCTAAACTGTAGTTTGTTATGTATGATTATGGAGTTGAGCGACTAACCTCATGAGGACTGGCCAGGGAGTTGAACTAGATAACTTACATATCCCCTTGAACTTCTGCCATTCTGTGAATCTGCAATTTCATGATTCACACATAATGGGAAACTGTCCTTAGAGATGGGCACAAAATGAAAATACAGTGTTTCGTTCCGTTACTACCAAATTTTTAAAAGAATTTTTGGAATGAAACAAAATGAAACAATTTGTTACTCTATATAATGGCTTCCCTGGGTCCTAGAGGCACCAAATTTTGGGAGTAGCTTCTTTGGACACTTCCCTTTAAGTCCTTCAAATTGAGAGAGGTTTGAGGTTCAGGAGGTTGAGTTATTAAACTCCAAAGGGAGTTCCCCAGGAGAAAATCCTTTGTAATTGACTCTGGAAACACTTAATCGCTGCCCCTTGGGCAGGGGGCTATTATGCACTTTCTGAGTCAATTAAAATGATTTTTCCTGGGGGACCCCATTTGGAGTTTAATAACTCAACCCCTGAACCCCAAACCCCTCCAAATTTGGGGGGCCTAAAGGAAATGGCCCAAAGAAGCTACCCACCAAACTTGGTTCCTGTAGAATGAATAGTTTTGTTTCTAGAGGGAAAATGGTGTTCTGTTTCATAATGAATCATGTCCTATCATTTTGTTTTGTAATGAAACAGTTTGTTATGTACTGAAACAACAAAACAGTATTTCGTTTTTCATTTCATGCCCATCTCTGTCATTCTTCTGACCCTTTCCTTGCCCACGGAGATGTTACTACACAGAGTTGAGGAGTTGTGAGAGTGTCAGCCTGAAGGCTTATGGTTATGCATCTTGTGTTGTTACAGTCATGACCGACTCTCTGTGACTCCATGTCCGTGGAGTTTTCTTGGCAGGAAATACTGGAGTGGTTTGCCAGTTCCTATTCCAGATTAAATTATTAATTTCATTTTTTTCACCAGTTTTGTTTCTTTGTTTTATTCATGTGCCCTCTTCCTCCCAGAATTTTACTTGTAAGCCCTGGGTGGTGTATATGTCTATCCTCACCACTCCATCATTATAACAGTTCTGTGAAGTAGGTGCTATGGAGAGACCTATAGGCCCAACACTGTCCTGAGAGTTTCGTGCGGAACAGTGCATCAGACTGGCTTGCACTGCACCAGTGTGTAACAACAACTCATTCTTTAATATTCCATTCATATGATTTAGTATTGTTTATAAAGACCACTGAATCTCCTCTCCAGTGGATTTTGATCAGGTTTCTAGGTGCAATAGAACAGTTATTTCTTCTGCTTTCTCTCTCACATGGAAAACAATAAACAGATGTCCACAAATTGCACCCAGAAGGCTCAGAGTCACCATGTTCCCTCAGAAAATGCTGCACAAATATTGCCCTGACCGTTATCTCCTTTTGAAATGGTTGCCTTAGCTTGTTGTGTGGTATTTCCTGCTCACAGCTTTGTAAAACCAAAAGGAAGCAATAACTTGTCTGTGTGTGACTTCTATTTAAGGCTGTCTCCTGTCCTGTGTTCTGAAATGCAAATTATTGGATTCCCCCCCCCCCCCAGGTCAGCTCTGCTAATTTTTTTTAAAGCAAGCAAGCAAGCAAAAAGTTAAAAGGGAGCAGCAGGAAATGAAAATATGATTCTGGAAAGGCTTGTATTTCCCATTTGAGTGACAATTTCCTCATGAACAAACTGAATTGTTGACATAGCAGGAATAAATTAAATTGATGAGAGCTGTGATTTAATAAGCAATGGCCAAAATTCTGTTGCTTTGCATAGTAAGTAAATCACAGAAGAGTGGGCCTGCAGAACCAGTGTGGATTTGGTGAGTCAACTTCTCCATAAATTATGCTGAGTCACTACTGGACCTGCAGCTTACCAAATCACCATTAATTCAATGGGCCAAGTGCAATTTACCACACCAAGTAACAGAATTTTGGCCTATCCTGTATCTATACTGAGGGAAATTCCAAACTGGGTGGGTCTATGTGCAATGGTCAATGTTGGAGTCAGCCTTACCTTGAAGATGAGGGGATGCAACTATTTTGCAGATCAGTATAATAGGGTGGAAGGAGGAGGAGAGGGGTTTGAATCATGGCAGAACACCCTCCTGAAAGCAAAGGACTGCAGTTTTTCCCTTGACAAATTTATTTATTTTTATTTATTTATTTAACTTATATGCCGCCCACTACCCAAAGGTCTCTGGGCGGCTTACAATCCAAAGAATAAAACAATTTAGAATAGTTAAGAGTAAAATATCAATCATCAATAAAAAACCTTACACTAAAATCATTATTCTAAAATTGTCATCAGCGGACCCACAATCTATATTATATCAATTAAAAACCTTCTGGAACAGGAAGGTTTTTACCTGGCGCCGGAATGTAATCAGTGTTGGCGACAGGCGGATCTCGATCGGGAGGGCATTCCATAGCTTGGGAGCAGCTGCCGAGAAGGCCCTGTGTCTACAGGCCATCCCTCTCACCTCCTTGAGGGATGGCTCTTTCAAAAGGGCCCCCTGGCTAGATCTTAATTGCCGGGTAGGTTCGTATGGAAGGAGGCGATCCTTCATGTATCTAGGTCCTAAGTCGTTTAGGGCTTTGTATGTCAGAACAAGCACTTTGAATTCAGCTCGGGCAGCAACTGGTAACCAATGAAGGTTACGCAGAATCGGCGTGATGTGATCCCTGGCGGCCCCACCACTTATCAGCCGTGCCGCACGATTCTGAACCAGTTGCAATCTCCGGACCGTCTTCAAAGGGAGCCCCACGTAAAGCGCATTGCAGTAATCAATACGGGATGTTACCAGTGCATGCGTAACTGTCATGAGGCTGTGCTCGTCTAGGTAGGGGCGAAGCTGGTATATTTTCCGCAGCTGAAGGAAGGCACCCCTGGCCACCGAATCCACCTGGGCTTCCAGAGTTAGACCGGGGTCCAGAAGCACCCCCAAGCTGCGGACCCTGTCCCTTAGGGGGAGTGCAACCCCATCCAAGACAGGAAGATGGCCCTCTAACCTGTCCGGCAAAGCACCCATTAACAGTACTTCCGTCTTGTCTGGATTGAGTTTCAATTTATTAACCCTCATCCAGTCCATTATCTGGCCCAGACACAAGTTCAGTACAGAAATCGCCTCACCTGGATTGGTGGAAAACGAGAGGTGGCGAAGGAGTTGTTTTCACATTAGACATTACGATGTCGAGGCCGCTCCTCCCCGTGGTTCACGGAGGAGTTGCGGTCGATGAAGCAAGAACGTAGGAGACTGGAGGTCATATGGAGGGCGAACCGGACGGAAGTGAATAGGGCTGCCCTTAAACAGCTGACTGGCCGCGATCTTCGCGCGATCAGGGACGCTAGAAGATCTTATGCCTCCCTGAGAATTGGGGAGGCCTCGAGCCGCCAGGCGGAGTTATTCCAGGTGGTTTGTGACCTCTCCAATCCCAGTCAGCTGCGGCCTCCTCCTAGTGATTTCACTAGTGAGACCCTTGCCCAGCTTGGCTTATAAAATCTGCCGAGGGGAACATGCCAGAGTGGTTTTCTTCCATCACCACGGCCTCCTTTCGGGAGGGTTGTTTTCCTTCCCGCCTGAAGGAGACCGTGGTAAAACCCATTCTTAAGAAACCTGGCTTGGCGACGGACGATCTTTCCAACTTCCGTCCAATCGCCATTGTTCCCTTCCTGGGCAAGGTTGTCGAGGGGGTGGCTGCTGTCCGGCTCCAGTCATACCTGGAGTTAAATCATATCCTGGACCCCTTCCAGTCTGGATTCAGGCCTCTTCGCGGAACCGAGACCGCCCTGGTCGCTCTGCAGGATGACCTCCTCAGGGAGGCCGACAGGGGGAGTTCCTCCCTGCTTGTCCTCCTTGATCTCTCAGCAGCCTTTGATACCGTCGACCACGGTAACCTTCTGGCCCGGCTCGCTGAGGCGGGAATTGGTGGTCAGGCCTTGGCCTGGCTCCGTTCCTTCCTTGGCGGCCGGACTCAGAGGGTACAGCTGGGGGATGTCTTGTCGGCTCCTTGGACTCTCCCTTGTGGGGTGCAGTCTCCCCCGTGCTGTTCAATGTTTACATGAGGCCGCTGGGGGAGGTCATCAGGAGATATGGAGTTCGCTGTCATCAGTACGCTGATGACACGCAGCTCTATATCTCCTTTTCTGATCTGCAGAGGAGGCGGTTCGCTCCCTCGATCTGTGCCTGGAGGCCGTACTGGAATGGACGAGAGATAACCGGCTCAAGCTTAATCCGGAGAAGACGGAGGTTCTGTTCTTCGGGGCGCCTTCGTCTCGGTACAATGGCCCCCTCCCTAGTCTGGGGGGTACTTCCCTCCAGCCTACAGACAGGGCCAGGAATCTGGGCGTGGTCCTGGATTCGGCCCTCTCCCTGGAAGCCCAGGTGATGGCCGTCTCCAGGGCCGCTTTTTCCATCTCCGCAGGATCGCCCAGATCCGTCAGTATGACGAGTCCTCCCTGAGGACAGTCGTGCAGGCCCTGGTGATCTCGAGGATCGACTATTGCAATGCCCTCTACGTGGGGTTGCCCTTGACTCTGGTCCGGAGCTTACAGCGGGTGCAAAATGCGGCGGCCAGGCTGGTGGTGGGTGCTCGTGAGGATTCGAGCACATCACCCCAGTCCTGGTCCGCCTGCATTGGCTCCCGTTGTCTTCGGATCAGGTTCAAGGTTCTGGTCTTGGTTTTCAAGGCCCTCCACGGCTTGGGACCAGGATACCTGGCGGAGCGCATCTCCCTGAGGGCATCCGGATCCAGACCCACGAGATGTCGCAGGCGTGCTCCTTGAGAGTGGCCACACCCAGAGAGGCACGGAAACGCGCGACGCGGACCCGCGCCTTCTCTGTGTGTGGGGCCCTCGCTCTGGAACCATCTCCCTCCTGAGCTGCGCCTGCTGGAGTCCCTGCCCGCCTTTAAGAGGGCTTTGAAGACCTTCCTCTTCAAAGAAGCATTTGGTGTCCTCATTAGTTAGTTTCTCTTTTTTTTCTTTGCTCTTACCGTCTGCCGCCATCTTGCCTTCCGCTGCCCTTGCTTGGTGGCCTTGTTATTTTTAGCTTTTTAGCCTTTTTAGCTTTTTAGCTTCTTGCGCTGTTAGCCGCCCAGAGTTCCCGTTGGGAAGATGGAGCGGGATATAAGTATTTAAATAAATAAATAAATAAATAAATGATTGTGGGAGAAATTTCAACACAGGACCAGGACCCAAATGATCTCTATAAGAACATAAGAGCATAAGAAGAGCCCTGCTGGATCAGGCCAAAGGCCTATCAAGTCCAGCTTTCCTGTATCTCACAGTGGCCGCACCAGATGCATCTGGGAGCGCACGAGGCTAGATATCTGTCTCCTGATACCACTCCCCTGCATCTGGTCCTTGAGGTACCCTGGTTTTAATCTTGGAGATGATACATCTCCCTCATGGTTTGTAACCTGTGATGGACTTCTCCTCCAGGAACCCGTCCAATCCCCTTTTGGAGGCATCCAGGTCAGATGCCATCACCACATCTGTTCTTACTCTCCCATCTCTCAATTTGAGTGTATGTCCCCTAGTTCTGGTATTTTGGGAGAGGGAGAAGAGTGTCCCTCTATCCACTTTACTCATGCCCTGCATTATTTTGTACGTCTCAATCATATCCCCCCAGGCACCTTTTCTCCAGACTAAAGAGCCCCAAATGTTTTAGCCTTTCCTCATAAGGGAGGTAAGCTGGGTAATCAATTTATCAACCTAGGAAGGGTGGAAAGTTGAGTCAACTTCATACTGGCTACCTGAGCCCTTAGGGATTGAACTTAACTTGCGAGTAGTCTTGACTTCAGTGCTGCTACTTTCATTACTCCTTCCAGATGAGGAGCACAGGATGTCGACTCCTCTGATATTACATGGCGTCTAGAAGGGTAGATGGATGGGAGACTCTTCTCATTTGTGTGTGTCTCGCGCTTCCAGAAGTCTCTCCTTGCTTTCTCTCCATCGTATGATACTGGTGCAATATGGCGACTACGCTCTGTTTCCATTGCAGGTGAACATTATCCCCATTATAGCCAAAGCGGATACCATTGCGAAAAATGAGCTGCATAAATTCAAGAGCAAAATCATGAGTGAGCTGGTCAGCAATGGAGTCCAGATCTATCAGTTTCCAACAGATGAAGAGACAGTGGCTGAGATTAATGCTACAATGAGTGTAAGTATTTGCTTCCTTCTACACTTTTGAAAAAGATGGTGCATTGTGTCACTTCTTGCCTTTCTAAGTCAAATGTGCTTTCGGGGCAGTCTAATACAGTGACAGCAGCCACCAACCAATCCTGAGCAATCCATAAGGGTGATGTGTTTTTCTCCCACTTGTTTTCTCATTTCCCTGTCTTCCAAAGAGTAGATGGTCATGAATGGGTCAACATGCAAATTAGAACTGTGCCCAGTAAATAACCCCCGTATGGACTATCTAGCGCAATTTGTCTTTGTGTGAAGCCAGTGATTCTGAAAATTGTGCTTCAGAGGCATGCCGTGTGTTTGGTCAGCCTGCAACCAAAACAGCAATACGAGATCACAGGGTTGTGTGCTGCCATCTAGACTTAACAGTTGTTGTGGTTTCTTTGAACCTTGAGAAGCAAAAAGGGTACTTCATCCGAGGCATGCAGTGGATAATTAAAGGTTGTGCCTTTGTATGTATAGTTGCTGGTGTGCCCTAACACATTATGAAACTTTTTCGGGGTGGGATATGTTTAGAAGGTGAGATTCTCCTTCTGTAGTAAGTTAGTTGTGTACACAGGATTGGTTACTGTTACTTCCAGGAGTACATCCAGGATAGCCATAGCTGGCCTGCCTCTATACCTCCAGTGAGCCCAAGCAGATGACCATTTTACTACACTTATGGCTATATGCCTGCGTGACTGATGTGTGTTGGAAAAGCACATCCTTTGCACCAGTTGGAGTGAGAGCACAGGGGATTTTGGCCATCTGTGTGGGCTCGTTCATTGCCACGTGTTGGAAATGGCATTTTATGAGTCTTCTGCTCTTCAGCTGTGATGATTGCAAAAGACGTCAATCAGCTCAAAGTCAGGAAAGGTGGTTTACCTGAATTAGATGGCCTTAAAGGAGGTGGCTGAAATCATACTTGGCCAGTCACACCTGATTGCTCTAATGGGGGTCAAGCCAATGCTGATCCAGTGATGGTTTTCTCAAAAGAGATTCAGACAGAGGGGTGGAGAGGCCGTTGTCAATTGCTTTGTCCACAGAAAAGCGTTCTTGCAGCTGTCCCGTGGTTTCAGATTAAGAGCTGCTCTCCACCCGTCTGCCCGGCACTTGGACCAGCTCCCAGAGCTTAGCATGGCCTCTGGTATTACCCCAAAATGTGAGCCAACCTTTCAGAATTGCATGCAGCACAATTAAAACACCACCTGGATGACTTTTGGGAGACAAAAATGCAGAGCTAGCTTCCTCTTGGCTTTGGCTCTTCGTTCTAAACACATAATATCCTGGATCAGGAAGAATATTGAGAGCATCTTTTATGGCTAGACAGGCAGGGACGTTGAGCTTCTTTTTTAGGCTGAAGTTCAATTGCTGTTTACTGGTGAATTCCAAAAGCTCCAAAGCGGTTTTGAGGTTTTGGTTGGAAGCTTCGGAAATGCAAGAGGAAATTGAGTGCTCAGTTCTCGCCAGGCCTCTGTGCAGATATGTCTGTGCTTCTTGTTTATGAGTGCTTTGTATGCCTAGAAGTTCACCAACAAATTGGTTGCAAGCAGAAATACATAGTAAGAAACTCTTGGGCTAAGTTTAGCCTTTGGAGGGATGCCACTCGCTCAATTCATTGGAAACTCCCAACAGCCAAATCAAGGCGAGGATCTGCAGCCATAGGATGTCACACAAAACTAGGAAGGGGTAATCTATGGGTTTCCTTCCTATGCTTTCTTGTTGAAATGGCTCTCCAGCAAAATTGACCCCTGACCCTGGGGTATGCGGACCTCAGTGTTTGTATCCAGAGTGAACACCATAGCTTGGACAAGTTACCTTTTTGAAGTCGGGGAATAATTGGCTTGGAAGGGGCCGAGAAGAATCTAGCTACTAGAATCTCCAACCACAGTGGATTTGATGTGTTACATATTTTTAAAAGGGATTTTCTAAGCTATGTTTTAGACATTACACCACCCATACCATGGCTGCACTGGTTAGTCAGCTGGACAGCAATTAGAACATCTAACGACAAGACCAGTCAAACAGTGATTGAAAATTCAGTATCTGCTTGCATTTTGCAGCACTGGTGTGCCTGTGCTGCATTTATGTCCAGAGGCAGGGCTGACTATAATGGTGGCATGGTGGCTCAGTGGTCTAGATCACTGAAGCTGTCAACTGCAAAGTCGGCAGCTTAGCGATTCGAATCCTGGGTGCCACGCAGCAGAGTGAGCTCCCACGGTTAACCCCAGCTCCTGCCAACCTAGCAGTTTGAAAGCATGTAAATACAAGTAGATAAATAGGTATGTCCGTAAAAAGCGGGAAGGTAAACAGTGTTCCGCGCAGCCATGCCAGCCACATGGCCACGGACTTGCACAACACTGGCTTTTTGGCTTGAAAACGGAGATGAGCACCACCCCTTGAGTTGGACATGACCAGCACACATTTTACCTTTGTCATGTCCAATATTATGTCAGTATGTTTGCTGCTCTGAAGGATAAGAATACAAGTGTTTTCCCCTTGACTGTGCTGTGCATTTGTCGGTATACACACATGTACACATGGTTCTCCCATTGCTCATAAGTCCTGCTGCTGCACTTGCTGAAATAAATATTCCTGACATTTTTGGAAGGAATTCTCCCTCTGGAGATTCCGTTGGCTGGCTGGCTGACTTCAGGGCCTGGGGACGCAAAGTGTCTGCCTGCCTCTTTTTATTACATTTGCCTTTTCTTCCTCTTGTTGAGAGAACCAGTAAAATGGAGAGGTGAGTTGGGTAGAACCCTCTTTAGGAAATGTCAGATTTTTCTCCTGATAGGGACCACCACCATTTTAAGTTGGTGGTCCATAGCAGGAGAATGTTTCATACATAGAATGTTTTCTATGTTTCCTATCTACACAAAGATATGTGTAGATATGAAACATAGGAAAAGCTAATGGTTCTGAGTTCTCTGATTTCACGAGGTTGTCCTTTGACCACTGCTTTCTCAGGACAAGTTGTGACCCACATCAGTTTGTTACTTACTACTGTACTGGGAATGTTCTCACCACTGTTGTGTATTCCCAAGGGATTGTGAGAACACAACAACTACCGTAATGCAGAGTCTTCTTTCAAAAAGTAGGAGCGGATAGAAGGCATGAGTGACCATCTCTCTCCCCATGTGCATACCCAGAGAAAATGTCTGGAATCTAAATCAAAAATCATGACGGTATAATTCTGTGGACGTAAATTGCAGTGGCAGATTACCGCTGGGGAAGAAGTTGCTGTAGTCATTTGTTGTTGCATGCCAGGTCAAGTGACTAGTGTAGGGCACCAAATGCTGGTGCCAACTTCTTAATTAGGGGCAGTTCGGTGTTGAGGTTTATGTGTATGGACATAGTGCTGCCAGGCATAAGGAACACAGCTTGTGCCCACTGAATGTGTTGCTGGCATGCGCTAGCCATCCACAGTCAGTTGCTGTTTTCATTATTTTCATGACCGACAGTCTGGCAATGGGAGATATTTGGGGGTAGAACAAGATAGGCTGTGAATTGGTGAGATGATAAGAATCAGAATTTGTTTTGGGTTGGCTATACAGTGGTTCCCCCCCCATTCACAGTTCATATACTGCGGTCAGGACGAATGGGCCTGCGAGGGCCTTCCCAGGCCTTCTGGAGGCTCCAAAAGGGCCTCCCTGTGAACCAGACGTCACTTCTGGGTTGTCAAAAATCATTTTTGAGGCTTCCGGGGGCCTTAGAATTGATTTTCAGCAACCCAGAAGTGACTTCTGGTTCATAGGGAGGCCCGGGAAGGCCCTCGCAGGCCCGTTCGGGGCAGCGCCAGGCTGGGCATAAGTTCAAGAGGACCCAGCTAGGCGCCCCAGGCCCGACCTGACCATATTGCGGATTTTCAATTATCACGGGCCAGGTCAGGTCCCTAACCCCCACGATAGGTGGTGGTGGTGGGGTCACTGTAATGATTTCCATACATGTCACATATAAACATACAAAGAAGCAAAATCCTCTGGGTTATTCATGAGCAGACTGAGTTTATGCATTAATTCCTGAGGAATACAGAAACAAGAGGTATAATACAGAATTTTAATCAGGATTCAACTTGCTGATAATCTGATCTTGTATTTTCAAAAATAGGTGAAGAGATATCAAAAGTGTGCCGATAAGGGTGGTAGAATTATGACAGGTAAAAGGAGGGGCTGAATGACAATCTCAGTGTTTAGGGATAGGCATCTAACTATCCTCTTATCCTCTTTCTGTTTTAGGCATACAGGTTTTCATGTATGGTGAGCTTTAGTGAGCGGCCCCCAAATGTCATGTGTGTAATGCAAATATGGAGATTTGTAATGAATTCCTGGGGAGATAGATTTTTTTAAAAAAATTTGACATTTGCTGTTATTGATTTTCACCCCCTTCAAAGGCTTTGGCTGTGTTCTGGAGGAGACATTTGAATAACTTTAAATCAGCATGATCCAGCACAGTCCTCCTCCTGAAAGAAGATTCCTTTCCCTGCCTCCCTACTTGTGTTAAAAGGAAGTATTTCTGGCAAAACATCAGAGACTGCCTATGACCTTTTGTTTCCTTTCACACTGTAGGTCCATCTCCCATTTGCTGTTGTTGGCAGCACCGAAGAAGTTAAAATCGGCAATAAGATGGCGAAGGCCAGGCAATACCCATGGGGAGTTGTGCAAGGTATGTCAACAGAGGGTGCTGGGCGGACGAATCTGCTGGTTCAGTGTTTTACCAGTGCAGAGAAGACATTGTTGGTGACGACTAGATGCTACCGCCCGTCTTTCTGAAAGCCAGCAGGAAGCTAAGGCCGTGGTCACACCTGGGTTTCGATCCTGATCTTTTGAAGGTCCGGCTTTTCCTCTTCATCCCATCACATGATTTAATATGTGGGACAGGAGTTCCTACGTCCCAAGCTGTTTTTTTTTATTTTAAAGTGCAGTTCAGCCCCCTTGGCCAGCAGGTGGCGCTAGCATTTTTTAAAAAAGGACCACTTGGCTGGGGGAAATTAATGCTTAGACTCTAAGCCTTAGAGGACCTGATTGAACTTCCTGCTGCTCCGATGTGCAGGGAAATTTAAAAAAAAATAGCCGAACAGCCCCAGGAACAGCCGGTCGGTGCTATGAAAAAAGAAAGAAAAAGAAACCCGGAATATCTGCGTGGTCCCACGGTGTCTGCCTCCTTAAAAGCTGGATTTTCAAAGTGAGGCAAAAAATTCCCTACCTCTTGGGTAAATCTTAGAAACCTCACTTAAGGGAGCATTACCGGGTTTTCTTTCTTTTCTTTTTTTCAAAAAGCCTGGTGGCCGTGAGGACGGCATTTTTAGACACAGTTTATCTAGTAATTTAAACTGCTTTTAAAGGGACATGGGACCGGGGCCAAAGAAGCAAAGATCATTTAGATGGGTGGCTGACATCCCTATAACAGTTTCAGATGCAACAACAAATTTACTTCTGGATTAATTATTCTTTCCGCTTCACTAATGAGTGCATCCAGTTTTCATAAAGGGCAGCCAATGCTATGTACACAGTTGCCTTTCACAAACACAGGGCTAGCCCACTGGAATGCCATCGATAACCAGTGGCTTGAACTTTTAGGTGCCTATAGGAGTCACATGAATTTATACACGTGTTCCTAAAAGTGTGTAGATACGTCATTGGCATAGAGGGGGTAGTTCGGGTTGCAAACATCAATATGCCTTAGAACTGATCTCATTAAGGAATAAGGGGAAAATGGACATTTGGTCTCTTGCTAGATGTGCTGTGTACTGAAGACATTTTTGTAGTTTTTTTGTTTTATTTATTTCATTGTCTTTACATACGTCCCCCCACCCCCACCATTCTAGCAGAATAACGGATAAATAACAAAAGCATGTGAAACTATAAAAACATATTTTGTATTACTGCATGGAACAGGGGGTTGGACTTGATGACCTTGTAGCCCTTTCCAACCTCACTACTGTGGTACAGTAACCCCTGCTCTTTCGTGGTTCATATACTGCTGTCCTGCTATATTATGGGACCGCAGTATATGAAAAACGTCCCCTGGGATAAGGGGGAAAGGCCTGTTTCAGGCCTCCTGTACTTACCCCAGGCCCGGCGCTGCCCGAAATGGGCCTGCAAGGGCCTTTCCAGGCCTGTCGGAGGCCCCAAAAGGGCTTTTGCACAAACAGGACGTGACCTCCGAATCTCTGAAAAGCATTTCTGAAGCCTCCGAGGGACTTTCTAAGCCTGTCGGAGGCCTCAGAAATGCTTGTTGGTGATCCGGAGGTCATTACTGGTTTACTGGAAGTCACTTCGGTTCGTGTAGAAGCCCTTTGGGGGCCTCCAACAGGCCCGGGAAGGCCCTTGCAGGCCTGGTCAGGGCAGTGCCAGCCTGGGGGTAAGTACAAGAGTCCCCAGTTATGCCCCCTAGGCCTGACCCAACCTGCATTCACATATCGCGGATTTTCAATTATCACAGGTTGGGTCGAGTCCCTAACCCCCGCGATAGGCAGCCGGGGGGGTCACTGTACCTGTTAAAACAAATTTAATTCATTCTATGGGTCAGTTTGTTTTAAGAAAATTTTGTCTTACGAAATGCAGTTTCCCATAGGAATGCTTTGAAAATGGATTAATTCTTTCCAGAGGCTATTCGTTGCTTTGTTTTGCGAAAAGTTTGTCTTACAAAATGCGGTTTCCCAAAGGAATGCATTGGGAACTGATTAGAATAAAGACAAAAATAACTGGGTTTTTTCCTGCGTACAAGAGGAATGTTTTTTTTCTTGTCTTGCGAAGCATCCCATACGGAATATTTTGTCATGTGAAGCATGCCTATTCCCAGAAACTTTTTTTCTTCCTACGAGTTTTTTGTCTTATGAGGCGTTTGTCTTAACAGGTGTCGCTGTATTCTATAATTCTACGAGCACAATGCTCATAGTGGATTCCTAGCTAGCCTTTCAGGCATGGAAGTTTTAGGGCCATCCTTCTGGAATTATGAGGGTGAGCCAGGACTGGAAGGGTTACTCGGTAGTTTAAAAATCATGTCGTTCCATGCGCTCAGCATCAGGAATCGGAGGAGAAACCACCGGGTTAGAGGCAGAATGATCTAGCTTGCTTTGTCTGCATGGCAGGGATGAATAAGGCATGGCCTGTGCGTTGCATGCGGCCCCTGAAGCTATTTCTGCAACCCCCATGGCTACAACTACTGACAATCAAATTAGAGGTAGGGGTTGTTTTTTAAAAAGCCCCAATTTTTTTGGTCTTTCAGCAAGCTATTAACTCTGTGCCTCTGGTTGCCAATAAGTAAAGCACACATACTGGTCTGTCTTACAAGGCTATTGTATTTATTTTATTCAGACATCTGTAGCCCGTCCTGTATCTCAAGATTTCAGGCTGGGTTATAAAGCCGTATAAGACAGTGTTTAATAAGACCGTTTAAAATTAAACAACACGATATTGAAACATTCAACTGTTAAAAAAAATAAAAAGTATTTCACTTAAAGCCTGCATAGGCCATAATCTGCAGCCCCCAAGAGCTCTATTAAATAAACACATCGTGACTCATCTCCAAAACGATGCCAGGGTTGTGCCAGTCAAGCCACCAGACGATCACCCATTCCACTGCTGGGTCCTGTGCCAGAAAAAAGCGAATGTTGGTAGCTGCCCAGAGTGGCTATTCAGCCAGATGGGCATAATAAATAATAATAAAAGCAAAAGCAAAGCAAAGTATTCTGCTTATATACCGCCCCATACCACTTCAAGTAGTCTCTGGGCGGCTTACAGGTTAATTATGCAGGCTATACATTGTCCACCCCCACTCATTTTACTGACCTTGGAAGGATGGAAGGCTGAGTCAACCTTGAGCCTGCTACCAGGGACTGAGTCCCAGGTCGTGAGCACAGTTTTACCTGCAGTACAGGCATTTAACCACTGCGCAACAGGGCTCTTGTAATAATTAATTAAACAATTAATAATAATAATAATAATAATAATAATAATAATAATAATAATAATAATAATAATAATAATAATAATAATAATAATAATCCTCTTCTGGCAGAGCAGCAGAGAGGAAGGAGCTGGTCAGAGGAGCACAGAACAAAGGGCAGAGCTAACTTCTTCTTTTTGCAGGAGCAAGGGGCGGAGTTTTAGCTTTAAATAGCTGCTACCAGCAGTCTCTCAGTCCTCTTCTGGCAGAGCAGCAGAGAGGAAGGAGCTGGTCAGAGGAGCACAGAACAAAGGGCAGAGCTAACTTCCTCTTTTGCAGGAGCAAGGGGCGGAGTTTTAGCTTTAAATAGCTGCTACCAGCAGTCTCTCAGTCCTCTTCTGGCAGAGCAGCAGAGAGGAAGGAGCTGGTCAGAGGAGCACAGAACAAAGGGCAGAGCTAACTTCCTCTTTTTGCAGGAGCAAGGGGCGGAGTTTTAGCTTTAAATAGCTGCTACCAGCAGTCTCTCAGTCCTCTTCTGGCAGAGCAGCAGAGAGGAAGGAGCTGGTCAGAGGAGCACAGAACAAAGGGCAGAGCTAACTTCCTCTTTTTGCAGGAGCAAGGGGCGGAGTTTTAGCTTTAAATAGCTGCTACCAGCAGTCTCTCAGTCCTCTTCTGGCAGAGCAGCAGAGAGGAAGGAGCTGGTCAGAGGAGCACAGAACAAAGGGCAGAGCTAACTTCCTCTTTTTGCAGGAGCAAGGGGCGGAGTTTTAGCTTTAAATAGCTGCTACCAGCAGTCTCTCAGTCCTCTTCTGGCAGAGCAGCAGAGAGGAAGGAGCTGGTCAGAGGAGCACAGAACAAAGGGCAGAGCTAACTTCCTCTTTTTGCAGGAGCAAGGGGCGGAGTTTTAGCTTTAAATCGCTGCTACCAGCAGTCTCTCAGTCCTCTTCTGGCAGAGCAGCAGAGAGGAAGGAGCTGGTCAGAGGAGCACAGAACAAAGGGCAGAGCTAACTTCCTCTTTTTGCAGGAGCAAGGGGCGGAGTTTTAGCTTTAAATCGCTGCTACCAGCACTGGGCGCTTTACGGCGCGTGCAAACTAAAAAAAAAAAAATTTCTGGGTTTAATTGAGTTCCCAAGCCAAGCAACTCCTCAGGAGGTCCTACACTTCCTGACGTGCTTGTAGTTGGAGTAGAGGTGCTTTAGCGGCCCCTACACTGTTAGATTTTGACTAAACAATAAAAGAAGTAAAGAGTCTTATTAGATTAAAAAAAAAAGTGCAAGTTTACATTTTTGAGACCTTGAAAACATTTTATTGTAATAGTTAAAATGGAGTTGCAGGGAGCAGCTGTAGTTACCTGCAGTACTTGTGCCATGTTTGTTATCTTGACAGAGCGGGTGCAGAACTACATCTGCTGCAAGTGCAAGCTGGTAGCGCTATTGGAAGAGAAGGTCCAGCAGCTAGAGGCTCGCATAGTGGACCAGCAACATATTAAGGAGCTTGAGCAGTTCCTGGACAGAGCGGAAGAGACTATCCAGGTCCAAGAAGAGACAGGGCACACTTCAGAGGAGGAAGTCACTCCCCCAACTCAGGAGGTGGATGGCTGGAGGAATGTGACTCAAAGGAGTAGAAGGCGAAGGCATCGCTCAGAGAGTCTCATCTTGCACAATCAATTTGAAGCTCTTTCCCTCAGCAAACCTCATGAGGCACACATAGAGGAAGAAGTGGTTCCGCCGGAGGATCTCTCCCTCATCACTATTGATGAGATACAAGATCAGGTACATGTTGATGAGCAGGCTGCAGGAGAGAAGCTCATTGTGCTAGGGGATTCTATCATTAGAAATACGGAGGGATGGATTTGTGAGGAGCATGATAACCGGATGGTCACTTGCCTGCCGGGTGCAAAGGTTGCAGACATCACCAGAAATATAGATAGCTTGTTAGAGAGAACTGGGAAGGAGCCAGTGGTCATGGTACACGTCGGTACCAATGATGTCGGGAAGGCCAAGCGGTCAGTCTTGGAAGCCAAATTCAGGTTGCTAGGTAGAAGATTGAAGTCCCGGGCTTCCAAGGTAGCATTTTCAGAAGTGCTACCTGTTCCTCGTGCAGGTCCCGCCAGGCAGGCAGAACTCAGAAGCCTCAATGCGTGGATGAGGCAATGGTGTCGAGAGGAGGGCTTTAGATTTGTCAGGAACTGGAGAACATTTTGGGACAAGCCAAACCTCTTCAGGAGGGATGGGTTGCACTTGAATCATGATGGGACCAGATTGCTGGCACTCAACCTCAAAAAGGCAGCAGAGCAGCTTTTAAACTGATAACTGGGGGAAAGCCGACAGGAGCTGTGTGGCATCCGGTTGAACACCTCATCCTCGGGAATGAGGTTGGAGAGGGTAGAGAATCACATAGAGATGACATAGCAAGTATTAACACTGGCAGAATAGCGGAATGTGACAGTTCGTCTACTGAAAATAAAAGCTGTGGGGGGAGAAGAACAAGGCAGCAGCTGTTGCGGGACCCACTGTACAAGTGCTTCTACGCCAATGCTCGAAGCCTCCGAGCAAAGATGGGAGAACTTGAACATCTGGCAGCTAGGGATAACATTGATATAATAGCCATAACAGAAACCTGGTGGAATGTGGAGAACCAGTGGGACACAGCAATCCCAGGCTATAAACTCTATAGAAGGGATAGAGAGGGGCGGGTTGGAGGAGGAGTGGCCATCTATGTCAAAGAAGGCATAAAATCCAGCAGAATGGAGATTGACAGAGGGTCTGACTCCGCCATAGAATCACTGTGGGTTAAACTACCAGGTCCAAAGAGTGATATGATAGTTGGAGTATTCTATCGTCCACCAGATCAAAAACTTGAGGGGGACCTTGAAATGAGGAGAGAAATCATGGAGGTGGCTAAGAGGGATAGGATAGTAATCATGGGGGACTTTAATTATCCCCACATTGACTGGGCCAATGCGAGCTCCGGGAAAGAAAGAGAAACTGGGTTTCTCGACTTGCTGAATGACTGTGCCTTAGAGCAACTTGTCATGGAGCCCACCCGAGAACAGGCAACTCTAGATCTAATATTGTGTGATACTCAGGACCTCGTCAGGGATGTGAATGTCACTGAGCCTCTGGGGAACAGTGACCATGCTGCAATTACCTTTGCCATGCATGTCGGAGGAAGAGTGTCAACCAAATCAGACATAAAAAAAGGGCAAACTTCCCTCAGATGAGGAAACTAGTTAGAGAGAAACTGAAGGGGAGGGTTAGAAGAATCCAATCTCTTCAGAGTGCATGGAGCCTGTTTAAAACAACAATAATAGAGGCCCAGCACAAGTGCATACCACAAAGAACGAAGAGCTCATTTAAATCCAAGAGGACACCGGCATGGTTAACGAGTGGAGTTAGAGAGGCTCTAAAGCACAAGGAGAGGTCCTTCTGTAAATGGAAATCCTCCCCAAATGAGGAAAATAAAAAGGAACACAAACTCTGGCAAAAGAAATGTAAAAAGATGATAAGGAGGCAAAGAAAGACTTTGAGGAACGCATGGCTAGCAATATAAAGGGTAATAATAAAAGCTTCTTTAAATATGTTAGAAGTAGAAAACCTGCCAGAAACCAATTGGGCCTCTGGATGGTGAGAGAGGAAAAGGGGAGGTTAAGGAGGACTTGGACATTGCAGAGAAATTGAACGAGTTCTTTGCGTCTGTCTTCACGACAGAGGACCTTGAGCGGATTCCGCTGCCTGAGCCGCCCCTCTTGACTAAAGAATTAAATCAAATACAGGTTAAAAGAGAGGAGGTTTTAGGACTAATTGATAAATTGAGGATTAACAAGTCACCGGGCCCAGATGGCATCCACCCAAGGGTTATTAGGGAACTGAGAAATGAAATTGCAGATCTCTTAACGGTAATATGCAACTTGTCTCTTCAAACGGCCACAGTGCCGGAGGACTGGAGGATAGCGGATGTCACACCAATTTTAAAAAAGGAAGGAGGGGGACCCAGGAAACTACAGGCCAGTTAGCCTTACATCTGTCCCAGGGAAGATGGTGGAAGGCCTCATCCAAGAGAAAATCTTAAAACACATAAAAGAACAAACCTTGCTGAGAGAAAATCAACATGGCTTCTGTAAGGGTAAATCTTGTCTTACAAACCTTTTAGAATTTTTGAAAAGGTCAACAGGCACGTGGATTTGGGTGAACCGGTGGATATAGTCTATCTGGATTTTCAAAAGGCTTTTGACACAGTCCCTCACCAAAGGCTGCTGAGAAAATTGCATAGTCAGGGGATAAGAGGGCAGGTCCTCTTATGGATTGAGAACTGGTTGAGATCCCGGAAACAAAGAGTAGGTGTCAATGGGAAATTTTCACAATGGAGAGAAGTGAAAAGCGGTGTGCCCCAGGGCTCGGTCCTGGGACCGGTGCTTTTCAATCTGTTCATAAATGACCTGGAGACAGGGATAAACAGTGTGGTGGCCAAGTTTGCAGATGACACAAAACTTTTCCATGTGGTAAAAACCAGAGAAGATTGTGAAGAGCTCCAGAAGGATCTCTCCAAACTGGGGGAGTGGGCTGAGAAATGGCAAATGCGTTTTAATGTAACCAAATGTAAAGTAATGCATATTGGGGCAAAAATCCAAACTTCATCTATCAACTCATGGGCTCTGAGTTATCCGTGACGGATCAGGAAAGAGATCTTGGTGTGTTGGTGGACAGCTCCATGAAGGTGTCTCCCCAATGTGTGGCAGCAGTGAAGAAGGCCAATTCCATGCTAGGGATTATCAAAAGGGGATTGAAAATAAAACAGCCAACATTATAATGCCGTTATACAAAACAATAGTAAGGCCCCACCTGGAGTATTGTGTACAATTCTGGTCACCGCATCTCAAGAAAGACATAGTGGAACTGGAAAAGGTGCAGAAGAGAGCGACTAAAATGATTACTGGGCTGGGGCACCTCCCTTATGAAGAAAGGCTAAAACAATTGGGCCTCTTCAGTCTGGAAAAAGGCGCTTGAGGGGGATATGATTGAGACATACAAAATAATGCAGGGTATGAGTAAAGTGGATAGAGGGAAGCTCTTCTCCCTCTCTCAAAATACCAGAACTAGGGGACATACACTCAAATTGAGTGCTGGGAAGTAAGAACTGACAAAAGAAAATATTTTTTTCACCCAGCGTTGTAAATGGAACTCCCTGCCACAGGATGTGGTGATGGCATCTGGCCTGGATGCCTTCAAAAGGGGATTGGACAGATTCCTAGAGGAAAAGTCCATCACGGGTTACAAACCATGATGGAGATGTGTAATCTCTAGGCTTTAAACCAGGGTACTTCAAGGGCCAGATGCAGGGGAGTGGTATCAGGAGACAGATATCTAGTCTCATGCGCTCCCAAACACATCTGGTGGGGCCGCTGTGAGATACAGGAAGCTGGACTAGATGGGCCTTTGACCTGATCCAGCATGGCTCTTCTTATGTTCTTATGTTCTTAATAATAATAATAATAATAGCTATTAAGTATCATCAGTCTGAAGCCTATAAATATCTGGGCATACTGGAATTCCAAGCATGGGCAAGTGAAAAATGTGGTCAGTAAAGAATATATCCAAAGGGTCAGAAAAGTATTAAAAAGTAAGCTGAATGGTGGTAACACCATCAAGGCCATTAATAGCTGGGCCATACTGGTCATCAGGTATACCGCTGGCATTATAAACTGGACTCAGACGGAGCTAGATATTCTAGATAGGAAAACAAGAAAACTTATGACCATTCACTATGCATTACATCCACGCAGTGATGTTGACAGGCTGTATTTACCTAGAAAATTAGGTGGTAGAGGTCTTCTGCAAGTGAAGCAGACAGTTGAAGAAGAGAAGCATGCGTTGGCAGATTATGTAAAAAATAGTACAGAGCCAGCATTATTGGAGGTTAAGAACAGGGAGGTGTTTAAAGTAAATCAAACAAAGGGTCAATACGGGAAAACAACAATGCAAATACGAGCTGATAGCTGGCATAATAAAGCTCTGCGTGGGCAGTTCCTCGAAAAAGTCAAAGGAAAAGTAGATGAGGAAAAGAGCTGGTTATGGCTCACCAATGGAACACTGAAAAAATAGTCAGAGGCCCTGATTTTTGCAGCTCAAGAACAAGCTATCAGAACAAATTCAGTTAAGGCTAGAATAGAAAAATTAGCTGAGTCCCCCCCATGTAGACTCTGCAAAGAGGCAGATGAAACTATTGACCATATATTGAGTTGTTGCAAGAAAATTGCTCAGACTGATTACAAACAGCGTCATAATGTAGTTGCTCAAATGGTCCACTGGAATTTGTGTCAGAACTATCATCTGCCCATAACAAAGAACTGTTGGGACCATAAGCCTGAAAAAGTGACTGAAAATGAGCATGCAAAATTACTTTGGGACTTCCGAATACAGACAGACAGGGTTTTGGAGCATAATACCCCAGATATTGTGATTGTGGAGAAGAAAAAAGTGTGGATCATTGATGTTGCTATACCAGGAGATGGTAGAGTCACTGAGAAACAACTTGAAAAAATTACCCGATATCAGGATCTCAAAATTGAACTTCAGAGACTCTGGCATAAACCGGTACAGGTGGTCCCAGTGGTAATTGGCACACTGGGTGCGGTGCCCAAAGAGCTAAGCAAGTATTTAGAAGAAATTGGAGTGGACAAAGTCACAATCAGTCAGATGCAGAAAGCCACCTTACTGGGATCTGCTCGCATAATTCGCCGATACATCACTGAGTCCTAAACGCTTGGGAAGCATTCGACTAGTGATTGGTAATATAAAATCCAGCGTAGATAGCTGTGTGGTTAAAATAATAATAATAATAATAATAATAATAATAATAATAATAATAATAATAATAATAATAATAATAATAATAATAATAATAATAAAATCATCCCTTGTCTATGTCTTGATATAACAAACTGTTTTCAGTGGTAGAACATAATATACTGAATTTATTGAAGTGGTGAGTGTGAAGTGCTTAAAAAGATCCTTTGAAGTGAAATCAAGAAACCTAAAGGCAGTTCTGAATGCAGTATATTTTTAGAGAAAGAAAGAGCTTTCATGGGGAAGAAAGGAACTTGGGGGATTGTAGCAGGTTATAGTTCCCCATCAAATGCTTGGCTTAAATTTCTGAGGAAGTCTCCACTTATAATTATTTATTTGTTTATTCGATTTATATACCGCCCATCTAACCAAAGGCCACTCTGCGGAGTTCACAATCACAACATAAAGCAAAGTGTTACAGCATAAAATAATGCAAGAAAATAGTACAAAACTAAAAGTAATCCAAATAAAACAAAATTAAGTCAGCACCATTCATAACATTTGTCTTATGCCCCCTCTTCCCCATTCATTTTCCAGTTGAAAACGAAAACCACTGTGACTTTGTCAAGTTGCGTGAAATGCTGATAAGAGTCAACATGGAAGACCTGCGGGAGCAGACTCACAGCCGGCATTACGAACTCTATCGACGCTGCAAGCTTGAAGAAATGGGATTCAAAGACACGGACCCTGACAGCAAACCTTTCAGGTGAGGAAGGAGAAAGGGGACAGCAAACCTGTAGAGAAAGATCAGAGCACGGCTGCAGCAGCTGCCTCAGATATTTACAAGGATTTCAGGCTAGTTGTGGTGTAATAATGGCTAAGAGATTGAATGAAAAATCAAAAACACCTGGGTTTGTAATATTGGGTCTTCTACAAATGCAGTAGAGCACATTTTGCAAGTGGTGTCTGACTGCAGATCATGGGACGATCACACAGATGTACCTGCTTTCAGACTAGGAAGATTATATAAAAAGGTGTACAAAAAGCATTTCAAATGCTAGAAAGTGCTATGTGAATGTTAATCCTTCTCCTTATTTCACAAATTGCCATGTGTGTTAATAAGGAAACAAGGTGAGGTGCCATTTTAGGGACTCTCCTTTTGAGGCCAAACAATGGCACTAGTTAACAGTTTTTGTGCCTTGAGGGTTGGATGAATTTTGTGCTCTCTGTGGATTGTGCAAACAACAATAGAATGTGAGGGGTGGAAAGTTGCACGTCAAGGAACTTAGTTTTGTTTTTAAATAGCCGTTCCTGCCACCTCTTTCTTTTATTCTCTGGGATCATCATTCATTTTCAATCTCTTTAGCAGGTAGTCATAGCGCTGGTAGATTTGATCTTGATAACAAATGAGCAGAGGGAACTGCACAGGGACTCTGAAGCAGGTGATTTGGTATCATGCCAGCCAGTGGAACGAGCCCTTCGAATACTCTGCTTCTGAGGCTTTGGATGTTGCCAATGGTGGTTATATTGCACACCGGGTTTTTTTGGCGTTTATGTAAAATAACCTGGTGGCTCAGTTGACTAAGGCTTCAAAAAACTGTCAGCTGCAAAGTCGGCAGGCAGCTCAGCGGTTCGAATCCCGGGTGCCACGAAGCAGAGCGGGCTCCCATTGCTAACCTCAGCTGCTGCCAACCTAGCCGTTCGAAAGCCTGTAAATACAAGTAAATAAATTGGTACCTGCATAAAAAGTGGGAAGGTAAAACGGTGTCTCCTTATAGCCATGCCAGCCACGTGGCCTTGAACTTCGACAACACTGGCTGTTTGGCTTGAATACAGAGATGAGCACTGCCCCTAGAGTTAGACACGACTAGCATGCATGTGTGGGGGGACTTTTACCTTTTACCTTAAAATAACAACAGCATCATCATTTTATTGTGGGTAATAAATACAAATAGTATCTGCAGTAGGGTGAGCTTCCCTCCGCAAGCTATTAGAAATGACTCTTGGAGGACTGCTGCTTTTGAAGCTTCGCTGAACAACGGCCCTTGATCTCCTCAGCTGTAAGAGAAAGACAGCTGAGGTATGCAAGATGATGAACTTTGCACCACAGGTTGAACTCTGTGCTTGCTTGGCCGTCCTAGGGAGACACAAGGAATGTGTTTTCGTTATTGAATGCATTTTATTTGCTGTGGTTTGTGTCTGTCAGATAGCATTGCAAAGCAGTCCACAAAAGCTAGTAAGTGTAGATCACAGAGCAGTTTGCTTATTTATTAGGAACGAAATGGACTTGCTTCATCGTTCTGTTCCCCACAAGAGCCTCCTCACACACACACACTTTAAAGTGTGTATGCACACAAACACAGACACTGGGCAATTATACAAGTGGAGAGAGGAAGCGTTTTACTGTATATAAAATTTTGGGTCCCATTTACTTGGGCTCGTCCCATCCCCTCTGTCCCGAACAGGATGGCAGCTGGTTTTGCTCTTCCTAGCAGCTTGCTGTGTCATTGTTGTCCGCTAGTGAATGACAGATGTTGTAGGGTTTTTCATTTACCATCTACCTTCACCTGTTTTCTTCCTTGCATACATGTGGCCAAGCAGGTTCTCTTCACACACTGCCAATATTTGCTTGGCCAGTTTTGGTCAGGAGCCAGACCTGAGTTCTCATTGAACTGCTACGGAATCAGACTGTGTCTAATCAGTTTCTTGTGAGCCTGCTCTCTCTCTCTCCCCCACCCCATACATCTCTGGAGACTTCAGTGGTCTTATTTTTTGAATTGGGCGAAGGGATGTCCACACTGTTTCCTGGAGTCCATTTATAGGCACAGATCGGTTTGAGACAGACATATTGCAGTAGGACCCCAGTATCCGCTGGGGATTGGTTCCAAACCTTCCCATGGATAATGAAAACCGTGGATAAGAGAGAATGTCAAAATGTCCCCAAAACTGCTGTTTTGTGATAGTAACTTGGTTTACAGCTGTTCTTTGTGATAGTAGCTTGCTTTACAGCTGCTGAATTATTATTTTTCCCTCTGCCAAACATGGATAACTGAATCAGTGGATATGGGGGTCCTAACGTATTATAAAGCAACATAAACATGATGCATGTTTCATTTCTGGAAATTCGGCTTTCTTCCCATCTTGAATTCTTTGATAGTAAATGCAACCTGAGCCCAGTTTCAAATGAGGGAATTCTGCCTTGAAGTAATGGATCTCCAAGGGAACTGGTTTGCTTGACCTGAAAAATGCTGGTTTTCATGGGACATTTCCACACTGCCAGCAGTACCCAAGTAGATAAACTTTCTATTTTCATTCTCTCACATCAAAACATATTGGTATAGCAGTTGCTGTTTTCAGCCAGTACCATCTAATTGTTTGCTTGTGCACGTCACTATAATAAATGGATTACACCCAAGAAAACTTAATAGTCTCTTAAGACACCAAGTCTCTTCACTGGATTTTCACAACAGTTTGCCATGTGAGTAGGGGAAAAAATGAAGTTGCACTCTTAATTTATCTCCATGTCTTGGGAAAATTTAACTTTCCGATGATAACTCCTGGAATATTGGAAACTGTACTACAACAAATGGAAGATTCAACAAAATTTTGGGAACTGTACTACAACAAAGGGAAGAGTCTAAGCTATGTATGTCTGTGTTATGCTAATTGCTGGCACATATCGGCCCTTGAGCTGCAGCTCTACTCTTAGTGGTGTGCTGTAGACAGAAGGAGGCATTGGTTTTAGTCTGCCGTTGTCTTTTACCCAAGTATCTAAAACCTACTTTGCTTGCAGATATTACTTTAAATGGTTCTGTGGCTTTCCTTGAAGAGTAATTTGACTTCACCCAGGTGTTCCAGATGACCAATATTTGCAAAATTGTGGAGGGAAATTTTACCAGCCCTTCTGGTGAACCACTGCACACAAACGCCTACTTTATTTTAGCTAAAAGTTGTTCATCTTTCATACTTCCTACATATGCCCAACATGGGGCATGTGGGGACCATGCCATAATGATAACAGATTTGTGTTTTAATACATCATAAATATCATAATATGACATATATTGGTGGACTTGGTCTTAAACTATATTTAACAAGATTGTGTGTGTGTGCGTGTGTGTGTGTGCGCGCGCGTGTGCATGTGTGCGTGTGTGTTGTAAATTAGGCTTTAAAATAGTAGCTTCTATGGAGCATTACAGCTAAAAAGAGATTTGAATCCCCCTAGCGAAAATCCTGTAACTGTTATTGTTCATACTCTCTCTCTCTCTCTCTCTCTCTCTCTCTCTCTCTCTCTCTCTCTCTCTCTCTCTCGGAACGGATACTGGTTTCCAAGATGGCTTCCACTTGGTGGAAAATGATACATTATATTAGACCATAGAGTACATATTCTTTTTCTAAACAAATGTCTATGTCTAAACAGGAAATTGAGGTATAGATTGGGATACTCCCCTGCTCCTAGTCCTGTTGTGCAATTCAGCAAACAGATCTGCCTTTCTCACCCACCCCCAGCCCATAAATAAACTTGAACCTAATCTTTTTAACCCAGCCTGGAGCCTCCAGCGGGCTTCTGTTACTTTTTGACAGGGTACAGTAAATAACTTGTAGACACTGAAACCAAAGTGGATAAGAGGCTGTTATTTCCTTTGCAAATGATATGGCAAATAAGGAGCAGCAGAAGTTAGATGTCTTCTCAGAATTGGGAAAATTTTAAGCAAGCGCCTTAATGATCCTGGCATAGAATTGTGAGGAATTAGCAGCTGCTTGTGACATATTGAGGACTGCGTAGAAAGAAAAACAGCAAGATACATGGAGTGTTTCAGGTCTCAGAGTCAAAGTAGAAGATACATTTATCATATTTTCAGAACAGATGATCTCTTGAGTGGTAAAAATGTCTGTTTTATCATGATTTTCCATACGTTCCTCATCAATTTGACTGGATCGTGGAAGACAGGCAGGGGGTTAACTGTTAAGTCATCCCAGAATGAAGAATCCATAATAATGAGCTCAAGTTACAGGAAAACAGACTTAGACTAAATATCAGGAAAAACTTCTCAACTGTTAGAGTAGTATGACAATACCTTGGGAGGTGGTGAGTGTTCCAGTGCTGGAGGCATTCAATAGAAAATTTATTCCTGCATTTAGCAGGGGTTGGACTGGATGGCTTTACAGGCCCTTCCAACTCAATTATTTTGTGGTTATGTAGGTTTTTTGCTCTCACTCTGGCCTTGCAAGATTGCATACAGTTGAGTTCCCAGATTAGGATAAATAAGTGCTTACCAAAATAGAAGAATAAGTATGTTACTGACATGTCTGTTGGAGTTGACAAATCATAGAAGTTTCCACAAAGATCAGTTGAATTAACTTCGCTGTTGTATGTGTGTGAGGGGTTATAATTCCCATTAATTTTATGTAGTTGAATTCATGACAGTTTTCCTGTTAATGTGGTACATTCACTCTAGAGTACAAGGACAGAGGATTATCATTCAGGGGCCTTATTATTCAGGGCTGCTTTACTTATTTCCAGTTGTTCACGTAAACAGTCAAAGACTAAATCAACTTAATGACTTGAATAGTTAGTGTTTTGACATAGAAAAGAACATGAAGCTTGCACCATTGTAGCACCGTATAGAAGAGCACACAGTCAGAATGTTTTATTTGGTTCCTTTAAAAATTCTGACGTTTTTCAAGTGCACAGACATTCCCAGGGTCATACAAGCTGGTATTTATTTTGATAATGTGATGGCTTTTTTTTCAATATAACTCCAACCCCACCCCACCCCGGTTTAACTTTATGGAGAAGAGCCTCTACTCTTTTCTCCTCCTCTGAGGAGACCACGAGGAGGAGATCAGAAGCATCCAGATCTGTTCCCAAATCAATCTGAATCCTCTCTGTCACTTTGACTGGGACCTAAGGTATGTTTTATCGATGGTACATTTGAACAATGCATCAGAATCGTAATCCATAATTTGAATTTGACTTCTTCCGACAACCCATAGTGAAAAACTGAAGGTAGACATGAATTGCCAGTTTGGTGGTTTGTGCTCTCTTGCTTAATGTTCAGACAGGTGCTTGGTGCTTCAGAGCCCCGCCTCCTCGGGTGTGGGGCCACTCAGAGGCAGCACTTGGAGGAGGCGGGGCAAGGAAGCCAGGCTGTTACCTCTGAGTGGGTACCTGCCGTAGGAGGCAGGGTTTTCAAACGTGGAGCACCTATTTGGTCAATAAACGAACCAACACGAACCATTGAACTGGAGGTTCATGCCCACCTCTAGTGCAAACTAATCACGGTTCATCTTGCATAAAACAACTGCCTATATTTAACGGAAAATGCTATGGGTGCTTCTGATCTCTCGCAGCCATGCCAGAGGAAGAAAGGTTTAGAATTGTCTTGGAGCACGGCCTTTATTGGTTTAAGCAGGAGCTTCTGAGCGTTACTTTTATCTTGTGGCCTTCGAGTCGTTGTGATATGGCTCACACTAGTTATTAACTTTGGTTCTGGCTTTCCTTTCCCAACATCTACCACCATTTCGGCCGCCGCCATCTTTTGGGGGAATACTTGACTAACAAGTTTGCAAGAAACCTACGAAGCTAAGCGGAACGAATTCCTGGGAGAGCTGCAGAAAAAGGAAGAAGAGATGAGGCAGATGTTTGTCATGCGGGTGAAGGAGAAAGAAGCGGAGCTGAAAGAAGCAGAAAAGGAGGTAACTGGGCTGGGCGGTGGTGGGTTGCAGCTGAGAAAGTTCGCTTGGGATAACTGGTGGTTCCACAGAGATCCTCCCTTAAATGGTTTGGGAATACAGACCAGCTTGTCCGCTTGATTTTGATACACCCTCTGCCCTGCCAAGCCCTTTGGGAAGAGAACTGCCAGGTCCAGATTGAGGTTGTGCCTAACTGGACTTGAACCCAGAGCTGGAGACTCAAATTTAAAGTTTAGGAGACAAAAGCTATTTGTAGTGGCCAATCAGAATAGTTAGATGTTTCACCTCCCTATTTTCTTTTGCACCAGAAAAGGGGAAATGGGGGGTGAAGCACAAGTTGCCGTGCAAATTGAGAAGGGAATCTGGGAATTGTAGTCCCTATAAGTAACATTTCCTAGTCCTGGTATTTCTGTCTCTATTGATTCCCCCACCCCTCCCAACTTCTTTTTTCCTTTCTGAACTCCCCCACTCCCTCCTGCTTTTTCTGTCTGGGCAGCTTCACGAGAAGTTTGACCACCTAAAGCGGACTCACCAAGAAGAGAAGAAGAAGGTAGAGGACAAGAAGAAGGAACTCGAGGAGGAGCTGAACAATTTCCAGAAGAAAAAGGCAGCTGCACAGCTACTGCAGTCGCAGGGCCAACAGGCTGGCTCTCAACAAACCAAGAAAGACAAGGACAAGAAAAAGTAAGACGTTGCCCCCAACCCCAACCCCAACGTTGAGCTCTGTGGGCTTCTGTTCCACTGTGCTGTCTTCTGTTGCATGTCTGTATTGGCTTCTTCCCATTATCAGACTGGAAACTGGGCTTCCCTCCACGTCCACCTTTTAAATCCAGAGTGAATTTTAAATAGACGTTTTTCTAAGAGACAAGAGGTGTTAGTGGGGTGGGAAAAGGACTTTTATTTTTAGGAGTTTTTTTTATAAATAGGTACCTAAATACTATTTTGCAAATCTTGATTAGTTGGATCAAAGAAGCGAAAGAGCAAGGTAGACACCGAAAGCCCCATCCAAGAATTGGCCAGAATGGCTTTGTAGTAGCCACAAAGTTGTGTTTGCTGAGCTCAGAATCTCATGTTCATGTTCCATGATGCCCTCAGAGTCCCTACCGCTTTCCCAAACCCCAGACCATGATGGTTGATGCAGATATGACGTAGTTTTAAGTTGACCAGGGATTAAGGGACCAAGATTGGACCATAGATTGAGACAAGAGGACCTCCAACATTGTATTCCTTGCAGCCGGGGTGTGTGCGAAAGTTGCCCCAGAAAAAGAGGAGTCAAGTGAGCATCACGGGGTCCTGTGGTCCAATCACAGCTTTGAAAAGTTCACTTTCTGGATTGTATGTCCCAGAATTCCCCAGTGGAGTACAACTCGGATAACAGAGTTGGGTGATAGTTGCAGTCCAGAAAGTAGCTTTCCGAAGGGCTGGCCTGACTCTCTTAATTAGACTCGACATTCCTGCTAAGAAGACATTCACACCAGCAGGAGGCATTTTCAGCACAGACTCTTATAGTGCCAAACACAACGATCTGAGGAGTAGGTGTTAGTGTCTGCAACACCTCTTGTTACTTTGTGAACATGTCTCGGTAGTACCAGTTTCATATCTTACGGTAGCTGAAAGAGACCAAATAACAAGAGTTGTGTTGAATGTGCTGATGCAGCCTTGAAATACCTTTTGGGGACGAGGGTTGGGGAAATCAACTTTTCTGGCATCAGTGCCATGAGACAGAGCCCCGCATTTGCTGTGTGACCTCTTGCCACCCTGACAAAGGAGGTGGAGAAAGAGTTTGAAAATAATGTCAGGCTGCCTTCCATTGTTAGTGGAGGTGGTGTGCCTATGTGAGAATCTCACACAATGCACAGAGCTTCGAGAAGGTCTGAGTTGCCCTATTGAATAGTGACTTTTTAGAAAGCAGCCAGAACACTGCCGAAATTTCAGTCTTGGAGGAGACGTCTGTAGCTAGCCTGGCCACTGTTGAGCATGCAGTAGTCTAGAGTGCAGTGTTACTTGGTATACAATTGGACCCCTCTATCCCTGGGGTAAATATCCACTGATTCACATCTGCTGCCTGAAAATACTAAATTAAAACTCCAGAAATACCTATTTATAATTATATTTATACATATTTCCAGGGTGTATTTAGCAGATCTGGCTTGGAATCAATCCCCCATGGATACCATGGCCCTACTGTACTTTTAGAAACAATATCCTCTTTTGATAAGTATAGCAATTGCATGCTCCCTTCCAACCCCAATTATTTTGTTTGCAGTATGAAATCTTGTGACAAAAAAAAGTACTTATACATTCAGGAGGGAGAGGAAATCGCTATGTTTTGCACTATTGTGCATCATAGAACGATGCAGGCAGCTGTAGGATAAGACAGTGATGGGTGCAATCATATTGTAACCTTGATTTTATATATATATATATATATGTCCTGTGCCCTGTTGGTGGGAGAGTATGTCTTGATGATCCCTGATTTGGGGTTGGCCACTATAGCTGGTCTCTTTTGTTCTTCCTGCTCCACCTTTGTGGTTGTTCCACGATTCGTCTGTCCTGATAATGGTGGCTGATGAGGTCTCCATCAGTCCCCTTATGATTCTGCCTAAGTGTATGTAGCACCGCAGACATACTGCCTGAAGGAGGAAGTGTTCTGCTTCTGCTTATATACCGCCCCATACCACTTCAAGTAGTCTCTGGGTGGTTTACAGTTTAATTACAGTATGCAGGCTACACATTGCCCCCCCCCAGCAAGCTGGGTACTCATTTTACCGACCTCGAAAGGATGGAAGGCTGAGTGAACCTTGAGCCTGCTACCTGGGATTGAACCCCAGGTTGTGAGCACAGTTTTAGCTGCAGTACAGGCATTTAACCACTGCGCCACGAGGCTCTCCACCCCCACCCATGATTGGGATGCTGTATCCACTGGGATTGGCAGATTTGCAGGAAATGCAAAGTGGCCAGCTCACATGGGAGTGTGCATGTAAGCCATTGCCAAGGAATTAAAGATATTGGGGACAGTAGACTCCAAAGTTTAAATCTGCATATTTACTCTAGGACATGTACTCCTTTGTTACTTTGTTGTTTTAAATTGTACATCACTTTGAGGCTATTCTTGTGGGGCGTAAAAGTCATTTATAAGTACTTTTAACAACTCAGTGGATGAATATGCAGATTTAACTTTGCATTTTCCCTTTCTGACGACCCAGTGACCATGCGAGTGTCTTGCAGGAGCAATCTCCCCATTGTTGTGTGAACTAAAGCCACTAAAATACTTGCTGTGGAGCAAGCCTAGGTTTATATAGCATTTGTCGTCGTCAGATTATTTTGGCTGGAGAATGTACAGTCATCACGGCCAACAAGTGCAAGTGCTCTGTCTCATGTGCTGATGCTGAACGTTCACCTTGATCAGCTCTAATTGGGACAGGGATTCTTCCAGTGCCCATGTCTGTCTGTAAGTGATGGGCATTCTGGTTCTGAGTGCAATTACCTGCAGAACATCTGGTATGGAGTTGATCTGCATCTTTGCAGCAACGGACATTGGGCCACCAAGGAGGTCCTTCTATCTCAGTGGTTCTCAACCTTCCTCATGCCACGACCCTTTTATACAGTTCCTCATGTTGTGGTGACCCCTCTTGCCCTGCTTGGAAGAGGCCACAAGCCCCCTTTGGCAGGCCACTGCCACAGGTGCCATAGAGAACTTCCCTCTACAGGCACCCTCAGCCAATCACAGCCTCCGGTGCCATTGACTGACATCCCCTCCAACCTATCAAGCTATAACTCACTCTTCTCCCCCTTCCTCCCCCCCTCCAGACCCAAGCCATTTGTGCCTTTTTCTTCATTGGTTCATGGCGACCCCTGTGAAATGGTCGTTCGATCCCCAAAGGGGTCCCGACCCCGAGGTTGGGAACCACTGCTCTACCTAGTCTTTCCTTCTGCCTTCTAAGCAGCCCTGAAACCACAAAGAGACGTGTTGCACATTTGAAATTTAATGGATGGGAGCGGGGCACATGCTTCCATGATACAGAGGTCACTCCATCAGATGCACAGCAGCTCTGTATACCAGATTGGGCAAAAAGGGTATGGATCTGGGAAAGGAGACCCTCTTTTAAAGCCAGGGATCACCTTGAAATTTGGAAAGGCTCTCAGGCCTGTATTTTTTCAGTGAGTGTAGCTAAGAGATGGGGTCAAAGCAAAGTAGCGTTAGGTCAAATGTAAATCTTTCCCCGTTTCTTTCAATGCAGCCCTTTTCAGGCATGCCAAACTTCCACAGTTGGCAAACCCAGAGCTCCAGTTGCACACAAAACTTTCCAGGTCTGCATTTCACTACATGGTCCTCCTGGGTTTTAAATAAGCTCTTCTCTGTGACCATGAATCTGAGGGAAGTGCAGGAGACAATTTCAAAGGTGAATGGTGATGATTGGATGGTACGGTCAACCCACCCACCAACCAACCAACCAACCAACCAATCAATCAATCAATCAATCAGCCTTTATTGGCATACAGAAAAAAAGAACAAAACAGCACAGTCACAATACAGATTTTAAAAGATAATGCTAAGTTACAAAACTAGCAGTAAGGTCCAAATTCAGGTTGGTGCTTCCCCTCTCATGGTGTCAGCAGTAGAGCCAAGTGCCATGAAGCAGAACAGTGGGTCTGCCATGCTTACTATGAAATAGATCAGTGGTTCTCAACCTGTGGGTCCCCAGATGTTCCTGGACTGCAACTCCTAGAAATCCCTTCCAGCACAGCGAGTGGTGGAGGCTTCTGGGAGTTGCAGTCCAGGAACATCTGGAGACCCACAGGCTGAGAACCACTGAAATAGATGAACCTGGCAAGATGATAGCACTTGATGCATCTGTTGAAGGGAACTCCAGTTCATGAAAGCCCATGTTGCAATAAGTGTTTGTCTTTAAAGCCCGCAAGACTCGTTGTTACAAGTCTCCTCCTCTTTAATAATCAAAGATCGAATTTTATGATTTGTAAAAAGAAGCAGAGTGAGGTCAGTTTTAATACCTTTTCTGTTTTCCAAGGGGGACTGTCTATATATCAAATTTATTTTTGTAAAATGAAGGATTCTTTGAAAGAGTAACTATTTTTGATGAAGTCATGTTTTGCATGGAAGAAACACTATTTTTATTTTAAAATTTTGCTCAACAGTGCTGTATCTTGTCTTAACATGTATGGGGGGGATTGTGTGGTCTTGTTGCTATGTTTTGTGTATGGACTCAGTTGCAAATATAAGCCTCAATACAGAAGGCTGTTTCAGCCTGAAAAACATTAATCCAGCACTTTGCATTTGTTGGTGATTTGTTTCCTCTTGGTTCCTTTTTTACCTTGTCCACAAACCCTTTTCTGCACAGCAGGACTTCTCTATTCATGGGATCAGTATCCACTGATTCACTTATCCACTGTCTAAAAATACTAAATAACACCTGCAATACATATTTATATGTATTTCCATGGTGATTTATCAAGAAATGGCCACTAGAGTGACCAAGAGCCCATACAAGGTATTACATACATTATATACTTCTACGTTTTTCGAGTCTTTGGCAGTCTTTGAACCAATGCCCTGCAGATACCTGCTGTCCTATATAAGTACAGTCTCAGGTAACATCCTTCTTTTAATTTCTCTCATTAAATCTCATCTCCCCTTGAATATAGGTTAGATCTGCATTTTTGTTTGCTTCAACATGCATGCGTAGCATGCTGAGTTTTTGAAAAGAGACAATAAGATGGACAAATTCTGATTCAGCTTTCAAACTTGGGTTTCTCCTATTTCTTGTGCACGTTGGGTGTTTCCTCTTATGATTTTCACTGCTGCCACGAGGAACCCAAACTACATTTTATTCACCCCTCCAAAAAAAAAAGCCTTCCCAAGAGAAGAAAATCAGGGTGAGATATAGGCTAGGGGAGGACAGATGCTTAACAGGGGTGCAAAGTGTAGGAATCTTGAGACTCCTGTGATTATTTTTGCCACATGTGGAAGTGACTCGTGATACTTTTAAGGATATGTGTGTCCTGTTGTTTCTGCCTTTTATATTTCTGGAGTTCCCTCATGTGGCTGGACTCTGTTATTGCAGCTGTTGATATTAATTTGTGGCTTCCTTGAAGCTCAGTTCATATACATGCGGTCATGTGCCAGTCGTGCGGCCTATTTCACAGCCCATATATGCACCGAGAAGCGGTGGCTTGGCACATCAGCAATACAGGGCATGTGTGTTGTGTCGTTATAGTCGTGACCGACCCTTCGTGACCCCATGTCCATGGAGTTTTCTTGGCAGGAATACTGGAGTGGTTTGCCAGTTCCTCCTCCAGGCGCCTATAGCACCTGGTATTCCCTGGTGGTCTCCCATCCAAGTACTGACCAGGGCCGACCCTGCTTAGCTTCCGAAATCAGGCAAGATCGGATGTGCTTAGGACATCTAGGCAGCAATACAGGGCATGGGCAGCAGTAACTTGGCAGTAGGTGCCCCTCTGTTCAGGACTTCTACAGCCCTTTTACTAGAAAGGGTGAAGTGATCCTGCAGCCAGAATTCTACAGGCAGAAGTTACTGATCTCTTGATCAGAGATAGGAAAAGTTAGTTTGGGGGTGGGGGTGCTTTTTGCAACAGACACCTGTGGCCGTGATGGTTTGAGGATCCTGGCATTTGTGGTTTAAAACAGTAACGTGTCCAAGACCAGGTATGATTAACATGGCCAAGCTCCGAGAAATTTATATCAACCCGAGATAGTTTGGAAGTCTCATCATTCCTACGAATCAAAGAGATTAGTGTCCTTTGCACCTCCCCAGGGCTCCCGGCTGTTGCTCATGAGGTTCCAGGTAGTCACAGGTCCCTGGCAAAGTTCTTTGACTGGTGCATATTGAGAATGCTACCCCACAGATGGATTGCATGCTGTTCCCAGCAGAGAGAGGTCTTGTAGACAGGCGGGCCTTTCCTCGGAGAATTGCTACATCTCTTTATAGGCGGATGGATGTTGAGGAGCGGACGCTTTAATGATTTCGCTTTTTTGCTTGCCATTTGTGGCAAAGCAAAAATAATGAGGATGATCATAATGAGGATGCATTGCAGTTCTAAGCCCTTGATCCTAGAATTATAAAGTAGAATCATAGAATAACTGAGTTGGAAGGAACCTCTAAGGCCATCAAGACCAACCTCTGTTGATGTCCGCTTCTCAAATGCTTCTTCTTTTGTTTTCTATCTTTCTATAATGAAATGTTCCAGGTTGCCTAGGTAAGGGGTTTGGACTTCTCTGGTAACATTTGTGGTGTTTTTTGTCAGCCTGTTGACTGATACAGTCACACACACACCCCGCCATATCGCGGTTCAGGTACTGCGGTCCCACTATATCACGGGATCGCAGTACCTGTGGGGGGGCGGGGGAGCGATCGCATCGCTCCCCGCTGCCCCCCCGACCCGTCCGGGAGGCCTCGGAGCCGCCCCCCAGGCCCCTCTGATCGCCCCCCATCCCCACCCAACCCGCTTCCGCATATCGCGGATTTTCATGTATCGCGGGGTTGGGTGGGTCCCTAACCCCTGTGATAGGAGGGGGGTTACTGTAGCACACTACCTTCCCACAGTGTTAGTGTGGTATTCTTCTTCAACCCAGCATCCTGGAATACGAGTCCATTTGGGTACCAGAAGTCCTTAACGGAGTATGGAGTTCTGAAGCAGAATGTTTACTGTAATCTGAAAATTGTAGGGCACTTCCCAGGGCACAACCTACTTCTTAGTTGAGGGAGGAACCCCCAGGTAAAAAAATTCAGATAACTAGACTGGAAGAAGCCTCCTGTGTATAAGATGTGCCTTGTCACTGCCACGAGGGATAGCTGAGAGCAGGCTAAATGGACCATTGGTCTGATTCACTGTGCTTTTATGCGATGATATATCATTTCAGGTGCCCTGTTGGGAGCGCTTGAGTGCTTCACCCTAACAAGGGGACAGACCATCTCTCAAGAGCAGAACATAACGTTTTAAATGCATGATGTCCTAAATTTAATCCCTGGCATCTTGAGATAAGGCTAGATTGAGGGAGAATTCAGCTTTAAATCCTAGGATGCCACTAGTTGCCAGGGGTTGAGTTTCACACACCAACTAAGTCTTGACTTAGTATTAGGTGGTTGGCATTGTTAGAAGAAGAGGTGGAAGAAGATGCTGGGGGTGGGGTAGGGGATGGATCTTTTGGATGTGATCCCTTGATGCTCTTACAGCTTTATTTATACTTATCAGTAGGTTAGAATATACAGGACAGAAAAGTGAAAGAACAAGAGGAAATTCTCTGTTTTTGTTGTCAGAATAATTCAAACACACCTTTACGTTAACACTTCAGCACAACGATTCTACATTTCTTTCTTGTAGATTTCTGATCCTTAGAACAAAATCCAAACTGTTGGAACTGACAGTTTTGAGGATGATGTGGGAGGGGTTTTGTTGTTGTTGTTGTTGTTGTTGTTGTTGTTGTTGTTGTTGTTGTTGTTGTTGTTGTTGTTGTTGTTGTTGTTGTTGTTGTTGTTGTTGTTGTTTTATGAGAGGGTCTTTTTTTATTAGTGCTTCTAGACTTTTATTAGTGCTTCTAGATGAGGCTAGAAAGCCCCATCTTTGCTGTATTCAAGGACCCTTCTCTTCAGGCAACTTTTGCCAGAGTTACTAGCTGCCTGGGGTTTTTTTTTTAAATGGATTGTTGTGCCAGTGCTATTTGAATAGGTCTTGCTGTTGCTGATGGTATCATATTTCTGTTATTCTGTTTAGTATTTGTATACTCAGTTTTAATATTGTCTTTTAATGATGTCAGCCACCTTGGTTCCTTTTAAGGAGAAAGGTGGAGTAAAAATATTTTGAATTAAACAAATAATCATAATCAGTCATCACATTTTGAAATATTCAGGATATGCACAGGGATTATGGATTTTGGAACGTTTTCTCATTCACGATGGGGAGAAGTTTTAGTTTGTAAATTTTTTTGAGGCTGAAAGGGACATGTTTACGAACAAACCTGACTTCCACTCCTTGATCCCACTGCCCTGTCCTTAAAAATTTTGTTAGATTTGTGTGTTTCAAATGTTTTTCGTGGAATTTGCTTGCCAGTCTCCCAGGACCAAAAGGGAAAATTCTTATCCTCTAGTTGCAGAGCTCCATTCATGGTTTACAACAGGCATCTCCAAAGTCAGGCCCGGGGGCCAAATGCGGCCCGTTTACAAATGTCGAGTGGCCCGTGGCATCTTCTCCCTGCCGGCTCAGCCTGTCATGCATCCCCAGCAGCTGGCCCATCCCCATACCGGATGGAGGCATCAGCTTGCAGTTTTATGTTTTGCCTGCCCTCCCTACCTCTGTCCACCACCACCCAACCACCTTCCCAGCCTACCCGCCTCCGGCTCCATTGCTGCACCATCCTCCCTACCTCCTTGCATGTTATAGAAACTTGTCCAATGTCTGGGTCGAGGGCAAAATGCGGCTGAATGGTCGGCCCCCCATACATTTTCACCTCACCAAATCTGGCCCTCCTTGCAAAAAGTCTGGACACCCTGGTTTACAATCTTCCCAGACCAAAAAGAGTATCTTCTTAGTTAGAATTCTTCTCACCTGGTTGGGAGGTTTCCATGTCTTTAAGGCAGGGCAGGCCACGTGTGGCCCCCTGCCTAATTTTAAAAGTCCTTGCCATGTGTCTCAGTTCAGACCTCTGTCTTTGCTGTAATAGCCTGCTGGATGGGGACAAAAAGGGAATGAGAGAATAGAGAGTGGCAGGAGAATACAAGGGATGCTTTTTGCCTCTCAAAGATATTATGGTTGATTTTGAGAGCTTTGACTTGATCTCTTATTTCAGAATCTCTTGATTCTCTTTTTACAATAGGACCCTCCTATCCACACGATCAGTATACACAGATTCACTTATCTGCTGCCTGGAAATAATAAATTTAAAAAAATCCAGAAATAGATATTTATTTCAGGCATGTATTTACTAGGATTGGCCACTAGAGGGAGACAGTATAGCATGGCTCATGCTCACCTATTGCATTTGTTATTTCGGTGTTATCTGGTATGGGTAGGGGACACGGAAGCAATCCTCTGCTGACACCATGGTCCTATTCCAGTTTTAACATGTGGAGAAGTGGGAGATGATATTGGGGAATCCCTAGATGCAGAAAACTAGCATATCAATGAGAAGTGCTCTGTAAGCTAGCCTTCTAACTAGAGATGGGCAGGAAATGAAAAACGAAATGCTGTTTTGTCATTTTGTTGTGTAACGAAATGGTAGAACGCGTTTTGTTATGAAATGAAATGAAACAACATTTTTCCCCTCTAGGAATGAAACGATTGGTCCTAGAGGTATCAAAATCACAGGAGAGCTTTCTCAAGCTCTTCCCTGTAAGCCTCCCAAATTTGGAGAGGTTTGAGTTTCAGGGGGCAGAATTATTAAACTCCAAAAGGGGGGTCCCCAGGAGAAAATTATTCTTATTGAGTCAGGAAGCTGCTAATCGCTCGCCTGCAAAGGGGGGGGCATTGGGACCCAGGGGAGCCATTATATAGTGTTTCGTTTTGTTCCGAAATTCTTTTAAAATTTTGTTAGTAATGAAACAAAACAAAACTATTAAAGAAACAAAATGAAATGAAAGGCTATATTTTCATTTTGTGCCCATCTCTACTTCTTACTGTATGCAGGAAAGGGCTTCCCCCATAGAACATTCAAATACTATATCTTCCAGTTAGTTTCCCCAAAAGAAAAGCTGCATCCTTTGATTATTGCATGTGAGATGGGCTTCTGCAGCATGCATTTGTCAGGAACATATTTCAAACATGTTCACTTAACTCTAGAAATAGCTTCATTATGTCATTACTAACTCTCCTTTCCAAGGGAATGTGAATTAGTTGTCACAGTTGTTGCTTCAGCAATTAATTCCTTAGTTCAAATTTGGGTTTTCAATGCAAACACGCAGGATATTTTCTAAACAGCAGCGCCATCTTTCTATTCCAGTCTTTTAAAGGCTCACATGAACTTCCACTGTTTGCAGTAGCTTCCATGTTTATGTCTGGCCAATGGGTGGGTGGAAACCAATATACTTATATACTTTATTGTTCAGACAGATAGGGTCTCTTACTTTTCATAAGTGAGGAGTGAGTGGTTCTCAAAATGTTGATGGGCCGAACCTCCAATTAGCTGTAGCCAGTATGATCTGCGGTGAGGGCAAAAGGAATTGCAATCAGACAACCTCTGGAGAGTCATGTCTCTCCATTGTTGCTTTCTACACACAAAGGATGCACAACATATCCATTGTACAGTACTCATCTAAAGTGGGATTTGCATAGGAGAAATTTCCAAGTTTGGCACCTCCAAAGGCTCAACCCATAACAAAGCTGGGGAACGTCTCCTGTCTGAAAAAAAAGGAAGAACGTAGGAATCAAACCAAGAGACTGGAAATATTACCAGTACAGTGGTACCCCGACTTAAGAGCAGCTCGACTTAAGAGCAGAAAACTGTTGGCATTTTAACTGCTGCCTTACAAATTTTAGATGTGGTCTGCTCGACTGATAATTTTTTTTGCCATGTTTTTGATTTCTTAACTTATTTTTTTCAATTTTTTAGATAGATACCCCGACTTAAGAATAGTTCGACTTAAGAGCATGCATCCGGAATGGATTAAATTCATAAGTCGAGGTACCACTGTACTTCTCTGGTCTGCAGCCCCTGCTGTAACCCAGTCAGTGTATTAGCTGCTATGGAATTCAGGGAGATGTAGTCTAGAAGGTTGCTTAATGAGGCTGTGATCAAACCATCTTGGTTAGTGTTGTCAATACTAATGGACAGCTCTGCAGCCCAATTTGGAGGTGGCTGGCTGGGGAAGGAAACTGCGGCATTTTTATCTGCTAAGCATGTGCTCTGCTGATGATGGTTGTCCCTTCCCCAAGCTCTTTGGGCCCAGACAGAGAAGAACCTATCATTTATCATCTGACAGAGAAGCTTCTTGTGTTAATCCCTGGATGGGAACATCATTTGGCCAGGCTTATTTTCAGGTCATGTCTTATGAACAAAAACAGATCATTACATTTCAACATGCTGTGGACATTTGGGTTATTCTCATGAATCTTTGCTGCTGGGTTTTTCTGCTTTAGGGCAGTATAAATTAGCATCGATTTTAAGTGTTAAGGATTCCCCCCGTCCCCGTCCCCAATCTTTAGTAATCCTTTTGCACAAGGCTTTACCATGAAGCAAGAAGCTATTACTGGCTTACTTGCTTTCCCCCTCATTGTTTATTTTTCTCTCTCTCTTCTTTTTTGCATTGCTATTATTTCTAACATTTCTGTTCTCGTTTTTGTTTTTTAATTTGCAGTTCAAGCTTCACATAAAGCCTGCCAAGTCAAAGGATGTTCCTGCATTCACCTGCTTTTGCAGTAATGTGTTTCAGCCATCTTCCTTATTTTGTTTTAAACATCAAGTCCTTACTATACACATATTAATACAAGGGTGGGTGGGTGAATCGGGGGCATCTGGCATTGGGCTTTATAGGGACGTTTCTTTCTTCATTCCCAGGAGAACAGAAATGATGAAATTCTTTGAAATGGGAGAAAGAACAATTGTAACACTTTTAAGTCGAAATTTACTCAGATTTATAAATGGGTTTGTAGTTAGGCCATGATCCAGAAAAGGGAGCTTGCCAAGGGTTGCTTTTTTTTTGGTCTGTGATTTGAAGAATTCCCCTGGCTAGGAGATTCCGGGGGTGAGGCATATGCCAAAAAAAGGAACTCTTCCAAGTTCTATAGGTAAAAGCAAAATTGAAATAAAAAGTAAAAGACAAAAATGTGGTAGCAGCTTAACTTTTGTGTATACAGTAGGAACCCCCGTATCCACTGATTCAGTTATCTGCAGTTAGCAGAGGAAAAAAAAATAAATAATTTGGCAGCCGCAAAGCAAGCTACTGTCATAAACAGCAGCTGTAAAGCACGTTACTGTCGTAAAACAGCAACATAAAACAAGCTACTGTCACAAACAGCAGCTCTAAAGCAAGCTACTGTCTCCAAACAGCAGCCATAAAGGAAACTACTGTCACAAAACAGCAGTTTTGGAGTTTTTTGGCATTCTATCATATCCACAGTTTTTATAATCCACAGGAAGACCTGGAACCAGCGTATACCGGGGTCATACTGTATATATATTTATGTGAGCTTTTGTGGACGAGCCCACTTCATAAAACAAAAAAACAGTGGACTTGTCCTTGAGAGCATACATAATTTTTTAAAAATAAAAATTGGTCTTGAAAGTGGCACCACATTTTTTATTTTTTTATGTTTCTTTCTATTTTACAGTACTGTCCTTTTATCTACAATGCTTGCACACAGTAACACAGCTATCCCTTTTTCCAAGTTTTATTAGAGAACCATGTGTGATGCATGAAACGAAGATCCCTCACAAAAATTTTGCCCCCCCCTTTTACGTTGTCACAACCACAGGGGCCTGCAAAAAGAATACGCCATGCAGATGCAGTAAAATCCCAGTAATTTTAATGGGATCCTTTGGCTGCTCTGTGCAGCCTTATCTGGGAATAAACGCTCATGGAGCTTACTGGGACTTACACCTGAGTAGATCTGCCTAGGATTGCATTGTAAATGACATAAAATACAAACCCCTCCCCATTAAAAATAGCCGGATATTTAAAATCTGCTGGATCATGTCTCCAGATACATTTTAATAAAGAGAATATGCTGTTTGGGCTTTTTCAATAATCGTGAAGTCTCACTGCACATACAGATTATTGTACAATTCTTCCGGTTAGGAAAAAGTTTTGTTTGGTTTTTAAATCTTATAAATTCAGGTGCATGTGTTATAATTACAAATAGCCACAACTGGGGAATAAACCTCTGTACTCCATTTATATGTCTGTGAAGATTTTCAGTCATCTGGTGAGGTTATATGAGAGTCGAGTCATGGCAACTGGACTTCTTTTCTTGTGGGATCGAAACATTTCACTACTCATCCAAGCAGCTCCTTCAGTCTGAAGCTACAGAACGGGTAATAAAATGTTTTGATCCTACAAGAAGTCCAGTTGCCGAGACTCAACTCCCAGGCACTCCATTTATATTTCACCAACGTGTTGTGGTGGTTCTTATACCAAGCAAAAACCTGATGATATATTTGTAGAGCTAGCAGTAATGAAGGCTGCTCCAGTTCAAAATTTGACAGGAAAGTACTGCAGTAATAAATGTGTGTGTGTGTGTTGTGTTGTGTTGTTACAGTCGTGGCTGACTCTTCATGACTCCACATCCATGGAGTTTTCTTGGCAGGAATACTGGAGTGGTTTGCCAATTCCTACTCCAGGCGCCTACAGCACCTGGTATTCCCTGGTGGTCTCCCATCCAAGTACTAACCAGGGCCGACCCTGCTTAGCTTCTAAAATCAAGCAAAATCAGATGTGCTTAGGGCATCTAGGCAGCACAGTAATAAATGAGTGGAAGTATTTGAGAAGAACATTCTGGCTTAAGAACTTAAGCCAATGGTCCACAGTGAGCACAGCTATACTATTTAGGATAGCTTTAGATAGAAGCCAGTTCAGGCTACTGATGGCCAACGTTCCATGAGAACATAAGAACATAAGAACATGGCACTTGAAGAAGTATTTGAGAACTCACTAAGATAACATGAAGACCCAACAGAAGAAAAGGATGAAGGTATCTCCCCTGCTTGTCATCAAGTAGCCCTCCATCATTCTGGGGCTGTTTTGAGGTCCTCAAAGTTTTGCTCATGAAACAAAATAACAACTCACTTTGTTTTGACTCCTAAAGTGTAAAAACAGTGGAATCCCAGGAGAGCACCCACCTACCAAGTTAACTGCCACGAAGCTGAGTACAGGATGTGCAATCAGTAAGTGGATGCTCTCATACCACAAGTTCCCTAAGAAGATTACAGAATCCCTTACTGTTTCTGTGTTGAGTAGGGCTGATGGGTTGAGGGACCCAGGTTGAGCACCAAAAGGATCTTCCTTGCTCCCAGTCTAGAAACAGTTTGGAAATTCATAAGAAACCCTGTTGCTTGGGACTCTCCATGCATACTACTCAACTGACCTTGTATCGTTTGGCTTTCTCTGGTGCTTCTGCTGTAATTTGGTCCTTTTTAACAGTCACTCAGTCAGGTTTGAGCCCTTTGTAACCCAGCTTGAAGTTCTTTTTAACCCAATATTGCTTGAAAGATGCTGGAACTAACAAAAATTCAGTGCCTGTCTAAAGCAGGAGGCTTATACTTTGATGGATAGGAGCGTTCCTCCTGATGTGTCCTGGCATACAGTAGACACAGAAGGACAGAAACCATCTGAAGAAGGTTAAAGAACGTTCAATCCAATTACTGATGGAATTCGTGTCTTATATATGTTGAAATGGCAAGATCAAATCCATCCCCTTGGGGCTCTTCCTTATGATTTACCATGACTGTTGTTGTCTAATAACAGATCTGTGTTACAACCAGATCTTAATCTTAATAAATTCCTGCAAAAGCAACAAACTGGTGTGAAGATTCAACTTGCCATTTATCAGTCCCTGCGTGTCTGCCTTCCCTCACTTGTTGCCCTCCAGCTGTTTAGTAAATACGACACAGGTCCAAAGTAATGTAATGAGGGATTATTGGTGTTGGAAGTCTAGAAATAACCTGGAAGGTGTCAAGTTGGGAAAGACTGCTAGAAATGCACTGTAACATTAAGAACATAACATAAAACATAAGAACATAAGAAGAGCCATGCTGGATCAGGCCAAAGGCCCATCTAGTCCAGCTTCCTGTATCTCACAGCGGCTCCACCAGATGCGTTTGGGAGCGCATGAGACTAGATATCTGTCTCCTGATACCACTCCTCTGCATCTGGCCCTTGAAGTACCCTGGTTTAAAGCCTGGAGATTACACATCTCCATCATGGTTTGTAACCTGTGATGGACTTTTCCTCCAGGAATCTGTCCAATCCCCTTTTGAAGGCATTCAAAAGGGAGATCACAGTGTCAATGTAGAAAGCCAGCCACATTTTGAGTTCTCCCCAATGACCTCTGCTATTTTTCAATTACAGTAGGATGCCCTTATCCATGGGATCAATATCCACTGATTCACTTCTTGTTGTCTTAAAATACTAAAAAAATAACCCCCAGAGTTTATATTTCTAATGGTGTCATTCTCAGAAGTGGCCACTAGAAGGTGCCAGAGACCATCCTATGTATACAGTGGACCCTTGTATAACAAACAGCTTCTATAACATAAAATTTGTACAACATAAAAAATTCTGGAGATAGGGGAAATTTGCTTAACATAATCGCCTATGGGGAGAATCCGTACAACATAAAAAATGGGATTACTCCGTTTTCAATGCATTCATATGGGAATTTGTATAAAGAAAAAATTGCTTAACATAATTTCATTTGGAACGAATTAATTTCTTTATACAAGGTACCACTGTAGTGTGTTTGTAGGGCTGTTTGCCACCTGTACACTACCCCTTTTAAACTATCTCTTCGTCACATTTGCAATACCATGTTTTTCAGCTTCCCTGCAGAGAGGTCCTTGGAACCTGAGGATACAAGGATCCTTATCTATGAGTTTGTTGTGGAAATAACCATAATGAGGACAAATTATAATCTTTCTAGATTATCAAGAACTGGTCTTGAGATCCCACCCTGCTTGTTTGATGATGGCAAACTGCCCATCGTGGAGTTCCGTGTACCGTAGCAATGATCATTGGATCACTAACGGCGTGGTTGCATGGAGAAGCAGAACACAATATGGACCATTGTTTTTTTAAATTTCCTAGTTATTGCAGACAAACAGGGAGATGTGCTCCTACCTAACCCCAATACCCCCAGCTGTAGGACTTCCGCTTTTGGGGATCATAAGTAGATGGAAGTAGACTTTCAGGAAGATCAGCTACATTAAACATCCTTTTCTAATGTAATGAGGCGTGTACCTTTAAAACCATCCAGTTGCTTGCTGAAGCTTCAATGAGAGTCAGACTTGCGTAGTGCTGTTTCAAGGAATAATTTCACCTGATCAGCTCCTGTACCTGGGAAGTGGGAGGGGTTGAGTGAGGGGGATATTGCTAATGTTAAGGCCACAGGTGTCTGCTACCTATACCCCTCCAATTCTAAGTGTGCTATTAAAATGTATCTCTTAAGTAGGCACCTCTAAATGTAAAATATGTGATTGGTGAATGAGAAAAACACGTACTATGCAGTTCAAATAATTGAAGAGCCGGGTTTGGCTGCCTGTGTGGCAAAATGGATTTACAGTATTTCTTTATGATATAGGAAATGGCCTTGAAGATCTGCCAAATGAAAAGATCCCACAAAACAGAAAGTAACTGTAGTGGGATGTTTTGCTTTGGGAATGTCCAGAAATACAGAGGAGTGAACTAGTGAAGGGTCCTGATTTTCTCAGGACAGAAGCTTTGTGGGATACAGTAACATCCGACTTTCCAGGTGAATGAGGAGAATGACAAGTGTCGTACCCCATCCTTCCCATAATGGGTAGGTGGGTGAAAGCCAAATGTAAGGTAGGAGCAGAACCAGGTGCCTCGCCATGGCATTGAATTTAATTTCCATTGTTATCTTATTAACTGAGTATCTTCATGAGATGGTGAGTCACCATCTTGACTCCCTCATCCCCAAGGAATGGTGAAAACACGATATCCTACCAAATTCTTAACATCTCTCTCAAAACTATATCTCCTAGTATTTCTGAGGGAAATGGATTAATTTAAAAAACCTTTCATGTCGCTACAACATTGTGAGAGAAGACAACTGGCTCATCAAGTCTACTTTTACTTTCCATGGCCAGAATCCTGTTAGTTACATTTCCTGTTGTAACACAGACAGCATAATCTTTGGCAATGAATTGGTGTATAACGCCAGCATGGGGATTTCTTGCTACACGCCCAAGAGTGTGTTTCAGTGTGCAGTAGGAAAAGCCTCTTTTGACTTCTTAGCTGGCACCAATTTCCAACTGAACGTTATGCAAATGGAAGTTACACCAGGAAAAATGTGCAATAGGATTCCAGCCATTTTTAAGAGCTGCTGCAAATGTGCAGATAAGGTCTCACCTGTTACAGAAAAACTCTTTTTGCTCCTTCATTCCTTTTTTTTTAAGTGCTGTGCAACTGACTAATTCTTTGTATTTTTCTGTGCTGGACAGAATGTTTTCCTTTCTGATACATGCCAAGAGGTGGCAACCCTTGTTTGCTGTCTGATTCCAAGATGCTTTCTCGGCTGCTGATGTACTGCCAACTTTTCCTCTGCTCCTGGCTAGGTAGTCTCCTGTTTTTAACTCATCAAAGCACTCTTTGAAAATACGCTCCTCACCTGAATTACCTCCCACCATTCACCTTGCAACCTTGCTTGCCCTTGCCAGACCACTAAGGTGGATTGTCTTCTCATTTTCTCTTGTGCTTAATTAACCACAAAGCTAAACCACGAGGAGCTCAACCAGCCACTGCCTAAACATGGTTCTTAGGGAGTTGACACGATGGCTGACCCCTATAGAGGTGGAGCAAATGCAGTGAAATACAGAATTGATTGCGTGCTGAGGCCAAATAAAAACCAATGATCCATGCAGCAGATCCCTCGAACAAAAGGAGCCAGTTTCCTTAACCATGCACCGCCGCAGCTTTTTCGTGTGCATATATGTTCCAAGTTTCCCGAAGCTTGAATGTTTGTGTAGTGTTGCTTCCACCAGCCACGTCTGTGTGTGTCCTCTTTTTAATGGGCTGTCGTGCCAACTGAACTTGTTAGACATGTTTCTTCTGTCAAAGAGAGTCTTTCTGAGATTCTGAGGGTGCTTTCCGGGTTATGCCCAGTCCCCTAGATGGGAAATACAAGAGGCCAGGGAAGATGGAAGTTGATCGCAGAAGGTTGGAGAAAATCACTCCAGATGTAGTAGCAAATCTGAGTTGGCTGGATCTGCTCCACCTGTATTAATTTCTTCTTCCTGGCCTATCTAGAGTGATATAATCTAGAGTTGTTGTTGTTGTTTGGGTTTTTTAAAATAATTTTTTTCTTTCTCTCATTGCCATGCTTGTCCCCACCAAAAAAACACAAAAAAACAGAGAGAGAGAGAGGGAGGGAGGGAGAGAGAGAGAGAGAGAGAGAGATCCATTAACAAAATACAGTAATTTGGTGGCTGATGCATCTTTTAAAAAGATTTCATCTCACCGAAATATGAATGATCGGATCCTCATAGCTGGACAAGGGCCTTTAAAAGCCAAAGAGCCCTGAACGTTTTCTGCTTTAGCCACTCCCTGGACCATGTTTGGTTTGCTTAACACTGCACTTGCTTTTCCTATTTTGTATCTATGCCTTTCTTCACAGTAACCCCTGGCTCTGCACGGAGTAATGCTTCTCCCCCTCAAAGCTTTTGGGATGTGCTTTCCCCCTTGCATGTAAGTATAGCTGTGAGAGTCCTGCCCACTGTTGGAAGGGCCTGGGGGGGGGAAGTGTTCTGTTTTGGGATTGGGAGTGCTTAGGCTGCGCTGAGGAATTCCGAGGTGAACAACGAGTCCCCTAGCGGCAATTACTTTGATCCAGCAACAGCAGATCAAAACTTGGGTTCCTTCGAAACAACGGGGGCAAATGAGTCCGAAATAACACAACTAGGGCTTTTATTGAGTACTTGACAACACCTAGCATTTCCCTGGTTCAGGGCTGCTCCCTTGCATTTAGGGTGTGTCAATTTTATTTTTCACAAGCATACCTGGAACGGCCCTTGACTTGTCTTTCTCAGTGGTTTCTTCAGGTTATGAAGTACAGTACAGTGGCACCTTGTATAAAGGAATTAATTCGTTCCAAATGAAATTCTGTTAAGCAATTTTTTCTTTCTACAAATTTCCCATAGAAATGCATTGAAAACGGAGTAATCCCTAATCGTGATCATTTTATGCCGTACGATTCACCCCATAGGCCATTCTGTTAAGCAAATTCCCCCTATCTCCGGAATTTTTATGTTGTGCAGATTTTACGTTATACAAACCGTTTGTTATACAAGGGTCCACTTTATTCAGATGTTGAACCCAGACGTCCCTTCCAGCGAGGGTGGTGGTTATCCAAGCATGGGTTACTTCCCTCCCCAACCTCTTTTGGAGGTGGAGCTATGCAAATATTTTATCCTGGGTCCTTGTGGTGAGTGGAGACTACTGAATTCCATTCCTTGGAAGCAATGGGACTTACATGGTTTTCCAGTTGTTGTTTTCCCCTTCTTCTTGGGGTCATTGTAGCAGTCAGTTACAACATTGATTTATCAGATCTGAACATGCAACCTTTCTATGGAGATTTTAAATTTCTTTTTGGAAAAACACACACATAAAAGAAATAAAAGTGTGAAGGAATGAGTCCCATTTTAATATCCACGCTCCTCTGTATATTTCCTACATTTCTTTAATGTATTGATATTTGACTCTGGACTTAAAAATTGGATTGCACGTGTGTGTTTTCAACTGTTTTCAGGGCCCCGATCCTGCCTGTGAAACTAGTGAGTAAAGAGATAATTTGGACTTCTGTTATCAGCCCTGCTTTTTTAATTTGGCCAATTCTAGTATGTTTTGACAGAAATGGTCCAAACTCTTCAGAAGCTGCAATCCACTAAATTAGGCAGAAATGTTTGATATAGAAAGAGGAGGGAAAAGAAATTTCAGACGCTGCCCCTTATATTTTTGATCAAAACTGGTGAAAGTAAGACATCAAAACCAACCCCAGCTAGTTGGGTTTGTGAAATTCCCATGCTTAGATATTTTTACGTGTCAGGGAACAAGGCAAATTAAAAGGCCTCTTACCATGAACTGGATATACAGATTCTTTTGTTACTGGTGTTTAATGAAAATGATCAAAAGAAACGGAAGGACAGACAAGGACTCGTTTTCCCCCCTCGACCCCAAAATCTGGTGTTCAAGGAGATGGTTTCCTGTTACAGTACTTCATACTAATGCCGCATGTGGTTACATACCTAGAGCAGTGTTTTTCAACCTTTTTTGGGCAAAGGCACACTTGTTTCATGAAAAAAATCACGAGGCACACCACCATTAGAAAATGTTAAAAAATTTAATGCCTATATTGGTTATAAATATTTTTCCTAGAGGATGTAGTTGGTGTTGAAAAACACTGACCTAGAGGAGAAATGGGAGTTTACGAAGAAAGATCCCCCAAAAAAATTGGTCTGTTTGCTTAGGATGAAGAAGCCATTGGGGAACATGTGGCAATGGCCAGAGTAGACAGTAGTTCTCCTAGCAATGCGGCCCTTTGGGAAACGTATTTGGAATATTCAAAGGCAAGGAGGGGAAAAGAAACACCATAAAATACATCCCACCCAACGCAATTTGACCTTGGTTGCTTTTTTCTCATAGTTATTTTAACAGTGGCAGCACCCACTGAAAGAGCTTGCGTTCTACAGCATCTGGGTCCTTGGTGGAGCCCATAAATCTTTGTTTAAGAGTGAGATTTTACATTTTCATCACTCACTCACTCACTCACACACACACACACACACACACACACACACACACACACACACACACACACACACACACACACACACACACACACACACACACACACACACACACACAGCAATTTAAAGCTGGCTTCATGCTTCCTTTGTTAAGAGATGAGCATAAAAGCAGTGGTGGAATATGAGCGCCATGCACTTGGATGCTCTTCCAGTTTGTCTCTGTCCTCTAAATCCTCTTTGAAGGTGGTAATTGCACACCATCTCAGTCTCTGGAGGCCAGAGAGTAGAAGAGGGATTTCCAGCACGAATCAATTCCAGGAAATGATCCAGATTCACAGGCAGTGGTTCACACAACATTTTAACTGGAGGAGAAGCGGCTTGCAGCGACCCCTTTACTGCATTCACAGGCACCTGGGCAAGGGTAGTGCATGTGAGCTGAGACCCCTCCGGCCATGTCTTGACATGTTGTGTCTGCTGTTATCCTCAAGAACCAGAAGGGGTTTTGTAAACCTAGAAAGAGAAGGTGGGTCTTCTGTGTTTTGCCAAGCCACAAGCAAGGAAGCTAGAGGCTGGGGAGGATGGGAGATGGTCCCAAGAGACTACCAAAGCCAGAATTCTGTAAAATATATTGTGGTACACAGTCATGCTGGAAATAATCACTGGTTATCGGTTATCAGCTCCTAGACTCAACTGACCTTCCAGCAGTTCTTTATAATCTTAGGCTGCAGAACTGGGAGCATATGGATCATTGAGTCCAGACCATGTTGATACCCCATGTCTGGCTCCACAGCCAGATCCCTGAACCACTGAGCTTGATGTGTGATGTTGTGTGCCTCGTGTAGTGCTCAAGACCAAGGGACGTGAAGGTTATTTAGTTTGGCGTTATCAGAAGTAAGGTGGATCAAAGGCAAATTCAATCCAACGTCAAGGAAGAGTGTTTAGCGTTTGGTGACCCTGATGCACCAATTGCTTCTGATGCATGTATCTGCAGTGATTTAAATCATGATAGGCACTAGCACCGTTGAAAGGGCTCTTAGCCACAGGTGAAGCCTCAACACCATCTTCTGACTGCTTAAGGTACATGATTGCTTACCCAGTCGAACAGACACCATATTTGTTCTCAAGTCAGTCCTATTTCAGTGGCAGCTATCTGCATTAATTAACCCAAAGAATGGTGCGGAAGCCATTTAAATCCCAGTTGCCCTGTGCTTGTAATCTACCGTGCTTGCAAGGAGCGCCTGTCTTCAAAGACTGCACTGTTTGCTTGTATGGAAAGGGCCCATCACATTAGAGGTCTTCTTCTCTCCATTGAAGTTAAGTAGGGAGACCCACATGTGGGAAACTGAATCCCAGTAAGCATCTTCAGTGGGTCTGAAACCATAAATCCAAGACCTTGGTTTTAACTGGGTTGTAGATAAGATTAAGTTTTGGTTTTGATGTAACAAACTAGCATGCCTGTTGTGAACATTCATAATACCTATCCCTCTGAATCTTATCTTTATGGAGTGCCATTCACTGAAATCAAACTGTTTATCTTCTGTCATGTCTTTGCATCAAAAGGAGAAGTAAAGTAGACCTACATTTAAAGTACAGTAGTATCGATATTTGTCTCGTTAGAGCCTGGCACAGTAGTCTTGAAATATATATGAAGGGTTTTGCTTTGTGTAATTCCCCTGCCCATAATTAATTGAAAATAAAACTGTGAACATCCATAGGAATATTTGTTTGTATACATTGGTTTTGTGGGGGTTTGTGGCTTTTCTTTTAAAGTTTTCTGATTGCCTTACAACTTATTAAGTGTAGCTTGTTTAATAACTTCCTATTTTGAAAATATCTTTGTTTTTACTGGAATGATTCTGTAACCAACTTACAATGTTAAAATTGCATTATATATATGTTATGTATCCGTCCACTAGACATTTGTTAACATTTTGCAATGTCAAAAAGAGTTTAATTTTTTTCAAAGTACAACCAGTAGTGGGGATCTTGAGTATTTGATGGACTTTTTTGCATATGTTCTTGAATGTTCATTTCCCAAAACCCTGAACACGTAAAGTGGAAAGGAGAAAATACATTTATATATATATATATATAAATCAAAACTTTTTTTCCTCATGTGTGGTCTTCATTTTTGAAAAGAATGATAATACATTTATTTATTTTGGTTTCTTACCTGCTGTTTCGGGGGTGGGGGGATGAAGAGGAGAATTGAGTTGAACTGTGTGCTTTAGACATTGCCTTCTGTTCCACCGCTGCTTTGAATACACCCCATAACTTTTTGTCTTTGTTTTTAAAATTTGGTGTCGTGATCATCAGCTGCATGGTACACACCATGCCATTTGAAATGTTCATTATGTCTTCTCTTGATGCAAGTTCCCAGCATCATGGTGTGGTCCGAACATCTTTGCGCTTCCTAGCTGCATGCTTTTGGATTGTTGTGGTCTGGACTGTTTCTGGCACTTCTGCACTCCATGCAACCGTGGAAAAATTCTGCACGAATGTTCATATTCTAGGAATTCCAGATTTCGTTTGAGAAATTGAGTGGTTCCTACCATTTCTGGTAGCAGAGCTATAGCTGACCACATAAAGTGCTTAGTGGAAGTTGGTGCCCCAGATTAGCACCTGACCTTTGGCCAGAGTGAAGCTGTGATTTCAGAGCTGATAATAACCATTCATCCCTGTCTATACGGGAAAGCAAATAAAATATTGGAAAGGTATTTAAAGTGCAGCTGACTTGATAGCTCAGTACCTGAGGTGGGAATTTGATTCTCTATTGTGCTAGCCTGGTCTGACCTTTGTCACATTACATGGTCTCAGGACACCCCAAGAAGAAAAGGATAAACCACTTATAACTAGTGTATAAGCGATATATATAAGTGAAGGGAGGGGTGGATAGAACCAGATCATCAAATTTGGTTTCTTTAGAATGTACAGTGGGTGCAGAGAATGCCAGTCAGCCCAGATTATACCAAACCTGCATCCTTTTTAAATTTTTCCTTCACAATTTACTTCTAATGAAATTGTTGCTGTTTCACTTTTCTTTTCTTTTTTTCTCCGTTTTCTTTTTTGCTCCCCCCCCTCTTTGGATTCTGAACCTCTCTTCTTCTTCTTTTCTCTCTCTTTTTTTCTGTAGCTTCTTCTTTATGTAGCTGTCCGTCACCTTGCCAAGTTCCACCTCCCTCTCTCCTAATGGATGTTAGAAGAACCGGCAGTTATGCCACCTAACACACCCCATGGGGACACGAATTACCTCATTCTTCCACCACCTCCGCCTTTCTGTCTTTTGAAAACTGTGACTCACTGCAGTGTGCGTGTGTGCGTGCCTGTGTGTGTGTGTGTGTGTGTGTGTGTGTGTGTGTGTGTGTGAGAGAGAGAGAGAGAGAGAGAGAGAGAAAGAGAGAGAATGTGTGTCATGTGTTTTCTGAGTATCAGTCCACTCACTGCATGGATTAACAGTCACGGTGTGGCAGGCCGAACCCTGATGCCACCCAAGAGATTGCACTGGGAATTTTCTTCTTCCTCCTTTCCTTTTGATACCACAGGCACAATGCCAGCTGGCATTGAAGGCAAGGAGCCCGTGGACTGAAAAAAAAATGTGAGTGAGTGAGAGTGAAATAGATGTATATGCAAAACCCAGAGATGTTTGTTCTCTTGTGGGATCCCTACATGGAGCTAACTGAGCACTGAATCGAGATGCTGTAACCTGATAACCCTGAAAGCCATATGTACTCAAAAAAGGGTTCCTACTGTTTGTCTTGATAATATTCCCCTAAACCAGTGATGGTGAACCTTTTAGAGACCAAGTGCCCAAACTGCGATTCAAAACCCCATGAATTTTTTCGCAAAGTGCCAATGCAGCAATTTAATCTGAATACAGGTGGCTATGAAGAGGCGATGTCGGGTGCCCACAGAAAGGGCTCCGAGTGCCACCTTTGGCACCCGTGCCATAGGTTCGCCAACACTGCCCTAAACTGAGGGTGATACAGGGAGGGGGGGCAGCCCTCTCCAGACAGACCAGAACTTAAAACTGGAGCTATCTGCTACCTACCTGTTGTTTCCTCTTAAGCAAGTGTCCGGTTTCATTATCCCATCCAGAACTTTGGAGGTTGGACCTTTGGAGATGGTTTGAGAATCTTGAGTATTTTCTTAAGTCTCCTCATGCCATTCTCCACAAGTATGTAGCAGCAAAGCACGTTTACTAATGTATAGTATCTGTATATATTGCAAAAGGAGCTGTACAACTCATCCTGGCTCCTGAATGATATTCACACATATCATTAGTTGAACAGTTGCATACTATTTCTTTAAGAATATGTGTGTTAATATAATGGATAAAAGTGGGCAGAGGTAATCTTCCAGACTGGTTCAACTAGATCACTCTCTTTATTTTTAAACTTGCCAAAACCTTTTAACTGCTGGAAATCCATCAGATTCATTCCCGCTACTAGACAGAATCTAGAAAGTGGATGTGTTTGGACTACAGTACTTCGAATTCCCCACCCAGTGGCCAAGGTAACTAGGAAGTTGAAGGGTTCTAGAACTTGAAGGGTGAAAGGACTGACTTGAATTACAGCAATGGTTTTCTTTAGAGAGCCTTGCAGGTTTAGATCTCATCAAGATGGTTTATTCAATAACTCAAAAGACAGTTTCAAGACCAGGCATGCTGATGGATGTCCAAAGCTGCAGGTTTCTGGCCCAGCAGCTCAGCAAATTTTGATGATATATGTCACGTTTCAGGTTTAAAAAATGAAGAGACTAGGCTGGGCGTGATGGCTGAACAAGGTTTCCACTAGAGTTGTGCTGCTTTCCTGCAATTAATAATTGCATGCCATGAAGTGGATTCCAAATAATGGCAACCCTGTGCATGGTTTTCTAGGTCCAGAGGACTCAGAATTGGCTTGTCATTCTCTTTTTCTGGGGATTCTGTGGGACTGCATAGTTTGCCCAAAACTGAGCAGGCTGGATCTTCTCTTACTAGGCAGAGTGGAATCAGACTTCTAACCCAACTGAGTGTTCTTTCTCAGTGAGATATCCAGCCATCTTCTGTGTGATGTATTGTTGTTCAGTCGTTCAGTCGTGTCCGACTCTTCGTGACCCCATGGACCAGAGCACACCAGGCCCTCCTGTCTTCCGCTGCATCCCGGAGCTTTGGTCAAATCCATGTTGGTTGCATTGATGACACCGTCCAACCATCTCATTCTCTGCCGTCCCCTTTTCTTTTCACCTTCTATCTTTCCCAGCATCAGGGTGTCTTCCAAGGAGTCCTCTCTCCTCATGGGGTGGCCAAAATATTGGAGCCTCAGCTTCAAAATCTCCTTCCAGTGAACATTCAGGGTCAATTTCTTTCAGGGTGGATAGGTTTGCTTTTCCAGTCAAGGGGATTCTCAAGAGTGTGATTAGCAGAAGGTAATTTAAAGGACGTAACTTTCAAACACACTTCATATGGTTTGAAATCCATAATATTTCCCTGCCTTCAAAATTGTTGTCCCTATGCAAATTTTATATTTATTAATATGGAATTTAATTACTAATCAGTGAGAGATGTCTTTGAGGAATCAACAGCCCTGTGATTAAAATCAGTGGGACACCATGTCCTTTGATTAAGTCTTGAATTGCAATCAGATACACGTTCTACTCTCTGGGGTGTGGTGGCTCAGCAGACTAAGGCTCTGAAAACTGTTGGTTGCAAAGTCAACAGCTCGGTGGTTCAAATCCCGGGCACCATGCAGCTGAGCAAGCTCCCGATGATAACCTCAGCTCCTGCCAACCTAGCAGTTTGAAAGCATGTAAATGCAAGTAGATAAATAAGTACCGCCATAAAAAGCGGGAAGGTAAAACAGTGTTTCCTTGCAGCCATGCCGGCCATGTGGCTGTGGACTTGCACAACACTGGATGTTCAGCTTGAATACGGAGATGAGCACCGCCCCTAGAGTCGGACACAACTAGCATGCATGTGCGGGGGGAACCTTTACCTTTTTTACTATACGTTCTAATCAAAAGTAAATAGCTCTGGCATTTCTTTAACTGCAAGGGGATATGTACATTCTGATGAACCTGTTTCAGGTTGTGGTTTATTGTCGCTGAACTGGGAAAACTAGAATCAAGTTACAGACATCCATTTCTCAAGAAATGACTGAATATTAGAGATAGGCATGAATTGAAAAAAATGGTGATTCATAATTTATCAGTGTTGACGGATCACAAATCAACCAGTTTTTTTCTTGATGGACTGGTGAATCGATTTGTTAATTCATCTTGTCCTTAAAAATGCCATAAAATGGCTCCCCAGACATGTAGAGACTCCAGAGCTTTCCCAAGGCTACCCAGGGCATCTCATCTCCAAATAAAAAAATGGTTCCCAACTTGGTAGACAACTCAAAGCAAATCAAATCAAAAAGTGTTCTGCTTATATACTGCACCATACCACTTCAAGTAGTCTTTGGGCAGTTTACAATTTAATTACAGCATGTAGGCTACACATTCCACCACCTCCCCCAGCAAGCTGGGTACTAACTTTACCGACCTTGGAAGGATGGAAGGCTGAGTCAACTTTGAGCCTGCTACCTGGGATTGAACCCCAGGTCGTGACCACAGTTTTAGCTGCAGTACAGGCATTTAACCACTGTGCCACGAGGCTCCTTGTCATTGAGTTAGTCCCAGGATTAACTTGAATAAGAACTGGAAAATAAGGCAGATCGGGTCTGTTATTCTGTACCTCTGTATACTGCTGTTAACACATGTGCATCTTGAAAATCAGAAATGCAGTTTGAGAGTTGTGGAACTTTCTGGTTCCACTTTCTACACAGTATTAAACAACATAGTAGGGGGACATTAAAAGTTCATTTTTAATTGCATGTATAGCAGTCTATGAAATCCTATACAACTTGAGCCTTATTATCAAATGAAAAATAAAATCTAATTAATATATTGGCTGAGATCCTGTTCCTTAGGATAGTAAGGAACAACTAGAGTAGTCCCATTGAATCTGTGGAAATCGTGGAGGAATTGGCTCACCAAATAACCCTACTGTAGCCTTGATTTAGTATGTCAGACATCAGGATTTCAGCCATTACCATATTATTAGTGATTAACATTAGTAATCCCTATTCCATTTCAAGATCTTTGAGGACAAATCATTTTAAATTACAGCTATCTTCACATAAGGGGTCCCCCCTCCCCAAGATAAAGCATTTCAATATATTTTTTAAAAAACTTCTTTTTGAATTGTTGAATTTTTTTTTTACTCTCAACTGAAACAACCATCTAACCAAAGTAGTGAAGGAACCACATGGTCCTTGTAGCCTTAAGTAACGCTTGGTACCTTTGAAAGCAAAATTAAAGTAGCCCTCAGATTTCAGTAGGGTGTTTTTTTGGAGGGCATGGGGGTGTTACAGTGTTTATTTTATTTAAAATATTTATATACTGCTTTTATCTCAATGGATCCAAGGCGGCTTAATGTATTTTAAAAAACAGAGCAGAATTAAAAGTTAAATAATGAATTATTACAATATTTAAAAAGTGTTAGATATATTAAAAACTCACCAATAAGAGCAAGATTAAAAACACAAGTAAAAATAACATTAAATAATCCCTTTAAACAATCCCTTTGGTTAACCAGTCATTTAAAGGAAAGCTTGCCTGCTTGTAGAAGGACAGCAGAGATGGGACAAGTCAGGCGTCCTATGGAAAGGAGTGCCAGAGTCTGGGGGCAGCAACAGAGAAGACCTTTCCCTGTGTTCCCACCCAAAGCACCTGTGCAGGTGGTGGAACCTCTCCTGAGGATCTTCATACCTGGCTAGGTTCATACAGGAGGATAAGGTCTTTTAGATATCATGGATGAGTTGGCCACATTTGATTGTGTCAAGTTTTGAAAGGACCTTTCCACACATTACACAGTGGAAAACACCTGTTTGCCAGTGAATGTGCACTCAGTAGCATTCAGCCTAGAACGCTTGTATGTGATGCCTATAGACACATGTTTGTCTCCATTGGTTGTCCTTGTCTCCAACATCTTAGACATCCCATTTTTCAAAAAAAAATTATCTAGTTAATCAGTCCTTATTTGTCACTATTTTCCTAAGAACAAGATGAGTTTCATTCACAGATCTTTCCATTTTCTGCTCTCAGTTGAGTTTGTTCCTTTTAAAAAATTGTGCAGACCCCTTTGATTCTTTCCATGGTTTATTTTTTGCTCAACGGCTTGCTGTAGCTTCTGTATGGGACATATGGAAAAGAATTTAACCATGGGAGTGGACAGAGTCCAGTCTGGAAGGTGCCAAAATTTTGCTAGCAAGGTAAGCATGGGATAATCGAGTTCTTAATGTTGTTTGGTGGGTCTGTTTCAGGGTGGACTTGCTTCCTAGTGGTTACAGAGGAGTTATGTCTGGAGTCATGTAAAATGTTGCCCTATAGTGATGTCCTCCTTTTATCCTAAGTTAATATGTGAAATACACTGCCATGTTTCTGGAACTCGAGTACCTCTCAAAGGACCAGTAGACACACTGTATGTGTACACTCAGAAATGTAAACACCATGCCTTATACAGAGACCTTCATTTGGGGATCTGTGGTTGGTTGCTTGATCAGATTAATCCAGTTGTGTCCAAACTTCAGCCCTCCAGATGTTTTGGACCACAATTCCCACAGTCCTTTGTCATTTGCAATACAGGTTTGGAATTCTGGGAATTGTGGTCCAAAACATTTGAAGGGCCAAAGTTTGGGCACCCCTGGATTAATCTGACTGGCAAACTCAGATTTGTCTCAAGTATCATGTGTGAAATGGTCCTACAGCATCTCTCGCTATGAAACACAAACCAACGCAGCTACTGTGCTCTCAGCAAACACTGAACAAGAGTTGCGTTTTCATTTTTCTCAAGGCATATGGTCACTGCAGTGCTCCCTCCACCTTCCAAAGGTTTCCTAACTGATCTATTACCTTTGTACAAATTGCATACAAAATAAAACATAAAGTAACCTTGCACCCTTGAGACTACATGGATGGTATCTTATTTCTCCACCACCACCACCCCCTTGCTGGTCATTGTTAATCAGAATAGGGGTGACCCTACGGGAGCAAAATAGTTCCTTAAAATAAAGGTCATTGGTTGCTGGGTTTTCAATTTGATGACAGAAGAAACGCAAGCCTACTCCACAGAGACATTTGGTGCACTATGCAGAAGCCATGGCGCCCAAACACAAGGGACAAGGGTTGATTCTTGACGCAAAGCATCCGTTCATGTGGAAGTGTTGACTTAATCCCTCCAAACAAGTGCTGGTGAGGAGGAGGGACTGTCTCATCAAGTGACAACACACCCACACAAGGAGGAAGCACCACAGGCTCAACAACTGAGAGAGACCATCCTGCATTTGCTTGGGATAGAGCGGGGTGGGAGTCTCACCCCAGCTGGCTGCAAGAGGCCTGCAAGCAAAGGGGTCCAAGTTGCTACCACCCCCTCCCCACACGCCTCTCTTAATGCAAGTGCATAGATACACCTTCCATCAAAAATATCAGCTTTAAAGTTGTCTGGCACTAATGAACACTCTTGGTTCAGTTATCTGGTATAGTTATACAGTAATTGGACTGAGGTGCTTCTGACACCAATAAACAAGGCCCTCAAGAAAGCAACCCAGAGATTATGTCTGAGGTGATTTTGCGACACGCAGATCAAGTTAGTGGCTTGTTCTGATGCTTATTCGAGTCTCAAGGGAATTGGATAAAAGGCTAAATTTGCTGCAACAGGATGGAGAAGGGATTCTCGATGGAATGGCGGTGCTGCAAAGCCAAGTTCAGTTCCCCCCCCTTCCTCCAAGTAAGTTAATAGAGTGACAAATGTGTGAACTTGCACGTGCAGCTCAGCTGGGGAATTTAGCTTCATCATTCCAAACATTGCTACGGATTCTATGCCTGTTCACTTCTTTGAATCTCTCCCGCCTTACAATTCCAGCCAAGCCCAGCTGCCTCCCTTTTAATCTGCACTCTCAGACCTTGACAACTAGTACTATTGTTGGCATTCCTGAGGAACTCAAGTAGGGGGAATGTTTGATGTGAACCCCCCCCCAGCCCCTCCTCTAGACTAAGGCTGAGTAGATCAGACCAATGTCCATTTCAACCAGTAAGTGGAGACACAGGCTGGTTTTTGGGAGCCCCTGCGACCATCCTATAGATGGCTCCTCTCTCTGTTTTGGCTCGTATCTGGGGTACAGTCCATCCGCCCAAAGTTTCTGCTAAGTCCCCTGTAAACTTGCCTAGTGATAAAACTAGGGGCCAAGTACAGCTCTGGCGCAAGTCTTCAGGCTCAAACTATAAGGCAGTTGAAATGGAACCATCAGGCATGTGCTCCTCTACATTCTACGCTTACAATGCTGCATTTTGCCTCTCTGCCTGTGCCTGATTTTTTTACATTAAACTTTTGTATGCCCTCTGAAATATATTCTAGATAGTAAGGGTGAAGGGAGCTGCCCTAAGAACATCCAATCTCACTTGATTTCGGAAGATAATAATTCACTGTCATTGTGTGTATCTACACCATATACACATAAAATGTAATTCAGACACCCAGAGACCAGATTCAACACGCACGCACACACACACACACACACACACACACACACACACACCTAAAAAGTTCCCAAACACTCTCACACACATTAAATAAAACCTCAACGCACACACACACAAAACCCCCGAACACTTCCCCCCCACACCAAAAACAAAAACAAAAAACAAGCATCTACACAACGGGCTGGGTAGTACTGTCCAAGTGCTCACTGCTGGTGGTCCTTAAGTTCATTATTAAATGCAATTATAGCTCTGGTCTGAGTTTTAATTGTTCTGTATCTTCTGCCAGAAGGCAACAGTTCGAAGAAATTATGAACAGGATGAGTAGAGTCTCTTAGAATGTTGATAAGCAGGGTAGGGCCTGGCTAGTACTTGGATGGGAGATCACCGGGGAATACCAGGTGCTGTAGGCGCCTGGAGCAGGAACTGTCAAGCCACTCCAGTATTACTGCCAAAACTCCATGGACATGGAGTCATGAAGAGTCGGGTCACAACTATAACTACACAACACACAAGGGTGAATGGAACCACAAGGGGGAGCTACAGGATGTCATTATTTTCAAGGGTTGCGCCCTGTTCCTCCCCTCCTCTGTCACGAAAGTGCTGCATGCCTAACAGAAGAACAGAAGAGCTGTTCTCAAGGTGAGATATTTAAGGTGAAAAAATATATATAAAGGACAAATACATGGCGGCACATTAAAGACTTTTATATTTTTTTTAATGTGAGCTTTCATGGACAAGCCAACTTCAAGTACATACAGTTAGTCTTCAAGGTGCCACCATGATTTTGTCTTTTTTTTAACTCATTTTAATTTTCATCTATAATCCTTGCATAGGCTCACATGGTTACCCCTTCTGCAGTTGCGATATTCAAGGAGTGATTTTACCAGTTCTATCCTCCGTCAGTTTCCACAGCTGAAAAAAGATTAGAGCCCCGTTCTCCACTGTCCCAGCCAGTCACTCAACCCACTGTGCCACACTGAAAATCTTTTGAGGCAGTCTGAACTGGAAGACCTGTCGTTTATTTATCTGGCTCCTGCAGGATCCAGTCACAGGGAGGGCTTGCAAGCTTAGCAGTAGCGTGCAAGGTCCCAGATTCAATACTAGGTGTCTCCAGTTAGATTACGGTAGTGAGAAGGCAGGCAAGCAGGGAAGGTCCTTGATTACTGGGCCAGGCAGCTTTACAGTCTTGTCAAATTTTAAGGTGGGATTATTTGTTCAGAAGTGGTGAGAAACCCAAAGCATTATGTAGGAGGGCTCCTTGGCCCAGGTGATCAAGCGCACTGCAGACTGGTACCATTTTCTAAATTGTCAGTTTTGATAAGACAGAAGGATGCTGACGAACACAGGTGAGAAAGCAGGTGTAGAATAAGGCAGTCATCTGATCTACCCATCTCAACTCCCCTCCCCTGCCTACCAGGAATCTGAAATGAATACAAGACTCACAAGCTGAAGGACAACGTGTTTTGTTTTTTTTATTGCTACCAGAAGGCTTTTTTCAGTACGACCGGTGAACGCAGTACCTTCCAAAGGGCCGTGAAGAGAGCTTTTAAAAACAACAAGGGATTCTACCGAGAAGCACAGCGCTGAACATTAAAGTATAAAGGGTGTGGAGGTTTCTTGCCTTGGCTTCAGATTGAAAAGTTACATAAAAAGAAAAGTGGGGGGGGGAGAACTTTGCTGATCATTTACAAAGTAGAAACTCAATACTACAAAAGCACTCCAGGACCCAGACACAAGCACCATCAATATCCGATAAGAGCCAGTTTGGTTTCATCTGTGCTCAGTGAATGTATGCACTCTGTGTGTGTGTGTGTGTGTGTGTGTGTGTGTGTGTGTGTGTGTGTGTGTGTGTGTGTGTGTGTGTGTGTGTGTGTGTGTGTGTGTGTGTGTGTGTGTGTGTGTGTGTGTGTGTGTGTCCGTCCATCCTTGTGGCTTGATCAGCCTAATGGCAGTCACAGAGATTTCTTCCACTTAAATTTTAAATTTTAACTGCCTAGAACAAAACACCAGACTTCCAATAAATTGCTGGGTGTCCATTTGCTCTGGCCATTTTTTAAGTGCAGAACAGTTTGCAAACACCCCCTTTTAACTCACTAAAAATTTTAAATGCAAATCTAGTTATAGATAATCACATTTCAAATATCAAAGTGCTAAAAGACAGGACACAACAGAAGGACAAAGCGGGGCTTCTATTCTCTTTGAAAATTGCCAAAATACAGAATGCCATGCACTAGGGAGTCTGGAAAGCTATAAAAAAATTGGAAGGTTCAGTCAAGGGAGTTCTCAGAAAGAAGCAAATTCAGAATGACAGATGGCCAGAAATTTGAAACAGGGTTTCACATACTCAATGTGAAGTCTCGAACACTGCAGATGGGGTTACAACACAACAAGCCGACAGAAACAATGAAACAGACATCATTAGGAAAACAATTTTTTGCTACTTTTTTGGTTGGTTTTGGGGACTTTTTCAAAGGTTTTATACTTTTTTTGTTCATTTTTAAGTACTTAAATCATAGTTGAACTATAATTAGCCGCAAAAAAAAAAGTGAGAAGGGAGATTATTTTAAAAGGATAACGCAACTCCTTCCCATAACCCTGTAAGGTACAGCCTTCATTCTGCCAGCCAAAAGAAGCCAGTTGTTGTCCAGTGTTGTGTATATGCAGCGTAGCGTGTTCGGCGCTACGCTGGTATACAGCTACATGACAGAAACGGGCTGCAGTGGAGGACAGGCAGAAACGCTTCCGCCCTGCCGCGATACATCAGCGCTACAGGCAGAAATAGCTTTGCCTTCGAGGGCCACCCCTTCCGGCGGCGCATTCTCCTCGTTGTACAGGCGCTTGATCCCGTCGTAGAAGTCGTCCACCTCCATCTCTTCCACTTTGCGCTTCGCAGTCGCCTGTTTGCACCGACTGGGAGCCGCCCGCCGCCGCCGCCGGCAGAGCGCAGGGGCGCCACCTTGGGTTGGCACTTCTGGTTTGCAGTTGTCCTTCGAGTCTGGGCCTGGGATAGAGGAGGGATGGAAGCGGAAGGTCCCCCCCGCCTGACAGGTCACCAGGTTGTGCTTGAGGGGACTGTAGACGTACACCGAGTTGGGCAGCAGAGAAGGCTGGAGGGTGGAAAGGTGCTGTGCCGTCAGCTCCCGGCAGTGAATTAACTGGGAGCTGTCCATCTGGAAAGAGGGAGAAAGAAGCAGAGGCCAGCGCGTCATCGAGAAGTGGCCTGCTACAGAACCCCATTAGGGGGAAAGCCTACTCGGCATTGCTTTTGCAGAATCAGACAAACTGGTGCAGCACCAACCCTTATCTATCTATCTATCTATCTATCTATCTATCTATCTATCTATCTATCTATCTATCTATCTATCTATCTATCAAATTTATATACCACTTCATCTAGCTACACAGCTACTCAGTTTCTATCTATCTATCTATCTATCTATCTATCTATCTATCTATCTATCTATCTATCTATCTATCTATCAAATTTATATACCACTTCATCTAGCTACACAGCTACTCTGGGCGGTTTCTATCTATCTATCTATCTATCTATCTATCTATCTATCTATCTATCAAATTTATATACCACTTCATCTAGCTACACAGCTACTCTGGGCGGTTTCTATCTATCTATCTATCTATCTATCTATCTATCTATCTATCTATCTATCTATCTATCTATCTATCAAATTTATATACCACTTCATCTAGCTACACAGCTACTCTGGGCGGTTTCTATCTATCTATCTATCTATCTATCTATCTATCTATCTATCTATCTATCTATCTATCTATCTATCTATCTATCTATCTATCTATCTATCAAATTTATATACCACTTCATCTAGCTACACAGCTACTCTGGGCGGTTTCTATCTATCTATCTATCTATCTATCTATCTATCTCTATCTATCTATCTATCTATCTATCTATCTATCTATCTATCTATCTATCTATCAAATTTATATACCACTTCACCTAGCTACACAGCTACTCTGGTGGTTTCTATCTATCTATCTATCTATCTATCTATCTATCTATCTATCTATCTATCTATCTATCTATCTATCTATCTATCTATCTATCAAATTTATATACCACTTCATCTAGCTACACAGCTACTCTGGTTTTATCTATCTATCTATCTATCTATCTATCTATCTATCTATCTATCTATCTATCTATCTATCTATCTATCTATCTATCTATCTATCTATCTATCTATCTATCTATCAAATTTATATACCACTTCTAGCTACACAGCTACTCTGGGCAGTTTCTATCTATCTATCTATCTATCTATCTATCTATCTATCTATCTATCTATCTATCTATCTATCTATCTATCTATCTATCTATCTATCTATCTATCTATCTATCTATCTATCAAATTTATATACCACTCTATCTAGCTACACAGCTACTCTGGGCGGTTTCTATCTATCTATCTATCTATCTATCTATCTATCTATCTATCTATCTATCTATCTATCTATCTATCTATCTATCTATCAAATTTATATACCACTTTATCTAGCTACACAGCTACTCTGGGTGGTTTCTATCTATCTATCTGTCTGTCTGTCTGTATGTATGTATGTATGTATGTATGTCTAGCTATCAAATTTATATACCACTTCATCTAGCTACACAGCTACTCTGGGCGGTTTATAAAACTGAACAGAAATCAAACCCATAAACAACACAACACAACACAACAGATAAGCACAAATAAGTAAAAACATAATATCTAGTAAACAATATATATCACAAGCATTGAACAGGAGCAAGATGGGCTACTGATAAAACAAAATAAAATACGTAATAGCAATCATTAGTAGAACAGATTAATATCCAGGGAAAGCCTTTTTAAATAGCCACGTCTTTAGATGCTTCTTAAAGACTGGGAGGGAAGGTGCCAGGCAGATCTCAAGAGGAAGTTGTTTCCAGAGCCAAGGGGCCACCACTGAAAAAGCCCAATTTCTGATCAAAGATTTACGGGCCTCCTTCAGCAACGGCACCCTCAAAACGCCCTCCTGCCTGAGATGATTGGGTGTTAGGGGCAGTATTTTGCAGTAGGAGCTCTTCTGCCAAGTAGCAAGGTCCTTAACTGTTTAGGGCTTTGTTTGTCAGCATTAAGTCTTTGAAATCAATGAAGAAGTGAATCAGCAGCCAGTGCAGTGCGGCCTTATGTTATTCTCTCTTTTTACATCTGGACTGGAAACATCAGTTTATTAGGATACTATACCCTAATATAGAGACATACAGGTGTTACACATTTTATTCTTTAAGACCTAAAGCTGACCTTATGCTTACATTCCTCTCATCTCTGTGGTTCTCCATGCTGCCCCAAATTTGAAAGATGCAGCGCTTCTCTTCTACAGAAGCACCCTGTTGGACTTTGGCCTCAATACTCTCTGAGTCAATTTTAATATAAGCAGAAAACACTGGGGCGACTTCTTTTTCTCACAGGCAACTAGGCTATTGGCCTATCCTAGCTATGAAGACCCCCCCACTAGCTCAACCTTTCTCCAGGTAAGCACAATTTAGGTGTCTTTGTTTGGCAAATGGAATTTCCAGAATGGAGAATTCTGGGGGTTTTATTATTAAAAAAAATTGCCCCTCAGATGTCCATGTCTACAGGTCTGATACACCATAACAGACTTTGGAAATTTTAAGTTTTGGACTTAACACGTGGGATTCCTCAGTGAGGGCTACGTTCTCCATCTCAGTTTGGCAGGAAATCCACCCCCAAAAAAAAGACTGGCTCTTGTCTTGCCAGATCAAGGTATTAATTCACTCAGCACAGAACCCCTTTTTCTCCACCCCCCCCCCCAAAATGATGCTGTGTCTGCTACAGAATGTCATGTCCCTTTCAAACCAGCTTCTGAGATCTACCTGTGCCTTCTGGAGGAGTTCGATGATGAGGGCGAGCCAATCGGGGATCAGTTTCTCCACTTCCAAGCTGACAATGGCCAATGCCAGCATGGAACCCTTGAACTGAAGGAGCTGGTAGCAGGCTAGACAGTGGAGAAGCTGCTTGGTGAGCAGAGCCACATGCTGAGATGGGTTCATCCTGGGTAGGGTGGTCAGCAGTTGAGGCCTGGTGGACAAGGCAACTGCATGGAACTAGATTTGAGGGGAGGGGTGTAGGGGAGACAGAACATGAACATTTATCCACTGTCTGAAAAAATATTAAAAATATTAAAAGAGGCATCCTAGAAATATACATTTCTCAAGATAAAGTTACCAGAACCGGCCACTAGAAGGAGCCAGAGGCTATGTATTGTGTTTGCTAAAATCCATGTTTTTCAGCTTACACGTGTATGTGTGTGTGGGAGGGTGAATAATAAATTTGAATATACATGTTGAAAACTTTGGTATGAAAGCATCCAGTAACATCTCCCTTTATCCAGGCATGATACCCAGACCCTTCCCACGGGGTACCCTTTTGTCCTTTCCCTGCCCCCACCCCAACAACCTGGGAAATATGAGAAATGCCTCTCTCCAGTATATTTACAATATAGAGGAAATCCAGCGGAGTGGCCATATGAAGATCCCAGTTCAATTTATCCAGAATGATCTTCTCCATCCTGCAAATTTCAGCTGGAGAGCAGCCACAAAAGCTGTCCCTGGCCAAGATCTTCAGGGCAGGAATCCTCTGTGAAGTCAAAGCAGAAAAGCTCAGCAGAAGAATGGCATTTTGGTCTGCACTTTTAAAAAAGCAACACACACACACACACACACACATTAGAGTTCAGAGTAGCTCCCATGCAGGCTCATAAGCTAGCTAACTCTGTACTGAATGGACTGCACTCTGGTAGACCTCTGGGACCCACTGTGCTAGACCACTGGCAGTCATTATCAAACGGTAGAGTATGCAAGTCTCGTTGGAACAAAGTAAGTGCATCCCTAGATTCAAATCTGCTCAGCCAATGGAGCACCTTAAGTGGTCCTGGTACAGTGACCTCTGTTCACAGACACAGTCTCAACCTCGGTTCACAGATACAGTCCCGTTGAGGATAACTGAAAATCTTCAAGAAAAGTTTCAACAGGTTTCAAGATTTTGCCAACAGCTACTCTTTTCAAACAACACCTCTACTAGTGGGGTTAGCTCATCTCTGCTACCAAAAAAAGAGAGTGAAGAGGTTGTGGAGGGATCTTTCTGTAAATCAATAACCCATGAAGAGGAAGCACAAAAGAAATGGAAAATCCCATTATGTGGTGGCCATCTTCTAGCACAGCGTCAACCAACACCAAAGGAGGGTTTCAAAAGGGTTGGCATGGAAGGAGGTGGGCACCATTCCACCTGGAAGACCAATAACATTCCCAGTTATGACCTGGCAAGAAGCAGTGATGAGGATGTTAACTGGAGGTTTCTGAGATGAACACGCCATTTAATGAATTGTGCGGCACACGTACCTCATCTTCCTCAATGGTCTTGGTGGCAAGGAAGAAGCAGCTGATCGCGATACAATTCAGGTACTTTGGACGGGCCTACAAGGTAAGGAAGAGAAAGGGTTAATGGCAGTGTAACCTAGATGCCAGCTTCTGATGACCACCAGAGCTTGGGAAAGTAACCTTTTTAAAAAGTGTGTGTGTGTGTGTGTGTGTGTGTGTGTGTGTGTGTGTGTGTGAGAGAGAGAGAGAGAGAGAGAGAGAGAGAGAGAGATGAGAGAGGGAAATATCCAGTATAAAAAGAAAACAAGTCCACGACAGCCATCAACCACAATTGGCACCTCGATAGCTAAACTTCAAATACACAATGCCAAATTTGTTGTTGTTGTTCAGTCGTGTCCAACTCTTCGTGACCCCATGGACCAGAGCTCGCCAGGCCTTCCTGTCTTCCACTTCCTCCCAGAGCTTGATCAAATCCATGTTGGTTGCATCGATGACACCATCCAACCATCTCATTCTCGGCCATCCTCTTTTCCTTCTGCCCAGTGCCAAATATCTGAGGCCAATTGCATACACAGTTTTGAGTTGGGTTGTCCACCTGTCCAATCTCATGTTGTTGAACTTTTTGTACAACCTGGCCATGTCTAAGCAAGACAGCACGTACCACTTGTATGGTCTCTAATTTAAAAAAAAAAACACCATCACAAAAGGCTCGAACAAAAATCTTAACTCCGAAGACAAGAAACCACCAGTGCTGGATGGAAGAGAGAACCCATTCTTTCCTGCCCATCTCATGTGGCGCAAATAGTAAACAAAGGAACATGCTAGCATAAAAAAGGGCAGACTCCTTTGCAAGGCCACAGCGCCTGACACAGGAAGAGGTGGATCTGCCACATATGAAGTCCGTATCTGACTGGTTGCAGGTGGCTGACCCAGCAGCATCCCCGTGTCCTGCAGAAGCGTCATTAGGAGCAGGCAAGGGTTTGAAAAATGCAGGAAACCACTTCCAGGACGGGGTGTTTGAGAAAAGGGATTGAGCGGGGAATGTCCAGCTGCAGGCCACTCTGATGGGATTAAAGAGAACTAAGGAGGCGAAATGACATTCACCGGCCGACCTTTGGCCAGTCACGCACTGCTGGCTGGCTCGACTTTGGAGGGTTGCCGTGAGGATAAGCCAAGAAGGGGAGGCATGGGCACCACCTCGACCTGACCTCGTTGAGGGAAATGTGGAACATAAATCTACACCGTAAATCATAGAATCATAGAGTTGGAAGAGACCTCAAGGGCCATCCAGCCCAACCCGCTGCCATGCAGGAACCCCCATCATAATAAAAATCATAATAAAGGAACAGAATGGCCTCTTGGGGAAACCCCCTTTTATTCAGGCCATCTAAGTCAGTGGTGGATATTTATGAAGCAGCAGCTTCCCAGAGTCTTCTCCAGACAAGAGTACCAGTCTGGCCTGACCCGTTTCTGAAATCCCTGAACTGAAGGTGCCGGGACGCCAGCATGAAACCTTTGCACGCAAAGCATGTGCGTGTCTCCCCTCTTATGAGCGCAGGAACATGGAAGGGCACTCACCCCCCTCCAGCATGGTGGGAAAACCAGAAAATAGAGTCAGAGCAGCAAGTACCACCCCCCCACGAAAGAGCAGTGCCTCTAAGTCTAAAATGTAAACATGGAGGTTCAACTGCTCCCACTGGCACTGGTCTATTTCTGTTGAAGTTCAGCCCTAATGGAAAACGCAGGGGAAGAGGGAAGGGCTTGCAGAAACACTTCCGAGGACCACAGCCATTTCGAGTAAGCAAAGCTCAGTCTTTTAGCCCGATACCATCTGGAGATTAATTTTGGCCAGATGGTCAAATCGGGAATTGACGGTGCACAGCGCTGCAAAAACCAACCCAGTTTCTTTCTGTTTTTTTTTTTAAAGGCAAATTTCAGAGTCCAACAACTTCGAGCGGTTTACATTTCTGTGACAATTTCCACTCACAAAAAAGTGGCAGAGAGAGGAAGAAAATAAAGTAGCTTTCATAATATACTCTCAGCAAGGGGTATCACACAGGCTCATACAATTATGAGTGTTGTTTAGAAAAGAAAGGAAGCTATAACTAATGTTGGGTTCAAATTACCATATTTTTTTCATCTGTAAGACGCCCTCATGTCTAAGACAACTACTTGCAGACACAAAGTATGGACAGTTTCACAACTACATGGTTCTCACCTTGGCTTCCTTCCACTGCATAAGATGACCCTCGTTTTTAGACAAAAATATAGTCTTATTTGTGCCACTTTGTGCAAAACTTTCTGCAGGGCACTGTAGGGGCTGCATGTCCCGTTCCCCCCCATGCCACACCATTCCGTGGTGTGCTGCAAGGGTCCTCTTTCTATGGTAGCGCTCAGGTCTGCACAGGAGTTTGGCATTAATTGGTATCTCTTTCTGGGTGAGAGGAAATATGTTCAGTTTCTCCAGTTCTTGATCACCCAGTCCTAATAGGGACCATGGCATATTTTGAAGGGGGCCGCAGACTGGAAACTATTCTTCACACACCACCTTAGAAGATTCATTATGCAACTCAAACAATCCTGATTTGGCCTACAGTAGGACAACACCCCGTATCCACTAATTCATTATCCACTTATTCGGTTATCCAGGGTTGGCGGGGGGGGGGGAATTAAGTAATTCAGCAGCCACAAAGCAAGCTATTGTCACAAACAGCAGCTGTAAAGCAAGCTACAGTAGGACTCTCCGCGGATACAGAAACCCACGGATAACAGCTAACACTCTTATCTGGGTTGGCAGTGGTGATGAGGAGGAGACGTGGAAGGAGGTGGCAGTGCTGGCCCGGAAAGGGGTAAAAGAGAAGCCTTCCCCCTCCCAGCCCACACCCCCCGTCCACCCTTGCCCTTACCTCCAAGGCAGGAGAAGGCACCCACGCCGCAACGCTCACCCGGAGCTGCAGATGCCTGGCAGGAAGTGTGGGCGCCTCTTCCGCCACCGCCGGATGTTCCGGGTGAGCGGTGTGGCATGGGTGCTTCTTCCACCGCCGCCCCGATGCTCTGAGACAGCAGCACGGCGTGGGCGCCTCTTCCGCCGCAACCCCGATGTCCTCCACCCCTCCGGAGGGTGCCTGGCTGGTAAAAGAGTTGCTGTACTACAACTCCCATCAGCCAAAGCCAGCAATGCCAAGGGTGAAGAATGCTAGGAGTGGAGAGTCCAGCAATGCTTGGAGGGCTGCATATTGACCCATTTTAGGTTCTCCAATAAATGTTATTAAATTTATATTGCATTAAGAGTCATCCCACCAAATGCTAGGGCATATGCCAACAATACAGTCCTATGCATGCTTACACCAAAGTAAGCCCCACTGAGTTCAATAGGGTTTACTCTTGGGAAAACAGGCAGTCTTGCAATCCTAGCTCAGTGTTCTATTCACTCTGGTGAGCAATGAACGAACTTTCCTCTCTCTTCCGATCCCATCATTTCAAGACTCGAACAAGGTCAATAGAGGACAGGCAGCAAGAACATAGCTGGCTTTTAAAGAGGCAAGGAACATGTTCTTCTAGGCAGGCATCAATTTTTAAAAACAAATTAAAGCCTTTTTCTTGATAGCAGAAACACAAATTGTCAAATTATATCTGGGATTCTATTCTAAACAGCAGGCTTAATTCTAAACAGCAGGCTTAATTCATTTTATCGCGCAGCGTCGGAAAGTTCCATTACCTAACCCTTGACCAAGCTGCGTGTCCCCAGGAATATAACATTTAGTATTCTATTTTAAAAAACCAAACAACAATATCTTTTAAAATAGCCTTTTGCACTATAACATTAACCCGCTCACACATGTCCGTTCCCCAAGGTCATGTCTTCTTGCATTATTCACACTGAACTACACATGGCAGACATTGTAATCAACAGTTGTTTTGGGGGTGGGCAGGGTGAAGCATTATGTTACAGTAGGACCCCAGTATCCGCTGGGGATTGGTTCCAAGCCTTCCTGTGGAGAATGAAAACCATGGATAAGACAGAACACCAAAATGTCCCCAAAATGGCTGTTTTGTGATAGTAACTTGCTTTACAGCTGCTGTTTTGCAACAGTAGCTTGCTTTACAGCTGCTGTTCATGATGGTAGCTTGCTTTATGGCTGCTGTTTTATGACAGTAGCTTGCTTTACAGCTGCTCTTTGTGACAGTAGCTTGCTTTGCAGCTGCTAAATTATTTATTTTTCCTTTGCCAACCGTGGATAACTGAATCAGTGGATAATGAATCAGTGGATACGGGGGTCCTACTGTATTTCTCATCCGCTGTGAGTCCTAGAAGCAGATGTGACCTTCTGGTTTATGGGAACCTGGAGCTGTTCATGGGGGTACGAGTGTACAGGACAGAGTGAGATCCATGTTGGACTCAGGGAAACACATGAGACTGTAAATCAAACTCTTCTCTTAATCATTACTTTAATCTGACTGCTAATCCTCAATAATTTGGGATTCCTATGGAGCCAGAAAATACTCCAAAATTCACTTGGTGCAATGCTGTACATCCAGTTGGATGAGGGTTTCTCTATTTTATTTCTCAAGAGGAGTCTCCTATAGTTGAGAAATCCATTATAGGTGAAGACAGAGGGAACATAATAGAAAATGCTTGTTTTTGACCTGGCCAACAAAATATGGAAAAAGCAAGTGCATAACTGCCTCTTGATTTTACTCTTGCATAACACACTTTCTCCTTTAGTGCTCTGTCTCTCTGCTAAGTATTTTATCTGAAGCTCTACTCTGAGTGCCTGTGGACAAACCTTTGAAAGTTGCTTCCAAGAACAATGAATTTAAACACGCTGAAGCCATCCATATAGTAGAGGCTACCAACGGTTTTTTTCCAGATCACAACCCCCAGAACTCTGAATGATACTTAGACATGCAGTTTAAAAAAACCAAGAATTTTTCCAAGCATGTTTGTTCACTAAGCAATGGCATTGTGGATCCCAGATCACTGTCTGATCACTGTTCTCTTAGGGTTTCGATATAGCATTATATTCATTCTTTTTAAAGTAACATTTCCAGCTCTGCCGTTAATGGTCCAGCAGGTGGGAAAAGAAAGGAAATGTTGGTGATTGTACCTCAATTGTGGGGTGTCCCTTCCAGGAATGCCTGTGTTATATGATGCAGAAAGATCCCCACTGTTGTTAAGAACTTCAGGCAAAAAATAAAAGAAAAACAAAACAAAAGACAAAATATGTGGCACCTTAAAGACTAACTTTCATATTTTAATGTAACGTTTCGTGGACACATCCACTTCTTCAGACATATAGCAGCAGAATGAGGTGTGCAATATAATATGTGATGGGATACACATTTCATACCAGATATTCATTAGCTGTAGTATATAGAGGGGGTGGATAGGGGAGGGGGAGAGGAGGAGAAGAGGAGGGGGAAGAAGAGGAGGGAGAGTTGATTATAGTAGAGATGGTGGAAAGGAGGATTAGGCTAGGGTCTGTAGACATGTATAGTTTTGTGGCTCTGAGGCCAGGTGTTAAGCAAGACTAAATGGCTAAAACTAAATGTATTTTTTCTCAGAGGCAGGTCAAAAAGAAAAAATAAAGAAGACAACACTTTTGAAGCCTCTTAAAGGCCATCTGCTATATTTTAATGTGAGCTTTCATGGAGAATTCTAAATAATCCACTTGCTCAAAGTAGATTATTTGGTTTTAGGCCAAGGGATTTTTGAATTCTCATGAAATTTTAGTATGGTTTGTTATTTGTTATTGGGGGCCCTGCTGCTTCTGAAAAATAAAACTCTAGAATCCAATCTGGGTAAGGACAGGTACTAATGCAATGCCGGAAATACCTCCCAGATAGTCACAATGCAGGCTAAGGAGAGGTGGCCGGGGCTGGGGTGGGGGGGAATTCCTGCTTTATGCACCTGGCAAGAGGAAAAGATTTTGCTCCTGCAAAAGAGTGAAATCCAGGCAAGTGGCTTCTTCAGCATAGTTAAGCTGGACCTATAAATCCTTCCCAATATCCTAGCCGGTCAAGTATTTACCTTTACTGCTGCTAAAAACCTGTCCAAGAGATTGACGGCCAAGGCAAGTGTTTCTGGATAAAGGTGGAACTGGCACTTGAGTTTGGCCAACCACCGGATCACTTCGTCCCGTTGGGTTGGAGAAATGCCTGCATCCTGTGGAGGAGAAATGCAAAAGAGTTGGTTCCGGGAGAGGAGGAGGAGGAGGAGGACCAAATGTGAATGCCAGGTGACTTCAGCCATGCTCACCCTCCCCACTTCCACCCACCCGCATGGGAAAGCACCACCAAGTACACAGAATTTAAAGGCAATCCAAGGATGTTTTCAAACTGGGTAGAACTCCAGCGTGTGAAGAACGTCCAAGGAGGAATTAGCATGCAACCGCTGTGGAGATGCTCATTAGAGATGGTCACACACATTTCATTTTTATGCGTCTACTGCCAACTCAAAGTATTTCTCAAGACAAACTGAAACACATTTAAAATGAGATAAAGCAGGCCTCACTTAAGGGCTGTGTTGTCTAACACTCACTTTGAGAAACAGGAAGGCCATAAGTAGAATATTAAGGCCATGGACGTCTCAAGCTCTCCTGACGTAGGCTAAAATGTGGAGTAATCCTAGGGCTCAGAAAAAAACTACTTTTTTGGACTACATCTCCCACAACCCTTCAGCCAGAATCCTTTAGCCAGTACAGATTCAAGGACGCAAGTTCAAAAAGCTCACATATTATACCCATTTTTATGTTTTACCAGTGGCCTATAAAGGTATCACCTATTTTTTTGGAGTTTTTAAATGTTTCTTTTCAAAGCTCTCTAAGCCTTTACTGCCATCCTGAAGTCCAGTTCCTATTCTGCTTCATAGAGCTGCAAAAAGGACAATTGTTACCTGCATTTCAATTAACACTTACTTTGCGGTCTATGCTTGTTGCAGTAAGATGCAGCCAGTGACTATGCACTGACATGCATGTAAGGACTGCATGCTAGTCCTTAAAAGTACAGTGGTACCTTATATAAAGGAATTAGTTCGTTCCAAATGAAATTATGTTAAGCAAATTTTCCTTTATACAAATCCCCATAGGAATGCATTGAAAATGGAGTAATCCCATTTTTATGTTGTACGGATTTTCCCCATAGGACATTATGTTAAGCAAATTTCCCTTATCTCTGGAATATTTTATGTTGTTCAAATTTTATGTTATACAAGGGTCCCCTGTAGTACTGTTTGAACGGAGGTTTTGTAATGTTTACCTCAAACAGGAGTTTGTTGCAAAGAACGTGCCCCTTCAGCTATTAAGGGACAGTAGGAATATCTGTACCACACTAAAATGCATTAATATGAGCATGACCCCATTGTAACGCCACAGGCTAGTGAGCCTCCCTCAACAGAGGTGGTGGGCTCCGGCATAGTCTATCTGCTACTTATCAGGCTGTGCTTTCCAAAGTACCGAGACAAATCAAAAAGCCTTCACCACCAAGGCCATAGCTAACGACCCATTCTTTTTTTGCATTGAATAATTTTATTGGGTTTTTAAGGAGGGAACAAAGGGAAGGGATATGGGAAAAAGGGGGTACAGTTTTTAAAATTTACATTGAATATGTCAAGCAAAGCAAAAAAGTGATTTAACATATTGGTAGATTGCCAAATATTATCACAGTCCTAATAGGTTTGTTACTTCTTGCCATCTTTTCCGAGAGATCTCATCATAGTCTCCTTTAAATAGCCGGAAAGTCTGTCGATTTCGATGCATTCTCTTATCTTTTCGTGGAGATTCTTCTCTGTTGGCACGTTTGGTTGTTTCCAGAATTTCGCATACAGTATCCTTGGAGCAACAATTACATGGTGAAGTACATATCTCTGATCATATGAAATATTTATGTCTACTATGTTTAATAAAAAAAAGTTCTGGTCTAAGCTCTATCTTAATTTTCAAATATCTTTCTAAAAATAGTTTTACCATTTTCCAATATGCCTTTGCCTCTTTACATGTCCACCACATATGATAAAAGGTACCACAATCATATTTACATTTCCAACATTTAGGTGAGCAATTATACATCTTAGATAATCGGTGTGGTGAGAGATGCCATCTATAAAACATCTTATAGCAATTTTCCTTAAAAGAAATAGATTTGAAGATTTTGACTGTATTCCACAGAGAGTCCCATTTACTTAGATGAATAGAGTAACCGAAGTTTTCTGCCCATCTTATCATAGTATCTTTAACCAGTGTATCAATCATTTTCTCATTTGACAAAATACTATAAAATTTACTAAGGAGCTTGGAGTCGCCAGAGGATAGTATTTTGTCAAGTGGAGTATCAATAGTCGTAAATCCCCCCTCTTTGGTAAGATCTTTGAAGTGTGAGTATATTTGTTGGTACTTCCACCAGTCTAAATTATAACCTTCTGATACTAATTTCCCTAGTGGTTTCAATGAAAGGTCAGCGTTCAGAAGGTGTCTATAAGTTAAAGCTTTTGGGGTTTCACTTGTATAGGGGCTAATGACCGCTCCCAGCGGAGATAACCACAGTGGTGCTTTGGAATAGAATTGTTTTTTAATCGATAACCATATTTTAACTAAGGCATTCCTTATCCAGTGCTTTTTAAAGAGGGTAGGTATATTACCCTTATACCACATATAATGATGCCAACCCTTATCTAGGCCATAACTCTCAAGCTGCAATATTCTTTTATTTGTCATCAAAATCCAGTCTTTAATCCAAGTCATGGCAGCATGTATATCTAGTATAACACTAGATTGGGCAGGGCAAAGCCACCAGTTTTGGTTCTATCCTGTAAATAAACATTTTTAATCCTTGCTTTTTTTCTTTTGCCATATAAATATACGTATACTTTTTCCAGGTCTATAATAATCTTAAAATTAGGTAATATAGGTAAAGATTGAAATAAAAAAAGCAGTTTAGGTAGAACATTCATTTTAACTGCTGCAATTCTGCCCATTAAGGATAACTGGAGTCTTGACCAAATTTCCAAGTCAGCTTTGATTGTTTTTATAGCATTAACATAGTTATCTTTATATAAAGAGTTACAACGGTTGGAAACAATGATACCCAGGTATTTTACCTTGCTAGCATGTTGAAAACCCAATTGGTTTACCAGTTTTTCGATCATGAATGAAGTCATATTTTTGGTAAGCAACAGTGTTTTTTCTCTGTTTACCTTTAATCCAGAGATTTTAGAGTAGGCCTCCAAAGTCTTTAGGAGTTCTAGAGAGGAGGTCTGAGGATTCTCCATAATAACCAACAAATCGTCTGCAAAGGCTTGTACCTTATAAACTTCTCCTTTGCTTTGTAGGCCTTGAATACCTGGAGTATTTCTTATGACATGAAGAAGTACCTCCAAGGTTAATATAAACAGGAGGGGAGAAAGAGGGCATCCTTGCCTGGTGCCTTTATGTATGTTGACTTTATCTGTAAGGTGGCCATTGACTACAAACCTAGTGTTTTGGGTGGAATAAATTTGTTCAATTGCTCGCAGCATTCTATGGCCACACTGTAGATAATCTAACTGAGATTTGAGTAAAGACCAGGATAGCTTTCTCAGCTAACGACCCATTCTTGATAGGTTTCAGCACCTTAGGCCATTGTTCACCTTAAGGCTAAGGATACTATTGTCTCCCTAACGAGCCTATTTAGGCCATTGTTCATCTTATGAGCCTAATTCAGGCCAGGGTGACAAGAGGTCAAAGCTGCCTATAAGATGGAGGATTTGCACTAGCTGTATTCAGACCGATGAAGCTGTTTGGATGAACAGCGAAATGTTTCTATCTCTCAAAAAAGAAGTCCAGTAGCCATGACTCAACTTCCAGGCTAGTGAGCCTTACTTTGCCCCACTGATTTTCACTGCAAAGATGCTCAACCCTGGTTGAATGCCAATGGAAGCCCAATGGATCTCCGTGTGTTCTCCATGTGTCCAAAGAATTTTTACAACACAGACTGAGAAACCCCCATCAATCCAGAGCCTCTTTGTTTGAGCCAGGGTTCTACAGTAGTCCCAAACATGGCTTCCGAATTGTTCTTGGACTACAACTCCCAGAAGCCTTCACCACTAGCTGTACTGGTCAAGATTTCTGGGAGCTGTAGTCCAAGAACGAACTAGGGGCACAAGGCTGGGAACCGCTTTTCCAGGGTTGTACTAGGTGAAACCAGAAGTGAGTCACACTTAAAGGGAAAAAAATCTCCTGGCAGTTAGGCAAAACACACACTTCTTTGTTTTTGTTTTGCTAAGCACCGTATGAAGAGAACACCTTGTGTTAAAGAAAAACTGTGCTCCAAGGTGTGACGCTCTCGTTTGAAATTTAAAAAACCCAAAAGGTTTTCTAGGGGGTGGAAAGAGTTACAAAAAACTGGCCTTGGGCCACACGATTCCCATCCCATTCTAGCGTTTCACCACATTCAATAATGTTTCCATGAAAAAAAAAAAAAGAACTACAAAATTGCTCTCAAATAACCCTAACAGAGTGGTATTCAACCTGCTCAAATGTAGTTCAGATAGCTTGGAAAAAGAAACCATGGCTCTTGTAAAAGCCAATTCATGACAGATGAGGGAGGTGCCTGTATATATTTCATTTGATGCCAGGGGCTATGCCCCTGGGTGCCATTAACCTCACTCAAAAAAAATGTCCATTATTTCTTTTTATCTGGGGTAACCGAGACCTTCCGGTCTGAGTGAGGCTGAGAAGAGCCGCAGCCTTTAGTTTAGCAGGAACAGCAACAGGGAGAAGCAGCAGGTAATTTATACAGTTGGGCTCCTCTATGAAGGGACAACTGTTCTCACTGCTAAAGTAATATTTTGGCACTTAAGAACTTTTTGTCCCAGTGCTCGCCCGATGCCCTGGCAGAGTTGAGCTCCTGCCTCTTCTTGCTACAGTTCCTCAAAGGTGATGTGTTAAGGGTGTAAGTGCAACTGGAAAGCCAAATCGCTTTGCTGTGATTTGAAATCACAGCCAGTGCTCACACAGGGGCTGTGGGTTAACTTGGGAGTTCAGCATACATACTCCAAAAGCATTCGTAATGTGCATTTCAGCCTTTCCTTCCTTCCTTCCTTCCTTCCTTCCTTCCTTCCTTCCTTCCTTCCTTCCTTCCTTCCTTCCTTCCTTCCTCTACTTCCACCTCAAACAATCCTTTTATAGGACATACAGTAATTATGGGAAATAATAATGAGGATCCAGCAATAAGGTGACAGTACGATCTAGTGATAATCTCATTTACGGTATGTAAGATTTTTTGAAAATGGAGGACAAACAAGGGAGAGGAAAGAATGTGTGCTGGTGGTGTTCTCCTGATCCTGACCTTCATGTCCCAACTGCTTCTATCACCAAAACACCATCTAGAAACATTCCCTGTCTTTACAAGAATGCATCACAACCAGCCACATGGAATCAAGCCCATTCAAGCTTGAAAAACTACAAGCTCCCCAGTAGTGTGTGGGGGGAGGGGGGAGTGCCACACTGGGAGCAAAAAATGGCTGGACCAATTCAAATTAGCCCTTGGGTCATATGATCAATAGAAAACACTTGGCATGTACTTGATTTATACGTGGAACAAATCCCATGGCATTTGACCATGTAGTCAAGGTAATTTGTTTTAATCAAGTAATACCTTGGGTTTAAGTGTTAACTTGGTTTAAGAGTGTTTTGAAAGACAAGCAAACATTTCTTCTAAATTTGTCTTGATCAACAAGCACGACAACAAGACAACAACAATTTTGCCTTGATCAACAAACAATGTCTTGCAATACAAGTAACTGGAGCAGGTCACATGAACACAAGTGGGCCAATGCTGGCTTTGCCCCTCCCCCTTTGATTGTGGGTGATTGTCTGGAATGTTCCATCTCAGGCAGCCTCCAAAGCAGAGGGAGGAGAGGAATGGAGTTTCCCTTGCACCAGCCAGGAATGTTTTCAAAGGGGAGTACAGGTTAGGGATTTGTTTTATTTTTCTTTAATTTGTTTTTAACATCCTTTCTTACTATTCAAACCATTTCTCATCATGGGGCAGCTAGTCAAGTGCGTATAGGGCTACAAATTGCAGATTCCGCAGCCAGGTACCTAGACCATGGTGTGGACGTGGCCTTCTACCCAACTTCTTTTGTGAGTTTTGGCATTTTGTGTGTACAGTATGTGGTCTATGGGGCTCCCGACACTAGCCCATTATGGGTCAGATTGTCAAACAGATCATAAAGGGCAAAAACATGCATTTTTTTAAAAAAATGCAATGAAAGGCTGAAAGAACCAGCAGCAATGACAAATATCAGGTTGCCATCAAAAGTGATATTCCCATTTCCCTCGGCTGTAACATGAAATTATGCCAATACTTGATGACAAGTCTTTTAGGATCTGTTGTGAATCTCCAATCACCACCCTGAGCCCTCAGAGGAAGAGAGGAATGCATATGCTGTAAACAAGCAACGTTAGGTGACCCATGTTATAATTAGATCACATAGTTAGAAAAATAAAGTACTGGCTGGGGTCCAGAGAGCTATTTCAGGTGTGCCACAGGACCTTGGCAGGGCAAGCTCCATACCACGAGGCAAACGGTTTTTGGGACTGCTCTCAACATCATAACTTTGGGTTATGGGCAGCATATAAGTTGAACAAATAAATAAATAAATAAATAAATAAATAAATAATAAATAAACTGCTGTTGAGACTTTGGGGGACTGCTGTTCAAGGAGTAAAAGCCCAGCACCAGTTTGACACACAGAATTTGTGGCATGGTTCTTTGGATCGAATGAGTATACACAACATCATTCACGACTTGACTAAAAGAGGAAGCTCATCTCATCTCCAGGAGTCAGCAATGGGACATATTTCAAGGCCAGGGGCCAACAGGACCAGCAGGAGAATCCTGGTCCAAATGCCATCAGCTGTGAGTTGGCCGGACATAGTTACCATACCCTGCCTGTCTTAATGCTGTCATACCTGCAATGACAGATTCTTCCTGGGCCAGGATTTGCCACAAGATGGGCAGCTTGTCTCCTGGAACCTAGTAACCGCCAATGTACAAGGCAGGAGGTCCTATCCTTACAAGTCTTCCTACTTATTATGAAGACGCTAAGGAAGAGCAGCCCTGTAATAGCAATATACTGTACAGGGTTTTTAAAAACAACAACAAAAATGGTGCCATCTAGTGGAAAAATGTGAATAAGGGCAGCATAAGGGTTCCAAGTAAAGGTTCCTTCATATTCATGTTGGAAAAAGCTAGAGGTTTTAAAAAACATAGTGGAAAAACGGACAATTCTGTTGCTCCTCAATACCAAGATGGGAGGCTGTTTGAAAACCCTCTGTTATGTCCTCTTACTATCCATGGTGGACGATGATGACACCAACAGTTTTAGGATGGTGAAGAGGGTGAGGAGAATGAGGATGGCGTGTCCACATAGCAGCTGTCGACACTTCACGATCAATCCTCTTTCCCAAGACAATCACATCAGTTCAACAGGATATGTTATCTCAGGTGAACATGATGGAGGAGGGTAAGGGCTCAGAGGCGATTATGGGAAGGAAGAGATGGAGGGAGAAGGAAGGGGGGGAAAGAGCAGGGGTAGAACGCTTCAGGCATGCATCTCATGAGCTCTCAGAGTAAGGGGGTTACTTCACGTCCGTTTTGTCTCTGTTAGTGTTGCGCTTAGGAGCAGTACAAAAAAATCTTACTTCACGTCCGTCACGCAACAGCCGAAATTTGTCTCGACCAAGCCCCCAGAGTTGGATCAGAGTGTGACAATACTGTACCTGGCGCTGGGTTGGGGTATTCTCTTGTCACGGTTTGTTCCCCGGTTCCTGTTCCGAGACAAGGGAGAGTGTGGTAACAACTGTCACGCAACCCTACATTTGTTTCTCTCAGAAAACGGTGACTTTTTTTTTTTTACTTTTCAGAAGTGAAATATCGAAAAAGAATTTTTAAGCCCCCCCCCCAAAAAAAAAAAAAAGGAGGGGAAAGGAAGCTAGACAAATTCAGTGTTTGTCGCAGTATAAGACCGTGAGGTAACACTTGTCACGAGACAAGTTATTACGACCATGGGAACACTGAAAAGGGACAAAACCACGTGATCGCGACCAACGCTGTCACGGTACAAAACTAGTCGTGGAACAAAGAAGGACGTGAAGTAACCACCTAGCTGCAGATCTTGGGCTTCTTGGGATTTGCGGCCTCTGGCCAGGCTGATGGAAACTGGGCCACATGACAGAATTGGAGCACCACACTTCCATTCCGGGTTCCCATCCTCCAGGCTAAAACAAAAACAAACAAGCCACGCCCATTTCAGACACACACAGCCGAGTCTGTTCTCGTCTCCCTTACGAGATATTTTTATTTAAGTTGCTGCTGAAACACTTCACTGGAAAGTTCCAACACACTGTGAATGGAAAAATTCCCTCCTAAGAAGGCTTTCTTCCCCTCCTCCTCTCCACATGTCAAAATTATATGCTGGGAAGGAAGGAAGGAAGGAGGAGGAGAAAAGGCTTTCAGGCTCAAAATACAGCCTTTGCTGCCACTTTTGTTAAAATATTCCATTCCGCTTCTACCTAGAGGCCTGGCTTCCTGAAATATTTACATTCAGCCGCCTGGCACTGCAGAGAGCTACTCCCCTTCAGGTGATTTCTAAAACTCGCTGAGCCAGAGAGTGAGCTGGCGCAATGAGATGCCAATCAAATCTGTACTCCTTAACCATCCAGGACCAGAGGTTTCTGAAATCCCTAGAAGGGGTGGTGGTGGTAGAAAAACAACATGGCTTGCAAAGGGAGAAGGAAGCAGCTGATGGGCTGCACCCTGCTGTTCTTGTTATTTTGTGCTGTCAAGATAAGAACATAAGAACATAAGAAGAGCTATCCTGGGTCAGGCTAAAAGCCCATCTAGTCCAGCTTCCTGTACCTCACAGTGGCCCCACCAAATGTCTGTCTGGGAGCACACGAGACTAAATATCTGTCTCCTGATACCACTCCCCTGCATCTGGCCCTCAAAGTACCCCGGTTTTAAGCCTGGAGATTACACATCTCCATCATGGTTTGTAACCTGTGATGGACTTTTCCTCCAGGAATCTGTCCAATCCCATTTTGAAGGCATCCAAGCCAGATGCCATCATCACATCCTGTGGCAAGGAGTTCCACAGACTAACACCACGCTGGGTATATTCAGTGGTGATTCCAGAACTCCTTGCCATGTCTTATGCTGACTTGAAATCTGACAACATAAAGAAGCACAACATAAAGAACCTACACTTGGACCACGTTTTGTGTTCTGTACAGGATGTTCCACACACAGATAATGATGAAGAACACAAAGAAGACACATGTATGACCTATATTGTACTGTATATGTGCCTTACACACACACACACACACACACACACACACACACACACACACACACACACACACACACACACACACACACACACACACACACACACACACTTTTACATCTTACAGCCTTCTCTGATGCAAGGACAGGTTGTACTGACAAACATAATATAAGATAGCACCAACATAATCTCATAGTTTGTGGTGGTGAGCAATGGTCAGTACACCCTGTCCTAAGTACATATTTTGGATAACAGATACTGTCCGTGTAAACATATAAGCAGATTCTAAAAATTATGTAAACGTTCAGGACGTTAGCCTTAACAGGGCCATACATTTTGGCTTTGCAGATGCAATGAGAAAATTCAAGAGGAAACTGCACCCCCTGTTTGGCATAAGAAAGTTTACCATTATCAACCACTGATCAGCTGCTGCTGGAAAAGAAAAGAGCTTTTCCTAACCATTCCTGATCGGGAAGGCGAAGAAATCCTAAGGCACAAGAGTATAAACTGCAGGCACTGATTTGGGCGGCATCATCCTCTAGGCTCCAGCTGGAGTCTAGCATGCCATTTGCATTAACAGCCACTGGCGACAAGGTTGATGCAATGGCCCAGCCTGCTTGTGGCTTATGAGTGCAGAGGGAGTGGGGAAACCTTCAGCCCTCAATATATTCAGGAGCTACTACTCCAATTATACTCTTTCCACTGGCGGTCTCTTTAGGGTTGTCAGAAAATGGAAGGCCAACTGTTAAGAACATAAGAAGTTGTCTTATACAGTACTTAGATCAGGGGTGGGGAACATTTGGCCCTCCAGATGTTTTGGAGCACAACTCTCACAGTCCTTTCTCAGTGGCAATACAGGCTTGGAATTCTTGGAGTTGGTGTCCAATACATCTGGAGGGCTGAAGGTTTTCTCCAATCCCTAACTTAGATGACTGATCCATCTACCCAGGGTCACTGCTGACACGGACCAGCATCTTCTCTCCAGAGTTTCAGGCAGGAATTTATCCCAGCATTACCCTGGAGAAATCAGGGACATAACTTGGATCCTTCCTTTTATTATTATTATTATTATTATTATTATTATTATTATTATTATTATTATTATTATTATTATTATTATTATTATTATTATTATTATTATTATTATTATTATTAGTGAAGTTTGCCTTCTTTCTCTCTCTTTGTAAAAAATTGTTATTTATACAAAATACTTTATCTATCTATCTATCTATCTATCACATACAAATTACAAAACAACAACAGTGTACTCCTCCACCATTGGGGCCATTCTTATTTTCTTTCCTTATCCACCCCTCCAGAACACAAGTACATATTCAATACCTCTATCCCAAATATCATAAAAGTTATTTCTTTTTAACTCTCCTTTCTTGATCTTTAAATTCCATGTCAATTTATCATTTAGAGCAATATTCCATATTTCGTCATACCATTCATCTAAATATAGTTCATGTTTGGATTCCCAATTTCTAGCTATTATTACTCTAGCCGCTGTCAATAAATTTGTAATCATGTCTCTAGTTTTAAAACCATAATTATTATCAGCAAATATTGACAACAAGGCAATTTTAGAATTGGGCTCTATATTCCTTTGTAATATATTACTTAATTCTTTAAAAATACATTTCCAAAATTTTTGAATCTTTTTGAATCCCACCACAAATGAAAAAATGCAAAAATGCACCAACTTGGATCCTTCTCTGTGTGAAGGAAATGCTCTACCATCAGGCTATGGCCCAACCCAGTCCTGGTGCACAGGGCATGGACATCCAAGGCTAAAAAGAATCAACTGTAAGCAATGGCCCCAGCCATTGTCTGGAAGCACCCTTGGTGCAATTATTTGAAAGAAGGGTCTTGGAAGCCAGGACTGCCCCATCTCTGCCGTCTTTCCAAAAACAGGCAAAGACCTTCCTCTTCAAGCAAGCTTTCCCAGAATGATGGACTACCTACTACAGTATGTGACTTTTACATGGATTACCATGAATGATTGCATTGGCTGATTTCACAAGAACACTAGTGTTTTCCATGTTAGTCGCCATCCCTCATAATGGATTTTCTTTTCTTTCTGCATGCTCTTTGTAGCTTTAATGTTGCCTTTTAACGTTCTAAGATGTCTCTTCTAATTCCCTGTTTGCAACTTAAATTACTGGTATGTCTTAAATGTTCTGGACTTTATATGGTCCCTCATTATTGTAAGCCACCTTGGGTCCTTTTCCAAGGAGAAAAATGGGGTAAAAATATTCTAAATAAATAATAGATAAATAAATAATATGTCTTAGAATTCTCTATCACACATAAAAATCAGTTATGATGAATTTGGAACACTACATAGGCCGGGCTGAGGGTAGGGGGAGAAGGGGAGATAAAGGAAGCCTTCAAGGTAGTGCAATTTGTAGAATAGCAGAATTCATCCTGTATATAAATCTAACGAGGTTTTTGAAGTGTCAATGTTTGCTTAAGGGATTATATTTTAAAAAAAAATGAAACAACAAAGAAAAGGATCCAGAAGGTGAGTTTTAAGGGGGAATAATGCACTAATGGAAAAAGCAAAAATCAGGCTCCTGCCTCACTCTACCTCCAACTGTGTGCCATATGACAGCGCACCACGTTCAGTTTGTTTGTTAGCTCTGCACTGGAGTCAGGTTGTGATAACAGTGTCAAATTAGTTCTCACCTGAGTAAAGGGCAATGACCGACTATGTGTGGCTCAAACGAGAGAATCAGCCATCACAAAAGAGAAGAAAGGCATGGACAAGACTCTAAGTATACCAATTTATATTTGAGGCCATAAATTGAGAAATCATTGATGTAATGGAACCAGAAGTACCATACATCTTACCATAGCATCAAAGGCTAAGACCACCTGATCTGTTTGCTAACCAAATGTTGAGCGTTGACGTGTAATTGACACACCCTTGCTCTCTTTATTTATGGTTCATTACATTCAAAACAGATTTTGTCATGAGGCTCCTTATATAACCATGCCTTCAAATACAACCCCCCTTTCGCTTTTTAACACAACTCCCAAAATACCCTAGATCTCCTAAACTTACAGTATTTTTTGTTTTCTGTCGTAGGAGATGTTATGAATTCTGCCGTGTCCCTTCAATTCAGCCTCTTTACATTTATGTACTTCATCTGACTTCTGATCGTTCAACCGTAATCCTGTTTTTCAAATGTTCTACTTTAATGGCTGTTGTGGGTTTTTTGGACTGTTTGGCTGTGTTTCGGAACCCAGCCATGAAAGCCTTCAAGAATACAGGTTTTTCTTTCACTTTTACCACTAATTATTCCATGTCATTACTGCTTTGTACCAGTAATATGGCGTCATCTGTGTATCTTAAATTATTGTAGTTGTTTCCCACCAATTTTCAAAGTTCCTTCACGTTAATCAACCCCAGCTTTTCATAATATATGCTTGCATAGAGACTTAAGAGAGAGGAATATAAACGCTAGGGCCAGACCAACTAACATGGGTCTGTCTTTTTTGAAAGGAGCTACTGCAGGCTAACACAATTCTCTTCCCTTGGAAGGATTATAGTTAACTGCTGTCTTGGAGGCCCTATGCATTGGGCCCGGCATTAGAGGAATCAGGAAATCTAGGATAATCATTGGTATTTCTGTACTGGTGGTAGTGACCTCTCTTTCCTGTTGTCACAAAGAAGGCACAGGAAATATGCCTGGGATCTGCGCCAGCGAAGCAGCTTTTTGCAGAGTCAATCTACAAACGCTGAGGAGGCTGCTGGGTCACGGATTTCCAGATTCATTCTCCAGTACCAAATAAATGTACACATTTTTTAAAAAAGGCATACACCTGGTTGTGGTGTATCAGAATTCTGAATCAGAACTACTTTCAACCAAGCAAGAAGGAAACCAACTAGAACACTGTCGGTGCTTTCTTTTCTGGCCTTTTGTTGTTCTCCATATACATCAATGGTTGTAAATTTATAAAGAACTGACCTAGTGGCAGATTTAGTGGTGGCAAACCTTTGGCACTCCAGATGTTTTGGACCATGACTCCCACAGTCCTTTGTCACTGGCAATACAGGCTTGGAATGCTGGGAGTTGTGGCCCAAAACATCTGGAGTGCCAAAGGTTCGCCACCAATCTAAGTCAAATATGTAAGCTTTCTAGATCCCCTCCAGCTTTCTTTAAGAAAATTGCAAGGATACTGTCAGCTCACTCATTGTTATTATTTTATTTATCTTTTTCATCAACAAATCATTGTTACATATCACAGATACCAAATAAAGCTAAAAGGTTCCAGTTGTCATTCATCATATTGTCTAATGCACTATTTCTTCTTTCAAACTAGTCATAAAATCTATTCCATGTCAAATAATACTCAGAGTCCTCTTTTTTCTTTAATTCTCATTGTCATTCTATCGATCTCAGCTGTCTAAACTTTTTTGTATATTCGCTTCTTTAGGTGTATTTTTTTCACATTTGAGACCATACAATTCTGGCTACAGTCTCTCTCTCTCTCTCTCTCTCTCTCTCTCTCTCTCTCTCTCTCTGTGTGTGTGTGTACACACACACACACACACACACACACACACACACACACACACACAGAGAGAGAGAGAGAGAGAGAGAGAGAGAGTATATTCACATTTTCTGGCATAATACCTAATAAAAACATTTCTGGTTTAAATTCTATATTCAGTTTTGTTATTTCTTTAAGCCATCTATATATTTTAACCCTGTATTTCCTTGCCCTAGCACAAGACCACCAAATATGATAATAAGTCCCAACATGGTTCTTACATTTCCAACATTTATTGGACATATTTGAGCTCGCTCACTGTTGATGCTTCAAATGATATACCACCCCTTAGCACTAGATTACTCTCTGGGCAGTTTACCACATAAATATGCAAGGAACACTTTGCCCCCACACAGCAACAGTACCATAAATGTTCTTCTAGCGCTGAGAGGCCACAAGCTCCCTTTGGCAGGCCATTGCCGCAGGTGCCATAGAGAACTTCCTTAGCCAATTGCAGCCTTTGGTGCCATTGACTGACATCCCCTCCAACCTATCAAGCTATAACTCACTCTTATCCCCCCTCCACCTCTAGACCCAGGCCGTTTGTGCCTTTTTCTTCACTGGCTCATGGTGACCCCTGTCAAATGGTTGTTCAACCCATTCAAAGGAGTCTCAACCACCAGGTTGGGAACCACTGGTCTAATGGGACAACTCAGCCATGCAGACCAAATGTCCAAATGGCATAAAAGGACAGTTAGCACCCAGCGCGGATACAGCTTTATTCTTACTGCTCACGTAAGTAAACTTTGCACACATGATTGATTTCTCCATCATATATCCCTTACATGCGTAAAGCTAGTTCCGGCACAATCAGCTTTGTCACACTAGACGTCTGCATGAAGTTTACAAATATACAGGGTTTGGGGCCAGTATCCACCCTATTTAGTCCCTCCTTCCACAACAAGTGGAAAACTATTTCCCTGCAAACCGAATTTAGCCACGGTTTCCATAACCCTCATGGTGCTGGGTTAATGGAATGTGTTGTGCAACTACGGAGGACCAGAGGTTTCCCTCTCTGGTTTAAAAGACAGAATAAGAGGGACAATTTTACATAAAGATGTGTCATGACAACGAATAGTTATCTTTCTGTACTATAAGGATTCACCAATTGACACCATCACTTAGAATTAAGAATCCAGAAAATTTAATTTATTCAACTGCTAGGAACTCCTCAGTTTGTCTAGCCAGTTTTCGGGAGTTACAGTCCAGAAATGTAACTTTTTTCAGGTCTGTTCACACCAGAACACATCAATCTATGACCCAACTCAGTCTAAGGAGACTTGATTTTCTTATAAAGAATTTACAATCAAAATGGAGGCTTCTGAGTGCCGGCTGAACCCTGGTCCTCTCTACTTTTTTTATTCAGTGTCTGTGAAGATTCTCAGTCATCCAGGTGAGTTTATCTGGAAGTTGAGTCATGGCAATTGGACTTTGTTTTGTTGAGAGATTGAAACATGTTGCTGCTCATCCAAACAGCTTCATCAGTCTGAGAAAAGCTAGTTGCAAGACCTCCATCTTATAGTCAGCTTTGACCTCTTGTCACCCTGGTCTAAAATAGGCTCATAAAATGAGCTCATATTCAGTGGTGCTGCTCTGCTCCACTTCCCCCTTTTTCTGTCATATTTCTAGAACCATTCTCATTCTAACAGAACATAAATGTCTTTATTTCTACATCAGAAATTAAACCCTATGACAAAATGCATGGGGAAATAGTACTTTATAATATTTCTAAGGAAACAATGCTTTAGAGACCGAAGGAAGGAAACAAAAAAAAACAAATAAAAATAAAACATTACCAGGGGCTGCTTTTTAAAAAAATCTGCTAATTAAAGCAGATGTTAAAGTACAGCACTGCAGCCATTACTAACGGCCCAAGGTAAGCATCGGCCTCTTTAGAGGAAACAAAGCACCTCAAGGTGCCTCCAACATCCAACATATGCCGCCTGCATGAACAGCCACTTCCTAGAGCTGCCACCTCTCCTGGCAGCTGGAGAAACAAGGACCAGAACAAAGTCAGAAGCAGAAGGCAAACCATTATCTTTCGGTGAACTGCAAGGAAGGTTTGGGCTTTCTTTCTTCCAGCTTTAGAAGCAGAACAACCTTAGCAAAGGAAGCAATATATGAAAAGGCAGCCAATGGCTTTCAGCTCGGTGGGGCAGCCTCCAATGTTAAGGACAACTCTGCCGCAAGTTCAGGGCTGTGTCTGTGGTGCCATTCCACAGGCGAGCAAAGAAAGGGGAATTGGAACCAGAATTTGGCTTAGACATCTATTGATCCCTAACTGAAAATATGATGTAAACATTCTAGTCCTTAGGGCTGTATGTACTGGGCGTGCTTGTAGCCCGGTCTGCTAAACGCCAGAAGCTGAAGGAATACTGTAGTAAGATGCAATTCCTAGCTAGTCTGTCCCAGAACTTTTCTGAAATTTAATTTAGCCTCTTGGTTGTAAAAGATTCCACGAAGACCTTCGAACGAAAGGTTCAGAGCCTTTTATGACTCCTTAACATTATATTACCTTGTTCAATAGGATCTAAGAAGTTAGGCAAAAGAACTGAGTCCAGGAGGACCATGCCAAGCTAAATGTATAAAACGGAAGCATGCAAACTGTCTTACTTTCCATAAGTACTGGATAGCTCAGTGGTTTAGGTATCTGGCTGCAGAAACAGGTTGGGAATTCAATTCACCTCTCTGTCAGCAGCTGGACTTAATGATCCATAGGGTCCCCTCCATCTCTGCAGATTGTAGTAGTAGTAGTAGTAGTAGTAGTAGTAGTAGTAGTAGTAGCAGCAGCAGCAGCAGCAGCAGCAGCAGCAGCAGCTTTGTTGGGGATGGGTACTGGGATCTGCACTGTGCAAACATCTGGAGGGCTATTTTACTTACGCTGCTGCTACATACACTTACTCCGGAATAAGCCCTCTTGAAAACACCAGGACTTACGTCTGGGTGGTTAGTTAACTGGACCAGATGCCTAAACTGGGCTGCTGCGCAGTTAATCTGCAATTTTTAATCTTCAAGCCACCAGTCACGATTTATTCCTCCTACAGGACTTCTAAAGGCACACCGGCACAAATGTTTGCTTTACAAGCAGAGACAGTCTTGAAAACCCAAGGCTGGGCTAAAGTTTAGTGGAAGAGCACATGTTTTGTGCATAGAAGGTCCAAGGTTCAATTGCAGCTACCCGCAGGCAGCATTAGAAAAAAACAATTCTGCTTCAAATTATAGGAAGAAGTTGGCAGTTCATGTCGACAATACAGGGTCAGGAGAACCAATGGCCTTCTCATTCCATTTCAACTTGCTATAGTCTTAGTAATTAGTTACTTTTTTTTTTGGACGACAGCTCCTAATGGAAGCGTCCTATACGTCCATCAGATCCAATCTCCTGCTCAAGGCAGGAATTCAAATCAAAGCAGATCTGAGAGAACATTGTCGAATCTTCTTTTGAATGTTTCCAGTGAGAGGGGATATGATAGCTATGTTTAAATATTTGAAATGATGTCACATTGAAGAAGGGACAGGTTTATTTTCCATGGCTTCAGAGACTAGGATGCGGGGCAATGGTCTCAAACTACAGGAAAAGAGATTCAATTTAAACATTAGGAAGAACTTCACGACAGGTAGAGCTGTTCGGCAATGGAATATGCTACCACAAAGGAGGTGGTGGAGTCTCCTTCTCTGGAAGTTTTAAAGCAAGGCTGGATGGCCATCTGTCGGGAATACTGTGATGGGGGTTCCTGCATGGCATGGGGTTGGACTTGAGGTCTCTTCCAACTCTATGATTTTATGATTCTACCTCTTGAAGCCATTGGTTCTCCTGGTGTCCTGCTCTACAAATTAAGACGCTTCTCCTGACATTCAGCCTAACTCTGGCTTCCTGTACCTTGAACCCATTACAGTATTACATGTCCATCACTCTAGGATGATGGGTAACAGATCCTGTCCCTCCTCTGTATGACGACCTTTCAAATACTGTATTTGAAAAGTTCTATCATAACTCCACCCACCCTCCATCTTCCTTTCTCAAGGCTAAACATGTCCAATTCTTTCAGTCTTTCCTAATAGAGCTTGGTTTCTAGTCCTGATCATCCTTGTTGCCATCCTCTAAACCGGTTCATTTTTTTTCTGAATCCTTCATATAGTGCAGTGTTCAGAACTGGACACAGTACTCTAGAGGAGGCCTAACCACTGCTGAATGGGAGGGGGCTAGTATCTCAGGGAATTTGGGGGTTATACTTCTCTTAATGTCTGTGAAGATTCTCAGTCATCCAGGTGAAGTTGAGTCATGGCAACTGGTCTTATGAGACTGAAATGAGGAATGGTTTCTTTGGTTCAAGAGAGGGATCAGGGAAGCCATTCATGTGTGTATTGAAAACCCATCTCTCAACAGAGGTGGGGGGACTCAGGCACCATCTGTCTGCCACTTATCACACTGCCCTTTCATCAATCCCCAGACAAATCAGAAGCACTTCACACCACCACCAGCAAAGCCACAGCTAATGACCCATACTTAATGGGTGTTGAGAAAGGTTGCAGAGGTCGAGCTTTCATGCACCCCAAGCCATTGTACAGTATATCTAATGAGCCTATTCAGCCCACTGACCACCAATAAGCCTATTCAGACCAGGGTGATGTGAAATCAAGGTGAACTATAAGTTGGAGGCCTCACCACTAACTTTCCGGACTGACGAAGCTGCTTGGATGAGTTGCAAAATGTTTCGCTCTCACAAGAAAAGAAGTCCAGTTGCCATGACTCAACTTCCAGATACCTTTCTTAATGCTTCATAAAATACCATTAGTTACCAGCTATTCTGGCTAGTGATTCTCAGAGTGGTGATGCAAAAAAAGACAGCTCTTCCAAGGTCTGTACCTTGCTGATGAGTACTGAGTAGGTGTGAATGGAACATTTTTCAAGAATCAACATTAACAGGATGCAGATACCTAATGTAATAAATGAATGGGGTATTAATTAATACTTTTTCTTTGAATAAGCCAATTTAGGTCTGCGTGATCTTTTAAGGGGGGAAATTTCAACAACTAACAAATAAAGGATAACAGGAAAGTCCAGGGTCCATTCTAAGAAATTCTGCATGCCTTCCATTACTAAAATGAACCATTTTATGTCACTGTCATAAAGCTGAGATTGTTAAATGCCCTAAGACTATACAACACCAATACAGTGTATTTATCTGCTACAGATAGTACTTGCCATTTTCATTCCCTTGGATCCAATTTTGGAACTCCCAATTACCCCTCTGAAGGGGCATTCAAATGTTCCAAAGGACTTAAAATGCCCTGTGCACAGTACTTTAGAAGAAGGAAAACAGCAAACATAAAATGAAAATGAAAACAAAACCTCTCCACTTCCATACATTTCACAGCAGGTCAAAGTAATTTACCAGAACTGCAGCTTTTCAATTGCATCTTAGAATTGCACGCAGCGTCTAAAATCAATACCAGACAATGCAATTTTTAAAATGGAAAGAATTTGCTAATCCACTGGAAAATGTTTTTTTTAAATAGATGTCAATTGCTTTCAAGCTCAGATGATGACAAACATACTTTACACAGGAATTCTCTCTTGCTCTGAGGCCCGAGCTTTGCTCAGAATTTCTGTATAAAGCTATTTTGGGATGAAGGGCAAGGATCTACATCTATCAGGTATGAGGCTCACTGCCTTGAATCTCCAGCCATGCGGTGGAAGGCCTACTAAATCTTTCTATTCAAGTTCTTTGAAAATTACGGCCCAGTAAAAATATTGCAGGAAACACTTTCCCATTTCCGTTGCATCTCTCATGTGCTCCTGATCCCCCACCCACCAACAACCCCACAACCTCAAAAAAACACACCTAGTTACTGGAAAGATGGAAAATATCCAGAATCAGTTCTAAGACGGTCCAGAAAGATGAAGAGGAAAACAAGCAGAGAGGAGGAAATTTCTGCTATAATTGTCCATAAAACACTGAATTTTGTCCCTAGTGTTGCTAACCTCTGTAAACCTAGTGGGGCTTTTACCCCAATCCAAGAATGAAGCACATCACATGGGTCCTCTACATCAACCCTTTTCTCTCCCCCCCCCCTTTCTCTGGCCAACAGGGACTTGTATGTCTCCTAGAGCCAAATGGAGGTGAGGGGTGAGTGAGGGGCGGTGTATGACCCATGTTCCTTTGTTTGAAGAAGGGTATGTGTGTGTGTGAAACCCAATGCTTAAGCAGCTTTTACAACTGCCCAAGGACTTCCTGCCTCTAAGAAGACTCCTTTGCCCAGCTTACATCAACTAACCAAGAACTTTAAGAATAAGCTCCTGGCAAAGCACGTATTTTGCCATGTTTGAACTATTGGGACTTGCTTTGAAGAAGAGTGTGTTGCACTTGTAAGCTTGCAATGCTTTTTATTTTTATTAGTGGCCTATAAAGGTATCATGGGGGCGAGGTGTCTCAGTGGACTAAGGCTCTGAAAACTGTTGGCTGTAAAGTCGGCAGCTTGGCGGTTCGAATCCCGTGTGCCATGCAGATATACGTTCTACTCTCTGGGGCGTGGTGGCTCAGCAGACTAAGGGTCCGAAAACTGTTGGCTGTAAAGTTGGCAGCTTGGCGGTTCGAATCCTGGGTGCCACGCAGTGGAGCGAGCTCCTGCTGATAACCCCAGCTCCTGGCAGCCTAGCAGTTCGAAAACATGTAAATGCAAGTAGACAAATAGGTACCACCATAAAAAGCGGGAAGGTAAAACCGTGTTTCCTTGCAGCCATGACGGCCATGTGGCCACAGACTTGTACAACACTGGCTCTTTGGCTTGAAAACGGAGATGAGCACTGCCCCTAGAGTTGGACACAACTAGCACACATGTGTGGGGAGAAGGGAACATTTTCCTTTTTATAAAAGTATCACCTGTAGCCTAGTTTTGTATCTGTGTTTTGTGATGGCCATGGGGCTCAACCCCACCCACCCACCCACCCCTTTTCAGCTCTGTAAAAATGATTAAGTACTATAGTAACTGATCACATGGAGACTTCCATGATCTCTCCCTTCCTCTATACTTCCAAGGGCCGGTCCAACTGTCCTAACCGTGACTGCCAATATTCAGAGATAGCAGGTTAGCTCCAAAGGAGTGTTTCCATATTCTATGCAATGCACATCATGGTTATTGCAGATGCCTCAATGGCACAACACGGGAGGTGTTCAAGAAAAAAAGGAAGGAAAAATGGGAAGAGGAGGAGGAGAGATCAGAGCCTGCTTTAAGTCTCTTAATCATGTTTACCAGTAACTTTTGCACCAGACACAAAATCCCATGCTAGTTGGAGTATTGGTCAGATTCTGGATGTATCTGGATTGGGCAGATTCTGGAATATTGGACAGATGGCTGGATGGCCATCTGTCGGGAGTCCTGTCATGGGGGTTCTTGCATGGCAGGGGGTTGGACTAGATGGCCCTTGAGGTCTCTTCCAACTCTATGATTCTATGATTCTAGTAGTCTTTTATTTCTATAGAAGGTCTTCCTGTTCACCCACACAGGTTCTTACTAAAGAGTATGGTCAGGCTGCAGGTCAGCAAGATCTCTTCTTTTAAACTGGAATAATTCTGTGCCAATTTAAAAAAAAACTCTATTTATTCAATGAACTGGAGATCTCACAATCACAATTCACTACTCGTTCTCCCTCAAGAGCAGCTTTTGCTAGCTAAAATGAATTTCTCTGGTACATATTAATCATGGATATGAAAGCATGCTGTGACTCTGTATGCAAACTGCAGGTGCCATTCTAAGGCTGAGCAGGAATGAAAAAGAAAAACCTTGAATGAGCCCTGTGGATGCGTCACTTGCAAGGCTGTTTCCATGGATCTGAACTGATCTTTGCACCAGGAGTCAAGATAATCCTACCCACATTTCATGTGTTTGACATCTAACCAACCAAAGCCATTGGCCTTTTGTGCAAATGCTGAACCACGGAGGATTTAGCCTTAGGAGAGTGTTCTCCAGCTCTACAATATTGCTCTGCAAGTTGTCAGAAGCCGAATCAACTTTGGAAAACATTAATGAAAAGTAACAACATACAGTACACAGTACTGAGGGCAGGGTACACAAACTGCCTGCACATTTTACAATTCACTCTGGTCTCTGATGCATACACACACCTGTAACACATCCCTGGCACAGTCCCTGCCCACCTTTAAAAAAGCCTTGAAGAGCTGGCTCTTCCGTGAGGCATTTGGCGATCTTTAAATTTTTTCCCCTCTTCATTCAATTCTGCCATATTGCCAAGTATTTTATAATATTTTATTTTATTTCATTTTATGTATTTCTTCGTATCTTTTCTATTATACTGTATTGTTTGAACGTTCGATTGTTAATTGTTTTGGTGTTGTTAACCACCCGGAGTTCCTTTGGAAGATGGTGGTAAATAAATAAATAAATAAATAAATAAATAAATAAATAAATAAATGTATGTATTTACAGCTAAATAATTTTACACATCTGTTAAAAGTAGATTTCAGTCCTTGAAAACTTACATACCACGTACAAGATTTCCCCCCTTTCTCTACCCTAATCAAATATGTTTGCCTTTAAACATATTTAATTCCATTTATTGTTTCTACTATAGCCAATTACAGTATGACCCCCTTATCCCACTGGATCATTATCCGTTGATTTGGTGACTTCATTTTTGTTTAACCTTTTTTTCTCTCTTTTTCATTTTACTTTTTTGATCCGCTGCTCCCGGCTCAGGGTTCTCCCTCTCTACCACTCTCCTATTTTATCCTTGCCTCTTATTCTTATTGCTCCCTCTTGTTTTAGCTGTGTTTAGCTGTGTTTTAGCTGTTTTTATTGGAAACCGCCCTGAGTTCGTGTATGGAAAAAGGTAGCGGTATAAAAATGCACCAAATAAATAAATAAATAAATAATTCACTTATCTGCAGATTGAGGAGGAAAATGTTAAAAAAAAATCTATCAGTAGCTGTAAAGCAGGCTACTGTTGCAAACAGCAGCTGCAAAACTAGCAGCGAAGCGGGTGGTAGGCTGGCCGTCAGCAAGGAGGGCTCGGCATCGGTAAGCTTTCTTTTGTTTTATTCCCTCCTCACCACCGCAGCTGCTGAACCCGGCGAGGAAGAGGGTGACGGGCCAGCAGCAGCAGTGAGGAGAAAGAAAAAAAGAAAAACGTTATTCTCTCCTTGCTGCTGACGGTGCACTACCAAGCATTTGGGAGGTGTCGGGGGTGAAAGATTTTGTCCCGCCACCCCACCACCCCTGTCGCCACCATTATCCTCGGCTAAGAGTGTTTGCTCTTATCCACAGATTTCACTATCCGCGGGGGGGGGGGTGTCCCAGAATCAATCTCCCATGGACACGGCGGTCATACTGTACTTGTTACTAGAGATGGGCACGACCAGAAAAAATTACGTTTCGAGTTGTCGTTTGTCGGGACAGGCCCGTTTCTGGTCGTTTCCGTTTGTCGCGAAATATTTCAAAAATTTGTCGTTTCTGTTTGTCGTCTGTCGTTTGTACAGTGGTTTAGGGAGCGTAACGTGTAGCCGCCGTTATACATTATGTTGGGGTTGTTAGTGTGACAGGAAACCTTGTCGGCACTTCTCTGTCTCACTAAGAACATTATGTTAGGGTGGGGGTTAGTGTGTCAGAGGAACCTCGTTGGCGCTTCTCTGACTCACTAAGAAGAAAGCATACTGGCAAAAGAAGGGAGGGAGGGGGTCTCTGGAGTTGAAGGCACCTCTCTGGATGCATCACTCTGACCCACTAAGAAGGGAAGTGTACTTGCGTACGAATCTGTTTTAGGGTTGGGGTTAGGGTAAGGGCTAGGCTTAGGGTACGGTTCAGGTTAGGGTTAAGGTTAGGGTTAGGGTTAGGGTTGTTGGTGGGCTTTTTATGTCCTCTCTGGCACATCCAGAAGTCTCAGCAAAAAGATTTGGAATGGCTCCAAAAATTTGCATGGTCCCATCCCATGACCAGCCTATCATTCCTGCCAGGTGTAAAAAATAAAAATAAAAATAAAAATAAAATAAAATAAAATCAAGTGACGTTTTATTGCTATAAAAACCCCACTGCTGCTACTATAAAAATTCAGGCATTTAAAATACCTAATTTTCATGTTTCTGGTCACGATTTCAAAAGAAAAATTGCGGTCACCATTTTGGATCCCCCACCGCATGGCAAATGGAGACGACGAGGATGACCCCCAGCCTGGTGCAAGCAGCCCAGGACAGGAGGGGGAAGGCTGGGGACCCGCCCAGAAACCACCCCTCCCAGGTGCCCTCACTGAGGCAGGCACGCCTGCTTTTATGGCCGGGAATCGGGGTTTTTTTATTTTTAAAACTTTTTTCTGTGCTGCTTGGCACGCGATGCCATGAACGACAACGAAAAATCAGACCCAATTTTTCTTTTTCGGTTCGGGTTCGAGATGGAGCGGAGTAATTCTCGTTACCGTTACCCGTTACGTAACGATAATGAGAACCGAAAATGGAAATGACAATTTCGCCTAGTCGTGCCCATGTCTACTTGTTACTCCTTTGGAAGGGAGAGGGTTGGCCTCATGGCAAAAGCCTTTCCTGCAAGTGCATAAGCAGAACAAGAGAAGCAGCCCTTTCCCCCCTCCTGCACACGCATCCAGCATTTATGTACCAAGAACACGAAATTATTTTATCTCAGCCCATGCTTCATCCTGAAGTCTCCAGCACAAAGATATTGCTAACCCATTTCATTCTTGAAAGAGGAAAGATTTATTATTTGGAATGAACCTCCCATGTGGCAGTGGACACAGTGACCGTGAAATTTGGGAAGTTACAATATAAAGATGAACCATATCCCATCTGTGCTTGATAAAATTCTTGTCAGCATCATGCCTTGTTTCTGAAGGGTCAAGGGTAGGTGTGCATTTTTATGGAGTCGTAAGTCGAGATGGGCACAAAAAAACAATTTTTAATTCATTTCGTTATTCATTTCATAACGTTACGAAATGAATAACGAACCCCACTCTGAAAGAGAAACAAAATGAAACAAAAATAATTCTGTGTTCCATTCCGTTTGATTTCCCCACAGGAATGCATTAGCAATGCATTCCTATGGGGAAAACCCCATGGTTCCACCCAACGCATCCGATGGAGCCCAGGAAACCTCAGGCTTTTGGCCTCCCCCAGTGCCGATCAGCTGGCGCACGGGCTGGGGGAGGCATTAAAAAAGTTTAGAAGTGAACTCCCACCTTCTCCCACCCACCCAATCGGTGTGGGGGAAAGGCGGTGGTTTTAAACTTTTTTTGCCGCCCCAGCGTGCCAGCTGATCGGCGCTGGGGCCCGCCAAGAAAAAGTCACACAAGCACCACACACATACACACACACCACACACATAATAAACCGAACCAGAACGAAATATGAAACAACCCCCTCCCCAAACTAAAAACAAAAAACAAAACAAAACGGAATATCCTTCCTTGGGGGAAATCAAAACAGAGCAACCCCTCCGAGCATACAGTATTCAGTGGTTATGGCATGCTGGAGACGGAGGATGGAAAACCTGTGAGCAGGAGAAATGGAATGGAAGGTCCCAGAAAGCTAGCTGGCTTGAATGTATGCATTCAATGCATTTTGTTACACAGCTCACTAGTTACTTAACTATTGTAAATGTAGAACAATATAGAAAGACACAGACACTAATGAGACACCAGAAGAATACAACTTATAATTCTAGTTTAATTCCAGTATTTCAAGCAGTTGCACAATGGAAAAATGGCTCTGCACAAGAAAACTTTCTAGGCAATTTTGTCTTGGGATTCCAACATACAAATAAGGCACAGGACACCCCCTCCCTCCAAGGGCTGTGCTGCAGCTGCCAACCACACAAGTATGTGTTGTAGCAACATGAGAACAATGGAGGAGATGTCAACAAACCTGTTAGACACAACGACCTTTTACAGCAGTTGTTTCACAACTGTGGCCAGTAGAGCACACCGTATGCTCTTTGCATCTACGCAGCCAATTCCAGCTGAATAAGGCAACCAGTTCCCACCTTGACATTAATCACAGAACCAATATAGGAGGTGAAATGATCGTCAGCTTGAGAGTCCCACTTTGGCATTTACAAACATTGCAACTTTCTCTATTATAATGTGTATCCTCACTTGATCATGGGGATGTGGGTCTACAAATACATAGGCATGTGAAATGATTTCATTTATATAATGGTACCTTGTATAAAAGAATTAATACGTTCCAAATGAAATTATGTTAAGCAAATTTTCCTCTATACAAATTTCCCATAGGAATGCATTGAAAATGGAGTAATATCTAATCGTGACCATTATGGATTCGCCCCATAGGCGATTCTGTTAAGCAAATTTCCCCTATCTCCGGAATTTTTTATGTTGTACAGATTTTATGTTATACAAACTGTTTTTTATGCAAGGGTCCACTGTACATGCAAATATGTATAGGTATAATTTTTTTTCCAGGTGGCTTAAAGATCAAGAAGCAGACCTGATTCGATGAAAAATAAAGTGTTTACCTGACTAGGCTGAATTTTGGGCAGGTGCACTTTCCACAGCTGGGCTTCCCTAGAGATTGCCATCTCCAGAAGGAGAGACAACCTCTGGCTCTCCAGGGGTCCTGAAAACTTCATGGTACCCCTTGGGTCTGCCTGCCACCCAACTGGATACAGCTACCTGCAAAGGGAGAAAGAGAACAGTTAGTTATTTACCTACACAAGGTTCATACTTTCACGTACATCTTAGAATCCTTATATTTTATTGGACTAGAGATTCTTGAGTTTGGGAACACTACTAACCCTAACCCTTAACCAAAAAGTTCTGCTTTCAATTATCTGGTTTTGTAGCTCCAGGACCCACCTTGAAATTGTAATCAAGGAACTCCAAGATAATTTTACCCTAAATCCATACCCATTTCCTCCCCTGCACTCAGTTCTGCTGTTCCTCTGAAAGCTTATCACAGAGTCCTCATTTCAAAAATCTCTAAAAGTGGGCAATCTTCCTCGAAAGAACAGCATAGCATCTTTCCTTGCAAAGTCAAACCAGGATAGGTGGGTTTTCTAGCTGACATTCTGAGGTCACACTGGGCCACGGGGAAGTTTAACTAGACGAGCTTGCACCCGTGATGAACTCCCTGTTTGCATGTACTGTATATACTTTGGAATGCATTCTTTTACAATCTTCTGGGAGTCTATGGCAACAGTTCCCCAGCTGAGAGGCCCATGTAGACTTGTTACCTGACCTGTTCTCCCACCAGAGGAATGATGTAGAAACTGGACGTTGGAAGCAAACATGATTTCCCCCCCCCCATGTTTTAAAATAATAACAAAAGCTAGAGAACTAAGAAAAAGCATTATTGTACATACTTCATGATAAACATGAGTCAGTTTAGATGTGTAGAAATATTTAAACTAGTGGCAATTAGATATAGGTGACTACCAACTCACACCTCTCTGTATTTTGTACCCCCCCCCCCGTTTATGTTTCCCTATACCCTTTCCCCAATTTGTCTGTATCACAAATAATAAAACATGAGGCAAACATGATTTCTACAGAGAAATGCAGTGCAGAAAATGCATTGTAGCAGAATGTCCTTCTTTCCTAGATCACAAGGCATGTTTGCATAAATTGGAAGGAAACATTTTGGTTGCTGAATTTCACAGGGATTTCCATCTTGATACAGGTATACAAATAAGCAATCCACACCACTTGCTTCAATTTCCCAGAGAAAATCCCCCCAAAACATCACAGAGCAAGGGGCACCAAACACTAACATTCAACAATCCAGCAGATGTCATGCTTTAATGACCTCATGGAGCTTCAAAGGCCACCATGCACATTTCTGTAATCTAAGTCCTGCTCTAGGTAGGGAAGCTTGCTTATATTTCTGCCTGTCTCGCAATGCCTCCTTGTAAAAGCGATAGTCAAATATATAGTCAAAGGGGCACCCCCTTTTTTACTCCAAATATATCAGCGTCATTTGTATTTGTGAACAGGGTGGGGTGAGATGCCAACTTAGGGTGAGGGGGCACCATTTTATGATACCCCATTTTGGCCTAGTTTAATAATCTTTTGTTCTACCATTGATATGTAATTTCCAAGATTCCATCTGAACATACATGCTTTTGAACCTATTCGCATTCCCTGATGGAACTGAATATAATCTCAAGATTTGGCTGATCTGTGAGTGAGAACCAAAAAAAATAAGTGGAAGGGAACAAATTTACTAAATGCATTTGTATTAAATGCTAAAGAACATATGAACAGCACTGTAGTCTCTACCGGAACAAATGCCTCTAGGTTCAAAGAGCTAGAGATCAAGGGGTCTGGACAGCCCAGTGGTTCTCAACCTGTGGGTCCCCAGATGTTCCTGGACTGCAACTCCAAGAAATCCTGGCCAGCTCAGCTAGCGATGAAGACTTCTGGGAGTTGCAGTCCAGGAACATCTGGGGATCCACAGGTTGAGAACCACTGGGAACGGCACAACAAGGCCAAAGCCGGTTTTATAAAAAATAGCACAACACATGCTAGTTTCCATCACTGCCCTTCTGCATTTATTTGGAAAAATCATGGTAGAAACAGCAAAATAAAATAAGTACACAGAAAGAACAACAAAGAGGCAAGCAGTTAAATAAGGCTAATTTTTCTCCTGATTATCAGTTTTGGCAACATGTGCAACATTATACTATTTGCCAATGATGCACACATTTACAAGTTCAGACATGCCTCTCTGAAAACCCCCTTTAAATCTGAAATGGCTAAGAACCATGAGCTGAAATGGGGCCTGAGATGTCAGCAGGAACAATACTCCACCTAAACTACTGAGCTATCCAGCTGTTCAATTCATGTCACGTGAATTACCAAACTCAACTACAAGGTTTTGTCTGTTTCCACTTGTTATATCCCCCCCCAAAACAATCCATGATGTATGCTCACCGCTGTACCAACTGTGCACCAGCATCTGAACATAAAGGAAAGGGGGGGGGGCTTGAAGTTAACTCAGACCACAGTTAACATAAACTATGGTTTCCCAAACAACTTCAAACCACAGTTTCAATTCTGAATTGTTAGCCAATCACAAATCCAGATTTCTCAAGTCCAACATCCTATCACATGGCCGTCAAGCCTGCTTAAGAAGGGTTTGGCATGGCACCAGGAAAATGCCAACATGTCTACAAGAAATCTATAAGGATGAATGCTACTGCTTATCTCCTCCATCTTCTGCAGGGGGCAAGTCACCTTCCACCCCATGTCCTTCAATAGTCCCATTGCAATCTCAAGAATTAATAGCTAGCACACCTTTAAAGTACACTAATTGTGCAGCAGAATGACAGCAATGTATTTAACACTCCCAGTAGCTGCTCTCCAGCCCTGGAACATACTGTTTCTTGAGGTCTGCCAAAGCCACAGCATACATACCTCTTAAAGCCAAGTTAACAGCAGTTTCGAGTATGTGAGAGAAGAAAAACAGACAAGAAATGGTCATTTCTTGGTAGTGGAGCCCACGTTTTCCACTCCAAACAGGATGTTTGTCTCTTTCCATTTGAGGACTCCATATAAATCACCCCAGTATTCCTGCCAAAACTCCATGGACGTGGGGTCACAAAGAGTCGGTCACAACTGTAACGATGCAACACATACACACATAAACCAGTGAAGGAAGAAAGGCAGGAATTGTACTTAGGCCACCCATGATTAAAGAAAACAAGAGCTCATTTCAGAGGGGACAGCTCCTTTTATTCCCAGATAACCTCCACAACAAGAAGATGGCGTATTTTTCTTCTTCCTTCACCCTCTGTGACACTTGAAACGCTGCCCTGGAGTGGGCCCAGCCCTCTGCAACACATCTTCACGGCTTATGGGGTGAGGGCTACAGAGAGATCCACCCTCTCCAATCTTTTTCAACAGGCTTCATAAGGACCCAAACACTTCATGGCCATGGGAAAGTAAATTCAGGTGGCTTTGCTACCTCGACTCAACACTTCTTTAAGATTTCCTCCTCTTTTGTTATTCATTCTAGCTAAGCATAATGATATGGTAGCCTAAATTAAAGCATGTGCCATGAGGTTTTCATTTATTTTATTTATTTTTATTTATTAAAACATGTGCCGCCCACTACCCAAAGGTCTCTGGGCGGCTTACAACAAGGAATTAAAACAGTTAAGACATAAAATATCAATAAATAATTAAAACAACTTCTGGAACAGGAAGGTTTTTACCTGGCGCCGAAATGTCATCAGCTGATCTCACTTGGGAGGGCATTCCAAATTGGTTTTGCCATCCCTCTCACCTCCTTGAGAGCCAGTCACAACAACAAAGCTGTAGTAAATTGGTTTTGGTTTATTAGGCTTGTCTGTAGAGGCAGCTTCAAAACTGCCTTCCATTATACTTTTCTCTATATTCTTCAGTTGTTACAGTAGGACCCCTGTATCCACTGATTCAGTTATCCATGGTTGACAGAGGAAAAAATAAATAAATAAGTCAGCAGCTGCAAAGCAAGCTACTGTCACAAAGAGCAGCTGTAAAGCAAGGTACTGTCATAAAACAGCAGCCATAAAGGAAGCTACCATCACAAACAGCAGCTGTAAAGCAAGCTACTGTTGCAAATCAGCAGCTGTAAAGCAAGTTACTATCACAAAACAGCAATTTTGGGGACATTTTGGCGTTCTCTCTTATCCACGGTTTTCATTATCCACGGGAAGGTTTGGAACCAATCCCCAGCAGATACTGGGGTCCTACTGTATTTGTTTGTTACATGCTCATTCTCCCCCCCCCCATTATTCCTGCTTTTTCTCCAAGGAAGCACGCATGTCATATGCTGCTGATGTCCTTTTAGCATTGTAACAACCCACTAAGGCTGGTCGGACTCAGGAAGCATAACTGGCCCAAGGGAGTGAACTTCATGGCCATGGAGAGATTCAACCCCACATCACCCACATACTTGTCCTGCCCTCTAAATCAACAGAGGTGGACATGGACTGCTGGTTCATTTATCAGTTGAACATGCATTTGGCATTTCACTCAGAGGCCATGCCAGGAGGAGGAAGAGCAGCGAAGCCAGGCCATGACCTCCAAGGGGACTCCACCCGCCAGAGAAGACAGGACTTTGAAGCACCAAACACCTGTTCGGCTGATAAATGAACTGGCACAAAACTGCCAAACTGGTGGTTCGTAGGTTCGTGTGCCCATTTATAGTTTCCAACCATGAGCTCCAAGGTGTCGCGGCCTGGAGTAAAACTTCTAGAAGCTTTCACTACGAGTTGTGCTGGCCAGGATTTCTGATAGATCAAGAACATCTGGTGACTCAAAGCTGGGAAGCCCTGCTCTAAATGCTACAACACAGGGACACTTATTTTTGTTGTTGTGAACATTTGTTTTGCCTGCTTTTGGTTTAAACCAATGAACACCGCAGGTGAAAGTCTGTGGAGGGATGGGGGAAGAATTTTGGCTAGGAGCTACTTCAGCAGATTGTGAAATATAAAACATGAATCATGGACGTTGGCCAGCTTCTTGGTCAAGCTGCTAACAAAAGCTGAGATTTTAAGACCTACGAATAGCCAATGTGCACCTTTGTGATTTCGATGGCCAGCACGTTAGCTTTTTCTCTTGACTTATTTGTACTGCAAAGTGTAGCGGCAAAAAGTAAATGATAATGCAACAATTTTTTAAAAATCCATCTGTTTAACATTCACAGAGTTCATTCACATAAGACAGATTCCATCTTTGTTAAGTCACAGATTTCACAACCTGTCTTGACATCTGAAACTGTCGACTTTAAGAAAAATATCTTCAGACAGACTTGTTGACAAGGAGGTTCACAGGGCAAAGTTCTCTGTGCACCTTGGAATTTTGCAGGCTTCAGACCCATTTTGTGTGCATCGGAACAAAGAGAGCCTTAAAGACACAGGACAAGGGAAAAGGCAACCCTTGAACTGGGCATGAACACAGATGGCTTATTTTTACAGTTACATCTTTTTCCAAGCAAGGATGCTTGCTGGCTTCAAGATTCTGGAAGCTGTAGTCCCCAAAAAAAAAAAAAAAAAAAAAGGAACTATTCCATGATCTGATCTGAGGGAGACACTACCTCTAAGGCTTAGCATAGAGTTACTGTACATGGACTGCCTCATCTCTGCTGTCTTTCTGGAAGCAGGCAAAGACCTTCCTTTTCAGGCAAGCTTTCCATGAATATGGGACTATCTACTATGCGACTTTTAGATAGCCCAAGCATGACTGCATTGACTGATTTCATAAGAACACCAGTGTTTTCCATGTTAAGTTTCCACCCCTTATAATGGATTTTTTTTTCTTTTCACATGCTCTTTGTAGCTTTAATGTTACCTTTTAAATGTTTTAAGATGCCTCTTCTAATTCCCTGTTCTTAACTTGAATATGTCTTAAACGTTCTGGGCTGTGTATTGTACTTCATTATTGTAAGCCACCATGGGTCCTTTTCCAAGGAGAAAGGTGGGGTAAAAATATTCTAAATAAATAAATAAATAAATAAATAAATAAATAAATAAATAAATAAATAAATACTTATTTCTTTAAACTTGCACAAGTTTCCTAGGTTCATGTTAAACACTCCTTTTTAAAGCAGCTGACCCAACTCACCATAAATGGTAGGACATCCCTTAAAACTAGTTGCTAAGGAGGACACTTGAGAGCTACAGTGTAAAGAAGGAAATGACTAAGAGTGAAAGAAACTGAATTGATGCGCCTGTTCTCCAACAAATGGAAGATTCCTATTAGCTTACACAATGGCACACTACTGCTTGGAAATTTATGGTATTTCCCAAACCTTCTGTGTTTGTTCCAAATTATAAAATCAATCTGATTTGGTTTCAGTTTTGCTTGTGCCAGAGTAAACCATAACAAGAAAAAAAAAAAAGCAAAGTGCTCTGCTTATATACTGCCCCGCTTATATACTGCCCCATTCTCTAGGTAGTTTACAATTTAATTGTACAGGCTACACATTGCCCCCCCACCACCACCACAGAAAGCTGAATAATCATTGTACCGACCTTGGAAGGATAGAAGGTTGAGTCAACCATCAGCCAACTACCTGGGTTTGAAACCCAGGTTGTAAGCACAGATATAGCTGCAGTACAGCCATTAAACCACTGTGCCATGAACCATACTCATTCCTTTAGAACCTAACCACATGGAAGAGCCCAAAAGGCATCAAAAGAGCCACCCAAACAAAGTTGAAAGCCCAATAGTTTTCATTGTGGTCAAGACGGAGAGAATAATCCATTGCTTGTGTTGTCACTAAAATGAGCTGACAGATATCTTTCGTCCTGGATTTTTTTTTCTTTCATAAATGAATGTAGCTACATATAAACTCTAATTTAATCAATTGATCAATTAACACTTTTATGAAGCAAAAAAAGTTGAGGAGCCGTGTAGCCATCACAAAAACCAAATTAAAAAAAAATCAAATGAGCTTTCTTTAATTAGGGTTTAGTTCTGACATTTAAATGAGTTGCTAGATAGCTCAGTGATTTACATATGTTTCCAAGGATTGGAATTCAGTCTCTCACCCTGGCTCCCTGACAGGTGCTGGATCCCCTTTCATTTGTGCTAAGAGCCTATACGCACACATCTAGGTGCTCTGGTATGCTCAGTGGGGTTCACACTTGGGTAGGCAATCAAAGAATTACACTGTTCAGTACCTTCCACATACAATATTATCCTAAGAATTTCACATAACAACAATACTGCATATACTGATCCAATTTTCCAGACTGTTTTAATATACAGGATGCCATTTTTAAAAATGCTGTTTATTTTTTGGATTTTATATTTTCACTGTATTCATAGTAGCTGAATTGTCTAAGTTGAATTGTTGCATTCCAAAGCAATGTTTCCAATGCTGGAAAGAGCCACAATTTAGCAACAAAGGCACATTTCACATGTGACGTCTTAACATCCCTGACTTCAATGGGTCCAAAATGCAGCCGCCAGATTGCTGACTGGGGCAAGTCACAGAAATCACATTACACCCCTATTAAAGGAGCTCCACTGGCTGCCAAACAGCTATCAGGCACAATTCAAAGTGCTGACCTTAACCTATAAAACACTATATGACCTGGGTCCTAGCCTCAAAGATCGAATCTCACAGTATGAACTGGCTCAGGTGCTAAGGTCATCAAGAGATGCCTTTCTCTCCATCCCACCAGCTTCACAGGTACGTCTTGTGGGAACCCATGAAAGGGCCTTCTCGGCTGCTGCACCCAGACTCTGGAACTCCTTCCCACTGGAGGCCAGGACTGTCCCATCTCTGCAGTCTTTCCAGAAACAGGCAAGCTTTCCCTGAATGATGGACCACCTACTGTGTCTTTATACGAATCTACCATACATGGCTACACAGACTTTGTGTTTGTAACCACTTATAACTCTGTGTTAATATCTATCCTTGTGTGGTTGCATTAACATTATGGGCGTTTATACACGACCCCTAAGCTCCGCTGCAAATGGCTCCCAGCTCCGGAGCTTAAAAATATTTCCCCACCAGCTCCGGAGTTAACAGGAAATTAAGTGCGACCCCACCCACTTTAGCGTGTCCCAGCACAGCTTTCTTGTACCTGCTCTGGGACAGTGAAAAATTTTGATGCGGAGAGTGTCAGGCTCTCCTCGCTTCTTTTTGTTGTTGTTTTTTTGCCTCCCGCCCCTTTAAGAGGAACCAGGAAGTAACCGGCGCTCGGAGCAACGTCCACCGGCACCGGAGGTAAGAATGCATTCTTTTGTCCCTTTTTAAGGCTTTTTTTCCTCCCTCCCCTCACGCAGACAGAAGCAAGGAAGTGCTGAGGGGTGGGAACACAGCAAGAGCAACAAACCCCTAAGATCTCTGGTCCGAATTTAAGTGGCCAGCGGATCTTAGGGGTCGTGTGAAAAGGCCCTATGTTATCAATTGTTAGCTTTAATGTTGCCTTCTAATGCTGTAAGATCCCCCTCAAATCCCTGTTTCTCAAACGGAATATGTCTTAACTGTAATGTCTCGCCTTACCGTAAGCCGCCTTGGGTCCTTTTACAACGAGAAAGGTGGGATAAAATTACTAATTAATTAAGTAAGTAAGTAAGTAAGTAATTTTTCTGGAGTAGGAACTGGCAAGCCACTCCAGTATTCCTGCCAAGAAAACCTCATGGACACGGGGTCACGACACAACACACACAAGTAATTTTTTTAAAAAGCAATAGAGAAGACTCCAACAAGTCTATGCTGCACTGCTCAAATCCAGCCTCTGTGGTGTGTTCAAGTTAAACTCCTATCATCATCTGCTCTTGCCAGGTATCCGCTCCAGTGACAGTACCGGGCTTGAAGGTACAATGGTTAGAATATACTTTAGACAGCTCCAACTAATGATATATATTTGGCCACTCACCTTTGTTTTCTTTAAACTTCTGTGATCCATGATCCTTTCTTAGGAAGCTACTAAGCTCTGACTTCAGACCCTCTGCCCATGCTTTCACCACGGTGTCTGCTGCTCTGATGTTTGTCCTCTGATCATTTTTCAAGACAGAGGGGATCTGGCGATTTTTGCTTTTATGTGACCAGGAAAAGGAAGTCGCTTCCAGTGACAGAAAAGCAAGTGCAATAGATCAAATGACTCACAATAAGAGCAAAACACTCCCTGTGTCGTATCACTCTTTTCTGCTTCCATTGATTCTTTGGGTGACGCAAACTAGCTTAGTTCTTACACCAGTAAAAAGGATGTGGGGCTGATTTAAGAAATAGACATCTAGCAATAATGCAGACAACATGTTTTTCAAATTATGTTTTAAGTGGAGAACTCAAGATGGAAAAGGATAAAGGCAAAAATGTTATTTGTAAGTAAGGATACCACATCAGCCGACATCAGGGATGGATAAAAACCCATGATTATTTTAAACAATCAAATTGATTTAAATCATGATTTAAATTTTTTAAAAAATGCCTTTTTAATTTAAATACTGTAATCCAAAATAGATTTTTTTAAACAATTCAAATCATGATTTATATCAATTTCATTTAAATCAACAGCCATCAAAAAAAACGGTTTCGCCAAAGAGGCTTAGGAAAAAAATTACTTTCTTGGGTAGCAACTCGCAAAACCATAATCCCCGCCTCCACCTCAACAAAAGAACAGTGCCCATAAAATTTCCATCTGAACCAGGAGAAATTATTTCTCTTTGGCACAGGGATTAAAGACTCATCTAGATAGCAGCTGCTGAGTCCCTCTCCCAGGCAGAAAGGACCAGGATCCCTGGCAGGTGTTCAGTGGGAGGGGAGCAGATGTGCATCAGAACTAATGGGATTGCCCCAGCAGTCAGCCATGGGGGAGCCTCCTTGAGCCCTTTCATAGACAATCCCATCCTGTCTCCAGAGAGAGAAAGAGAGAGAGAGAGAGAGAGAGAGAGAGAGAGAGAGAGCATGACAGCGGGGGAAACGTTGCCCCTCCTACCCCTTTCATCTAGCCACATTCATCTGGGAGCCACACTGCCGTGGTTTGTTAATTCTGCTGAACATCTGCCAAACGTTGGAAATAGAGAAGGACCGATCTCTGTGTCAGGAAAGCAAATTAGAAAAGAGGGGATAATGGGAAGGGGGGGTCATAAATATGCAAGCGCTTAAAAGGGGCGGCTTTCAATCCAAAACACAAGGCCTCCTTTGCCGCCCCAGGAGTCATCCTGGCTCTTTGCCAGGCAGCCAAGAGGGTACAATTAATTACTCACCACAATCTCTCTCTCTCTCTCTCTCTCTCTCTCTCTCACACACACACACACACACACACACACAGAGAGAGAGAGAGAGAGAGAGAGAGAGAGAGACCCAAGCACAGGAGAATAGAAAATCCATCCAGCTGCTCACAAGGCAGGTGTGCACAAGGACACACAAAGGCAGAGAGAGGCACTTATGTTGGTGAAAAGGCAACCACTGCAAATTCCTTTAGTGGAGACCACCCCATCCCATGGATTTCTGACATCCTGGGGCTCACATTCCAGCTTATATTGGGGAGAGGAAGGAAGAAGAGGAAGACACCATTGCACCTGTTTTCTCTTTCTCAAGAATGGTGCAGCCCTCCATCTGATACATGAAAGCCATCAAGCCAAGTTATTTTTTTTTTGGGGGGGGGGGCTGCTGCACGTGAGTGAAACCACAGTCTTATGACCCTAAACACCCCACCCCCAAAAGAAAAGAGTTGTCCACTCCATGCATGCCTGGAAGAGATGCTTCACACCAGCAAGGAAGGATATTCTCATTCATTTCTGTCCTCTCCAATTATTTCCTCATCCTCAGCATCAAAGTGCACTGGTTGCAAATCTATGCCCTGGTGACCACAGATCTTACTGCAGGCTTCAAGTGCAAAAGGCCTATTTAACTTAATTAAACTTAATGCTTGCGCTTTTAGAAACAAACATCCCCAAAAATCACACCCTCAGGGTCCCATTCGTATGCATGCCAAATTTCATCTGCCTCCTTTTTTCATAGTCCTGGGGTGACAGCTCAGACAGATGGAGTCACACTTACGGTCTTTTATTATTTATAGATCAATACTGTAATTTATCTGCTGCTACGCTAAAACTGTTTATATGCTACCATGCTAAAAATGAACTTATTCATTAAGAAGCACCATCCAAGATTTTAAAAACTTCCATACTTCCAGAGCAAGATTTACAGCATATAATTCTGGAACAAGAACAAGAATAAACCAATTAGAATCATAGAATAATAGAATCATAGAATTGGAAGAGACCTCAAGGGCCATCCAGTCCAAGCAGGAACCCCATCACAATATTTTCGACAGATGGCCATAGACCCTCCGTGGCAGCATATTCCACTTTGGAAGTTCTGTCTGTCTGAATCTCTTTTCTGTCTGTCTGTCTGTCTGTTCCCTCTTCTGTCATCCTTTCAAATATTTAAACATAGCTATCATATCCCCTCTCAGTCTTCTTTTTGAAAGGCTAAACATTTTGATTTTCCAGATTATTGCCCTCCTCTGCAAGGTTTATTTTAAACTGTCCAGAACTGGTCACAGTACTCCAGGTGGGGTCTGACCAGAGCAGAATAAGCTGCCTTGATCAGAATATGGTTCTGTTGGGCATTGTGGCCTGGCCGCCGCATCACACTGCTGACTCATGTTCAATTTGGGGTCCAACAAGACCCCCAAATCCCTTTCACAGGTACTATTCTCTAGCCAAGTGTCCCCCAATTAAACCAGAATAAAACAGCCTACTATAGATTTGGATGTTCTGTCTGTCTGTCTGTCTGTCTGTCTGTCTGTCTGTCTCTCTCTCTCTCTCTCTCTCTCATGTTTTTATTTTATTATTGTTGAAGTTTATTTTATGTCCAAGTCACAATATTGTAAGCTGCCTAGAATAGGGGCCTGTGGCCTAGCCACTAGATGGGTGGGGTAAAATGTTACAGAAATAAATCCCAGTGGGAGATGGGAAATAAAACTTCCCAGTGGGAGATGGGAAATAAAACTGCATTCCAGGAACTAAGAGTCATAAAGCCTGAGCAGAGGAGGAGAGAATGGATGAAAGTTGGGCTCTTTTTTCTTCTTTTCAGGCTGTTTGAGCATTATATGCAAGCAACACAAATATTAATGAAAGAATAAACAGACAAAAAAATAAATTGAGAGCTATATCCAGTCATTTAAGCAAGTGTCCCGAATACATTGGTTATGCTGCATTAAGTGAAACTAAAATCACTCACAGTTTGCAAAGAGAAGCATCTTTTAAACGTCATGCATCAGGAGAGGACATTCCAATGCCCCTTGCTTTGCTTCACAAAATTAGATGTAAAATGTAAGCACTCAATGGAGCTGTCACCTCAAAAGCTGTAGACAATGCCTCCACGTTTCTGCCACTTACCATGTATGGTCTTGTTTTGTTTTCTAGCTAAAACAAAAGTTTAAAAAAAGAGCTGGGATCTAAATAAAAAACATGCTAACAACTCAATAATTTTTTTCTTGCAGTTGTGCTATTCTTTTATCTCTTCCAACAGAAGAAACTCTCATTGCGGCGAGAGAAGATCCCACAATTCAATCAGTGTACTTTTTCATCCTGGAACAGGAATATTAGAAACAAGCCAATTCACTTCAGCATGAGCCTTTTTGGAATACAGTCCATCTTTCTTGTCTGAAGCATTATGATCAGAGGTGGGGTTGCAGACCATGACGTTAAAGAGATATTAAATTCAGAGCCAGGGTAAGCTGAGTGAAAGTGGAATATGCTGCCACAAAGGGTGGTGGAGTCTCCTTCTTTGGAGATTTTTGAGCAGAGGCTGGATGGCCATCTGTCGGAAATATTTTGATGGGGTTCCTGCATGGCAGGGGGTTGGACTAGATGGCCCTTGAGGTCTCTTCCAACTCTATGATTCTATAATTCTGTGATTCTATGATTCAATATCACCCAGCTTGGTGGAAGAATGAAGATTTGAAAAAAGAGACTCCTAAATTCTAGATTCTTAACACAGCAGTAAGCAACTTGGTGCATTCCAGATGTGTTCAGTTACAACTCTTATAACCTCTGACCTCTGGCAACACTGGTTGAGGCTTTAAGGAACTAGTACAGTAACCACCCTACATACTGGGGTCTGTATACCTATTCCTTCTCTAACTATTGCACCATCATCTCTGCAGGTTGAGAACAAAACACTTAGGATGCAGCAAATTTAAGCTGTAATCATTTCCATACTTCTCAGTGAGTTACCATCTCCGCACACAGTGGAGCTGATCCAGGAGCTTATTCTGGCATAAGTATAGATAGAATTAAAAATACATTTCAGGTACTGAAGTAATGAATCTTGCAGATTCTTGCTGCAGATTCTATTCTGACTCAGGGAAGGAAAAGTGGCAAAAACAGAAGAAAGCAAAAACAATTTCACAATCTATAAACTGCACATTCAGCTGGTGTCAGAATAATGTGGCATCAAAGTATACAGTTCAGGAAGCAATTATTTAGACAAGCATGTCAAAATATAGGCTCTTGGCCATTTGTTCAGATGACACATTCCGTGGCCTAAAGAAAACCTCTAAAATACATAGACAGTACCTTACAACTGTTTCCCATGTTTATGCCATGTTATCAAAGCTTCTCTAGGGCCAGCAGACAGATAACAAAGTGGCAAATAGAGGTTGAGTTTTCTCAGCATACTACATATAATAAAGACCAGGTTTCTTGCAACATCTTACGGATATAAAAGAGTTCTGCCCCCTGACAGTTTCCGATCCTTGTCCTTTAAACAACTCTTGGCATTACAGTATCTATACCTGTATCCTCGTCTATTGAATAAATAATTCAGCAGCCACAAAGCAAACTACTGTCACAAACATCAAGTGTAAAGCAAGCTACTGTCACAAATAGCAGCCGTAAAGCAAGCTACTGTTGCAAAACAGCAGCGATAAAGCAAGCGACTACTGTATAACAAAACAGCAGGGTTTTTTGTGGGGTGGGTGTTGTCTCTTATCCACAGACCTTTGGGTATTGGGCGGCATATGAGTTGTATAAACAAACAAACGAAAATTCCTTTATAAGCAGAAAAACCAAACTCATCATGCTTCCAAGTGCTGGCTGCAGAAATCAGGAAACTCAGCAACGTTGCTGGATTTGATGCAATTAAGAGTTACTGGACATTTAAGCACTGGCAATAACATGTTGTGAGAATATTTGATACAATCGTCCTGTTGTAAACTGAGAGTAGCTCACAGCATACCACAGAGAGCATTTTATTGCAGAACACACTATAAGTGTCACCAATAACTGGCAACACAAACTCCAGAAACCAGGAGAATCTGCAAGGAGCAAATGCAGAACACAGGCTGCTGCTTAGCCCTCCTCTCAATACCATGGAGGATCTTTCCCTCTCCCTCTCCCTCTGCAACTCTTCAGAATACCTCTACAAGTTCTGTCTCTATATCCAAGACACACCAGGAGAAAAGGAAGCCTGACTTACAGGGGGAAAGTAGTGAGAAGACAAAGGTTTGAGCACCTCAACTGAAAATGCCCACCTAGGTTTTGCACACTGGAAGCAAACAGAAGAAGGGACATTTTGCAGTTGGGCTGGGAACAACTAATGCTTTCTCTTGAAGGCCTTTTTTTAAATCACACCCATTTCAGGCTTTTAAAATCCTACCATTACTCATTTCATTTTCTTCACTGTATTAAGTTACTGGACAACAAGACAAAATGGGAGGAAATGGCTGAGACGAGACAGCACACATACAGTAACTATCGAATTAAAAGAAAACTGCTTTCCTTTCTTTTTCCCATTCTGCCTTCAATCTGACTCCAAAGTTCCACTTAGGAGGAAATAGTTATTTCAATCATCTCAGAATAATGATTTTTAAATTATTATTCCCATCCTTCTCCATACAGAGATTCTCAGAAAAGAATATTTGCTATGACCTGTATTTAACATCCCTTGCCAATAATAAGCCACAACACACTGTTAAGCAAAGACCAACACAGCTTTGGCCACAACCCCTTCATGACTGTAGTATCACACAGCAAGTGACAGACAGATTGGATGAAGTCACTACAGATAAATCCTTTAGACAAGAAGAGGTGCCTTTAAATCTTCTCATTGGGTTTTCTTAACAGAATGAACTGGTTTGGGTCTTCCAATCTACACTTTACACTAATATATTAAAAGTAAAGGAGTTCCTTATTCTCAGAGGCATATAACAAAGGGTGAAAAAACTAACTTTCTGGGATGATAATGAGAATGGAGAGTAATGCTTACTTGTTAATTCCAAACACTTTGAGTGATCATTTTAGCCCTTTTTTGTGTGCCACTATATAATAATTAACAACAACTGATATCTCTGTGAAGATTCTCAGTCATCCAGGTGAGTTTATCTGAAAGTTGAGTCATGGCAACTGGACTTTTCTTGAGAGATTGAAACATTTCGCTGCTAATCCTTTTGTCAGTCTGAGAAAAGCTAGTTGCAAGTCCTCCATTTTACAGTTCACTTTGACCTCATGTCACTCTGGTCTGAAATAGGCTGATAAGATGAACAATGGCCTGAATAGGCTTGTTAGGTGGACTGTAATCTCAAAAGACTCATTAGGTGGACATTGGCCACTTGAAAGTCTCACTTTTACAAGTCACTAGCCATGGCCTTGTTGGTGAAGGCGTAAAGTATTCTTGATTTGAGATTGTTTTTGAAATGGCCTCTTGATAAGTAGCAGACAGATTGTGCCTGCGCCCCAACCCACCTCTGTTGAGAGAGAGGTTTCAATCGTCACATGAATGGCTTCCCTGACCTTTCTCTCAACTGATGTCATTTTAATAAAGTGACAGTAATGAGTCAGCCTCTTCAATAACATTTACATACTCAACCTTCCAGACAGAATCTTCAGTAGGTTTCCCTGCCATGGGAAATTTGGCATTTAGTGACCAGCAACAGGGCCTTTTTGGTACTGGTGCCCTGCAGGCAGAACACCCTCCAAAGGAAGCATCTGTGACACCAATCCTGTGTTGGCAAGAGAACACTTCTTCTTCATTCGAGGATTTTAAATTAATTTTCTATGCTGTTATATCACTGGACAATTGATCATTCTTTTAATGTGACTGTATTGGAGCGAGCGACCGCTGCTAACCCCAGCTCCTGCCAACCTAGCAGTTTGAAAGCATGTAAATGCACATAGATAAATAGGTACCACTGTAAAAAGTGGGAAAGTAAACAGTGTTCCATGTGCAGAAATGCTTTCATCCATGCTTGCCACATGGCCACAGACTTGCACAACACTGGCTCTTTGACTTAGAAACAGAGATGAGCACCACCTCTAGAGTCAGGCTAGCATGCATGTGCGAGTCTTACATGAGTTTTTCCAGAAGTTTCGCCACCTGAAAAGTAAGGTTCAGAAACCCTTTAACCCTCATGGAGCACTATGGGCTCTTTCAGTAACTCAAGTTACATTTTGTTGCAGAATTCACACAGAACAGGATCTACATATTCTGTGTAACTTAGGTATCCAATGTCACCTGAAGTATTGTAAACAACACACAGTACTTACATTTCAGCTACTGACAATGTACGCTGTGCTTGTGCTTTCTAAACAGACACAAAATCACTAAGATAAAAATGGTCCCATAAAACCTGTTAAATTTTGTCCCCTGAGAATGTCTTTGCCTCAGGCAATTCAACGTAATGGGGCAAAAATATTACATGTTGTATTCTGTTGTGACATTCTTGCTGTTAGAAAGATAGTCCCAATCAGGGTCAATATTTTTATCATAGTTTTTAGTTATTATTTTAACAATCTTGATATATTTGGGGTGCTCTATTAACTTGTTAATTTATGTCTTTATTTTTAGTTATTTTTAGTTATTTTGTATTGGCTGTGAATTGCTTTGATGGATTGTTAGCCGACCAGAGTGGCCTTTGGCCAAATGGGCGGATAAAAATGGAATAAATAAATAAATAAGCACTTGAATACCTTGTGGGTTCAAGACATACACTCATTCTACCCAATAGCTGGCAGGTATGAATGATGGGTTTCAGATTCAAAACCACAGATCCACACCAACAGATGTCATCTCTAATGCAAAACAGTTCAGGTGGCCTGCTGGCATTGCTAGCCATCAAGCACACAAAATATTATGCATGACCGCACATGTGCACCAAGCAGACTGGCCCTAGTTTATTTAATCAGGAATCTGTGTCTGAAGATTTTGAGAGCTAGCATACTGGGTAAGCCAGCCTAGCGCTCAAATGTGCCTCTTGTCAAGCTCTTGTCCTGCATCTTAAACAGTATTTAATAAAATATTCCTGGCAAATGTCAAAGAGGGGTTCTATTCAACAAACAATACAGTGGGCCCTGTATAACAAATGGTTTGTATACAGTGAACCCCCACCTATCGCAGGGGTTAGGGACCTTACCTGACTCGCAATAATTGAAAATCCACAATATGCAGATGCTGGCTCAGGTCGGAACTGGGTGGGCTCTCTGGGGGCTCTTGTACTTACCCCACCAGGCCTGGCGCTGCCCCAAACGGGCCTGCAAGGGGCTTTCCAGTCCCACAGAGGTCCCAAAAGTGGTTTCTAGTGTTCTGTAGGTCACTTCTGGTTTACCAGAAGTCACTTTCGGTTTGCAGGGAAGCACTTTTGGGGCCTCCAACGGGCCTGGGAAGGCCTTTCCTCCTTACCCCAAGGGGTCTTTTTTTCATATACTGCAATATACCGGGACCGCAGTACTGTATATGAACCATGAAAGGGCAGGAGACAACTGTAACATAAAATCTGTACAACATAAAAATTCCGGAGATAGGGGAAATTTGCTTAACAGAATCACCTATGGGGCGAATCTGTACAACATAAAAATGGTCGCGATTAGGGATTACTCTGTTTTCAATGCATTCCTATGGGAAATTTGTATAAAGGAAAATTTGCTTAACATAATTTCACTCGGAACAAATTAATTCCTTTATACAAGGGACCGCTGTACATTCCGTTCATGCAGCAGCTGTGCCAATGATGTGGTTCTATCTTCTCCACACCCATCCCTCACCTTCCACCAGATCTCTTGTTTGAAGAAAAAGACAATAAAAGCTATGCAGCCAACAAAAGTATTATATTTCAACTGGAAAAAAACTGCCAATACCTGGTCACCCACATGACCACAAATGTGGTGATGACATATTTTCCAGTCTCGGGTTTCATAGCTTTCTGGCTAACAAGAAAAAGACTGGTCTTTCAAGAAAAACCTATCTGATAGTAGGGCTTAGAGGCAGGGAAGTTTCTTTTTCCATCTGTCCTCTGGAGGTTTGTCTTTTCAGTTACATTTTCTTCTGTTCAAAGGAAATCTCTTGGGACATCAAATAATTGTCTGCAGGTCGCTGGTGGGGTGTTTCAGCAACCAGTGGACTACAGAAACAGGCAACTGCACAAACCCAAAGAAGCCTCCAGGGAGATGAAAAGCAAAAATGCACTGATCAACTGTGTCTTAAAGATTGGACATACACATCATCTTAGAACTGCAGTGTTAGACCGGATTCCATAAATCATCCTGTCCAGCCCCTGCCAAAAACAATCATTCTATCCAATAGGTGGCATGTATGAATGACTGGTTTCAGATTCAAAACCTCAGATCCACACCAACAGATGTCATCTCCAACGCAAAGCAGCTCAGGTGGCCTGCTGGCATTACTAGCCATCAAGCACACAAAATATTATGCATGGCCGCACGTGTGCACCAAGCAGATTGTCTGGCTAGGCAATCAGATCCCTAAACCACTCAGTGGTCCACCATGAAACAACTAAGAGCATAAAAAGAACTGGAAGTACAAGTACTTGAGTTGTAGTCCTAAGTTGCAGTATGGTACCAGCCTGTTAATGGTTTGTTAAATGGAAAATGGAGACTTGGTGCCAAACACAAGCGAAAATATTTCAGGGTGCATGTCAGGAGAACAGGGTGCGGCCTATTCCCAGGAGGGTCTGCAGGCATTTTCCTGGGGCTGAGGTCATTTTTAAGTAGCATAATGTACTTAAGTACTCTAGTGCAGGAAGGGAGGGCGTGCAGCCCATGGGCCTAATCCAGTGGTTCCCAACCTGGGGGTTGGGACCCCTTTGGGAGTCAAAAGACCATTTCACAGGGATCACCATGTGAAAAAGGCACAAAAGACTTGGGTCTGGAGGAGGGAGGAAGGGGGGGAAGAGTGAGTAACAGCTTGATAGGTTGGAGGGAATGTCAGTCAATGGCACTGGAGGCTGTGATTGGCTGAGGGTGTCTGTATAAAGGGAAGTTCTCTATGGCACCTGCGGCAGTGGCCTGCCAAAGGGGGCTCGTGGCCTCTTCCAAGCAGGGCAAGGGGTCACCACATCATGAGGAACTGCATTAAAGAGTCATGGCATTAGGAAGGTTGAGAACCACTGGCCTAATCCAACCCCTGGAGGTCTGCCATCCAGCCAACACAAATCCCTGAAACAGCTTACTCCTGCTAGCCTTGTTCCTATGTCTCACTGCAGAGGCTAGACTGCCGCGAGATGCTCACTGTGCCATTGGAAAAATTGAAAAATTCGAAAGATTTTTTTAAAAAAGTCAAATTTTCGCCCAAAACCCTCGGCCAGCAGGGGCGCCGATTGGCGCTCCTCAAGGGACACCCTCCACTTTTCTTTCCGGGCTGTGATTGGTCAAGACTCCAGCCTGGACTCTCAGAGGGACTTCCTTCCAAGGGAAGAAGAAGAGTGGTCTTCAGAGTTAAATTTTTTAGTATTTTCTAATGGTGGTGTGCACCCTGAAACAATTCTTTCAGCCCTTTTCTTCCAAGGGATCCTTTCACCAGTGAGGGAGGAGGATCAGAAAGTATCTGTAGGCACCCTCTTACAATTCATCAGCCCTTTTCTTCCATACCCACAAAGTGAAGGAGGATCAAGTGTATTCGGAACTAAACAACACTGGAATGAGTATCTACATTTCTGCATGTTGTTCTCTGCCGTCAAGTTGGAACTGATTTATAACAACCCTAACAGGGCTTTCAAAGTAAGTGAGATATTTAAGAAGTACCCGTATTTTTCTGTCTATAAGACACCCCCACATAAAAGACACCTTACTTTTCCAACCCCAAATTACAGTTTTGCAACCACATGGTTCTCTCCGCAGCTTACTTCCATGTATAAGATGACCCCTCACGTTTTAGTGTAACAATTTTAGATAAAAATATAGTCTTATACATTATTTATTTATTTATTTATTTATTTATTTATTTATTTATTTATTTATTTATTTATTTATTATAGAATTTCTACCCCGCCCATCTTCCCATAGGAACTCTGGGCGGCTAACAACAGGCCGATCAATTCAGCCAAAATAACAATAGACAACAAGCACAGACAACAACAATTTAAAAACAAGATGTGCACCCCTGGCATAAAAGAACTGGTGTTAGACTTAAGCAGATGGCGGAGGAAAAATAAATAAATCAGGTCACCAACGGCCTCTCGAAAGAGCAAGGTTTTTAAAGCTCTACGAAAGGCCGTCAGGGACTCTGCAGAGCGCACTTTGCTAGGTAGACAATTCCACAAAGTCGGGCCAGCCACTGAGAAGGCCCAGTTCCTGGTGGAAGTTTTCCGGGCCTCTCTGGGGGTGGCCACCCAAAGTGAGTGCACCCACGCCAACCAGATTGGACGAGCCGAGGTTGATCGCTGGGCGATCCGCTCTGACAGGTAGTCTTGTCCCAAGCCATGGAGGGTTTTATAAACTAAAACCAAGACCTTGAATCTGACCCGGGACGCAACAGGAAGCCAATGCAAGCGAGCCAGGACTGGGGTGATGTGGTTGTGACGGCGCACACCCGCCACCAGCCTGGCTGCCGCAGTTTGCACCCGCTGCAGACGCCGGAGGAGAGTCAAGGGCAACCCCATGTGGAGTGCATTGCAGTAGTCCAGCCTCGAGATCACCAGCACTTGCACTACAGTTCTCAAGGAGTCACTGCCCAGGTAAAGGCAAATCTGGGCAATTTGGCGAAGATGATAAAAAGTGGTTCGGGTCACGGCAGCCACTTGGGCTTCCATAGAAAGGGCCGGATCCAGAACCATGCCCAGATTCTGAACCCTGTCCGCCAGCTGGAGGGAAACACCCTCCAGACTGGGGAGAGGGCCTCCATATCCGGACGGGGAACTCCCGAAGAACATCACCTCGGTCTTCTCGGGGTTGAGTTTGAGCCTGTTGGCCTTGGTCCACGCCATGACCGCGTCCAGGCACTGGTCGAGGGTCCAGACAGCCTCCACTGCAGAGGTGGAAAAGGAGAGATAGAGCTGCGCATCAACAGCGTACTGGTGACAGCAGACTCCAAATCTCCTAATGACCCCAGCCAGCGGCCTCACATAGATGTTGAACATGGAAAATACTGTCCTTCACTTCTTAAACTGCTACCACACCAGTGAGTTTCCAAGGCTGAGAAGGGATCTAAATTTATTATTTATTTATATTTGCGCTTATAGACCACCCGACTTTTCTGCGGGAACTCTGGGTGGTTTACAACAAATTATAACAAAAAAACCTATCCAGAAGGAAACCAGACAACACTAAAAACCAATAAGGCAGCAACAAAGAAATGATAAAACAGACAACCGCATCCACAACAGAAACACAAGTACAAATTCATGTCTCCTGAGGTTCAGCCCATCAATTTAACTATGGACACTTGCCTGGGAGTATATTCCATTGAAGTCAGTGAAAGCTCATATCAACTACTGAATAAAATCTTAAATGAAGGATCTGATGTCCCAATCCCAATATCATGTCCAATAGGAATTAACCAGGTGGTACTAGGCAACCCAAGATCTGAAGTCTCACCACCAGAGGGATAGAGATTTGTGTTTATGCTCCTGGAGAATTCTGGCACACAAAAGCACACCTCTACCCAGCACCATGCCACACTGGGATAGTAACAGACGCCTATCTGAAAAGCTAACAAGCAAACATATCAGAAGTCCTTTGCAGTGTCAAAAGGCACCCTGTATTTTAAAAAGCAAACTTAGAATAATTTTGCAAGACCAATACCTTTTAGTGGCATTTTTCCCAATAAAAACAGTTTTTGTTAAACACCTCCAAATGCCATCGATGAAAAAAACAACTAGAGGCCAAAGCTATCAGCTGTATGGTACAAGAAGTTTAGAATCTTGTCTCTCAGAAAGCTAGATAGTTTTTTTAAAAACTAAACAAATCTTCATGGTTACTAGGAAACCTCGGAATAATTACTTTTTGGACTATGAATCCCAGAATTCCAACTGGGCACAACGACTGGGAGATTCTTGGAGATGTAGTCCAAAATCAACTGACTTTTCCATGCTCTGGCTACTAGGAAGACAGGAAGATGCCTTATTCTGTGTCACATCATTGGATTAGCCGGGATCACCACCTTCCAGGCAAGAACCATCTTTCTAACCTTTACTTGAAAATGTCAGCAAACAAACGTGTGACCTTCTGAATGAAAGCACTGGCACTCTCTCTCTCACTCACCACATCTTAATTTGCACACTTTCATTTGCAACTTTTAACATTTTGCATATTTTCCCTAATTTTACCCAGGTCAAAAGGAACACGAAATTCTGCTGGAAATAGCTGGAAATCATATTAAGCTAGACCTGAGGACTCTAAAATTTCAAGCAGGCAATAACATCTATTCCACATACAATCCATAAATCTGATCTGCATCTATTTTAAGGAAAAGCCAACAATCCTCAGAGTTCAAATTGCACTTGTATTATCCTACTCTGTGGATTTTTTTTTATCATATAAAGCAACTTTGCATACTTATACCATCCCTTCCGGAAGTATTTCACTAATTGCCTTACTCCATGAGTAAGACTTAATTCTAGAGCACCACCTAACATTCATGGGAAGCTAGTCACCTCTGCCTCTGTCACACCTCTCTGCTCACATCGGACTGATGCAAAGCCTTATGCAGCTGCTGCACTGTCCCAAGTCTCTGCACCAGGGTCAGATTCTGAATATGTCACTGCAATATTTCTGAACTTCTGGGACCTGCTTTGAAGAAGGGTGATTGACTGCACTCGAAAGCTTGCAATGTTCCTTTTTTATTCTTAATAGTGGCCTATGAAGGTATCGACTGTAACCTATTTTTGCAATTGTGTTCTACGACAGCCACAGGGCTCAACTCCTTTTTTGCAATACAGTATTTCACAAGCACAAGAGCTCCTGGTTCCTAGCCCTTATAAATCAGACCAGAGGATTCAGCCTCTAAAACTAAGTTTTTTTCTTGGGTGCATTTTTCCCTCTCCCCTTCCAATGCAAAGGAGTTTGGATACAACTCTTGGGAGGAAAAGAAAGGGGTGGGAGGAAAAGAAAGGGGGGGACAACACATTATTGCTGCAATTCATTGCCTGGGAGTTGCTGCTGTTGAGCATGAGAGAAGTGAAACAGCATTTCAAAGGCAGCGATGATAATTCTGGAACCCGTCTCCCAGCTACCATGACGTAACCAGCAGACACAAGCAGTGGGCTGTTAGACGTCAACAACGTTCTAAACTAAACCAGGAAACCACACACACTTAGCCTCACGTTCAGAAGGTGCAAAAATGTTTTTGGAAAATAATTCTTCCCTGAATTTAGCGCTCTCAAAATATTTTAAGGTCTCTGCGCAGCTCAAGGTACATGACTTCAAGAGTTTTAAAAATGCAAAGGCCTTCCATACTGTGCTCTCTCCGGAACTGATATTGCTGTTCCCTGGAGTGGCCTTTAGTCTAAGCAAGGGGAGGGCCTCCCTCTCCTCCCCTGCCCTGGTCATGAGTTGCCTATCCCATTGTCACAAAAGCTTTCGGCTTCCAGAGAGTTAAACTGTACGTGCATCACTGAACTTGGTCAAAACGATGGGGGCGATGAAAGCTTCTACAGCCAGCCTGATCCTAGTCACCCCAATAAATTCAATGTCACTTACTCCTAAGTATATCGACTGTCTGTTTTCTTTGCACTCACAAGCAAACACCAAATCCATAGCACAGTTCATGTGCCTGCCCTGCATCATACTGCAAACACACTGCGTGTTGGGTTTCTTCTTTTCTATGCAAATACCTTGTGTGCATGTTTGCACAAAATAGCACTCACTATTCCCGAGTGAAGCAATTCGACAGAAGCAATCTTTCAGCGCCACCTCTACCTTAAAGAATCCACGGTGGGGAGGTTTAAGCACGAAACGTTATATGAGGTTAGGGATTTGAAAGACAGGGGGCGGGGGAAGCGTTGACTCGAGAGAAAACAGACTCCAGGAACCCGTGAACCGTTTAAACTGAAGGATCTGTACTTGAACTTCCTTAGTCTGGCAGTGGCCTATGCTATGTAAGGTTTCCAGACAAGAATGCATGCATAGCACCCGGGCAAGCATCTTCCTCTTCCGAAGGCCACCGAATTAGCCTTATTACCTAAAATTGCTGCATCTCACAAACGAGCTCGAAGCCGGATTTGCAACAAGAGCTCGGAAGAATGAGAGGATCACTGTAAACCCCCATAATATAGATAGATAGATAGATAGATAGATAGATAGATAGATAGATAGATAGATAGATAGATAGATAGATAGATAGAGATAGATATAGATAGATAGATAGATAGATATAGATATAGATATAGATATAGATATATAGAGATAGAGATAGAGATAGATAGATAGATAGATAGATAGATAGATAGATAGATAGATAGATAGATAGATAAAAACCCTATTACAGCTTCTAGCCAACTCCTGCAGAAAAAGCCATGCCATTCCAGAAGGAGGACCCAAGTTGGCCAGAGAAAGACCGAATTCGATCCGCTCACCTCCCCTGGAAAGCGGTTCAAGTCCCCGTCGCCACGGGCCAGCATTGGGTCCATCAAAACCCCTCCATGGCGGCTCCGGATCCGAGCGGTACTGGTCGGGTTGCTTGCTCTTTGTTTAGTGTCCCGCTGGTTCCATGTCAGAAGGGGAAGGCGAGGCGGCCGGGGTTCCTCCTGCCCGCGGAGATCATGCCTCCATGGGTTCCCCGGGGCTCTCGGCGGGCTGAAAGGGAGGGACGAAGGAGCCGAAAAGGGGGTGGAGGAAAGAAAAGGGGACGCCGGCGCCCGCTGCTCCAAGGGAGCCGGCCCTATCGTTGGGCGGGCGGCAGCGGGGCCCCCTCCCCGCCCCGGCAGAGCCAAGCGCCTCCTCGCTCACCGGCGGGAAGGGGAGGGGAGGCGGCGGCAAAAAGGGAAGAAATGGGGTTTTAAAAAAGGAAGGGGGAAAAAGGGGGGATGGAAAACAAAAACAAGACGGGGGAGGGAAGAGCAGGGGAGGGAAAGAAGAGCCGGCCGCGGAGGCCTCTTCCTCCTCCTCCCCCCCGAGAGTGAAGACTTGCTCCGCCTTCTGCTGCGCGGGGCGCAGGGAGGCGAGCGCGCGAGGAGGAGGAGGAGGAGGAGGAAGAAGAAGGAAAACACGAGGACTTTGGGGATGTGTTTGGGGTTGGGGAGGAGGGCGAGAAGAGCCTCCTCCCCCCCCGGGGGGCGGCCACTAGCACCGCTTTTGCCGGGCCCCCCGCGTGGTTTGGTAGCCCTGGGCGCTTTGTTGTGCGTGGGCTTCCCATCCTGGAAAGGATACCGTAGTAGCCAGATGTAAAGATGCAACAAGGAGGACCTAATACAGTGGACCCTTGTATAACAAACAGCTTGTATAACATAAAATTTGTACAACATTTAAAAAATCCAGAGATAGGGAAAATTTGCTTAACAGAATGTCATATGGGTAAATTCGTGCAACATAAAAATGGGATTACTCCATTTTCAATGCATTCCTATGGGAATTTGTATAAAGGAAAATTTGTTTAACATAATTTCATTTGGAACGAATTAATTCCTTTATACAAGGTACCACTGCAGTAGGACACTGGCCGTAGCATTCTCGGGCCTTCCTAATGGATTGCAGCGCTGCCCTGATGTGTTGAGGGGCTTTCATTTCTGCGTGGCCGGTTGTGGTCGCAGCCGGTGTGTGTCGTTGGATCTGCCCGGTTACACCGCCTTGGTGACTCGCGGGGAAAGGCGGTGCAAACGTAGAAGAGCAAGGGTTGGGGAAGTGCATCCCCGGGCCTTTTTCTGGCAGAGGTGGGGGGGGGCAAGCGGCATTTGTGGTGCGTTAGCCTAAGCACATCCTTTCTCGTCTGATATCGGAAGCTAAGCAGGGTCTCCCCTGGTTAGTACAGTGGACCCTTGTATAACAAACAGCTTGTATAACATAACATTTGTACAACATAAAAAATTCCGGAGATAGGGGAAATTTGCTTAACATAATCGCCTATGGGGAAATCCGTACAACATAAAAATGGGATTACTCTGTTTTCAATGCATTCCTGTGGGAATTTGTATAAAGGAAAATTTGCTTAACATAATTTCATTTGGAATGAATTAATTCCTTTATACAAGGTACCACTGTACTTGAATGGGAGACGGCCTGGGGATACCAGATGTTGTAGGCGCCTGGAGTAGGAACTGGCAAACCACTCCAGTATTCCTGCCAAGAAAACTCCATGGACATGGGGTCAGAAGAGTTGGTCACAACTGTAACGACACACACACACACACTAATTTGCATGCACAGTGTGCGTCCCTACAAGGCCCTTGCCTCTGCTTGTCTACATTAAAATGAGAAATAGAGGAAGCATGCCGAAAAGGGCAAGTGGTCCCCCACCAGCACCAGCACACGGGTTTATGGGGGGGGGTGGCATTCAGTTTCGAAAAACTGAGTGGAGGGTTCTGCTTGGCTGGGGAACTTCGTGAAAGTAGGCATGAAGTGAGAGAAAAAAATAGCAGACGTTGACCCCACCCCAGCATACTAGAATGTGGATTGCTTTACCTTGCCAATGAGATTCAGGAACGACAAAAGATAATCCTTTTGTCTTGAACTCTCCAATTCAAGAAGCAGCCACCGCTACAGATTTGGAATGGTGCTTTAAAAGTGGGGTCACAGAAACAGATGAAAAATGTCTCTGTCAATGGCTGTGGGACCCCCATAGCAGAGGCTCTTGTGTTCTCAGTAGCAGTCACAAACTAAACTGTGATCAGTGGGAGCCAGTATTAGAAGGCAACTGTCGTCTTCATGATGCTGGCATCTGGAGAGCTGCTGTGGGAAACATAATACTGGATCAATGGCAGGTGGGTGGATGTGTAGGTGGGACAATATATTAGGAGTCCTGCTTTTGTTGCATCTCTCACGGCTTATTGTGGCTAAGGCAGAGGACATTAAAGTTTGACAAGATCCAAAGGGCCATGGCGCCTTCCATCCCTGCTGTGTGGTCATCTGTGAATGAATTATTGCTGGCAGGTTGGACAAGGGGAAAATGTACCTTTAAAGTGATAGGATTATTAGATGTGCCGGCTAGACGTATGGAGCCATAGCTCCACAATAGGATACCCCCCCCCCCGTTTGCGTGTGGAAAGTCCCAGGTTTGATCCAGAAACTGCTAGGAAACTTGGGGCGTTTATACACGACCCCTAAACTCCGGGGCAAATGGCTCCCAGCTCCGGAGATTAAAAATGTTTACCCACCAGCTCCAGAGTTAACAGGAAATTAAGTGCGACCCCGCCCACTTTAGCGCGTCCCAGCGCAGCTTTCAGGTACCTGCTTTTTGGATGTGACAAATATTTGATCCGGTGTAAGGATAGTGAGTGTGGGGCTCTCCTGGCTTCTGTTTGTTCTTTTTTTGCGCCCCGCCCCTTTAAGAGATCTGAATGCTGCCAGGAACAAAACGGAGGTAAACCGGCATTCTTTTCTTTCTTTTTTCACCCTCCCTCACGCAGCCAGCAACCAGGAAGTGTGGAGGGGGGTGGGGACAGAGGAAGAGCGAGGAACCCCTAAGATCTCTGGTCCGAATTTAAGTGGCCAGCGGATCTTAGGGGTCGTGTAAAAAGGCCCTTGGAGAGCTGCTCTCAGATAAGTACAGTGGTACCTTGTATAAAGGAATTAATTCGTTCCAAATGAAATTATGTTAAGCAAATTTTCCTTTATACAAATGCCCATAGGAATGCATTGAAAATTGAGTGATCCCATTTTTATGTTGTACGGATTTTCCCCATAGGCAATTATGTTAAGCAAATTTTCCCCCATCTCTGGATTTTTTATGTTGTACAAATTTTATGTTATACAAGCTGTTTGTTATACAAGGGTCCACTGTATTAACAAGACTGGGATGTATAGACCAATGGTCTGATTAAATACGAGGCAGGTTCCTGTGCTCCTAATTTAAACCCGTCATTTTCCTTGTATTGTGCACACTTTACCACAGATGCTCTCCAGCATTTAATTGAGGTGCTTTTATTCATTGAGGAAAATGCTTCCCTATTTTATCCTGGTCAAGAAATTGTTAAAAGGATGTTGTCGTGTCTGACTCTTCATGACTCCGTGGATCAGTTCACGCCAAGCCCTGCTGTCTTCCACTATCTCCCTGAGGCTGATCAGGATTATTGGTTACAACCTTGTAAAATAGGTCATCATTTATTGTCTGATGGCAGATGAGGAACATAAGTTGAGAGGTGGCAGGTTCCATGTAGTTGTCCGAAGTGATAATGACTGGGCTGAAATTTGAATCAAATTACAGTACACAGAGAGTACTCCACTACAGCTATGTGAATAAAGGTAATAATTTCAAAGAACAATGGAAGTCATTTAAGAGATCACTGTCATGCACATTATTTAGAATTACTGTAATTTAGATTTAACTAGAGTGAAACACATCTCTGACATAATAGGAAGTAAATCATTCTATGAAGAGACTGTATATATACAGTATTATAAAATTAAAGGCTGTAGATATTTGCATTCCTGGCCAAAACAGATTAGGGTAAACAAGATCACTTTTTTGTTGTTGTTCAGTCGTTCAGTCGTGTCCGACTCTTCGTGACCCCATGGACCAGAGCTCGCCAGGCCTTCCTATCCTCCACTGCCTCCCGGAGTTTTGTCAAATTCATTTTGGTTGCATCGATGACACCATCCAACCATCTCATTCTCTGTCGTCCTCTTTTCCTTTTGCCTTCGATTTTTCCCATCATCAGGGACTTTTCCAGGGAGTCCTCTGTTCTCATGAGGTGGCCAAAGTACTGGAGCCTCAGCTTCAAAATCTGTCCTTCCAGTGAACATTCGGGGTTGATTTCTTTCAGAATGGATAGGTTTGATCTCCTTGCAGTCCAGGGGACTCTCAAGACTCTCCTCCAGCACCACAGCTCAAAAGCATCAATTCTGCAGCGATCAGCCTTCTTTATAGTCCAGCTCTCACTTCCATACATCACTACTGGAAAAACCATAGCTTTAACCATCCTGACCTTAGTTGGCAAAGTGATGTCTCTGCTCTTTAGGATGCTATCTAGGTTTGCCATTGCTTTCCTCCCAAGAAGCAGGCGTCTTTTTATTTCGTTGCTGCAGTCGCCATGTGCAGTGATCAAGGAGCTCAAGAAAATAAACTCTGTCATTGCCTCCATTTCTTCCCCTTCTATTTGCCAGGAGGTGATGGGACCAGTGGCCATGATCTTAGTTTTTTTTATGTTGAGCTTCAGCCCATTTTTTTCCACTCTCCTCTTTCACCCTCATTAAGAGATTCTTTAATTCTTCCTCACTCTCTGCTATTAGAGTAGTATCATCTGCGTATCTGAGGTTGTTGATATTTCTTCCGGCAATCTTAATTCCAGCTTGTGATTCATCCAGACCGGCCTTTCTCATGATGTACTCTGCATATAAGTTAAATAGGCAAGGCGACAGTATACAGCCTTGTCGTACTCCTTTCCCAATTCCAAACCAGTCAGTTGTTCCATATCCAGTTCTGACGGTTGCTGCTTGTCCCACATATAGATTACTTAGGAGACAGATAAGGTGGTCAGGCACTCCCATTCCTTTAAGGACTTGCCATAGTTTGTTGTGGTCTACACAGTCGAAGGCTTTGGCATAGTCAATGAAGCAGAAGTAGATGTTTTTCTGGAACTCTCTGGCTTTCTCCATAATCCAGCGCATGTTGGCGATTTGATCTCTAGTTCCTCTGCCCCTTCGAAATCCAGCTTGTAGTTCTGGAAGTTCTCTTTCCACATACTGCTGAAGCCTGCCTTGTAGAATTTTGAACATAACCTTGCTAGCATGTGAAATGAGTGCAACTGTGCGATAGTTGGAGCATTCTTTGGCGTTTCCTTTCCTGTGTTATTAAATGCTACTGAAATGACCAGTAAATGACCAAAGTGGTTTCATCCTAAAATGTGTATTTTAATTCCTCACCTACACAGATTAAGGTAAACATGATGATTTTATCCACATGTCACTAAATGCTATAGAAATGACAAATTGTTATTGTATAATAGACATTCCACACTAAACAGAAAAGCATCCTGTCATACCACTTGATAAACATTTGAAAATACTGTATGCTAATTATTTTGTTATGTGCTGGCTGGCCCTATAAAGGTGTTGATGGATTGCTGTTTTTGTTCATTAATGAATAAATTAATTAATACAGTGGACCCTCATACAACAAATAGTTTGTATAACATAAAATCTGTACAACATAAAAATTATAGAGATAGGGGAAATTTGCTTAACAGAATCGCCTATGGGGCAAATCCGTACAACATAAAAATGGTCGCGATTAGGGATTACTCCATTTTCAATGCATTCCTATGGGAAATTTGTATAAAGGAAAATTTGCTTAACAGAATTTCATTTGGACTGAATTAATTCCTTTATACAAGGTATCACTGTACTGTGTTATTTGACAGGGGTAGATGAAAGAGTCAAGTTTTGTCATACTGAAGTTTGACATGCCATGTAAAATAGATCAGTATTGCCTGGTTTTTGCTGCTAAAACAAGTTGTATCCATTGGGTTGACAGAAGTGTTTTCAAATAATGAAAGCTGTCTTTTATACTGTTCCACTCAAAGCCCTTTTCCTATAGTGTTGAAAAGGAACTTGTTTGTTCATTCAAGTGTATGCGGAAGGATCAGGTGTAAGTCGCAGGCAGCTGCATGCTGTGACATATTTCAGTGCTCCGTCTCCCTTCCTGCTCCTGGTTCAAAGGAGAGCTGAGTGCGCATGCGTTCCAGTGAGGCAGTTGCTGCAGGCAGAAAATTGGACGTGGGAGGAGGAGAAAAAGGACTGAGATGTCAGAACCATCTGTAGTTTAATGTTGAATTTGTTGAAAACATTTGTGTGACGTGCTTTGATGAACCTATTGCATGGTCAATTCTATGCTTATTTAAGACATGCATATAAGATTGTTAGATATAATTGTCTTTCCACTGCGGGAATTTTTAAAAACCTAAATTATATTTTGTGATGTATTTGTTCTCCACTGTATAATGTTAACAACTTTAAATATTTTGGGGTGGTATCATTGACATCTTCATAGAAAGATGACTGCTATTAGCATGGTCAATCTGTAAAAGAGACTCTGTTTTGGAACTACAGCTGTTCTGTGGAATGCTATGGATAGATCTGTAGGTTTGTACAGAATACTGTATGCTACAGTACTATATATGGGAACGGCGATGTTAAGAATGCAACAGTGCTTTTTTTGTCTCTTCTTTTCCTCCATTTCTTCCCTTTTCTACTACTCTGTGTAATATCTTACTCACCCTACCCTCTTGTCACGGTTGGCCTTAAAAAACATTTACCCTAGCATGGAATTTGGACTTTGTTTATTGGTGAGCACAAATGCCTCTGCATCCTAGAATGAATAAGAAGCATGTGCAAATGCTTTTCCTGACTTTAATAGGTATGAACTCTTGAAATAGGGATTGTAAACCTATGGCCCTTCAGATGTACTGTATTTTCCCGCCTATAAGACACACCCATGTATAAGACCCCCCTTTCCAACCCAAAGTTACAGTTTCATGACCATATAGTTCTCTCCTCAGCCTATTTCTGTGTATAAGACAACCCTGAATTTTTAGTTTTACAATTTTAGACAAAAAAGTCTTGTACATGAAAAAATGCTGTATTTGGATCATCATTTTAGAGCTGCAAAGCTGGAAGGGATCCTATGGATCAGTGGTTCTCAACCTGTGGGTCACCAAATGTTCCTGGACTGCAACTCCCAGAAACCCCTTCCAACACAGCGAGTGGTGGAGGCTTCTGGGAGTTGCAGTCCAGGAACACATGGGGACCCACAGGTTGAGAACCACTGTGTATGAATCATTGACACCAGTCTCTATCAGGGAGGCCCAGTGGGGAATCAAACTCCCAATTTTTGGCTCCACAGCCAGATACCTAAGCCACTGAGCTCTCCAGCAAACTACCACAATCCATTGGCCATGCTGGCTGGAATTTCAAAAACACTGTATCTCAAAGGCCACAGGCTCGTTATGTCTTATTTAGACCTGGGAGGAGAAACCTGTGACCTTCCGGAGGTCTATGAACTATTATCCCACTTGTCTTTCACCATTGGCTATTCCACCATGAGTTGATGGGAACTGGAGTTCAACAACTCAAAGGCCAGAGTTTTGCCAGCCCCAGCCTAACATATATGTTGGTTTTAATTTTGCTTGGGACGATCCCTAAACTTAGATGGATGGTTCTGAACTAGAACCTAAAGAAGCAACAATGGTAATTCTATACAGTATACAGTACTAATAGCAGACTACTTTTCCAAGTGCTAATCATTATATCACCCAAACTGAACAATTCATATCCAGGGATATGTAGCAGCAGGCTTTCCAGATCCCTAAGTTTGGTGGAAGGCAAGGATTTCCCCTAGGATTCTTGCAGCTATGATACCTTTCCTTTCCTGGGTCATTAAAGCAACCAGGGAGGACTGGTAAATGATTGAGTAAGGTGATTGAGAATGCCTCCTTGCAAGCACTAGTCAGATCTTTGTGGATGAGGCCCTCCTTAAATCTCACTCTACCGGATAATCACTGGCTTTTCTCCAATATTCAGTTCTTGGGCACAATACCACAGTGGGGGTAATCTGGAGCATTTCAGGTCCAGAAGTAAATCCATTTCTATCATGCTTCTGCCCTGGTTATGGCCTGGGGACAGTCTTAATCACTTTGATGGACAATCTATGGCAAGATATTGATTCTGGAGTGTGTGTGTGTGTGTGTGTGTGTGTGTGTGTGTGTGTGTGTGTGTGTGCTTGTTTGCTTGTTTGTTTGTTTTTATTTTTGTTTTACTGGAACATTCAGTGGCTTTTAGTATAATCAGCCATACAGTAGTATCCTTCTGGGTCATCCCTGGAGGATAACATTCAGAAGCTTTGTTTTGCAGTGGCTAGAGTTATTTATTCATCCAGAAGCACATTCAGGCATTTGCACCGTTAAAGCTAGCTCAGACAAGCTGCGCCCTTTCCCTGAGATGTCTAAACTGGCTCCAGTGACACATATCTTGCTTACATTACAATTAGATTATAACACATTGCATATGAGACTGCCCTTGTACAGTGTTGGAAAATTATTTATTTATGTTAGAGTATTTTTACCGCACCTTTCTCCTTGGAAAAGGACCCAAGGCGGCTTACAGTAATGAGGGATAATATACAGTCCAGTACAATTAAGACATGTTCAAATATTTGAGAACAAGGAATTGAGGGACATCTTACAGCATTAATAGACAACATTACATTAAAATCAACACCGTTATAAGTAGTCATAAACACAAAGTCTACGTGAACCCATAGATTCATATAAAATACACATGGTAGTAAATCATTCAGGGAAAGCTTGCCTGAAGAGAAAGGTCTTTGCTTGTTTCTGGAACGACAACAGAGATGAGGCAGTTTTGGCCTCTAGTGGGAGGGAGTTCCAGAGTCTGAGCACAGCAGTCGAGAAGGCACTTTCATGGGTTCCCACGAGACGTACCTGTGAGAGTGGCAGGATGGAGAGAAGGGCCTCTCCTGATGACCTTAACACTCAAGAGTCGGTTCATACTGTGAGATTCGATCTTTGAGGTAGCTAGGACCCAGTTCCTATAGTGCTTTGTAGCTGATAGAAAGTGTTGCAGCTAGACTGTTGACCAAGGCCAATAACAGGGAACATGTATGTAGCCTGTTACATCATCTCCATTGGCTGCCTTTTCATTTTCAGGCCGAAATCAAAGTAATTTATGATCATTAAAGCCCTCTACAGCCTGAGACTATGATATTGGAAGGGCCACATATGAGTCCTTTGTGAAGGCTCTATTTGGTTCCACCACAGTCGCAGGACTATGGTTAGGATTTTTCTGTGGCTGCTCTCAGACTGCTCCTTTCCACAGGATACTGACTAGGTCCCCTCCCTCCTGTTCTTCAGGCAGAAGACAATGGCCTTATTCTTTAGTCAAACTTGTGACTGTTGATCAGGCTGCCGAAAGAGTTTTTAACAGAGGGTTAAAATATTTATTTATTATTTATTATTGAATTTATATCCCGCCCATCTTCCCAACGGGAACTCTGGGCGGCGAACATGGCAAAGCAAATCATAATACACACAATTAAGTACAATAAAACACAATAAGAAACATAATCAACAGATCAACATGAATCAATAGGAAGCAAAATAAAAGAAAAAAGAACTGCAGCAGAGGCGCACCCTTTAATTTAAACCTCACCGCTGCTATATCAGATTCGTCTTAATTATCGATGGCGGGGGGAAAAAAAAGGCTAAGCTAGGTCACCAAAGGCCTCGCGGAATAGAATGGTCTTCACCGCTTTACGAAAGGCCAGCAGGGACTCTGCAAACTTGTAGGGAGGCTGTTCTATTGGATGGAGCAGCCACGGAGAAAGCCCGGTTCGGGTGCGGGACCGCCTGGTGCAACTGCCGAACTGGTCGGGCCGATGTTGACCGCTTCCGCTCCGCCAGGTAGTCCGGACCCAGGCCATGGAGGGTTTTATAAACTAAAACCAGGACCTTGAATCTGATCCGGAGGCAACGGGTAGCCAATGCAGCCAGGGCGCACCTTTCTTTCCTTTAAAATGTTTTGATTTGTGTGTGGTCTTTTGGCTGGTTTTCTTTTAAGTTTACTGGTGGTGTGTGTGTGTGTGTGTGTGTACACACACACACACACACACACACACACACACACACACACACACACACACACACACACACACACATTTAGCATTTTAATGTATTTATGTATCATCTATCACTATTTCGTAAGCTGTTTTAGGTCCATAAATTGGGAGAAACACAGCATATAAATGAAAAAGTTGGAGTAAATGTTTCTTTTTTTTAAAGTACAGTATTGTATTATAAAATACAGCCATAAATCTAAATGAATAAAAGACAGCAGGCACACCTCCATTTTAATAAGCGCTTTCTTCTCAGAGATGTTTCTTTTTACAGGTGGCTCATGATATTTGATGGTTTAATAGGTCCAGTATTTTGTTCAAATATGTCACCCACATTCAGATTCACAAGAAATGGTTTGAAATTGTCCTTTGCTTTTTGTTCAAGCCCAATAGATGCAAAATAGCTGTGGGACCTGCACAGCTATTTTGCATCTATTGGGCTTTTTCATCCCAGCAACATTAGAAGGCTATAATGAGATCTCTGAAATATTACTGATGCTTTTGGGCCAGACTAATGGGTTGAAAGAAAAATCGAGAGGCCTTTGAATTTTTGAAAGCAATACAGTGGTACCCCTACTTAGGAAATTAATCTGTTCCGAACGTATGCTCGTAAATCGTAAGATCATAAGTCAAGGGTGCGGTTTCCCATAGGAATGCATTGAAAATCAATTAATGCATCCTGGAGTCTAGGAAAAACACAGAATTTATAAATTCTTTATAAAGTGCACTTTAAATGCATGCACACTACTTTTCAAGAACAAACATTTCCAAAACCACATAGCACTTTTTAAAAAGCATGCTACAGAACAGTGCAGTGCAGTTCAAAGCCAGGCAGGCACACTGACATTTTCAAACCCCACTCAACACAGGATTTGGACCTCATGCAGTCACTTTAGCGCAGCTTTAAAGGTGACTACGGGTAAAAGCTGTATTTTATTTCCAATAAATTCAAATTCTTCTTTTGATATCAGGCATGTAGCTATCCCATGAGACACATTTCAGAACAATATTTATCAACCTGGTGAGCTAGGTTTGGCAGGGAGGTGGTTGAATGTCACCTTCTAAGAGAGCATGGTGGGCAGGAATTTGAATCCAAATGTCTCTGGTCCTCAACTAATAGTCTATATGTAGTACCCAATAGTGGCCTCAGAAGGGCCTGCTCAGGTAATGGTCCAAAACCACACAATAGCTTTATAGTGTCTCTCTGTGTATGTCTTACAAGGTTGTGGCTTACACACTTCCATTTTTGGGGTCGTTCCATGTCATATCAACTAATGCATGAAATTAGGATCAACCAATGCATAGAAATTTTGGTCTATTTTCAGGGCTGAGTCAATTTAATTCCTTGTCACTGCCAACAAGAAAATTTAAGTTTTGAATGATACCACTGAGATACCATCCTGAAATTCTGAGTGTTGGGCTACAAGATATGTATCTTTAAGTGTGAATTTTTGAATTTTTTTAAAAAAAATTCCTTTTCCCCAAAAATTCAAATTTTATATTTATTTAAATGCATAATTTTTTGGAAAATGTACTATTACATCATGTTGTATATCAAATGAAAGCTTCAAAATAACACCTGTCCCAGATCCGTAGCTATCATAGGTATCTATTAAATGACATTTGAAGTTATGGTGGGTAGTGAATGTTGGCATTTGTTTGCAATTTTGAAAATGCAATATCTCAGAAATGGATGGACCAAAAAATCTGAATTTTTTTTAAACATCTCTTGGTAAGGTTCAAATGTACCAAAATGAACCAAATCATGATATCAAGTTCCAAAATGGATTTTTCATTGGTTGATTTGACATGGAATGACTCTTTTACAGTCCTGGGAAAGCAACAAAAATAGAATGTTTATCTAGTTCTTTTTTTTGATAACTACACATGGCTGACGCTTGGCTTGTTGGATATATTTTGTGCAATATGAATGTAAGACATTAAAGAATATCAACTGTTCAAAGTTCATGATTTTCCAGCTAAACCGTTTAACAATTCACTGGTTTTATTTTAAGATTAGTCTTGATGAAAGATTTATTGTTTGGAATTTCATTATAGTTTGAAACTGATAAATTCAAATCATGAAATAAAACTGCACAGAAACTAAAACAAGTGAACAAAAAACCCTCCACAAAAATGATGAATGCAAGCAATGCCTATCTTTAAAGGCTATTCTTAAAACATGTACGTTTGACAATCAGTAGTGTTTGTTGCAATAAATTTTGCTCTCAGTTTATGCAGAATTCTACAACTTTTGCAGCTCAGAGTGTAAAATATATCTTTTGGTTAGACAGAACATATATTATTTTAACAAAACCAACAGAATGGGCCAAACCTTCTAAATAGCTCTAATTATATTTAATTACTATTTTCTACATTTAATTGTTCGTGCTGCATCACAGAGACAATGAATGCAAGCCAAGTACTGGGTGCGTCAAAGCAGTTTAGTCTTACCCCTACACACAGGTAGATTCATGCTAAACTTCCCTACAGGCTATATTTAAGATTCCTGTGATTACACGCACAGACACATGGTTGAGGTCTGAAAAATTCAGGGTGAAGTGTAAAAGATATATGTTGATGATGAACCTAGCCGGGGTGGGGGGGGGGTCTGTGGTCTTCTTGTTTCAAAAAGTTTAAAATATCAAAGTGTCTTTATATTTTTATTGACACAGTCACAGGCTGTTTCCCTGATTACACATTAGCACAATAAATGTCTTTGAAGCACTACTTGTGGGGGCCATTACCATGTGATAACTGTTTCATGTGGAGCAGCTCACCACATGGATTGGACGCTTCATGTCAAGTCCCAGCAGACATTCATTCTGAAGGCACGCAATAGCTTAGTAGAAGTCTCTTCGTCCAAACCAAGAACGTGATATGTGTTGACTGAAATCCTGTTATTGAGTGTGAGGCAATGTGTAACTTTCAGTCTCTTTTTAGCTGGCAAACAAGAGTCACCAGAACACGCTTTCTTGGTGCATGCTTGTGTGGAACAGGGACACTTTGTGGGGAGCAGGGACATTTTATTTGCCAGCTAGGAATGGATTGAAAGTTACATATTTTCTTATGGTAAACAACAGGATTTCATCCATTGTTGCAGCTTGTTACAAAAGTAGATGTTTTGTCTGGAGATTCTCTCATCCAGACAAACTCTTGTCCTGACAGATGCTCCTTGAGGTGAAAAAAGGACCCCTCCTTGCGGATTTTCAGATCAGAGATATAGTAAAAAAAAAAAAAAAGAGACATACATATGTATAAACATAACTAAAGATGAATGAATAAGTATTTAAAAGTTTCTAATTTGCCCTATATGAACAGATGTTATGGAGGAATATAAAGAATAAAAATCTAAAACAGCTAACCATTGACATAATTTAAGACAGTGTTGACGAACCTATGGCACAGGTGCCAACGGTGGCACTCGGAGCCCTTTCTGAGGGCACCTAACATTGCCCCTTCACAGCCACCTGTATTCAGTTTAAATTGCCATATTGGCATTTTACGAAAAATTTCCGTTTGGGCACTTGGTGTCTAAAAGGTTCGCCATCACTGGTTTAAGAATTTGAAGGCCATGACTGCATTGGCAGGAAAAGAAAACCAGATCATTCAGAGTGGCTACTTCCATATATGAAACCAAGATGTGTTATGGTTTGAAATGGTACTTAGTTTACTTTTTCTCTTCTGGATTTTACAGATACCCCACTGTTTCAGACAGTACAGCAGTGACCCTTTTATCTGTCAGTCATCTGCCTGCCTCTTCTCTGCCTCTCCCATTTGCCATCCTCTCTAAAACAGGAGCCACTTGCTGTAGAGGGAGGACTCATCCTACACAGGATCCAAGACTCTGGATTCACCTCTGCCCACCTCTTCTCATCTCTCCTGTTCACCACTGTCTTGCTGTCCCTCAACTGCACCATATCTTCATTTTTTCCCTCCTATGCCCTTGCTTTCTCATAGGTGGATGTGCAATTCTTTTTTTTAACTTGTAATCTCATATCCATACACACACACACACACACACACACACACACACACACACACACACACACACACACACACACACACACACACACACACACACACACACACACACACACACACTAATTACAGTTTTTAAAAATAAAGCAGGGGTTGGGAGCAGAGCATGGTGTTCCTGTGATGTCACACCCATCCCCTGTCATGCTCACACCCACCAGTGGTGGATTAAAACAAAAAAAAAGTCCTGTAAATTTGGGGTGTTATACAACTTACCTCACACCTATTTGCAGCTAACAAGGAGTAAACACCTTTCTTCCAAATTACTGTAAACATGTCATTCCAGTAAAAGAAAAAAAATTACAGCAAGCTTAAAACTGGGAACCAAACCAGTGTTTCATGAATTTTAGAACCCTTTGGGAGTACCAGATTTTAGTTTGATGTTAAAACAAGGGCAGTGTCAGCACCAAACAGATCTCAATCGGAGAGAATTCCAAAACCAATAATAATAATAATAATAATAATAATAATAATAATAATAATAATAATAATAATAATAATAATAATAATAATAATAAATAGCATTTATATACCACCCATCTAGCAACATGGCCACTCTGGGCGGTTTACACGGTTACATCATAACAAAATAAACAATGCAATGTAAAAATAACATACAAATAAAACAAAAACTGAACCAGCAATAAAATTGTTAATACATTTACATTTATAGAAACATACCAGCAGCAAAGTGAACAGAATAAGATGTCAAATCATGAAAGAAATAATTAGTGGTCAGGGAAGCCAGATCTAAATAGCCATGTTTTTAATTGTTTTTTAAAGATCAACAGCGTAGGGGCCAAATGGATCTCAGGCAGAAATTGGTGCCACAAACAAGGGCCCACTATCAAGAAGGCTCAATTCCTTGTTGTTGATTTGTAGGCCTCTCTCGGTGTTGGGAGCCTCAAATGACCTGCCTGAGACAATCGGGGGATGCAGACGGAATTTTTTGGGAGCAGATAATAAACCATTTTATATCAACATTAAAACCTTGAAGTCAACATGGTGGCGAATCGGCAATCAGTGCAAAGCAGCCAGGGCAGGGGAGTTTTGCACTAGCTGCAGCCTCCATATTAACCTCCAAGGCAGCCCCACGCAAAGAGCATTACAGTAGTCTAATCTCGAGACTATAAGCACATGAACCAACATGGTGAGAGCACCTGGGTCCAGGAAAGTGCGTAGCTGAGTGATCCGCCAGCGGTGGTAATGGGCAGAGTGAACCACTGATACCACCTGGATTTCCATGGTGAGCGCTGGGTCCCAGTGTTACGCCCAATGTCACATATATAAGATACAACTGTGTTGGTAGTTGAGGTTTTCTTCATCTCTAGCGAAAGGACAAAATTCAGCACAGCACATTTGGATGCAAGCAGGCTGGTGTATCGGACAAGCTGCTGTGATACTTGCAAACTAGGTGTATATCTGTTTCAGGAACTGTATTGCTAGAAAATTTGCTACCTTTGGCCACAGTGTCTAGTCTTCATCAACCCTATGAACTTCAGTCTGATTTCTGATGGGTCAAAGTTTATGGGATTGGCAATGAGTAGATAGCAGAGTTATTTGCATTCTTGGAACAACACGGCCAACATGTTGCATCATCCACCAAAGGATCATGAAGATAATGTAGCTGGAATTATCAAGAGGTGCATTAATGCATTCATGCCATAGTGAAATTAACATTTTGTTTGAATGAATATAAAGGACTGTGTAGTCACTGAAACTAACCGTTGTTGCCACCAGTGACAAGAACTGGAAATGCATTGGTCTACCACAGTTGGCAAATACAGTCATAAAAAAACTGCCTGCCTTTTATCCCATTAAAAACATCACTGAGTACTTGAGCAAGGCTCATTCTTTTGCTCAGTTGGGCATATGATATTTGTTAACTGTTGCTGGGGAAACCATTCTTCTGAAGTGACTACTCAGCTCATCATTCTTTCTTCCATCTGTTCCTTCTTATAGCAGCTTGTGTGCATCCACTTGCATAGCCCGATAAGGAATGAGAATTACATGGCCCACAGTGACTTTTTTTGAATCCCAAGAATGTCCTTGCGCCTGTATTAAACACTGAGAGGCCCCACATCCCTGAAAGGAATAGGACTAAAGAGATTTAGCACAGTGCAGTCTTGAGATACTTGCAGGAGAAGGAGGCAAAGGGTTAAATTCTTTCCTACACACATTATGTCCATTGTACTGTAGATTGTTTTCTGTATATTAGTGATCAGATGCAAAGGGGTGTACAATCCCTTGAGAAATTCTGTTGTGAGGCCAGCCTTCCTGCAGGCAGCACATTTTGAACACAAATATAAAGATGAAGCTAAACATCTATCTATCTATCTATCTATCTATCTATCTATCTATCTATCTATCTATCTATCTATCTATCTATCTATCTATCTCTGTGTGTGTGTGTGTGTGTGTGTGCAGTGGTACCCTGACTTAACAGCAGCTTGACTTAAGAGCAAATCAACTTAAGAGCGGAAAACTGTTGGCGTTTTAACTGCCTCCTTACAAATTTTAAATATGGTCTGCTCGACATACAAATATATTTTTTATTTTTATTTTTTTGTAACTTATTTTTTCAATTTTTCAGATAGGTACCCCGACTTAAGAGAAGTTCGACTTAAGAGCATGTATCAGAATGGATTAAATTCGTAAGTCGAGGTACCACTATACACAGTAGTACCTCGACTTATGAATTTAATCCGTTCTTTTTATCTATCTATCTATCTATCTATCTATCTATCTATCTATCTATCTATCTATCTATATCTATATCTATCGATCAATCGATCGATCGATCAATCAATAGATAGATAGATATAGATAGATAGATATATAGATATAGATAGATAGCTATATAGATATATATAGATATATATAGATATATAGAGATATGGAAGATCTTGCCAAAAAGGAAACACGAAAGCCAGCCACTGGGTCTTTGCTTATTTTAGCAAGGCAGATGGGCTACGTTTATGCATGCTATACATGTTTTCCATAGGATAGAAGTATCTTCATCAGCTGCTCAAAAAGAGGCCTTCATGTACTTTTTAAACTTTGTGCCATAGTGGTGACCCTCCCCACAAGGACGGAGTTGACTCAAGTAGAACACAGAAATGTTACTTTTTGAATTACAACTCTGAGAGTTCTCCAGCCAGCAGTGGCCATGAAAGCAGAGGAATTCTGGAACCTGTAGCTCATCAAAGTAACTTTTCCAAACCCTGCTGATTGAAATTTAATGAGGAATTGCTAGTACAGTAGTCATATAGCTGAACAAACATCATGCCACAGAAGAGAAAGGAAGTATAGCACCAGATTCAGGCAACAGAGTTCCATAGTTTGGCAAAATATGAAAAATATTCAGACCCTACAAGAAACTTTCCAAAGCAAACAGATATAAGATTACTAAACAAGGCACAATATTTAGTAACTGCAGACATTAGTAGGGGATGAAGGAACACTAAAGATTAACAAAACATTGAAAGCATTGAAAAATTGAATGTCAAAAACAGAGCTTAGAAAGTTCTAAAAGTAACTGTAGATGCAATTCCAAGGACCCATTATTTACTATTCTAGTTACAGTTTCTATAAAGCAACTACTGACTTCAAAAGTAATTACAGTAGTTACTTTTGTTGCTTTTTAAAACATTAGTGCTATAAATCACTTGTGTCTATACATAAATCTTGTCTTTACCTCAATACCCATTGGTTCAAGCAAGTACTTGAACCATGTGTCCTACATTCTCAACTTTCTGACAACTATAACTACCTAGTTTTCTTATTTTAGGTGTGATTGTTTTATTCATAATTATTGTAGTTGGAACTCTTCCCATGTATTGGAATTTTGCTAATATAAACTAATTCTTTACTAATCTAAAATTGCTTTTTTCCTATTCTATATTTTGTTTTTACTTTTGCTTTTTATTTTTCTGCAAATTCTGCTTAAAAATTCTATTCTAATAAACAGCGCACCTTTTTTCCACTTCACTGTGACGGGGTCGGAGCAACTTTTAGACTCTGTTTGGGAACAAGAGTGTGATCCTGTAAAAGCCCTTAGACTCTGTTTGGGAACAGTGTGATCCTGAGTATTGGGGTTAACTAAATTGGACTTGTTACATTTCCAGAATAGTTACAATTGAAGACTTGGTTATAGTTTTACTTGGCTGGTGTTGGCTTTGGAAGGAAGAGAGTTGCTGATTCTAGAACAGGGAATTGCTAGTTGACTTGGGTTTGCAGTATGAAACCAGAGATAGATAGGTATCTGTGGTGCTTTGGAGGAACCCAGTTCTGAGCATTGGCGTGGATGCCATGCACAGGGAAAGCCGCTTAATGGCAGCTAGTGCATTAAGGATCACACCATTGGGCTACCATTACAATATGGTAATATTCCTCCATCATATCACGAGGCTACACAATATATCTATAGAAGTAATGAAGAAAATAAAGTTATATCACAGAAGTAAAGTTATCCCTCATAATATTGCTGATTAAAGTTGTCCCTCATTAATTATTAAAGGAGACAAACAAGTTATTTGTAAAAAAAAATTACCTCAAGAGTTACGCCATGGATCATTGAATGATGCCTGCTGATTGTCTACTGGCAGCCATCCCTACCAATTAGCTTCCTGTGACTTCTGAAAGGACATAAAGAAAGAAGGGTGAGAGGAGCATGTGTTGGTTTCTTGATACAATAAAAGCCAAGAGATACAGAAGAATGCATAAAAGCAGGTGGGCAGGAAGCAAGGGCATATTAGAAGGCCCAACCATTGCATCCTTAATAAACAGCCGTGACGAGGGCTGACAGCTGTGACAGACAGACTTTTGGCTGAGAGAGAGTGTAGTGTTATACAGGCTCAGCATATTAAAACAGACCTTTTTAAGGTTATAAAATAAACTGGGAGCAGAATTTGAAAACATTCCTTTTTTTATTTATTTATTTATTTATTTATTTAAATACTTATATCCCGCTCCATCTTCCCAACGGGAACTCTGGGCGGCTAACAACACAAAAGGCTAAAAGCAAAAAGGCTAAAAAGCTGAAAATAACCAGGCCACCAAGCAAGGGCGGCGGAGGACAAGATGGCGGCAAACGATGAGGCAAAAACAAAACAAAACAAAACAAAACAAAAAAAAACACTAACTAATAAGGTCACCATATGCTTCCTTGAAGAGGAAGGTCTTCAAAGCCCTCTTAAAGGCGGGCAGGGACTCCAGCAGGCGCAGCTCAGGAGGGAGATGGTTCCAGAGCGAGGGCCCCACCACAGAGAAGGCGCGGTTCCGCGCGTCGCGTTTCCGCGCCTCTCTGGGTGTGGCCACTCTCAAGGAGCGCGCCTGCGATGATCTCGTGGGTCTGGATCCGGATGCCCTCAGGGAGATGCGCTCCGCCAGGTATCCTGGTCCCAAGCCGTGGAGGGCCTTGAAAACCAAGACCAGGACCTTGAACCTGATTATAAATCTACGAGCACCCACCACCAGCCTGGGCCGCATTCTGCACCCGCTGTAACCTCCGGACCAGGGTCAAGGAAAGAGGGCATTGCAATAGTCGATCCTCGAGATCACCAGGGCCTGCACGACTGCATCCTTTGGACTAGAACTCCCAGGATGGGTGGGAAATTCTGAGTTCTGCAGTCCAAAAAAAGTCAATTTATACTTGGGCTGGGGAGATATCTTTTGTGGGGCTCAGTGGGACAGAAACACACACTTCAACCATGCATCTGTCACTTAGCAAGTAGATGTGGAACGCTCAAGGTCATACTATTATTCTGCACAGAGGAAGATCAAAGTAAATAATTACTGGAGTATCCTACATCTGATGTTTTTTCTTGAAGATTCTTTCTTTAGTGGTTCCTCTCCTTAGTGGTTGAGGTCTGTCAGCAAGAGAACGGCTAAAGGGACAATCAGTGTTACAAAGCACACACATTATTATTATTGCTTTTCTACTCTAATTTTGTTTGTTATTATCGTTGCTGTTGTAAACTGCTTGGAGTTCCTCCGGAAGACAGGCGGTATATAAATAAATAAATAAATAAATAAATAAATAAATAAATAAATAAAACATGTTGTCTCTGAAATTCAGACTGGATTTCATGTTAGGAGCCATTGAGAGAGAAATTAGGAAGTTTTGTGACCGGAGGCAGCATAGCCCAATTCACAACCCTATGTCAGGATGCATTGTACCCAAAGCTAGTCTAATTATCTTGGCATATGAGGCAAGATATTCCATGATTCCTGACTGTATATGTTCAGTAACAGCAATGTAAATGATGAGCAATTTGCTGCTCTTTTATGACACCCAAGATCTGGTGCCAGAGGCAGTTTCTTCACTCTTGCTTAAATATAGAACATTCCTTCTGGGACAGGGAGAATCACATGCACACATAAAAAACAGAGCATGTTGTTTGGGGCAAAGAGTTATGGGAGTCATCATCCCCAAAGTAATATTTGGTCCTCCTTGGCCTGTCTGCTGCCTTTGATACCGCTGACCATGGTATCATGCTTGGTAGGCTTGCCAAGGTGGGGACAGGAGGTCTAACCTTGAGTTGGCTCCGTTCCTTCCTTGGGGGCTCTTCCCAGCGTGTGAAGCTGGGGGAAGAGCTGTCAGCCACTTTAGGGCTCTTGTGGGCTGCCCCAGGGGCCAGTGATCTCCCCCATGCTATTTAACATCTATATCAGGCCGCTGGCTGAGGTCATTAGGAGATTGGGTGCCTGTTGTCATCAGTATGCTGATGACACACAGCTCTCGCTCTCTCCTTCTCTACCTCTGCAGTGGAGGTGGTTCAGACACTTGATTGCTGCCTGGATGCGGTCATGGAATGGACTAGGACTACCAGGCTCAGGCTCAACCTGGGAAAGACCGAGGTTCTGTTCTTCGGGGTGCCCTCTGCTGGGTATTGTGGCCCTCTCCCCAGTCTGGGTGGTTCTACTCTCACACGGGCGGAGAAAGTGAGGAGTCTGGGCATGATCTTGGATCCGTCTTTGTCCCTTGAAGTTCAGGTGGCAGCTGTTTCCAAGTCAGGTTTTTTTTTCCATCTTGGGCTTATCACCCAGGTTCATCCATATCTGGATGAGGTGCTGGTGATCACAAGGATAGATTATTGCAACACTCTATACATGGGGCTTCCCATGACCCTTATTCGGAGGCTGCAGTGGGTGCAAAACATGGTGGCCAGATTGGTTGGTGCAGGCAGATATGACTGCATCACTCCAATTTCGGCCCACTTGCATTGGCTACCCGTTGCTTCCCAGATAAGGTTCAAGGTATTGGTTTTGCAGATCTTGGGACCTGAATACCTGGTGGAGCAAATCTCCCTTAGGTCAACTGTGGCTCGGCCCACTAGAACATCGCAGGCATTCTCACTGTGGGCAGCCATCCCTAGGGAAGCCCAGAAAATAATTACTCAAAATTGGGTGTTCTCAGGCTGCCCCTACGTTATGAAAAAACCTTCCAAGTGAGATACATCTGGCTCAGTACCTGCTGGCTTTTAAGAGAGTACTTAAGACCTTGCTCTTCAAAGAGGCATATGGAGACCACTAATGTGTTTTTTAATATGATTTCTTGTATTGTTGTTTACCCTGGGGTTAGTGTGTGTGTGTGTGTGTGTTTAGTTGCCATTGCCGGTTAGCACTAGCTTTGTTTAGTGCTTATCTATTGACTATTTTTATTTATTTATTTATTTATTTATTTATTTAGTTAGTTAGTTAGTTAGTTAGTTAGTTAGTTAGTTTAGTTATTATTTCTGATACTTATTAAGATTTTCCCATAGGGAACTCTGGGCGGTGTACAGACGTCACCCAACAGTGACTACTTATGTTTTACTTATCTATTTTCTATTAGTATTTCCCCCTTTTTGGATTACTGTAAACCGCCCAGAGTTCCTCACAGAAGACTGGTGGTATACATGTCAGTGTGTGTGTGTGTGTGTGTGTGTGTGTGTGTGTGTGTGTGTGTGTGTGTGTGTGTGTGTGTGTGTGTGTGTGTGTGTGTGTGTGTGTGTGCATGAGAGAGTCTTGCCCTGCTCCCACGCATTTACATGGTATCTGCTACCACTCTCAGAACAAAAACAGACAAGAAAATTGAGTCCCAACAACCGCATACCCTTGCTTGCTATAGCTGAGTGATATATAGCAATAATTCTCAGTCCATCTGAGATAACAAACTGGCAATCTTTTTTTAAAGTGCCAGGAAGCAAGGTAGGGCTACCAGCTTGTGGGATGTCAGAAAAAAATATTTTACACATTTCAGTAACATTATACAGATCCCTTGTCTTATCGTGCTTATTGTTTTGCTTTATATAGAACTGAGAGTGATTTTGATGGATAGAAATCCAACTACCATGTTGGACATAAGACCAATTCTAAAATTGCAAGCAAAGAATAAATACTCTTGCATATAACAAAGGTAACTTGTTCAGCTGGTGGGAGGATCTGTGAGTACAGTATATACCTATCAAAGGGAAACTGCTTCTGAGACCTATTGACTGTGCATGTGACAAACTTCTGGCTATGCGTTGGTCTAGAACAGGGGTCCTCAACCTAAGGCCCCAGGGCCGGATGCGGCCCTCCAAGGTCCTGAATCCAGCCCCTGGGACCAATTGCAACCCCCCCCCACCTACCCCCTGTTTTGTGAGCAAGCCAGCCTCCGCAGCTGCTTTTGGACTGGGATCCGGCCCCCAGTGGTGTCTGGGTGGTGGTGGACCGGCCCGCTGGTTGAAAACTTTGAGGACCCCTGGTCTAGAAACAATGTACAGTTGACCCTTGTATAACAAACAGCTTGTATAACATAAAATTTGTACAACATAAAAAATTCCGGAGATAGGGGAAATTTGCTTAACATAATCGCCTATGGGGAGAATCCGTACAACATAAAAATGGGATCACTCCATTTTCAATGCATTCCTATGGGAAATTTGTTTAAAGAAAAATTTGCTTAACATAGTTTCATTTGAAACAAATCAATTCCTTTATACAAGTATTATTTATTTATTTATTTTTATTTTTAATATTTGTACCAATTTCCCTGTATAGAGAATCCATTAAAAGATGACAACAATTAAAAAGTAAAAAGGTAATTGGCAAGAGGCACCACTGTATATCCATGTTCCTGATACCTTCATACCGTGCACAGTAAGTCTCGTTAAGAAATTAATAGGTCCTTTTCAAAAGTATTTGGGGGAAAACAAATGACAAACCATATCGTTAGTTAAAAGGAAAAACTTCTAGAGGCTTTTATGCAAATTACTAGTTGTGTTGTCCTGCTGAGACAAGCTGTGGATTTAGTGAAACATACAGTTCACTTTCAGACAATTTAACTTGCATAGAAGGCAGATTGCCACTAGAAAAGCAGAAAAGTGGATTGTTCTGGCATCTGCCTTGCTGAATTCTATGGCTCTGAAAAGAATTGGCATGAATAGAATTTTACACATCAGTCACCCGGAGGGGACTTGAACCTTTCAATTTATTTTGCTTCAGGTGGGGTGAAATGACAGCCTCATCCTACATGTGCTGACTCAGATGTTGGTCCCACACATTTCAACTGGGCTTATTCCTGGATTCTTATTTCATAATACGAATGAACTGCTGTATAGCTCAGTGGCTTAGGTCTCTGAGCTGGGTGTTCAAATTGCCACTGTGCCTCCTTGAGAGAGGCTGCTGGGCTTGATAATCAATAGGGTCCCTTCCAGCTCTTGAGTTCAAAGGTTATTATAAGATGGCAACCTCAGTAGACACAAATCTTTTCAATACTTGGCAATAAGCATTTGTAAAAATATACCTATAAACAAAAAAGAATTTGTTAATGACAAAAATGGGGATTTTGGCAGTCTGAATCTCTGGAACCTGGGCGCAATAAAGTAATTTCAACATGCCTGTTATCTCCCATATTTAAAGAAACTCCCCCTGGAACTTGTTATGCTATACATTTAATTTTTCCGACCCAAAATTAGTTTCACAACCGCGCAGTTGTCTCCTCAGCTTACTTCTCTGTATAAGATGACCCTCAATTTTTAGTCTAATAAGTAATAACTTTAGACAAAAATATCATCATATACATTGGAAAATACTATAACTTGTTGGGGGACTGTGATATTTTTGGAGTTGTGGTCTGAGAAAATTAGCTTTGCTCACTTCTAATCTTATGGATCCTGGGTGGGAGTCGGAAGGCTTCTCTGGGCATAAGGCGAGATCACAGGTGACGGAGAAGGTGTAATGTCACATGCAAATTCCTCTTCTCCTGTGCTAAATGTCACAGGTGCTCTGGCAGTCTCGAAAAGAACATGTTGAGGGCAGATGGAGGGAAGAATTATATGCAACCTAAGGCTACAGCAGAGTATCCCAGTTCTGTACGATGTCACTGAAAGCAATGGAAGGGAAATTTTTAAAAGATCTGTGACAGTCAGCACAAAAGTGCTATTCCTCTTTCACCTTACCTTTTCCTTTGGTCAGTGTATGACTGGAAGGGATTTTGTGCTTCTGGATTTTGTGCTTCTTCTATCATAGAGCTTCTCTCACCTGGATCCACTTAATCTTTCCAGAAATAAAAGGGGGAAATAAATTTTCAGTGAAGAGTCACCTGTCCTCTTAATTACAATGCAGTGCCAAGTTTCAAGATTTCCTAGCTTCAGCATGTTATCAGAAGAGAATCAAGGTGGTGTATTCTATTTTTTTATTATTTTTATCCCATCTAACTACGCTACATCGGACTGCTCAAAGGGTTGCTATGGAGGAGGAGAGCCACAGAAGCTACTTTGAGCTTATTGGAGAAAAGGCAGGTTACGGATGTAATAAATATAAGAAATGAAGACACTTGGCACCACAATATTAACTCAAAGCTGCATTTTTTGCTTTGGGTTCAGATTGGGTAGAAGACAATTTTACCAACAGAACTGCATTTGGATGCTGACTGATCTCAGAGGCCATCCAGGCTATGATCAGCCAACAGAACAGCCAAAATAGTGTTAGATAGAGAAGGATGCCAAGGGAGCAGTATAATACCAGATCCAACCCTCGACGAGCCCAGGGACACAGCTGCTACATCAGCACATATTTAGACCAAGACAGTCTTAAGAAAACACTAACACTTTAAGATTAATTACAATTCAAAGTGTTCTGCTTATATACCGCCCCATACCACTTCAAGTAGTCTCTGGGCAGTTTAGAGTTTTTAATTACAGTATGCAGACTACCAAGAAAACTCCATGGACATGGGGTCACAGAAAGTTGGTCACAACTGTAATGACACAACACACACACGTGCAGGCTACACCTTGCCCCCCAGCAACTGAGTACTAATTTTACAGACATCAGAAGGATGGAAGGCTGAGTCAACTATGAGCCTGCTACCTGGGATTGAACCCCAGGTTGTGAGCACATTGTTACCTGCAGTACAGACATTTAACCACTGCGCCTTAGCTTGTTTGGGTGTCAAACATATTGACTAGTTAGGATTGTGCCCTACCTCTGTATCCTTTGGCCTTTCTATATCTCCAAAGTTAACCTTGCAGGCACATACCTCTGTCTTCATTTATGCCGAGTCAGGCATCCATTGCCACCATTTTTTTAAATTTACTTACTTTGAACTGATATAAATTACTCTAAAGGACACGCTAATACACAAATGATTTATTAATGCATTTTATCCTACACATGTACTTCAGTATAGGCAAAAAGATGTGGGAAAAAATATTATTACACCTTCTTGCTGTGGCACTAATGGGGCGGTGTTCAACCCAAATAACTAAAATATAAATAAATAAAATAGTTCAGTGATGAAATCTTCTCTTGCCCTTTATTTTTCTTGTAGTAATTACCTTCTGTTTTCTGTTCATATCTACTTTCTCAACTTGTTCTGTCAATATTTTGCATTTGCATATTTCACTGTCCCAACCACACTCCTTATGTTTATAATTTGAACTGAAAAAAAAAAAAAAAAAGGACATGATTTAGATACTATATGTTGATAGCACTGTATAGTAGGTGGGCCTTTGCAAGACAGGACATAACTCCCTTTTCTAATGAACCAAGTAAAGCTACCAATGGAATTGGCAATTATTAAAATAAAATAAAATATGAATGATGTCCCAAAAATCTAGGGAAGACAGGCTTAAAAAGTGGATATTGTAACAATGTATCGTACCAAATTTACATGGACTATCTCATGCCTGGTTTATCTGCTGTGAGAATCAGCTTATTTTTTTCTGCTCTATATGTCAATGATAAGGGAAGTTCTTTAGGAGGAAAGAAGGCTGAAGTACTACTTTATCCTTAGCCCCCCACACCATCTTTATTTAATGAATGTAATTCATACTGTGCACGTAAAGAAGCAGGCTACAATCTGTGAATATTTATGTCAATGCATCTGATGTGGGCTGCAGTCTATGGAAGTTTATGTCACATAACATTTCTTAGTTGTAAAGATGTCATAACAGTCAATTTCAGTCATATCAAAACTCATGTAAATATCAAGGTACAGTACAAGTCTTTTCATTATTGCAATAATGTTTTCTGTTTCTACAAGTTTTTGTCTATTTATTTATTCATTTATTGTAAGTGTTTTTAGTGCTATGGGGTGGCATATAAGCAGCACACTTTGCTTTTGGTTTGCTTTATCACATTTCCTTAAACACTGGGATTATTCTGAAGAAAAACTGTGTCATGATAGCAGTTTATGTGATGCACTCATAACCATTCATTTCATGTTAGGATATTTTTGCTAATAAGAAAGGCAGTGACAGTGACACTCTCACTATATGGAATATATTTGTAAAACCAGATCCTTTTGCTTGTGAAGTCAGGCACAGTTAACCTTGAAAAAAATCATCTTTTTTATTTTTTACTGGGAGGGTAAACTCCAAAACCTTTATCATAGGTTAAAATCTTGATGCAATTAAAAATCACGTGTAGAGTTGTTATTGTTCCAGGTGAAACTGCCAGTGACAGTGTATCTGCCGCCTCCCTAAAAATACCTGTCTTTCCTTGCAGCATGCCTTTTGGTTGCTCATTCAGGTTTTTCTGATTTGAGGGAGATATGAAGCTATTTGGTTCATTTGAGGAGTGTTGTCAACACAAGTGATGATCACTACTGATAATGATGTAAATATGTTTTACATTGCTCATTTTGCACCTTAGACATCACAAAGGTCATTGGGGCATTTTCTCATCCTTCGGTGGGAGCCCTACTGCTCTGCTAAGTGTGTGTTTGTTTATAACATTTATAGTCCGCTTTATGGTAGTAAAGACTCTCAGATCCCCTTGCTTACCAGATTAAAAAGAAACAGAAAATTGCAAAGACAGTTAGCTTCTGCTCTCAGTGTATTGCAATTAAATAACGCCAAGTCAGAAAGGAAAAGGCATTGGGGGCGGGGAGAAGAAAACAAAGAACTCAGGCATAAGTTCTTCTGCAGTTTTTCAGCCTGATTTCATGGTTGATGGATGGATGACAAACAGTGAAGCTAGGGAAAAGTAAGAAGCTGTTAGTGCCACTCTTGGGTTCAGTGCAGATCAGGTCAAAAGAAGCACATAGCTAACATAGAATCATAGAATCATAGAGTTGGAAGAGACCTCAAGGGACATCCAGTCCAACCCCCTGCCATGCAAGAACCCCCATCACAGTGCTCCTGACATATGGCCATCCAGCCTCTGCTTAAAAACCTCCAAAGAAGGTGGTGCCACCACCCTCCATGAGAGCATATTCCACTGCTGAACAGCTCTAACTGTCATGAAGTTCTTCCTAATGTTTAAATTGAATCTCTTTTCCTGTAGTTTGAGACCATTGCCCCACGTCCACTGAAGCCATGGAAAACAAACCGGTCCTCTCCTCAATGTAACTCTAACATAGCAGCTACCCTGGTAAAATAAAAACCAAATGGTTGCTTACATATTGCCATAGATGACACATTTATTTCCCTTACTTCTTGAAGATTGCCAGGTCAACAGCAACCTGTTTCTTAAGATTTTAGACCAGGGGATGGGCTGGCCTCGTGATGTTGCAGGGATGGGGCAATCAAGGGTTGAGAGAGGAACCAGAACTGCTTCTGGGCAAGATTATTATGCAAGCAAGCATAAGGGAAAACCTGGCTAAATGGGCCAAGAAACTTGATAAAACCTGGCTAAGCAAATATTAAAGCAACCCAGAAAAGCAATATATTTTTGGCTGCAAAAGCTCTGAACTTATTTTTTAATCTCACCTTTCTCCTTAAAAAGGACCTAAGGCAGCTATTTTTATATACTGCATCTATCATTTGTACAGATATAAACAGAGCAAAAAACTTTATTGATGCTTCATTTTTAAATGCTCCCAGCCCCCCTCCCCCCAACAAAAGCACACAAACTTAGTAGGTATATGGCAATGGCTTTATTAATCAGTGCTTTAAAAGTTCTGAGATGGCCTCATTTTCAGTATAAAATAATTACACTTTACAACTAGTGCCAGTTTTGGTATTGTGTAAAAAAACCTGTCTGGTGATCATCAGGAAGATTATACTTGCCATGTGAGGATTTGTAACAATCCATGTAATAACCAGCCTGCACCTTAAGCGCTCCAAACCAGGAAAAAAACTACAAAGTAAAAACTAAAACCACAGAATGCAAAGTAAGCAGTGTAATGTTTTGTAAAACTAAATAATGTTTATCCTTACAATATGTCATAGCCCCAAAAGATCAGCAAGTGCTATTATTGTTAAACCATTTTTCATGAATCATATTTTTTCATGATGTTTTACTTTTAGAAGTAAAAATTCCCAAGCCCAAACATTCTAATTATGTTTAACTCAGAACATTATACTAGCAGCTATCCTGTCCAAAACCAGTTGTCTTAATTAAAATTGATTGCTACCTAGTGAAGGCTAGCATTACTACAAAAATACTGGCTTGAGGGTAAATAAAAAATAAAGCCATAGCAGAGTGTAAATTTAGGGGCTGTCCAGATGGAACAGTGAAATTTACTGATTAGTCCCTAAAGTTTCAGGGGGGTTTGTGCACCATCACGACACTGCCATATGATCCTCAAGGAAGGAGAACTAATGGGACTTTTGGCAGATTTCCCTTAACCTATTGTCTTTGCTCTGTATGTGTGTGTGTGTGTGTGTGTGTGTGTGTGTGTGTGTGTGTGTGTGTGTGTGTGTGTGTGTGTGTGTGTGTGTGTGTGTGTGTGTGTGTGTGTGTGTGTGTTGCATTCACCATTTATACCCACAAATAGCTTGGTTCCTACATCGTATAGCATGATGGTGATGATGTGGTTTTGTGCCACAACACTTCCCCAATTTAAAAACAACAAAATGCAAATAGAAAATTCAACATTAAAATTAGTAAAGGGGATGGTTAGTGGCAGCAATTTCTCTTCACAGTTCATGATCTTAATTTTTTGCGCTGTATACCACAAAGCCATTGCTGTTCATAAAAAGCTGTGGATTGCTAAAGAAATGGGTGTGCCTCAACACTTGACTGTCTTGCTATATATCATATATACAGTATTGGGCCAAGATACTACAGTGAGGACAGAATATGATGAAACAAATGGCTTCCTGTGTGTTTTATTTCCCCATTTGTTCGGTCAGTATGCAGAACATATTATATGGAAAGCTGGATTAGATTCAGATGAAAGAGGAATAAAAAGTGATGGGAACTTGGAAGGATGGTTGCAAAGGAACCAGAGAAGACCATTAAGTGTGAAGATGTGTGATTGGAAAACAAGGCCAAGCAAATCAACACTCTTGCATATCCTATTACTACACAGCTGAAAATGCAAGTCAGTGAAGTAAGCCAACTAGGGGGAAATTGATTCATTTGAAATATGGTGGTAGAGAAGAATTGTATGGATCCCTTAAAAGACCAGAAAGACAATATAAGTGGGTCCTAGATCAAACCAAGCCGGAGCTCTCCTCAGAAGCAACAATGACAAAACTCTGTTGTGCTTTGAGCTCATCATGAGCTTTGCTGGGAAAGACTATAATGCCAGGAAAAGTGTAAGGCAGCAGGGAAAGAGGAAGGCGAAATGTGAAATGTATTGACTCCATAAAAAAGGAATCTGCAGCCTTGACCTTGCAAGAGGTCAGTGGGGCTGTTTATGGCAGGACATTTGGGTCACTTATTTATCAGAAGCCACTTGAGGGCACATAACAATGGCAATGGTGGTTTTGCCCTCTTTCCTGATGCTCTCTAACACATGTATGACAGGCTGTAATTCTCTGGGTGCCTACATGCATAGGCAGCCATCCAGAAAATGACGGGTCTTTTCTTCCCCTCACAGAACTGACAGTTGAGACAGCTGTGCGCGCCTCCTCCCCCTCCCCCTCCCCCACTCGGCCTTAGAAGCACGTAGGAAAAGGCTAAGAAAGCGGGGGGGGGGAAGGAGAAGAAAGCTAACGGCGTCTTCTGATTGGCCAGAGGCCGAGCGTCGCCATCACCCTTCATCCACAAAACACGAACACCCCCCACCCCCCTTGGAACCTCCGTTTCTCTAAGAGGCCTGGAAAGGGCGGGCCACCCCTGTCCAATCAGGGCTTGCTTTTCTCTGGCCAATCATCGTGCAGAGATTTGGGCGGACTTTTCAAAAACATTATTTTTTTTTTTTGCTGGTCCCTTTAAAGGAGTGCTTTGTCATGGTGTCCTTCCGCTTAACCGCCTCACAGACACTAGAGAAAGCAAATTCGAAAGGGGAGCCCTCATACCTCTCACTAGGACTTTACATCTAAGAAATAACTCTTAGCAATTCCATCTTTTGACATGTTTTAACTTTTTGGTACAGCTCTGAGGAAGAGGGTTTTGCCCTCGAAGTATTAGGACCTTTTTTGTTATTTTTCTAGCAGCCGAAAGGGATCACCTGTTCTACTCCTGTATTACCTCTCAGTAGGGTGAGAGGCAGATTCCTCCAACACGAGTTAGTCATGGAATGGACAGGGAAAAAAATAAATTTAAGAGAAAAGTGTTGTGCGTAGGGGCGGGGCAGGAGGAATTTTTTTCTTCCTTTTTTAAAAAAACAATAGATTATATTGTATTGTTGCACTGTGTTTTTAATGGTTGAATATATGATTCTTATATTTCCTTATATAGGGAGAGCATTTTTTACCAAAACAAATTCCGGGTGTGTCCCACCACACTTGGCCAATAAAAGGATTCTTGCCCCACGAAACTGTCCCATTAAAATATGAAAGTTAGTCCTTAAGGTGCCACCTGTTTGTGTCTTTTATTTTGTTTTGTTTCGTTTTCCTTTGATTTTCGCCTGAAATTCTTGAAAAGACTTAACACGGCTACCCTCTCTAAAAAGGAGTCTGATTCTGATAAATTCTATTTTTTTAACCCTTCCAACTCCTCGCCCTGAAGGCGGCCGCGTCACACCGGTCGGCGGATCCTTCCGCCCACCTCTCCCAGCGGCGAAGCGGGGGGGAAGGAACGGGTGGGGGAGGGGAGGGGGAAGGGGAAAGGGAGGAACAAAACAAAAGGGGACGGGGTCATGTGACTTTGAAAAGGGGGCGGGGCCAGGGAGCGGCTGGGCCAGCCGGGCTCCGACGCCCGGACTCCATTTTGAGGGATTCCCTGAAGCCGCTCGGCGTCGCTCGGTCCGTCCGAATTGCCCCGGGCGGGGGGCGCGGGGGGGGGCCGCCGGCGGCGGCGGGAAAGAGCGGGGCGATGTGGCTCCTCTGGCGCTGACTCTCGGAGGAGGAGGAGGAGGACGGTGGTGGTGGTGGAGGGGGGGAAGGTTGGGGTTTGGAGAGCGAGGCGGCTCGGATGCGGGGCCGGTTGGCTCGGGAAGGACGAGGCGCTGCGGTTGCCGCCGCCGTTGTTGTTGTCGTTGTCGTCGTCGTCTGATTCGGGATCGGCCGCCTCCCGTCGCTCCAGCCCCCGACCTTCCTTCCTTCTCCTCCGGCTCTTCAACGCCCACCCCAACCCTCCACCCCCGGAACAACAAAACAAAGAAAGATTCCCTCCGCTTTCTGAGGAGAGACAAGAAGTGAGTCCCCATCCGAGGCTCCGGGTTTGACTGGGAGTGAGAAGGTGGGGGGGGGGGTGGGGGGGTCAGAATCGGGGCCATCCCCAAGGTTTATGGGGTGGAGGGGGCGGGTGCCGAGAGACGGGGATGGGGAGGAATAGAGGACCCCGGCTCGACAAGGGGGATGGATGGTCTCAAGCAAAGACCCTTACTGGAGCACCGCCTCCCGAGCCAGATTTTGTGCCAATACTACTGTAACCCTAATATTTTTTTTGGGGGGGGGGAGGGCGGGGGGGGGAAGGAGAATTAGCGCAGCCCTATAACGCTCCGTGGAAGCCGTGTGTGGGGGGGAAGGAGAGAATAAAGTAGGCTGGGGAATAACGAAGGGCTTTGCCTTTAAAGGGGTCGAACAATAGCCGCCAAAATCCCTTGAGGGCGCCTTCCGATGGCATTTCTGCCCCCGCGTTCAAAATCTGGCACGGCTTTCGTCTTGGGGGGGGGGGACGTGAAGACGAGGCCACTGTTTTTTCCTGCACTAAAAGGGTCGTCAGCTCGGGGTTGGGATGGGGGTGCATTGGCTCTATGAGGTTTGCAAAGGAGGGAAGGAGTACTTGGTGCTCATGCCCTTCACTCCTCCCCCCCCCTTTCTTGGTGGAGGTGACATTGGGGGGGGGGGAGCCTGTGCTGATGGAAAGAGAGCCCCCTTGGAAAGGCTTCCGTAGCTTTGTGCGGGTGGGGATGGGAAGCCTCCGTTCTCAGGGCAAGGATCTCGCCTAGACGAGCAAGAATGATGTGATCTCCTGGGAGATGGATAGGACAGGTTAACTCGGATGGGAGGAGCTGGAGCCATCGCTGGGAAAGCCATGGGGCAGTTTCCTCCCCTCCCCAAATCTGCATCTTTCCAGGTGTGGAGGGTGACAGTGCCCATCCTCCCCAACAAAGCTGTTAGGGATGATGGGACTTTGATGAGGACCTCAGGCTGAGGGAGTGGGGGGGGGCGCGGTTAGGGGGCTAGAGGAGGAAGCATCCAAGCAGAAGCACCAAAATAATGGCATCAATCCCTTGTAAGAGAAACCGTTTGTAGGGAGCAAAGAGCTGCTGCAGAAGATTGTGTGCATAATGCAGCGCCTGGTCAGAAAGGGGTTGCTTGGAAAGATCCAAGGAAAGATCAAGTGAGCAGGGCATGATGCTTTTTTTAGAAACAGGAGAAGGCAGGTCCTATCCCATACCAGAGGTCTGCTCTGTTGAGGGGTTTGGGATGTAGAGAGAGAGAGCATTTAAAATATTAAACCAATAACAATATAATTATAACTGTATGTCACACTGTAGTTCTAGGTTTACAATTTAATTATGCAGGCTACATATTGCTCCCCCAGCCCCAAAGCCGGATATTCATTTGGAACTGACTGCAGAAGGAAGGATAGACAGCTGAGTCAACAATTCCTGATCAATACAAACAGTATTGTCTGATCAGGGATGGACACAGTTAAATAAACTGATTTTGATCCTGGTGTTTACCGGATGGGGAGAACTGGGCTTGATTTGTGGCTCTATTTCTTGGTTTTAAGATGAGCTCAAAGAGCGAGGGAACAAAGAAATCTGGGACTGGTTTTATTTGTTAAAGAGATCTAAATAGGATGTTTTGTGTAATAAAGTGGGTTTTTTTACATTAGAGCAGTGCGGGCCATCATAATTCTCTTTTGCATGTGAATAAATGTATGCTTTTGCCTTTGGGTTGGAGCAGAATCATTGTAGGTGCTGTGGTAGGGCAAAATCTTGCTGGTTGTTTTTCTCTCCTCCACTTCTTAAGTGTTTTTTTATTTGAAGACCTAATGAAATGAAGCCTTGCCATTCATATGAATAAGAGAAGTTGTGATCTAAATCAGTCTGCACTTCTGACCCAGAATAACAACTACGTGGAAGGGGTGGCAGTAATGCAGATATTCCAAAGGGAATGGGGGCAGTCAGAGCTGGCTGTTGTAAGGCTCCAGTCATACTGGAATCCCTGGTAAACCCAGTGAGTGTAATGTTCATTTTGACAGGTTAGGCGGGAGGATTACATACTGACCTGGCCCATGACATTTCCTGTTTGTTGACCAACTGGTTGCTATGTGTGTTTACTAAGAAAACACGTTCTCTTTATTTTGATCTCCTTCAAAGTACAGTACGGGTATGGGCCACTGGTAGCCAACTTGTGGTTATGGCTGGCTATATGTGTGTTCTGCTGCTGCCCCCATCAGTTTGTTGGAAGTTGTAGCCAATGTGTGTACGTGACACAGATGCCGCTCCTCAATATGCCCCATTCCCCCCCCACCCCGCCTTGCAACAGCTGCTGTGTCAACCAGTCACTGCAGAAAGATGGGAGGAAGCCTTGTCTCGTCATTTGAACAGGGGAGAGAGGATTCAACGCTGTCAAATTCCTTGTTCCTCCCTGCTCCCATGGTTGTGCGACACATGAAAAATAAATAAACAAAAATATAACAAAAGTTGGTTTTGTGAGCAGTTCACCCCTATTTTGAATGATAAAGCTGCTTATCCTTAACAGGCTAGAACAGTGTTGGCGAACCTATGGCATGGGTGCCAAAGGTGGCACTCGGGGCCCTTTTTGTGGGCACCTGATATTGCTCCCTCACAGGCACCTGTATTCAGGTTAAATTGCTTTATTGGCACTTTGCGAAAAATTAGTGGGTTTTGAATCACAGTTTGGGTACTCTGTCTCTAAAAGGTTCGCCATCACTGGGCTAGAAGTACTTTTGATATACAGAGCAGCTAGACTTAAGAGCGGAAAACTCTTGGCATTTTAACTGCTGCCTTACAAATTTTAGATATGGTCTGCTCGACTTCCATCTTTTTTCATTTTTTCATTTTTAACTTATTTTTTCAACATTTTAGATAGGTGCCCCGACTTAAGAGTAGTTCAACTTAAGAGCATGCATTTGGAACAGATTAAATTCATAAGTTGAGGTACCACTGTATTGCTGTTTGACTGGTTGTTGTTGTTAAAAAAATCTTTCACCTTTTAGAAGGGCTATAAATGTGAACCTCCCACCTGAGAAGGTTTCTTCTTTTCCCCCTTCCTTTTTTAAGATGAAGGACACCGGCGTTGAAGAACAAATGAACAGTTGGCTTTTTAAGCAGCTCAAACTCCATCTGGAGCAGGAATGGAAATACCAACCTCGAGAAAAGGGACTGAGCCTGATTGAGTGTACTGCTGAGGTGAGGAAACGCTTGATCCTGGGGCAGTCACGTGATTCCTTCTGAACCCTGGCAACATTCTTGCTGAGGAAATTACGAGAAGATTAGTTTCCTTACCATGTCGTTAGAGCAGAGGGTTGGCTGGGGTCACTCTGTGAGTTCAGTTTCTGGCTGTGGCGCCAGAGGTGGAGAGCTCCATTTCGCACTGTGCCTCCCAGCAGAGCCAGCCTGTGTGGCTTTGCTCAAGCTGCATGACCCTAGGATGCCCCAGAAGAAAAGAATGGTAAATAACTCCTTAGTAATTTCTACCTAGGATACCCTGGAAAGGGTTGCCATAAGTCAGAACTGATTCCACAGCACACTAGTAGTCAGAGCAGAAGGCTTCCAGTGGTACGACTGATAGCACTGTTGAGTATTTGGATAACTTCCTAGTCCATGGGTGTATTCTTAGCCAGTGGCAAACATACTGCTAGTCAGACAAAGAAACAGTCAGCATCAGATGCAGAGTTATCACAACATAGTGTTAATACAACAAAGTGTCACTCTCTTTCAAAAGTGTAACATGCTGTCTCCTTTTGACCCTGCCTGTTACTCATCCAACTTTTTGGCAATCTAATAATAAAATCAAACACCTGTCCTACCTGATTCTCCTCCCTCTCAACTTACCATAAGTGACAAATATAATACATAAGATGAATGCCCCTTACAACAAACAATTTGTAGGATGAATGCAATTTCCAGGGATAGGAAAAAATCATGTCAGATAGGAAAAAAAGGTGTCAGTGTACCTGATTAAGGGGGGGAAATGAGCCTAGAGTAAGTACCACATTCTTGTTTCTCCCCCACACACAGTGGCTCTAACAGTAATTCAGGCTTTAGTGTGGGAAACTATGTTAATTACAGACAACTTTATGAATGCAGGATTCCTTCTGACCCAGAGTACATTTTTTTCAACTAGAGGTTCTTGTCACATCTCATTCTGAAAACTGCTTAATTTTTATGAAGGGGCTTGTTTACTTATTTATTCAGGGGAAAAATAGACTGGGCATGATCCTGCCAAAATTAAGTTTTATTAGATCTTACTGATCTTGATGATGATGATGAAACCCTTATGTTTACTCCTTAAACACAAGCAATGCTTAACCATGTTATTACTAATTCCTGCTTGCTCTAGCAAAATTGCAGTTGCCTGTAGTCATTTAAAATAGGGATGGACAAAGTACAGCCTTCCAGGTGTGTTTGGATTGCAGCTGTCAGCATTCTTCTGTTCTTAGTTCTGCTTGCTAGGCCTGCTGGGAGGTGCAGTCTAACAACACTTGTTATTTGCCTACTTCTAATTTAGAGTAACATTTACTGTTCCACAATGAGGGCTGAACTATACTAGGAGCTGTTTTGCTTGTAGGTCTGATGCACTGTGCTTAAGAATTGAAATGGTGCTGATGCCTTTTAAGGGTTGGTATTGGTGAACAGAAGAAAAACTTAGGATGTGTAGACCTAATAATAACATGCCATCACTCAAATTTGACTTAAGGTCACTCTTTCCAGAGTTTCTTAGGTAGAGAGTACTCAAAGGTAGTTTGCCGTTTCTTTTTTTCTGGGGGCACTTGAGCTGTGCAAGGCCATATCGGATGGCTCTGGGGGGCCCTGTTGGGAATCAAGTTCCCAACCTCTGGCCCTGCAGCCAGAGAGCTAACAAGAATGCTGTGGATTTGATAGCAGCGAGATAGCATTCTGCTGATGATTGTACTAGTAGTAGCCAGGTTGTAAGTTGCATAGTTAGCCAAGTAGCTGGGGGCAATTTCTCATTTTAGTGTTAAGAAGAATGCCTGCCAGATTGACAGCATCATGCTGTTTTTATTGAGCCTTTCCTGGGGCCCTGAGTGACCTTCCTGTAGATTAGCCTCCTTTTTGAAAGAAGCAATACTTGACTCATCTCAGGACAATCTGTTTGGGTGTAGTGTGGAAAGGGTTTTGGCTCCTGGACAACTTAGCAAGAGTGAAAAACCGGACTGAATCTGCTGCATCAGAACATCTAGATTCCCTTCTAAGACCTCATAGACCAGAGTTCAGCCATTTGCATTAGGATGTTGTTTTTCTTTCTGTAGAATGAAAACACCTTATGTCCCAGACTGAGAAATGCAAAAGTAGAAGATCTCTGGAGTCTGACCAACTTCTTTGGGTTTGCTACAGAAACATTTGTCCTGGCCGTCAACATCCTAGACAGATTCCTAGCACTTATGAAGGTATCTAAGAGCAGAAGAAACTGAATTGTGTACATACTCTCTTGACTCCGTATCATTTTTACATTTTTGGACTACAACAAATGGTTAGTCCAAATTAGAGTAGACCTTCTTTTATCAATCAAAATTGCCCAAGTCTTGATTTACTGAGTTTCCATTGTTTGCGTGGGTCTGCTCTAGTTTGCAATAACCTAGGTCCTGGATGTAGGACATTGATACTTGTTGATGTATGACATTGATACTTGTCCCTGAAAGTTACATGTATGGCAGGTTTCTGATTTAGCAAATGCATGTAAGAGGTTTAGGGGCATCTCAACACTTTCTGCATTTTCCCAGTCCTCAGCCTTTCTTTAAAGGGTTTTTTTTCATGGTCATGGTAACAACTGAATTTTTATGTCCTTAGTCCAGCAGAAAATCTGTGACTGAAATGTTAGCCAATGCTCATTGCCAACGTAAGCACAGAGCACTTCAGAATAACCACATTTTTCTATCTACAGTATAAGACTATAATTTTTTTCTAGGCTTGTTATAAAAAGGCACTTCTTAATGTGCTGCTCAACCCCTGAGCCTTTTCCCGGCTGAAAAGATGTCTCTGATTTCTGCACAAACAAACAAAAAAGCAGAGAGGCATTTTGGAAAGGCAGAGGGAGGAGAACCCAAACAGACGTCAGCGAATGAGCTGCTGGAAAGGAAGGGAAACTTCAGTGGGGCAGGGACTCTTAGCTAAATCCGTTCTGCCAGGATTTGTTCATTTTGTTAATTTTGGGTTGAAAAAGTGGGGGGGGGAGGGGCATGTACATGGGAGCATCTTATGGACTAGAAAAATAAGGTACATTCTGGTCTTGCCACAACTATGCCTAGTTTTCTGATGTCTTATTGTACAAGTCAAAACACTATATTAATTTCTGAGCACAAGCATGTTTTGCTTGTCTGTTAACACGCGGCTGCTAGATAGCTTGGCATTCGGTAGACCTTTTCATAACCTTCCTCTCCTCTTTCCCCCATCCCAGGTGAAGCCCAAGCATTTGTCCTGCATTGGAGTCTGCTGTTTTCAGCTGGCTGCCCAGGTGGTTGAAAAGGAATGCAACATCCCTTCCCTCCATGATGTCATTCGGATTAGCCAATGTAAATGCACTGCCTCAGACCTGAAGCGGATGGAGAAAATAATCTCAGAAAAACTGCACTTTGATTTCAAAGCTACTACTGCCTTAACCTTTTTGCACTTGTACCATACTATTGTACTCTGTCATACCTCAGAAAGGTATGGGTTGGATCAATATCATTTCCTGTGTTTCAGTGTGTTCACCTTTTGTGACTTGTTGCTTTCCTAACTTTGTCTTTATTTATTTTATTTATACAATTTATATGCCGCCCACTACCCAAAGGTCTTGCTGCTTTGAAGCAGTTGCAGGCCTTCTGATTGACATTTTTGGCGTGATGTCTGCTTTTGTGTGGTATTATTAGAAACTAGGGATGGGAAATTCATTTTGGAACCTACTGGTTCCGAAACGACCCACACGAGCCCAGGTGGTGTTTGGAAGCCTCTGACACACAAGCCGCCAATTTCTTGTGGGGTTAAGCTCCAACGAGGAAGCAAGCTGCAATGTCATCTTTGCTTCTCCATGGTGCTGGCCAATCAGACAGAGAGGTGGGATGATGCTTGTCCCTACACAGCTTTTGATTGGCCAGCACCACGGAGAACCAAAGATAATGTCACAAGCCTGCTTCCTCATTGGAGTTTAACTCTGCACGAGCCCAGACCAAGATAAGGCTGGCTTTGGGTGTCAGAGACTTTCAAACACCACCTGGGCTCACACGGGTTGTTTCGGAACCAGTAGAATTGCCCATCCCTATTAGAAACCATGGCCATGGAGGAGCAGTTGATAAAACCCTGTTACATGCAAGAGGACATATGCCCACACCTCTGTAATTTCTCTTCTCTTTCCCCCTTTGTACCTTTCTGTGCCCTGGAGGATCTCTCTGCAGGCCAGAGCAGACGTGCAGAACTGCAGTGCGGCTGGTTTAGTCTGCTAGTGTTGACCATTCCATTAGCAGAATTACATTGCTGAATAAAATTGATTAATCTTTACATAGAATGAGTGAGATAATTGTGATGTGTAAAGAATAGATCGACCTGTTCTGCAGTTTGCATATTTCATGACAGCATTTTCATTTACTTATAATTTGCTGCTTTCTTTTTTTTTAGTACAGTAAAACCTTGGTTTGTGAGCATAATTCATTCTGGAAATGTGTTTGTAAACCAAAGCACTTGTATATTAGCAAATTTTCCCATAAGAAATAATGGAAAGTCAAATGTTTTGTTCTACGGCCCAAAAATATTCATATAAAAATGATTACAGTACTGTAATACAATATAAAACAATAAAGAAAATACAAAATATAAAGAAAAATGAAACAAACCCTGACCTGCATTTGCCTTTGAAAACCTTTGTGATTGGTAAGAGGGAGACCTCCCTCTGCTTTGGAGGCTGACCTGAGACAAACATTCCAGACAATCCCCCCCACAATCCATCAGGGGGAGGAAGAGAGGTAGCCACTATTGGTTCACTTGTGATCACATGACATACTACAGGGCTCGTATAGCAAGAGGTGCATTGATCAAGGTAAAATTTATAAGAAATGTTTGCTTGTCTTGCAGAACACTTGTAAACCAAGGTACTCGTAAATTAAGGTTTTACTGTAGTGTTTGTTTCTTTCATCACAGGAAAGAATTGTTGAATCTTGACAAACTGGAAGCACAACTTAAAGCTTGCAACTGCCGACTTGTCTTTTCAAAAGCAAAAGTAAGTCTTTGAGATGGGCTGCTCAGCAGGTGAAAGTTGGCATCTAGTAATGAATTACTAAGCTGAACATGGTTGTTTGTACTTTCAGCCCTCCATCTTGGCTCTGTGCCTTCTCTCTTTGGAAGTGCAGACTCTCAAATCCATGGAACTGTTTGAGATTGTTCTCTATGTGCAGAAGCATTCAAAGGTATGAGATAAACATATACTAGCTTTATTTCCTTTAGGCCTAGCAGTCTTAATGCAGTCTACAGAATGCTTCTCCTGAAATAATAATTGGATTCTTTTAACACCATCTCCCATATGCAGACAGGAAGTAGATTCCCAAAGTCAGGCCTTGACATCAATTATCTTCAGACAGCCTCCAGAAGTTTTAGAAAAACACAGTAAAAACCTCTAAAGTGAGAAGTTGCCATTCTAATTGGCTTTGTCCAGGGGAACCTTTAGACTGTAATTCTCCTCAGTCTTAATTGCACAACTTCACTGAAATCTGTGTACTTCTTCAAGCAAACATGCTTGAATTACAGAGACCAGCTGGTACACCTTTAGTTTCATCTCTGTGTATGCTTATTTTGTAATAAATGCTATGTATTTGTGTGAACTTTGCAGAGGTCAGTGGATAAGATGATACATTTGTAGCAGAGTTCTCCTTCTTGAAATACTTGTCTAAATAAATATGTGTGTGTGTATCGGATGTCTTTTTATTTTGTTTTAGATAAGTGACAGTGACTTAATCTTTTGGAGAGACCTGGTCTCGAAATGCTTAGCAGAATATTCTTCCCCTGCTTGCTGCAAGCCAGACCATAAAAAGCTAGTTTGGATTGTTTCAAGACGCACTGCCCAAAACCTTCAGAATAGCTACTACAGTGTTCCTGAGTTGCCCACAATCCCAGAGGTTGGGTGCTTTGATGAAAGTGAGAGGTAAGTAAAACCACACTGAGTTTCTTCTGATTAACTGTCCATGTTTACATAATAACAGCTCATGTGATTGACCCTTGATCTTTTTCTCGGGGCTTTAATAAGGATTTAATAGCCATAATATGTTATCAGTCTTGTTAGTACCGTTTCTCCAAAAATATGACCTGCCCCAAAAATAAGTCCTAGCAGGATTTCTATGCATTTGTTAAATATAAGCCCCCTACCCTGATAATAAGACCTAGTGATGGGCGTGCCTGTGTCTGCACGCACGCACGCACGCACACACACACACACACACACACACACACACACACACATGTTGCCCCTCCCTTTCCATCCATGGTCGTTCTCTCCCCCCCCCCCCGCGCTTGGGCCACCAAAGTTACCATACTTTGTAGCATGTTTGCTTGCAGTTCCTGTTTCCCCGAAAATAAGACCTACCCCAAAAATAAGCCCTAGTGTATCTTCTTGGGAAAAAATAAATATAAGACAGTGTCTTATTTTCGGGGGAACACAGTATATCTGAAAAATGGTGGTACCAAAGTCTTTAACCTGATTGTATTATGTGTCAGTTGTACAAGGTACAGTGGTACCTTAGCTTAGGATTGCTTCAACAACCAAAAAATTCTACCTGAGAAGGCTCTCCACAGCCATGCCATACAGGTGATTTTGACAGTCTGACCTGTAAATCACCTGTCTGGCACTGTCTGGCCTTTGGCTGCTCTTGATTGAGGGAGATTTCCTCCTCCTTCTCCTCCTCCTCCTCCTCCTCCTAGGAGGAGTATATATTGCAACCCTGTTTTGGCAAAAGTTGTGTAGTCTTGGCTCTTGGATTTAACTGGGGAAAACCTTGGTGAACATATGCTTCACAGTGAACACTTTGGAAAGGTGTATCTACTGCAGATATTTGAGACAACTCCATCATCCATCATTTCAGGATGATTGAATGCAAATGTACTTTGGGTTAGCTGTTCTATGTTTTGAGGTATCAGCTTATGCATTAGCTGATGTGAGGCCAAGGAAATTAACACCCTGGCAAGTGGAAGAAGGGATTGTTTCACCTCCTTCCTGCCATTTGACTTGTTTTTCAAGCTGGTGGTTGTGAGTCTTGCTTTTTCTACAGCAAGCCCAGAGGCTAAGTAGGCTGGTAGAGTGAGGACCAACTGGCTTGTTTCTTCTTGATCGGCCCACTTGATTGATTTGATTTGATTTGATTTGATTTAGAGTGAGGACCCAACAATAAGAATGGTTAAAACATTGTAAAACAATAAAACATGTAGATGCAATAAATACAATACATTAAAAACACACCACTAAAATTGCCATCAGGGCCCACAATCATTAGTTAAAAAACGTTTGGAATAGGAGGGTTTTTACCTGGCGCCGAAAGTTGTCTTCATGAAATTCCTTATCTCCTTGAAGGGCCAAGCAAGTAGTGATTAAACAATCCCAAAGCTGTCACAGGAGACCAAACTGTGACAGTGATTTGCAGTGCTTAATCTGGCGCTACGTCAGAAGAGCTAGGTCTTAACTGAATTACTATTCTCAATCTTCCGTAGTAAAATCTGAAGCAGTTGACACGTGCTTAACCATTTTAAGAAACCAATCATTGGTCCGAAAATTCTGAAATCTTGACAGAGCCATCAACAAAATGGTTTCAGAGAATGTTGTTGAAGTATCTGATTGCCTGCAGAAACTGATGGGTTTAATAAATGCTAAGATGCTGATTAGCAAATGTAAATAATAGAGCTTGCATGCAGATATGAGTTACAGAGTATTCTGGGTTTATTTAAAATCTTTCAGATCTGCCTCTTCAGAATTATTGCCATCACTTATGTTTTATATCTTTCTGTCTTTTCTAGTGAAGACTCTTCGGAAGATATGAGCTGCGGAGAAGAAGGCCTTAGCAGTTCTCCAAATGACCTGGAAGGAAGCTTCTTCTTTGACTTCAAACCAAAATCACCGTGGCAGCCTCTCACCTTTGACTCAGTGTGCTAGATGGATCTCTGAATACATTATAATACTTTAGGCAATAATTATCCAAGCACCCTCTCTACCCGTGGAGTACTCAAAACATGTATTGCGCTTTCCCCCTTAGTCCAACAAAATTGAATGTAGCAAGTATTAAGGCCTTTATTCAGAAAGATGTGTTAAACAAGTGCACATTGCCTCCAAACAGGCCGAAGGGTAGGTAGATAGGGATGTATTTCAGTGTTGCCATACTGTATTTGCCCACAACTTGATGGTTGATTCTTAATGGGAAAGTATTTTTGGGATTAAATTGCAAAAAAAGTAGATGCTTATTTCTTTTTTTGGGGGCTGAACTTTAACCAGAACGTATGTTGTGCATTCTTTAAATGGAAGAACTCTTTATCTCTTCATTTTCCGAAGCTTACTGAATCAGGCATATGCGTAGATGTGTAGGAAAGGATCATCCATCCCTTTTAAGTGCATACCCATTTGGTTCAGTGTTCCAAGCATATTTAGGGTTAAAACATCAGAAGGGACAACATTGAAATTCAAATTGGGAATGAAGTTCAGAAATCTTGAATTTTTTTAAATCTTCAATTAGAAATGTAAAGTCTGCACTGCATTCCTTTTTAATTACTAACTCTCATAGTTTCTTTACATGTCTTTTCCATTGTCGTAAGTAAACCCATAATCATAACATGTTTGCATGCTTAAGTGAAAGCTGTTAGCATAAAGGCAATTGATTATACAAATGTGTTGGTAAATGTGAAGTGGATTTAAATGGTTGTAACGACACTTAATTGCTAGCCTTTTTTTCTGTAAAGCACAGATTTCATGGTTGTTTTACTTAAGTATCTTTACGATATATGCAAAGTAAGCAAAATAAAACATTCTCTGGTTTAATGATGTGAAAGCAATACCATGATAGAAATGAAGGGGCAAGGAAATTTAGCATTGTGGTGTTGTGTGGCCATCTTGTCTAGGCCAAGGTGAAGATGTGAATGATGGTGATATGTGGTGTGCTGATTTTTATAAAGAAAAAAGTTTACAAAAATATGTAAAAATGTAAATTAAAACTTGTATAAAAATTTAAAAACAAAATAAGCTGAAAAAATATTGTATTTTTACAGTGTCTCTGTAACTTTCTATATGTTGCATGTAGATATTAATTTATTATATCCTGTACATGATATAAATACTGTACATTGAAGGCTTGCTTTTTTGGTACCTCACGCCTGAGCGTTGACATTTTCTGAAAGCTATTTTCTCTCAAGGATAACTCAGATGACCTCTGCTTCAATTCAATAAAAGCAAATGCATTTCCTATCTTGGTATCAATTCTGCGTGATTGCTGGGCCATTTTAATGTGACATGGTTTGAACTTAAGCACCTGTAGTTTGATCTGACATGTTTGGAGAAGAAGCAGGATGTCACCATAGATGGCTTCTTGGCTGAAGCTTTTAGCACCTCAGCCTTCAATACATGAAGGTAGTGGATACCCAGCTTTCAGCAGCCTAGATCGTTTTGTTTTACAGTAATCTCCCACCTATCGCACGGGTTAGGAACCTGACCTGACCCGCGATAATTGAAAATCTGCGATACGCAGATGTTGGGTCAGGTCGGGACTGGTCCTGCGCTTACCCCAGACCTGGCCCAAACAGGCCTCCAATGGGCTTCCCAGACCTGTTGGAAGCTCCAGAAGTGGTTTCCAGTGATTCAGAAGTCACTTCTGGTTCTCCTGAAACCACTTCAGGGGCCTCCGACATGCCCGGGAAGCCCATTGGAGGCCTGCTTGTGGCAACGCCAGGCCTGGGGTAAATGCAGCAGGCCTGAAACAGGCCCAAGCAGCTTACCCCAGGGGGCCTTGCCTTTCATATACAGTGGTACCCTGACTTAAGAGCAGACTTAAGAGCAGTTCAACTTAAGAGTGGAAAACTGTTGGCATTTCAACTGCCACCTTACAAATTTTAGATATGGTCTGCTGACTTAAATGTTTTTCTTTTTTCTTTTTTTTTTCTCTTTTGGTTTTTTAAACTTATTTTTTCAATTTTTTTAGATGGGTACCCCAAGTTAAGAGTAGTTTGACTTAAGAGCATGCATTTGGAACGGATTAAATTTGTAAGTTGAGGTACTACAGTACTGTGGTCCCACGATATACCGTGACCACAGTATATGAACCGTGAAATGGTGGGGGGGCACAGTACAGTGATCCCCCATATATTGTGGGGGTTAGGGACCTAATTGAAAATCTGTGATACGTGGATGCAGGTCGAATCAGACCTGGGGGGGGCTAGCTGGGGGCTCTTGTACTTACCCCCAGCCTGGCCGTACCCCAAACGGGCCTGTGAGAGCCTTCCCAGGCCTTCTGGAGGCCCCAAAAGGGTCTCCCTGCGAACCAGATGTGACTTCCGGTAAACCAGAAATCATTTCTGAGGCCTCTGACAGGCCTAGAAAGGCTCTTGGAGGCCTCAGAAATGATTTTCAGCAATCCGGAAGTCACAGGCCTGTTTGGGGCAGCTCCAGTCCTGGGGTAAGTATGGGAGGCTTGAAACAGGACTTTCCCCCCACTACCCTAGGGGGCTTTTTTCATATACTGCGGTCCTGCGATATAGCGGGACTGCAGTATATCAACCGCAAAAGGGTAGGGGACCACTGTACCATCAAAAGGGTTTTTTTTCCTCAGTTCTAAAGGAAACTTTATGGATGCTACCCTATGTCAACACAGGTTGAAAGGAAAGTAGAAAGATTTACTAACCCCCTTTGAGGTGGGCAATGGATCGTTTAAGAGCAACACATAAAACTACAAGGCAGGACTTGATTAGTTTACTTTGATTCAAAGGTGAACTAATAGTACAAATCAGCTGAATTGTATAGTTTATATGCCAAAGTGCATGACTTATTTGCCACATAGTGGTTCCAGGCCACAATCACAAAGGAGAAACGGATTTCTTTTGTTGGAAAAGAAGCATTAAACATGTACTGTGGGGTGGTTTCCAAGGCCTTGCACTGTGTCAGAGTCAGTTCCTTGTTTCGTCAGAAATAACTCGAGCAGCTGCATCTCTGCCAGCAGTGAACAAGTTCCAGATTTTGGGGACAGTGTTTCCCTCCCCAGTCTTCACAGAGCTGCCTGAGAGCCTTCATTAAAAGGGGAAGAATTTAAAAGGCTCTTAGCAAACTCCAGAGGGCAGTTTTGCGCTTCCCCTGAAGCTGTTTAGGCTACAGGGAAAGGGATTGGCCATTCTGATCTTGGCCCCCTCCCAGGACCTAAAGCAGATCAAGGAAAGCTGAACAGGTGGAAAAATAATGCCCAGAAGAAGCCGCTCTGCTACTGAATATATAAAAGAAGGAACTGGGCAAAAGAAACCAAAACTCAGGCTTGGGCCTCTGGGAGATTGCCCTTGATGACTGGCAGATAGGATAACAGCCATGCTGGGTAAGGTGGTGGAAAAGGTTATTTAAGGTACCATCCAAACATGGAAGGGCATGAACCGACATGGTTTCTGCAGCCCAGTGCATAGTTAAGCTGCAGTTTGTCACAAGGGGATGCAGTGATGGTGGCCCAAACAGACCTAGAGGAACCCACTTCTGCCAGCTGAACTTATTTGCACTAAGGTCTCAATGAAGTAATGTGCAAAGTTAGATGTGACACTATAGCTGAAAACCACTGTCTGGGGTCTTTCTTGACAACGGGAATGCCATTGGCAGTGAAGGATTGCTGCTGATTACAGGCTCCCTTTTCTGATTTTAAGGTACATGCAACTTGGTCACACTAGGTATGAGTGGTGTGCTCCCCCCCTCACAAATGGAACCCTCTAATTAGCAGCAAATTGCTACTGCTGATGACATCCTTCCCATTGCACAGGCAGCGTTATGCAGCAGCATTTCAGTCATCATGGCAAATCCCATTCCCTTTCCCTGTGTCTATTGGCGTGTCTTTCTACCGAGACAAGAACTCACAGAAAGTTTGCATCAAATGAAATTTATTACTCTTTACAGTACAATATGGCTCCTCCAGGTGGTTGACTTTCCTTCTAGTTGAAAAACAGGTTAAATGTTTAGCCTCTAGGGGGTGCCATCTCTTTGCTAGTGGGCAGGTCCATCACTTGTTGATTAAAAATAATGGTTTGCAGTATGCTAAACTAACCGCATAATATTGCAGATGCACTCTGTGCACCTCTAATATAATCTAAGGAAGTCCAAAAAGAGTTAATTTTCCACAGTCCTTTTAAAGTTACTTTAATATAATCAGTCACCAACTAATTCATTCCAAAGCAGCTGGTTTCCTTTTTTTTTTTTTTTTTTAGGAATTTTGCAGAAGGTAGCTGTGTTAGTCTGTGCAAAAATTCCAGGCAAAAATCAAAGAAAGACAGAACTGACTAAATTTGATTATTTCTCTTCCATTACCCATGCTTTCCTTTTTTTTTTCTGTTAAGCGGTGGCAGTGTGGATGATCTCAACCATCAGTGCTGTGTCCCGAAGAACTCTTGAGGTCTTGTTAGGATGCAACCAGATAGCAGGACGTTACATGTCTCTCAAACTTTCTGATTCATCAGAAAGGGGCCTTGGACATCTTTGTCTCATTCAAATTGGAATATGCTTACTATCAAGCACAGACTTTAGGACATTGAACACCAGTGCTGCCAGTAAGATCTATCCACCTGCATATATGCAGCTTCCAGTCAGGTGTGGACATATGGATTCTCAACTAAAAAGAGAAAATGCACTTGTTCACTACATGGGGAGGACAATGTACAAAAATGTACAAAATATGCAACTCATTAACCTCTCCAGAACTTATAAATAAGCTAGATAGCAAATCCCTGGGAAGGGGAGAGGGTGCATGGAAGACCCATGGTTTGTCTAATCATCCTGGTCCACAGATAACTCAACTCCAAAACAGAAGGTAGCAGCTTGATGAGACAGATAATCATGCAGGCATCATATGGCCTCTGGTCAAATCCACAGGGGGGAGAGACAATATGGACAATCTATTTTGACATAGAAAGGAAGACAGCACCAGGCTGAGGGCCTGTGCCTGCATTTGCCATTCATGCCAAATAACAACATCAATGATGAATGATGGGAGATGATCAAAGACAAAATGCCCCATCCTCTGGAAAGACATCCTTCGTGGAGGGCAGCAAAAGGTGGGGTCTGCTGAGAGTACCACAACTTGCTTTCCCATTGTGGCTAAGTCTCACAAGATTCAGCAGCACTGTTGTGTGATGGATGAATGGATGGAGAGGCAGTGGCATTACCACTAGCTTGCCAAGGAACTATCATAATGGGAATATCACTCTCCCTCTGTGCATCTCTCACAACTTAAGTCAACATTGTAATCTTGGGCTTTCCAACATGGTATCGACAGGTACTATGTAGTCTGGTGGTGCCTACTAGCCTCCACCCACATGATATTTTCCCATTAAAAACCAATTAGCTTGAGCGCCTGCAACCCACCTTGCGCCCTCTGCATCTTCCCGCTCCATTTTCTTCTCCTTAGAAAGCTTCTAGGCCCCATTGTGGTTGAGGACTCACAGGAATTATTAGAAAATAAATTTGGCGATTGAGCTCAAGGTCACACATGTGTCCCTCCAACATACCAGATTCCCACTAACTCTACAGTGTTTAGGTTCTGGGGCATACTGTTCAGCCTGCCTGGTTTCCTAGTTGGCGTTGCTTGATTGCTAGCTACATCCACCAAGGCAGCCATTTTGTTGTTCTTCCCCACAACTGTTTCCAGCGTGATTGCCAGTCCCAAAGTTAGAGAACTTCTTTTTGCCACATGATAACCCGCTCATGTGATACTTGAACCAGGTCTGGGAGCACTGGACAATCTTGCTTCCTTCTTTGCAATGCCCAGTCATCATTTTGTATACATCGTATTGTATTTTACTGTGTATGGTTTTGATTTCTGTTCAGTTTGTAAACCGCCCAGAGTGGCCGTGTAGCAAGATGGAGCGGTATATAAATTAAATAAATAAATAAATAAATAAACAAAATTGTGACACCTAAGGATGGACAAATTTATCAGTTTTGCTTTCCATTCTAGGTTGAATTTCTTTTAAATCTTAATCTTATTTCCGTTCTGTCCACGAAGAAATTCCTGTCACAAAAAAGCCAAATAAAATTGTTAACTTTCTGGCCCAATTTAATAGGCAAGTTGTTCTATCTAGCTTTCCAAAAAATACAACAAATAAAATAAAATAAAATAAAATAAATTGGTAAGGCTGTATAACCAAAATTCTCATTTGTGACCAAAATTCTCATCCATCTCCGGTGGCTAAATACCCACAGCCACTACTATTGTCAGACCTGAGAGAACCAAGTTGGACTTGCTTGCCATAAGGGGGTGATATAGAAATACAAAATAAATAAAATAAATAAAATGAAATAAATGTTTTAAAGGTGATAGGACTCTTGTCAAAAGGAGCAGCGAAGCTGTATCAGTGTCACACATGGGATGGCATTTCAAGAGCAAAAGCACTTAAATTCACTCAACACTCTTTCTCACCTTTCAAATATTTATAATCTCCAGTTCTTTCTCTCTAGTTCATGAACACACTTTTGAATTTGGGGAAATTAATTTAAAAACCAAAGAAAAATTACTTGCTATTGCTAATTTCACCTGTGGGATACTCCGCCTGTTTGTAAGAGCTGCTACAAAAGATATATCACATAATTAAGCAGAAACTTACATTTTGGCTGCAAACACACACACACACACACACACACACACACACACACACATACAGAGCAGCCCCTTCCCATCCCTCTTTTGCGTGATTAAAACTTTTCTGCTGATTCTCCCTTATTCAGTGGTATTGTAAATCCCCTTCCACAGAGTCACATTCTTTAGAGACAGCAAACTTTGAAGTCCTGCACACACACACCCGGTCCCGGTATTACAACAGATAAGAAACACATGACCTTTTTTGTATGAAAACCAAGTCCATAACAAAATGCAATGTTTGTGCAAATAATTACGGCAAACAAAAGGGAAATAGAAAAAGCTGCTGCTTCAGTTTACCAAATGTGCCCCTAAAGAAACTGGGAATCGGTTCGGTGACTTTCCTGGCCAGGTTCAAGATACCAAGAGGTGGGGAATCCTTTAATTAAGGGATACTTGTTGATTACTGTCAGAGAAGACAAAAAGCTGACATACGACGTGTAGCGCAAGTGATTCATCCCTGTTGGAGTGGCTGATTAAATTTTACTTCAGTATTAATAATTGGATACTATTTCCCATGCTGAGCTGAAACAAAATTTAAACTGATCTCAACAGGCTTGAGGACTGGGCCAAAAACAACAGAATGAAATTCAACAAGGATAAATGCAAAATATGGGAGTCTAGTACTTCCACCTAGGAAAAAGAGACCAACCACAGAGTGACAACATGGGGGATCTCTGGCTCAGCAATACTACAAGCAAGAAGGATCTTGGAATCATCATAGATCATAAGCTGAGTATGAGGTGACAGTGTGATGTGGTCACCAAAAAAAGGCAAATGCTATTTTAGAATGCATTAATAGAAGTATAGTCTCCAGATCCCGTGAGGTGCTCGTCCCCCTCTGTTCAGCACTGGTTAGAGCTCACTTTCAGCACTTGTGCCCAGTTCTGGACACCGCACTTCAAGAAAAATGCTGACAAACTGGAACAAGTTCAGAAGAGGGTGACAAGGGTGATCAGGGGTCTGGAAACCACGCCCTGAGGGAAGACTGAGAGAATTGGATGTTTAGCCTAGAGAGAAAAAGACTGAGGGGATGATAGCACTATTCAAATATTTGAATGGCTGTCTTGCAGAGGAGGGCAGGATCTCTTCTCAATCGTCCCAGAGTGCAAGGAGCACAAGACTGGGCTCAAGTTAAGAGAAAACAGCTTTTGGTTGATTTTTTTTTGGGGGGGGGGTTGAACCACCCAGAGTGGCCTCGCTGCCAGAGATGGTATAAAAATCCAATGAATGAATGAATGAATGAATGAATGAATGAATGAATATCAGAAAAGGGGCATCATAAGTGGCAGACAGACTGTGCCTGAGTCCCCCACCCCCACTCTGTTGAGAGAGGGGTTTTCAACACACACATGAATGGCTTCCCTGACCCCTCTCTCAAACCACCTATCTTCTCTGTCTAATATGTGTACATCATCTTTGACTGAGTGTCCTTTGTCCTTCAAATGAAGGTACACTGCTGATTCTGGTCCTAAACTGTTGACCCTCCTGTGCTGGGCTATCGTACTTTTTATTGGCTCTTTAGTTTCTCTAATACAGTGGTACCTTGTATTTATAATATTATTATGTTAAGCAAATTTTCCTTTATACAAATCCCCATAGGAATGCATTGAAAACGGAGTAATCCCATTTTATGTTGTACAAATTTGCCCCATAGGCAATTATGTTAAGCAAATTTCCCCTATCTCCGGAATTTTTTATGTTGTACAAATTTTATGTTATACAAGCTATTTGTTATACAAGGGTCCACTGTATAGAGTTCTGTGGACTCTTCACTGCAAACCAAGGTGAACTATAAATTGGAGCTCTCTTACTAATCCATACCTGTCATGTCTCCTGTATTAGCCAGGAAATCACATTTTAGGCCTCTTTTCCACCATTGGCCCGTAATAGTATTTTCTTGTAAATTTTATAATTTTTAAAAAATCCTCTGAATGGCATGGGGTTGCTGAATGGCCGCCACCACATTGGGGGCAGCTATTGAGCATGCTCGATAATCCAAAACTTGCCTTTGTTTGTGTGTTTTTTATTTCCTTCTGTGATCAGGAGCCCCTGCCAAAGGGGAAGGGGAGGGGAGGGGGTGCTTTGTTTTTGTGTGTTTGTTGTTTGTTTGTTTGTTTGCAATTGGGAGGGGGAGGGGCACTTTGTGGGATTTTTTGCAATTGGGAGGGGAAGGGGGTGGGGCGCTTTGTGTTTTTGTACATGTGTTTTTGTTTGCGTGTACGTGCCTCCCCCCCTCCTTTCCCGGCTAGGGCCAGAGAAAACTTGACAACTATGTAATAATCTTTCTCAGACTGAAGAAGCTACTTGGATGAGTCGTGAAATGTTTCAGTCTCACAAGAAAAAAAGTCCAGTTGCCATGACTCAACTTCCAGATAACCTCACATGGATGAGCTTCTTATAAAGAGGGAACATGTGGATGAATGAGAATCTTCCCAGACACACCTGTCTGGAAACACCATCTGCATTTTTAAAGAAGTTTCCAGTGGCTCTGTTGTGTTTACCTTTGCCCTTTTGACCCTCGCCTGCCTAAAGTTCAGATGAAGAGAAAACTTCATGGTTCTTTTGTCTTACTTCCCGTCAGCAGATTTTGAAAGCCGTATTCCTTGAAAATATTTTTTCTAACCAGAAAAAATAAGCACAGGCACAATGAGAAGTCATGCTTCTAACAAACTTAGGGTGTAACACGATCAAATACTGCGAGATTTTCTGTGACTTTGAGATTCAAAATGTTTTTCAGTTACAAGTACATGTTTTTCTGATCACGCGACACAAAGACTAATTTGAATTGACCCCGACTAGTGAGAACGTCTAATGTTTTCAAGATGGAAACAGACTGAATTTTTTTCTTGTGTGATTGGATGATTTATTTGTGGATTCTTTCAGGAGCCAATCCAGCTTGGGTTACTTTTGCCAATTAGCTAAGGTTGAAATGTTGAATGATACCAATTCAGGAGGCATGAATATTGGGTTCCTCCTTTCAGAGTGTTGAGCCTAAAAGGATAGTCTTAGCCCATAGAACAAATGAGGTGGTAATCTAACCCTTTCTAAGATATGATTGTTGTACACCAATCGGAGTTCCTCTGGAAGACAGGCGGTATAGAAATATATAAATAAAATAAGTAAATATAAAAATGTGGGTCATAAGCTGCTTTCAAACGACCCCTAAAATCCGCTGCAAAACACTTGCAGATCCAAAGCATAAAATTGTTTTCCCACCAGCAGCAGACTTTAAAAAAAATAAAGTATGCCCACGCCCTCTTAAACACGCCCCAGCGCACTTTACAAGTACCTGGTCTCCGGAGGTAAAAAAATTTCCGATGCGGATTGTAAAGCAGTGAATGCCTGGCTCTCCTCCTCCTTCTGTTTGTTTTTGTTGTCCCCCGCCCCTTTAACAGACTGGAATTCCTAACAGGGCTGCTACAACGGCAGGCGGAGGTGAGCAGAGGTGAGCCTGCATTTTTCTCCCTTTTTTTCTCCCTCCCCTCACTGCAGACAGAAGCAACAGAGTGCGGAAGGGTGGGAACACAGGAAGAGGAACAAAACCCACATGATCTCTGGCTGGGGGGATGCAAATTTAAGTTGTCAGTGGATTTTAGGGGTAGTTTGAAAGCACCAGCAGCATACGCAATTTGGACATCAATGCTGTTTGTGACTTCAGAAATACCCACCCCCTTGTATCACATTGGACATGAACACTGAAATTCTGAATCAGTCTGCAGCCCATGTGTGTTCACTGACTGTGAATTCAGTAATCAGGCAGAGTGTGATTCACGTCACAGTGTAGTCACCGCCTTAGTTCGAACACTGGCCAGAATGGTTAGCAATGATGACGGTTGGAACCCAAAGCATCCAGAGGCCACAGACTGGACCATATGCTGTGTGTGTGTGTTGCGTCGTTACAGTCGTGACCGACTCTTCGTGACACCATGTCCATGGAGTTTTCTTGGCAGGAATTACTGGGGTGGCTTGCCAGTGCCTACTCCAGGCACCTACAGCACCTGGTATTCCCTGGTGGTCTCCGATCCAAGTACTAACCAGGGCCAACCCTGCTTAGCTTCCGAAATCAGGCGAGGTCAGATGTGCTTAGGGCATCTAGGCAGACGGATCATATGCTAGCTTCTTATAAAGAGGGAACACTCAATATTTTTTTCTGCCTAAGGCAGGGCAACAAACAGATCCCTTTTCACCCTCAAGTTAAGAAATGCAGTGTTCAGAACAGAGGTAAAAGATCTCAGAAATGTGTCTCCCCAGGGATATGATCACAGAAATCCCAAAAATGGATTGAAACCCAACAGATTATAACTGTGAGCTGCAGAATATGGATGTAAACTGCCCAGAGTAAGACCCAGCACTAATTGGGTAGTATACAATATTATTAAATAAATAAATAAATAAATAAATAAATAAATAAATAAATAAATAAATAAATAAATATCCTATGGGTGTGTTATGCATGCATACTTTATTATACCCACTCTGTTTTTGCTGCAGGTATTTATGAGACATTTTACTTTGTTTCCTGATTCTGTTCAGTTTGCTGACTCCAAAAGAAATATGAGATTTGTTTTCTACTGAGTGTTAGTCTATATTCCAGCTAGGTAGAACAGAGGAAGAGCTACTGAATACACAACGGAATGCTGCAGAGTACAGTCGCTTAGGTCTCTGGCTGCAACGCTGAAGGTTCGGGAGTTGACCCATAGTGCTTTTGCTGTTGTTTTAATCTGATCCGCTGGGTGTGAATCATGATCCTAGGAGGGAGGATATTGAAGGTGGGAAGGTGCATAACTTTGCATGCAGAAAGTCCCAGGTGTGACCCCTTGCATCTAAAGATAGGACTCAAAAGAAATTCCTGCTTTGAAACGGTCAGAGTCAACAATACTGGACCAGGATACCTGGCTTGATATAAAGCAGTTTTCTTTGTTCCTAATGGAAGTTAAATTAGCTTTATGATAATTGAGTATATTTTTCTTGTGATGGAAATTGGAATTATAGCTTGTTTCCTCACCTACCCCAATTATGTAGGTCTACATTTAATGAAGTGTGTTTATCTTTGTTTATAAAGTGAGAGGCCCTTCATAACTAGGGGCTCTAAACTGCGGCTTGTCTGATGCAAGGGGAAGTCTTAAGAAAGGGGTTCTTTGTGGTCAGAATGTTAACAGGCCATGTTTCCTGGGAAACGAAACCAAATAATTTCAGGGGGTTCCCAAATGGTCCACGTAAAGCTTCTCCATTTGTATATCAAATGGAGAAATACAAACCCTTTGTACAAAATTCTGCATTGGGTGCAGAACCATGCTTATTGGACTTTCCTGTCATACACTTGACAGCATGTTTGTACAAAAGCATAATGGTCCCAAAATGTCATTTGGGATTCTTCAAGTGGAGAAGTTAAGCTACCCTTTAGCGATGCAAGGACTAGATGTGGTAGGACAAGAGAAATAAATAAATATTGGATAAGAATAGAGAGAATAATTGTCTGATCTTCAGTGGTCTGTCCTTTCTATCCATCATGCTGACAGGGTTTGCTCTCTGCCTTGTTTGAACAGGCACGAAAATATTAATATATTTTATATTGCACTGTATCTTATTTGTTGCTGAAACAGGTAGAGTGACATACTGCAGCCTTGATGAGATGACTGATGAATGTCTCTATTGCAGGTATCTTCTGCTGTCTTCATAAGCTTTAGACATGCATTCCATTAACAAATGGGAATAATGTTGTAAGCTGAGGCAATAGTTCATCCAAGGTTCATGCAAGACCAGTACCTCCAAGATGGGTGCCAGGTCTCAACTGGTGGCTCAGTTCATCTTTGAGACAGATGAAATCTAGTGTGGATTTTTGAGAGCTCTGTAGAGATCCTTGTAGTGAGTTCCAAAAGGTTTCCCAATGCTGAACTAGGTGTCTTGAAACATTTTGTTTGGACTGGCAAATGAGCTCCAGATCCTTACCTCTGCCTTAATATTCTATCCAATGCAGGCAGGCAGGCAGACCCAATATGTGTACAATTAAGGATCATGGGATGTTCAGGTTGTCTGGACTACAAATGCCATGATTTCCAAGCACCTCTGTGCGATGCACCTCAGACCAAGGCCTAAATCAGAAAGCTCATAACCTTAGCTTGGGCAACCCGTATTGTCTGTTGTGACAATTTGCGGGAGTCTGCTCCTTGTGTCTTTTGCAACAATGGTGGATTGGGCAGTTGCACACATACCTCTAACTCTTCTTGGCCATTCATTGGCGGAATCTTGGCTCCATTTCCACAATGTGCACAGTAGCCTTAGTTCAAGGTCCAGTTGGCAGGGGGTGCATCCAAGTCTGTTGGGAAATTAAATGCATCTAACATTAATTGCATGTTGAGAAAGATCACAAGGAAGGAAACAGAAACTAACCTTCTCAAATGGAACTCAGACAATTCCTGTTCAATGGTTTCAGTCGTTCTGTGTCCCACAAACCACTGCTTCCTCACCGTTTATGCAGGGGAGACTTCAGTATGGTATAAACCAATAGCATCTGCACAGTGGTACCTTGTATAAAGGAATTAATTAGTTCCAAATGAAATTATGTTAAGCAAATTTTCCTTTATACAAATTTCCCATAGGAATGCATTGAAAACAGATTAATCACTAATTGCAACCATTTTTATGCTGTACGAATTCGCCCCATAGACGATTCTGTTAAGCAAATTTCCTCTATCTCTGGAATTTTTTATGTTGTACAGATTTTATATTATACAAACCATTTGTTATACAAGGATCTACTGTAGTGGGTTTTGAACCATAGTTTGGGCACCCGGTCTCTAAAAGGTTCGCCATCATTGCCAAGGAATATATAATTTTGGGGTCAAGGTGTCTGAAAAAAAAGTAGAAATTGAATGCCACAAATAGAGTTGAGTACTTTTTTTGTCTAGCAGCTTTACACAAACAATTGCTCAGTGCTGGATGACAGCTCCAGAAATTTCAGTGGATGCTTCAGAATCTGGGGTATGGAAATTAGTTTTGATGGGAAAACTCACTCCCTACTCACATTTGAGGTTCCGTAATTCCTGTTTAGACTCATTTTATAAAACCTAGCTTCCTTTTAATCATTATTGTAATAATCATTCTGATATTCTTTGCAAAACCTGAGCCACTCCTGCTGATTAATGGAAATATATATGTTATGTGTGTTGACTAATAATACCATTTGATATGCTTGTTGTTGTTGTTGTTGTTGTTGTTGTTGTTGTTGTTCAGTTGTTCAATTGTGTCCGACTCTTCGTGACCCCATGGACCAGAGCTCGACAGGCCTTCCTATCTTCCACTGCCTCCTGGAGTTTGGTCAAATCCATATTGGTTGCATCGATGACACCATCCAACCAACTCATTCTCTGTCGTCCTCTTTTCCTTTTGCCTTCAATCTTTCCCAACATCAGGGACTTTTCCAAGGACTCCTCTCTCCTCATGAGCTGGCCAAGGTACTGGAGCCTCAGCTTCAAAATCTGTCCTTCCAGTAAACATTTGGGGTTGATTTCTTTCAGGATGGATAGGTTTGATCTCCTTGCAGTCCAGGGGACTCTCTCAAGACTCTCCTCCAGCACCACAGCTCAAAAGCATCAATTCTGCGGCGATCAGCCTTCTTTATAGTCCAGCTCTCACTTCCATACATCACTACTGGAAAAACCATAGCTTTGACTATCCTGACCTTAGTTGGCAAAGTGATGTTTCTGCTCTTTAAGATGCTATCTAGGTTTGCCATTGCTTTCCTCCCAAGAAGCAGGTGTCTTTTAATTTCATTGCTGCAATTGCCATCTGCTTACTATGAAATATTTGATGTTTTATAATAACTAATTTATTGTTTTGCATTATTTATCTTATTATCTGTTTAAATTAAATACATAAATAAAAAGATACTGAAGCAGGATTTTTCCTAATTTAGCCCATGTGATAGAAATCTGATTTCTATAGCTGAATCTAGTTTTGGCATGGTATATCCAGTTAACAGTGAGTGAGGAAAACATACTTTGGGGAGTAATATTGTCTGGGCCAGTGATGGCGAACCTATGGCACGGGTGCCAAAGGTGGCACTCAGAGCCCTTTCTGTGGGCACCGGATATCACCCCTTCATAGCCACCTGTATACATGTTAAATTACTGTATCAGCAGTTCGCAAAAAAATTAGTGGGTTTTGAATTGCAGTTTGGGCACTCGGTCTCTAAAAGGTTCGCTATCACTGGTCTGGGCGATTCTGGGAACTAGTTTAGAAGTCTAAGTTGTCCAAGCTCTGTATTTTGCTGGTAAAATTTGGCCTCTGGTTCCGTGCATGCACGACCCGAGTGGTGGTTGTAAATTCCCTCCTACAAAAGAGGGAAGCACAATAGCCTTTCTTCTGCTGAAGCTGAAGCTGAAGAGGTAACCAAAATGCCATACTTGTGAAAACCGAATGAGAGAAAGGGAAATAAGAAAAATGTGCTGACGTGGTTTACTGACTGACTGCTCACCTCCCCAGTTTCTCCTCCTCCCCTAACCCAACCCTTTGAGTGTTAAGTGTAACCAATGCAAAGGGGGCTGACAGGGGTTGCTCTATCCTGTTGGTCCTTCTCGGTCTGTCAGCGGCCTTTGATCCTGTCGACCACGGTATCCTCTTGGGCAGGTTGTCTGAGGCGGCCATTGGGGGGTTCATGCTTTGTGCTGGCTTCAGTCCTTCCTTGATGGATGTGCCCAGAGAGTAGAATGGGTGTGTGTGTTTTGTCGGCCCCTTGGACACTGTCCTGTAGCTTGTACATACTTGTGGTTAAGCTTTCTGCAGGATGTTACCCAACATATGTTCTTGTAGCTCTATAACAGGAAACCCTCTAAAAGTTTACACTCTGTGTGTCTTAGGTAGAAACACGGAAGTTACAGACAGGCCTGTTGGAAGTTAGATGTGTCAAGCTTATATGCAGGCTTTATGTACCAAACCAACACCCTTTGATTGAATGATACATTAGTGCAAAATATATTGATTAATACAATGATTATTATTTTGGATGTTGTTTATCTTGATTTCAGTAAGGCCTTCAATAAGGTTCCCAATGACATACTTGCAAATAAGTTAGTAGACTGTATGATAGATAGTGCTACTGTTAGGTGGATTTGTAATTGGTTGACTGATTGCACACAAAGGGTGATTGTAAATGGCTTCTCCTCAGCATGGAGAGGGGTGACCAGTGGGGTGTCCCAGGGTTCTGTTCTGGATCTGGTGCTATTCAACATCTTTATTAAAGACTTGGATGAAGGAATAGAGAGTATGCTAATTAAATTTGCCGATGATACCAAATTGGGAGGGGTGGCTAATTCCCTAGAAGATAGGATGAATATCCAAAATGACCTTGACAGATTAGAGAGCTGGGCCAAAGCAAGTAGAATGAGTTCCGACAGAGAGGAATGTAGGGTCCTGCATGTAGGCAGAAAAAATAAATAAATTGCATAGATATAGGATGGAAGACACCTAGCTGGAGAATAGTACCTGTGAAAGGGATCTGGGAGTCTTGGTGAACCACAAATTGAACATGAGTCAGCAGTGTGATGTGGCAGCCAGGAAAGCCAATGCGATTCTTGGTTGCATCAACAGAACCATAATGTCTAGATCAAGGGAAGTGATAGTACCACTCGATTCCATTTGAACAATAAGAATCACTTCCTGACAGAGCTGTTCAGCAGTGGAATATGCTGCCATGGAGGGTGGTGGAGTCTCCTTCTTTGGAGGTTTTTAAGCAGAGGCTGGATGGCCATCTGTCGGGGAGACTTTGATGGGGGTTCTGGCATGGCAGGGGTTGGACTGATGGCCATTGAGGTCTCTTCCAACTCTATGATGCTATGACTCTAAGGCGGAAATACTTTTAATTCAGTTCAGCCTACACAGGCAATGATTTATAGATATGCACTGCACATGGGTCATGTTGGCAAATATGGAATCCAAACTCTCTCTACACCATGGACAGTGGAACTCTACAACTGGTACACATAGCACGCATCTGAGTGATGCAGGGCAGTGGCACATAGAAACAGATGAGTCTGTCAATTTCACTTCCCCCCATCTGGAACTGTAGTAATGTTCTGATAAGAAATGGACAGAAGCGGTGTCACCATCCCTCTCCTCTTGACACATTGCTTATTTTCACCATCATACTTCATGACTTGGAAATTGTTTCATCACAGGAGACTGTGATGTTATAAAAACACACTCTGGTAAAGAAAGGTTCATCTGTGATCTAACCTTGAATGAAGTTTATCTTGCAACTAGAGATGGGCACGAAATGAACAATTTTTCGTTTCCGTTTTCGTTTTTTGTTTCGTTACATAACGAAACGACAAATGAATTTTGTCTCTCAAATTAAACGAAACGAACAGAAACACCAGAAATTTTGTCGTGCGTTTCGTTTCCGTTACTGCAATATGAGTGAATTGCTTAAAATCCTTAAAAAAACACAAAAATGAATTAAATAGTAACGAAATGGTAACAAAATGAACGAAAACGAAAATGATTTTTTTGCAAAAATTTGCGAAAAACGGGAACAAACCAAAACGGACCCTCCAAATGACAAACAACAAATGAAATGCCATTTTTTTGATTCGTGCCCATCTCTACTTGCAACCATACCTGACTCTTCCCCAAAACTCTTGTCACAACTATTTTTCTAGGAACATTTTTTAACCCAATAAGAACAGCAAGGCTAAGGTCATCAGGAGAGGCCTTTCTCTCCATCCTGTCATATGCACAGGTGCATCTCATAAGAACACATGAAAGGGCCTTCTCTGTTGTGGCTCCCAGATTTTGGAACTCCCTCCCACTGGAGGCCAGGATTGCCCTATCTCTGCTGTCTTTCCAGAAACAGGCAAAGACCTTCCTCTTCAGGCAAGCTTTCCCTGAATGAAGGACTACCTACTATGTGACTTTATAGGGGTTACCATACATGATTGCATTGACTGATTTCATAAGAACACCAGTGTTTTCCATGTTACTTTCCAACCTTCATAATTGATTTTTCTTTTCTTTTTGTATGCTCTTTGTAGCTCTAATGTTACCTCTTAATGTTGTATGAGGCCTCTTCTAATTCCCTCTTCTTAACTTGAAGATGTCTAAAATGTTCTGGGTTGTATATTGTCCCTCATTATTGTAAACCACCACAGAGAAAGGTGGGGTTAAAAAAAAGTTCAAAATAAAATAAATAAATAATAAAATAAACTGCATGACCAAATTGGTTCTACCAAATAGCAAGCTCAGCACTAGAATTTCTGGAAAATCTGTATTTATGCAACTTTGCATAAATGACACTTAAAATAGCCCTTGGTTTTGATTGAGCCACTGTGACTCTTAAATAAATAGAAGCCTCCTGGCTTCTGAAAATCCAGCTGAGTAAGAAATCAAAGACAAATTCCCTTTTGCTGCGTGGAAGTGACAAGCCAGAATGGGAGCCAAGTATCTCATGGTCCTTTTTGTGCTGAGCCTTGCCTGTCATGTTACGGTTGCAAGTAAGTACTACCCTGTTTTCTTTTGCTACCCCTTAATTTGACATTCATTCTGGAAACATTCCTGTTTCATGCTGTGGCTGCGTCACTCTTCTCCATGGAACTCGGAGCTGCATCTGAGCTCACCGTGCAGCTGATAGAACTTAAAGAGCTCATAACTTGCTCAGTACGACCCTTGGTTGCTTTATTTATTTATTTATTTATTTATTTATTTATTTTAGAGTATTTTTACCCCACCATTCTCCTGGGAAAAAGGAGATTTAAGCCTGTAGGTTTAAGATATTTAAACCCGTAGGTCAAATTGCACGCTAAAAGTAAGGCATGATTCCTGCTATTATAGTCTTAATTCCCTTGGCACGTGGTTCCTTTTTAGCTGTGTGTCTGTCTGAGCAATCAAGCTTTAACACTTTAACACAATTTAACACTTTAACAATTTAACTTAGTTGTTAGAAATATATATTTCTGGGGATTATTTTTTTAAAAAAATTAGACTGTGATTCAGTAATGTTGTGGAAACAGTGAATCTACAGATCCATTTGCTGCAGGTTATCCTTCAAGGAAAAATAGATGGGAAGTGTGGCTGAACATTCTGGCTGAAGAATTTAAGCCAGTGGTTCGCAGAGGGCACAACTATTTAGAAAAGCTTTAGATAAAAACCCGATTATGCTACTGACTGCCAGTGCCAACATTTCATGAGGACATGGCACTTAAGGAAGTGGATGCAAGGGTTCTTACTCTCATTCCTTTAGATCCCCTCAGAACCTTGTGTGTGTGTGTGTGTGTGTGTGTGTGTGTGTGTGTGTGTGTGTGAAAGAGAGAGAGAGAGAGAGAGAGAGAGAGAGAGATTTCTTTGTTTGGTAACAGGCACAAAACTCACTACAAAACTGTCTGTGAAGATTCTGAGTCATCCAGGTGAGTTTATCTGGAAGTTGAATCATGGCTACTGGACTTCTTTTTGAGAGAGAGAAACGTTTCGCTGCTCATCCAAAGACTGATGAAGATGTTTGGATGAGCAGCAAAATGTTTCTATCTCTCCAAAAGAAGTCCAGTAGCCATGGCTCAATTTCCAGATCACTAGAAAACTGTTTTGAACCCAGGGCTGAAAAACACAAATGCTGTAACTTGAGGAGCCCTATGGCGTCAGTTGCATCTAATTCTACCCTTGGTTGGAAATATATTGATTCTCTCCCTTTTCTGAATCCTGCAGGCATCTTTGAGCCAAGTTATCTAGGCTGCAAGTGCTTAAGAGTGACCTCCCAATTCATCAGTACTAGAAACTATGCACAAGTCCAAATTTTCCCCTCTGGCCTTGCCTGCATGAAACCGGAAATTATGTAAGTGATTGCTCGTGCCAAAGGTTTGAATTTCTGTGACGGTGACAGCTGAAGAGCGTCTAGGGTTTTGTAATACTGGACCTCATCACATATTTACAGGTTGGGAATAGGCGGAGTCACACAGTATTAACTTCCCACGAAATGTCCAAGAACTTCCACCTTCTTTTTGTGATGCAATCAGAATAGCTTTAAAAAATGGTTTCTGGCAGAACAACTTTTTAAAAAAATCACAAAACATCGCCCTACTACCCCTCAAAAGGAGGTCTGATTCTTTCTAAAAAGGAAAGAAGGAAGTTATTACCAATTTAGAGCTCCCCTCTTATTTTCCTTTCATTTGCCATGCAAGGAGTTGGTAATTTTCGAATAAGAAATGGTTGGTGGGTTTTATTTATTCATTTAGTTTATTTTAGAGTATTTTTACCCCGCCTTTCTCCTTGGAAAAAGGCCCAAGGCGGCTTACAGTACTGAGGGACAATATACAGTCCAGTACAAAAGACATATTTAAGTATTGAGAAACAGGGAATTGAAGGACATCTTACAGCATTAAAAGAGAACATTACATTAAGGCTACAGGAGAATGCGAGCAGTTAAAAAGAGAGCAAAATTCCATGTAAAAGTTATGGGTGATGGAAACCAACATTGAAAACATTTTATACCTGCTCCCCCTCAGCCATTGCTGTATTCTATTGGTATGTTTTATTTAGGATTTGCATAGAGTACTTACGTTTTTAGCTTTAATATGATCTTTTGATGATGTCAGCAGCCTTGTGGCCTTTTAAGAAGAAAGGTAGGATAAAAATGTTAGACGCACACATGCACCCACGCACCCATGCATGCACCCATGCATGCACATACATACATACATACATACATACATACATACATACATACATACATACATACATACATACATACATACATCCTATCCAATTTGGGGCTGTGTTAGAGCTAGGAAATACTGTAATACTGTATGTTGTTTCTGGAATAATGACGTCAAGTCAACAGTGTATTTCTCTTTTAAAAGATAGTCCAGAGGCAGATTTGTAATTCATTGGCATGAGTAATATTTACGTGTTACTGCTAACATGACAGGTTTGTGGTAGTAATTTATTAGGATGTGTGACCTGATCATTTGTGTTGCTAACTCATTCCTTATGAACAGTGAAAGGACGTAAATGCTTAAGCTTTTTAAGAGTCACCTGAGAGTATTAACGCTTTTAATACTGTGGAGTATTGTTTCACCCAGCACATTGTTAGTCTGTGGAACTCCCTGCCACAGGAGGTTGGTGAGGGCATCTGGCCTGGATATCTTTCAAAGGGGATTGGACAGATTCCTGGAGGAAAAGTCCATCACAGGTTACAAACCATGATGGAGATGTGTAATCTCCATGCTTAAAACCAGGGTACTTCAATGGCCAGATGCAGGGGAGTGGTATCAGGAGACAGATATCTAGTTTCGTGTGCTCCCAGGGGCATTTTTGTGAGATACAGGAAGCTGGACTAGATGGGCCTTTGGCCTGATCCAGCATGGCTCTTCTTATGTTCTTATGAGTGAGTTGAGGCCTCTCAGGAACTGCGTTGGCCAGCAAGCTGATCATAATTGAATAGGCTGGGAAAAATCTGTACCGGTAATGCCCCAAACCGAACATGCTGTCCACCTCAACAAAACAGTCGTTCTCATCAGCATTTTAACAAGAGTTTGTTCTTCTTTAGTCTCCCAGTTTTGCTTGTGCTGTGAACAGCTTTGCTGGCTTGGAAACTATGATAACATCTTCAAATGGGCTTGTTTTACAGCATCACACTCAAGACAGGAACCAAAGTATGTGTCGATCCCGAGGCTCAGTGGATCCAGAATTTACTGCAGAGGGTCCTGTAAGTACATCCATCCTTTCCACTTATATTTGAGCCAACATGGGTCCGTCTAGCATCAAGCTACTACGATCTAAGCTAGCCTTGTGCCTACAGCTGGCATGGTGAAATTCCATGTAGTTTCAAGTGCACATCTCCAGCCAATCACAAGGAAGCACAGTCATTTTCATGGCCATTCATTGCTTTTTGTTCAGCTATTGTGCAGTCTTTTTAGGTAGTCTGTTTTCTTCATTCTGTAGTGAAGGCAGCAGCTGAAGAACACCTGGGGTTCTGTAGTATTGGACCTCCTCACATGTACTGTGGACCCTAATATAACAAACGGTTTGTATAACATACAATCTGTACAACATAAAAAAATCCAGAGATAGGGGAAATTTGCTTAACAGAATTGCCTATGGGGCGAATCTGTACAATATAAAAATGGTCGCGATTAGGGACTACTCTGTTTTCAATGCATTCCTATGGGAAATTTGTATAAAGGGAAATTTGCTTAACATAATTTCATTTGGAACATATTAATTCCTTTATACAAAGTACCACTGTATACAGGTTGAGAATAGGTGGAGGCACATCATAGCATTAACTATTACAATAGGTTTATCATTTCTCTGGAAGGCTTCATTTAGGTTGACAGATGGTGTGTTTTACAGACCTGCCTTAGAATCAGAGGCACTCAGTATGGGTTAAGTGATGGCAACTTAAATATCCTGCAGTTTCTTTTCTCGATTAGCTAGATTTACTCTATATTTTATTTTTCCAACAGGAAAAAAATGACCCGCTTGAAATGAATGAAGGTTTGAGATATTTCTGGGAAGCAAAGCACGAGATGAAAATGGTCCTAAAATATGAATTTAATTAAAATCTGAAACATGGTTGTTCTTGTTTTTACTTTTGTAAAATGGAGAATCATTTTCATATGATTATGAATGTGATTGATAGCCCATTCTATAGGCCACATATCTTAAGGCTAGCCCAGGGGTCCTCAAAGTTTTTAAACATGGGGGGCAGTTTACTGTCCCTCAGACACCACTGAGGGCTGGAATATAGTTTGGAAAAAAATGAACTCAGTTGGAGGGATGGGATGCCACCCCCACCGCACAGCTGCCTCATATGACATCATATGCCTCTCACATCTGGCGGCTTTGCGCTCTTCAGACCATCATGACTTCTCTGCCAAGGGGGGCATCGCTGGTCAGGAATGGCAGCAGGGGTGGGGTTAGGGGTTGGGGGTCAGGAAAGACCCACCAAAGGAAACAAAACACAGGAGACCTTTACAAAGCGGGTAACAGGGCGGGGTTAAGAAGCCTCGGGGGGGGGGGGAGGTGCTGCTGCTCTATGATGTCATGATGGCTGGGCCTTGCGACATTTCAGTGGCCCCAGCAACATAGAGGCTAGGCTCACAAAATGGCTATTTAAATAACCAAACAAACTCCAGTTCATCTGCTTTGGAGCCATTTAAGGACCTTGTCCTACGTGAAGAAGAGGAATTCCGTGCCTATACCCAGGGCCGGCGCGTCCATTAAGGTGAACTAGGCAGTTGCCTAGGGCGCCAAAATGGAGAGAGGGCGCTGGCCAGCCAGCTGCCCCCCCCCGCCGCCCATCCCGCCGCCCACCCCGTGCCCATCGCTGTCCGCCCCCAATTCACAAACACACTAAGGCAGAGATTCATCCACCCAAAAGACCAGACACCAAAATACAAGAGAAGAAATAAAATATATGTGGTTTAATGCAGTGAGCTACAGTGGAGAAACGAAAACACCATGCAACAGGAGGATGGCCCAATCCAGGAGGGGCAACAGCTCAGGACCAGAATCAGCCACGCACCTTCATTTGAAAGAACAAGGACACTCACGCCATGAGGAAGATCATTCAATGACGAAGATGTACATATCTTAGACAGAGAAGATAGATAGTTTGAGAGAGGAGTTAGGGAAGCCATACATGTAGGTATAGAAAATCCCTCTCTCAACAGGGATGGGGGAATTAAGCATACTCTCTCTCCCATTTACCACATGCCCCTTTCATCAGTCACCAGAAAAATCAGGACCACTTCACACTTCCACCAAGAAAACCACTGCTAACAACCCATGCTTAATGGGTGTTGGGAAGGGATGCAGATATTTGACTTTCACACACCCCTGGCCATTGTCCATCTAATGAGCCTATTCAGACCAAAGTAAAGTGAAACCAAGGTGGAGGATAAATTGGAGGTCTCCTACCAACCTTCCTCAGACTGAAGAAGGTACTTGGATGAGTAGTGAACCCTTTTGATCTCAAAAGAAAAGAAGTCCAGTTGCCATGACTCAACTTCCAGATAACCCCACCTGGATGACTGAGAATCTCCACCGATAACATTTGTTGCACCTGTGAACATGAGGCAAAAGGTTTAAATTTTGGCAGTGAATTGCCCCAACTAGGTCAGCACAGGCATCATTTGTTCCATGACAAGGTGCATGACTCAGCATGCTATGGATAATGTCTATATGTTGACGTCTTTTAATTGCACAATTTAACTGCAAAAGTTTGCATTACTGCAAATGTGTACTGTAATATATCCACAAGGTTCTTCCCGAATATATTTCTAAACTGGCATCTGGACTCATGAATCACCCTGCGCAGCTCTGGAGCGTCATTTGCTTTGGGCCCCTGGTTCTTAGGCAGAACTGAAACTGTTCATCCTGTAGGTTTATTTTTTCTTTCTTTCCTGTCTACGTAACTCTGGGCACCGAAAGTTGGCCATCCTTGTAATAAAGGGAGAAGACAGAACAATTACTATACTTCCTTTGGGGCTAGGTTTTAGCCTTGTCAGTCAACTTCCTCAATTCCAAATGATTGCAGAACTCAAAAGAGAGAAATACAAGAGGCTGCCAATGACCAAAGGAATATCATTTGCGTTTCTTTCTGTTGCCCAACATCTGAGAAAATTTGACAGCCTCCGTTATCTCTCATGTTATCTCTGTTTTGTTCTTGGGAGACAGATTGAGGTTGAAGGCCCGGCTCATACACCCATCCCTGTGTTAAAAGTGTAGCTGCACTTACTGGAAATAACCAAGGGAGAGGAACAGACAGGGAAGTAGCCAGGTGGGTGTCCCCACCCCTGCACCCGTTCCCCAGTTCCGATAATTGAATATTATTGACCATAACTATTGATTGTTGCTCAAAGCCACATAACGTTCCAAGACCAATTGCAGCAAATCAGTGAGGCGTTAAGAGTATGCTTCTGTCCTTTGTCTCTGGACACATGTCTGATTGTACATTTGAGACGTGCCCCAGCATCTCATTAGTTAGCTGCAATTAGCTGCCACATGTTATGGTAACCTGGTATGTATGAGTGCTAAGTCTTGTCAAGGATCACATCCTGTTTAGATCATCTCTACTTCTCTTTCCCCTTTGCTGTCTGACTGTTAAAAATGCATCAGAAGTTACTGTTTGCTTCTAAAAGTTCTCTTTACATATACAGTGTATGTTTTTAAAAAATTATTAATGGATTCTTTATCTTTATCTGGGGTGTGCATGGCACATGAAATTGTGCTCATTTAATTTTAATTTGTAACTTTTCACAACATTTCATATATGCAAAAGTATATATTTAAGGAATCTATCTATCTATCTATCTATCTATCTATCTATCTATCTATCTATCTATCTATCTATCTATCTATCTATCTATCTATCTATCTAAAATAAGTTTACCCTACTTTTCTCCTAAAAAGGACCCAAGGTGGCTTGCAATATTAAAAAAGTACTAAGACCAAAAGCAGTACATTATTACCATATTAAAATGAATCAAACAAACCTATTAAACCTCATAGATAAGAGAAAGGACTCCCCTGATTATCTTAAAACCTAGGCAGGATTATTAAAAGATATGCAGTTCCTGAGATGGCTTGGGTCCAAGCCATATAGAGCTGTAGAGGTCAAAACCAGCATCATGAATTGTGCACTCTATATATCATTATACCATCTTAGAAATCAACTGGAAAAAAACAATGCTCCATTTGAAGATCAGTGGGTAGTTGTACAGATAAAGCCAATGTGCATGTACATTGGGAAAATATTCTAGATCAGGGCATCAGTGCTTCAAGACAGTGGTGGCCAATTTGAGGGCAGTTTTTGAGTAGTGTGATACCGACGGTGTTCTTAACTGTGTTGACTCAGTACATGAGGGATGTATGGGAAGCCCCCTCCCTACCCTTGTTGCTTCTGAAGAGAAGAAAGTCCTAAAACCATGGAGACGTTCTGTGTGGGCCACAAACTAAACCTTTTCTGCCTTTGTGGAATCTGCCCATTCTTTCCAAAAGCATGCGGGAAATACATGGACCTTCTTGGCTGCTGTGCCCAGACTCTGGAACTCCCACCCACTAGAGGTGAGGACTGCCCCATCTCTGATGTCTTTCCGGAAATAGGCAAAGACCTTTCTCTCCAGGAAAGCTTTCTCTGAATGATGGACTACCTATTACAGTAGGTGTCTTTTATATGAATCTATAGGATCACATAGATTTTATGTTTATAACCACTTATAACCTTGTGTGATTGCATTGACACTATGTTTTCAATGTTAGTTTCCATAGTTTTACATGGAATTTTACTCTCTTTTTAACTGCTCACATTCTCTTGTAGCTTTAATGTAATCTTGTCTTTTAATGCTGCAAGATGTCCCTCAATTCCCTCTTCTCAATACTTAAGAGCATAAGAACATAAGAACAGCCTCGCTGCAACAGGCCACAGCCCATCCAGTCCAGCATTCTGTCTCTCACAGTGGCTCACCATGTGCTTCAGGGTATTCCCAAGAAGATGTCTTCACCTGCTTACGATTCCCTGCAAATGACATTGAGAGATATCCTGCCTATCTCTCCAACCTGGAGGTTGTCCTTAGGCATCCATAATGATAGCCATTGATACCCTTGTTCTCCATGCCTTAATTGTACTAGACTATATATTCCTCATTACTGTAAGCCGCCTTGGGTCGTTTTTGAAGGAGAAAGCAGCGTAAAAATACTCTAAAATAAATACATAAATAAATAATTTTGTTGTATTAATGGAGTGACTGTGAAGGGCCATGTAGAATCAGAATCAGAACCAGAATCCTTTTATTGGCCAAGTGTGGTTGGACAGACCCGGGATTTGTTTTGGTAACTAATGCTCTCCATATATAAGAAGGAAATATAAGAATCATATATTCAACAATAAAAACACAGTACAACAACACAATATAACCTATTATTTAAAAAAGAAGAAAAGAAGAAAAAATTACTTATTCAACAGTTTGTTAGCACTTGGAAAGAAGCTGTTTTTGTATCTATTGCATCCACATTAGGCTCCCTCCGTGAGCCGGAGCATGGAACGAAATGGGACGTTCCGGCTTATGAGGTGAACTGACATGCCTTTAGATTCCAGCAATGGTCTTGCATGATCACCGCTTTTCAAGTGAGCTGATGAATGGGGGAAGGGCTAGCACTGTGTGGGATAACGAGGCAGAGGGAGTTCTCTCTTTCCATGTTCTATGTACTACACGTACCATCATTGTACAGCCTTAGACAGGTATCCTCCGCCTCGAGCACGTGAAATTCTTCCCTTCATCATTGGCCCTTGTGGCAAAAAGGGTTAATACAAGTATGAATATTTATGACTCTGATTTGAATAGCCAATCACCAAGCAGGTGGGAGTGGCTAAGAATGTTATATATGGAACGTAATGGATGATGGACAGAAAAGTTTGAGTTCAGTTTGAGTTGAGTCCAGTTTCTGTTAGAGCTGGGGGGAAGAGTCAGTTATATTGTCAGTTGGCCAGGTGGGAGATCCTGCCACTGAGAAGGGTCTGGTTTAGAGAGAAAACATATTATAAGATCACATGTATGCAACTTCGGCTAAAGCTATCAAAATACTGATCATCTAATTGTAAACCAATAAATGTTTCATGTTTGTTTTAAAATTATATTTCCTGGTGTGACTCTCTCTCTCAAATACATATAAGTGTCCAGTGAATCTGGTGGTGGCAGCGAGTGAAAACCCAAGTGTGTACAAGGAGCACGTCACAGCCCTCATCTGACACAAGGACCTATTCAAAGCCTTTGCCCACTGTTTTGCCGGGAGTTTGGAAACGTTAATTGTTTTGGAAAACTTCCAGAGCACGTTGCAAGCCGGGGAGTTCTGGGAGGTGTCATATAGAAAACAAGTAATCCTTTCAAACATTTGTCATCTGTGGGCATGTGCTTCTTTCTTTCTCAGTCTTAATGCAGCCGCGGCAAAGGGAGATAAGAAAGGTAATTATGCCGAAGAGGAAAGACTTTGAATATGTTATTGTATCTGGTCATGTTGAATTCCTATCAGTTGTGAGTCAAAGAGTCCCAGGTATGGAGGAGTCACACTATGACAGAGTAAATAACTCGATCCTTGCAGGGAAATACTGGCCTGTGCTCGTTGAGTGCAAAAGAACTTTGTGGCACAGTGGATAAACTGCCATATCACAGCCAAACCTGTGCTCATGACCTGCGGTTCAATCCCAGGTAGCAGGCTCAAGGTTCACGCAGCCTTCCATCCTTCTGATGTTGGTAAAATGAATATGCCTCTTGCTGGAGCAATGTGTAGCTTTTATAATTACTTTTAAACCACCCTGAGAGTGCTTTAAGCACTACTGTATAGAGCAGTATACAGTATGACCACTGTATCCACTGATTCATTATCCACTGATTCAGTTATACATGGGTGTCAGAGGAAAAAAAATAAATTAAAAATTCAGCAGCTGCAAAGCAAGCTACTGTCACAAACAGTAGCTGTAAAGCAAGCTACGGTCACAAAATACCAGTTTTGGGGATTTGGGGGGCGTTCTCTCTTATCCACAGTTTTCATTATCCACGGGAAGGCCTGGAACCAATCCCCAATGGAAACCGGGGTCCGATTGTACAGTATAAGCAGAACATGTTGCTTTGCTTTAGAGCCAAGAGATATTCTGGTTTGCCTGAGGGAATTTGACCACCTTGGGTAGCCTTCCTTCCAGCCTTTAGGCCCACTCTCTTCTGTCTTGCTGTCTCATGTTTGGTCTTCCTCTTTAAATCCTGCCCTCAACTTTTCCAAGCCTTTATTGTGGTCTTATTTTCCCCCAGCAAGTCGTGCCTTCTCGTGACATGTTCCCAGAAGAAAAGGGTATGGGCAGAAAAAGAGAGTGAGAAGGGGAAGGAGGAGAGAAAAGGAAGCCCTGGCAGACATAAATGGAAGTGGTAGAAAGAGAGAGAAAAGGAAGAAGACAAGATGGCGGAGAATGGCATGGGAAGAGTGTGTGAGGGAAGAGATGACAGAAAAAGGCTGGGAGGACTGGACAAAAAAGAAAGAGGCATGTTGTTTGGCCCTGATTCCCAATTTCATGAGGAAAATAAAGCCTTAAATTCCCAGAGGGCCAGCCAATGATACCGATTGGCGTATCCTGTGTGGAAAACGTACTGAACCTATTGAATTTGAAGGAGAGGGTAGAAAGAAGTTCTTCCAAACCCAACCTCCTTTGCTGTCTTGATATAATGAAAGTGATAAACAGTAGATTCCGGAGATATGAAACAGGATGTGGTGATGGGACCCACAGGCTTTGATGGCTGGAGACAGAGGTGGGGCTTGTCATCACCATTCTTGTCCCCAAACCACAGGCATCGCCAGGCCCAGGAAAACAAAAGACAAGACAAGAAACCAGACGGGCATTTCTGGTTTCTGTTTGGGAGTTTTGTTTTGTTTTGTTTTGGTTCAGGACAATCCATTCTATTTCTTCTTACTTCCTCAGGTCATTTTTCTGCCCATGCTCTTGGTGAACAGATAGTATTTGGATGTACTGAGTGTGCTTGGTCTCCTCATTAAGCCTGTTTGGGGATTCAACCCATTAGTGTCCTCCCCCACCCTAATATAGTGCGTTTATGTCTCTGCTTTGGAGCTTTTTCATACCTTGGAGTTTTCTAATACTTCCCCCTCACTTTTTTCTGGGTGTGGTTGTTGGGGCAATGGCTCCCTAAAGGTTCAAAATGGGAGAATAAGTTTATTAATTTGGATATTATAAGGGCAGAATATCTGAGGCCCCACAGATATCTTGAACTACAAACCCCAATTGTCCCTGACCATCAGCCATCCTGTCTGGGGCTTATGGCACATGGGTTTTCCGAAGGATCTCTGGCAGTGCCCATGGAACCAGGCTGCTGAATTGAATAGCTCTCTGCAGTAGGATTATGTTCCCATTTCATAATGGAACAAGGTAAATGAAGCAGTTTTGTGATCCAAATGAACTCCTAGGTGCGCTCGAGCTGCAGGCTTCTCCAGTTAGGAGTACTGCCAGAGGACAAAGAGAGTTGTAGTCAAACACATTTGGGGGGGATACCAGTTGGGGAACTTCCTGATCAGTCATGGCCAATGTCTGCAGTGGCCTCATCACTTCTGTTCCATCTTTACATCTTGACCCAATGACTGGATATCTCCTTAATTTAAATCTGAAGAGGAAGAATCTTATAGGGGAAGTCAAGCACACGCCAGGATATATTTTAGTTCAAAGCAATTCCTCAGGTTTACTGTGGGGCTTTCTCAGTCATTAATGTTGGCAAGTCCCCTTTTGGTGGCATGGTTATAAAAAGACAGACGTCTTGCAACCACAGTCAGGTGGAATATCCAAGTGCCACTATGAAGACGGGACCGGTTCTAATACTCATCTTAGTGCTGGCTGCAGGCAGCATCACTCCACTCCACTGTAAGTCATCTTGGCTGTATTTCAACTTTAAAACAGTTTCATTTAAAATGAGTTTTAATGACAAAAATCTCATTTTTACTCTCAGAGAAAATCTCAGAAACAGTTAAACCAGGAGTAAAAGCAGCATTCTCAAGCATATGTAGAGTGCCTTTTTGGCATCTTTAAACTTGCAGGGGTGGGGTGGGGGTGTTAGATGGAAGAGCTTGAGGAGGCATGGTTTGTGTTTGATCAGGTTATAATAGTGTGAATGTTATTGTCATTACTGACTTCGACCTTGGGAAGACTGATTGTCTGAAATCAATTTGGAAATTCCAGATAGAGCAGGCTCTTTGAATCAATGGAGATTACATAAATGTTGATTCAATGGCTCTACACCAGTGTTGGCAAAGCACCCAAAATCACCCCTTCATAAACACCTGTATTCAGGTTAAATTGCTATATTGGCACTTTGCGAAAAATTAGTGGGTTTTGAATCGCCATTTGGGCACTTGGTCTCTAAAAGGTTCACCATCACTGGTCTACACTATTTGGGATCATCAGTGAAATTTGTTGTTACTGTATCATCAAGTCAGTATTCCAAATAACAATAACTTCATCACAGTTTTAGGGGTGTGAGATGTTCAAAGGTACTCCGCTTCCCATGTATTTCCCATGACTTAGCAGGGATTTGAACCCAGATCTCTTGACCAAGTGGTATCTGCTTATTGTATCACTCAGTGAAATCTTTCCCCCTCCACCAAGAATGTGTATTCTCCCCCCTCTCTTTTCAGAAGAAAACATTGTTGATGTCCAAATTTCTAACAGGTACTAGTGTAAGGTTTGTGTGACTTGCCAGAACTAATCAATGGAGCCCTCAGTCAGGTACCGTGTTTCCCCGAAAATAAGACACAGTCTTATATTTGTTTTTTCTCAAGAAGACACACTAGGGCTTATTTTCAGGGGATGTCTTACTTTTATTAAGTATAATATGCTTGAACGTCAGCCCTGCATACAACCATAGCCATACCCATCACTAGGTTTTATTATCAGAGTAGGGCTTATATTTAACAAATGCATAGAAATCCTGCTAGGGCTTATTTTGGGGGGAGGTCTTATTTTCAGGGAAACAGGGTACCTCGGTATGAGCAAGGCTGCATAACGGAGTTATGCCCTGGCAGATTGTCGTTTAGCTCCAATTAACAGCTGTTTAAGAGTTATGCAAACCCTCTATAAACACTGATAGGACACCAGCCAGCATCTTCTGCATTTTTAAAAAGTTTCATCCTAATGTCCAGTATTAGGAGTGTTTCAGAAAGTTCTCAAACAATAGATTCATTCATTCATTCATGGTTTGTTTGATATGTCATCCATTCAGTGTACAGTACATGCAATTGTTGTATAAAAAGGGCGGGCGCAAATACATCAACCATTCATCATGTGTCAAGCTACATTATTTGGACTGAAGCCCAGAATCAGCTCTGAGTAGAACTGCTTCTGCAAACCAATGAAAGAGTCACCCATTTCCATAATTTCTTCAGTTTCTGACTGTTTTGAGGGCAGGCTTAGTATTGCTTTTGAGAATCAAATCCTACACAACTGATTGTGTAAGCTTACGGACCACAGCCCGAATGGGGAAAAACACATACAATAATGGTGCAAGTGGTTTATCATCTTTGTCAGGGCATCTGTTATGTGACTGGTCCCAGACTCTGTTGGAGTAATTTAAGGGAGGCTGCAACAAAGACAAGAGACAGCTTGAAATGTTACTATTATAATAATCAGGTGAGATCTAATCAATTTTGACTCACGGTGACCCTTTTCAGGGTTTTCCAGTTAGAAAATACAATACTCAGACGGGGTTACCCATTCCCTTCTTCTGGGGTTCCCCTGGGACTGTGCAGCTAGCCCAAAAAACTAGACCACAGGATTCCCTCCACTCCCTGATCACATTCTGGCATTGGCAAGGCACTGGTGGAAGAGCACATTTCTTCCTCTACATCGAGGCCCGCTGTTTGCTGTGCATCACTTCAAGATGAGTTGCCATAAGGGGCTCAAGCTAGCAAGAGTTGGACTTAATCCAGGCTCTATCCTGAAACTCATCTGAGTCACTCTAATTGTGTCAGCACATGTCACTCACCTGAAGTTCTCTGGATAAAAACACAAGAAATTAAAAATGATGAATTAATATTGATAACAACGATAACATCTGAGCGCCCCCCTTTTTCCCCATGATGCTTGCATGCAGGTCTTGCAATGGAATCCGTCGTGGCCCAGGTGGACAGATGCAAATGCTTGAAGTACACCTCATCATATTTCAGTCCTAGACAGATTAAATTAATTCAAGTGATTCCTCATGGTATTCGTTGCCAAAGGCCAGAGATCATGTAAGTAAAGCCACAGTGCCGTTAGTTTTGAAAGACAGTTAAATACTGAGAGATACAACACACACATATACAGTATGTTTTATTCTGTTCCAGAGTAACTACAAAAAATGACTTGAAAGTCTGTATCTATCAAGATGCTCCCTGGATGCAAAAATTAATACGTCATATGATTGGAAGGCACAGGTACTGTCTTCCACTTTTTCATAGAAACTATGTCCCCAAGTAACTGGGAGTTGAGTCATCATGGCAGCAGGACTTCTTTTCTTGTGAGATCAAAACGTTTCACTACTCATCCAAGTAGCTTCTTCAATCTGAGCCTTCAGTCTTCAGACTGAAGAAGCTACTTGGACGAGTAGTGAAACTTTTTTGATCCAGTGTAAAAAATATCCAAAATTAAAATAAATAAATGACTCAACTCCCAAATGACCTCACCTGGATGACTGAGACTCTCCACAGACATGACTCCAAGTATTGCTTTGGGACTAACTTGTTGGTTTCCTATGACCTTCAAGAGACTAAATATTATGACCTCATTATTGAGTGGGGAATTTGGCATAAAACTGTTCTTGAACAAGTTCTTGAAATGTTTGTTTACCCAGCATGTTGTTCATATGTAAAACTTCTTGCCATAGCATGTGGTGATGGCATCTGGCCTAGATGCCTTTCAAAGGGGACTGGACAGATTTCTGGACAAAAAGTCCATCACAGGTTAGAAGCCATGATGGGGATACATGTTATCTCCTGACTTTAAAAGAAGGTACTGCAAAATTCTAAACACAGGGGAGTGGAATCAGGAAACAGGTATCTAGTTGTCTCATGCGCTCCCAGAGGCATCTGATGGGGCTACTGTGAGACACAGGAAGCTGGACAAGATGGACCCATTTTGGAGAGCAATTCCAGAATCTACTAAGGGCTTGTCGACATAGGTATTTGTCCTGCTGTTTGAAACACTGATGAGTTAGTTGGTCTGCTCTTTTTTCTGCTGTCCACGTGTGGATTCACTATAGCAGACCTATTTCCCCCCAAATGCACCTATTTGGAAACCATCAGGAGGATCTAATGATGGTGGTTGGAAGGATAAATCTTAGTCTGTTTCCAGTAAATGTGACTAAACTGGAGTTTTGCAGCACCTTAACCAGATTCTGGTATTCTGAATATGAGCTGCTTCAGGTTATCAAAAACTGAACACTTCCCCTGATCATCTTAGGAGGGAGAGTTGGGGAACATAAGAAGAACATAAGAAGAGCCATGCTGGATCAGGCCAAAGGCCCATCTAGTCCAGCTTCCTGTATCTCACAGCGGCCCCACCAGATGCGTTTGGGAGCGCATGAGACTAGATATCTGTCTCCTGATACCACTCCCCTGCATCTGGCCCTTGAAGTACCCTGGTTTAAAGCCTAGAGATTACACATCTCCATCATGGTTTCCCCTGATCATCTTAGGAGGGAGAGTTGGGGAAAGTAATTTGTTTTTTTAATTGAAAAAACACAGGCACTCAGTATGGGTTGTTGTGTTGTTCAGTCGTTCAGTCGTGTCCGACTCTTCGTGACCCCATGGACCAGAGCTCGCCAGGCCTTCCTATCCTCCACTGCCTCCCGGAGTTTTGTCAAATTCATTTTGGTTGCATGGATGACACCGTCCAACCACCTCATTCTCTGCCGTCCTCTTTTCCTTTTGCCTTCGATTTTTCCCAGCATCAGGGACTTTTCCAGGGAGTCCTCTCTTCTCATGAGGTGGCCAAAGTACTGGAGCCTCAGCTTCAAAATCTGCCGTTCCTTTTCTCGATTAGCTAGATTTACTCTATATTTTATTTTTCCAACAGGAAAGTCACGCCGACCCGCTTGAAATGAACTAAGGTTTGAGATATTTCTGGGAAGCAAAGCACGAGATGACACACGAGTTCTAAATGTGAAATTCTATAAATTCGAAATGTGAAATTCTGGATTCTTGCATTGAGTATGGGGTTGGGCTCAGTGGCATTATAGATCCTTCCAACTAAATTATTCTGATTCTATAAAATGCAAGTTTTCTTCCTTCTTTCCTTCCTTCTGCAAAGGGAAGTAAAAGCACTGTTCAGAGTTTCATTATACTGTGCTTGTATTTTTGAGGTTTTAAGAAGCAGGATTGGCAGATTTCTTCCCATGCAGCCTTTAAACATGGGAACCATGGGCCACAGACTCTTACCTGCCTCCAAAAGCTTTTGGGGAGAAAAAGAAATACTTAACAAAACTACAATGCAAAACAGGAAATTGTTTCACAAAGGGACAATTCTCATTTAGAACAAGCCCGTTCTTAGAAAAAACAAAACAAAACAATCTTTTTTTTTATTAGCATTTTCTCTGTTGGCCCTGTTGGCTAGAAAGAAAGCTGATGATACGACAGAGGTTTCAGAGGGAAGCTAAGGGTGAGGAATGGAAATTGGTTTCCATCTCTCTTTCTCTCACTCCTTTAGCTTGGCATGAGGTTGTAAAACACAGTTCTGTCCTTCCCTTCACATAATTCCTTGTTTTGGGGACTAGGACAGTTCTATTTGTTTTACATTCCTCCTAATAAGTCAACCTCTTGCTTTCTAGGGCAGACGTGTTTAAGTTCCAAATTCCAACTAGTGAACAAATAACCTGCTTAATCCCTTTTTGGCATGTGAACAAAAATATTCATATCCTTTTCTCAGAAATTAGACTTGTCCATGAAAGCTCCCATTGTGGTGCAGTGGTTAAAACTGCTGTTCTGCAGCCAAAACTGTGCTGATGACTTGGGCTTCAGTCCCAGGTAGCTGGCTCCAGGTTCACTCAGCCTTCCGTCTTTTCAAGATCAGTGAAATCAGTGCCCAGCTTGCTGGGAAGGGGCACAATGTGTAGCCTGCATAATTAAATTGTAAACTGCCCAGAGAGCTTGAGAAAGCTTGAGAGAGAGAGAGAGAGAGAGAGAGAGAGAGAGAGAGAGAGCTTGAAGCACTATGGGAGAGTATATAAGCAGTAAGCTTTTCCCTTTTGCTTGCTTTTAAAAACATAACTGTTATTTTGGAAGGTGCCACATTTTTGTTTTCTTTATTTTTTAATTCCTCATTTGTTCATGAATTAAAATATCTGTTGGTAAAAAAGAAAATGCTCCTAAAATATGAATTTGATTAAAATCTGAAACATAGTTGTTCTTGTTTTTACTTTTGTAAAGCAAGTGTATAAAATGAAGAAATAAATTGTCTTTTCACTTATAAGGTATCTTTTTCATTCAATCTATTTTTGGCACTTCATGTTCATATCACCTCCTGTTGTTTATACTTCCCCCTTCAACAACACTGGGGTTAGGGGTGCCAGACCCTACATAGTTAAAAATCCATGTATAACTCTTATGCAGGGCTGGCACTAGTTTTTTTTGTGCCCTAGGCGACGGGTGGGGCGGTGGGGGGGGCAGGGGTGGGGGTGGGGGTGCGGGGTGCAGGGGGGTGCAGGGGGGCAGCGGCAGCCAAGGGGGGCAGGGCAGCAGGGGGTGGTGGATGACGGGGGATGGCGACAGGCATGGGGGGTGGGCGACAATGGGCGCGGGGCGGCGGGTGGGCGGGGACAGGCGGTGGGGACAGACGGCGGTGGCCAGCGGTGGGGGGGGAAGGGGGGGCAGCAGGCTGGCCAGTGCCCCCTCTCCATTTTGGCGCCCTAGGCAACTGCCTAATTCACCTTAATGGACACGCCGGCCCTGTTCTTATGACTTGCAAAACATAACTACAAAGCACATGCAGATAACAAACAGAAACACATAGACACATATTGAATAATTCTCTCTGTTGGGTTTATCTTACATAGTGTTGACAATCATTTCCATGCAGACATGTCCAATCTTTGGCCCTCCAGGTGTTTTGGACCACAACTCCCACAGTCCTTTGTCATTGGCAATCTAAGCTTAGACTTCTGGGAGTTGTGGTCCAAAACATCAGGAGGGCGGAATTTTGGACATATGTAGTGCACGCACAGTGGTTAAATGGCTGTACTGCAGCTATAACTGTGCTCAAAACCTGGGGTTCGATCCCAGGTAGCTGGCTCAAGGTTCACTCAGCATTCCATCCTTCTGAGGTTGATAAAATGAGTACCCAGCCTGCTGGGGAGGGTGGACAATGTGTACCCTGCATTATTAAAATTGTAAATCCCCCAGAGAGTGCTTTAAGCACTATAATGGAGAGGGAGGAATTCGTGAATAACCCAAACTGTGCTGCTCAGATCTGTGCAAATGAAGGGGGACGTGTATGTACGCCTCAAAGAAACACTTAGAATAAATGCTTTATTTTCCTAGCAGCCAATAATTGTGGTTTCGAAAATTTCCAAAGGAGTCTCAATATTAGTCTGTCTCAGTATGTTGGCCAAGTTGAACAGGTGGTTAAGTTGGGGGAGAGCAACATTTAAGGGAAAAACAGTTTTTAATGAAAATAAGCAGGTAGGGAAAAATACTGATAATGAGGTCCTTTATTTGCCCGACTAGATGAAAGATGATCTGAGGCTCTCCGCAGGCGCAACTGATTTGAAGATTTATTTAAATCACAGCGGATAAACAGTGAATAAGATGTCTAACAGAACACAATTTGATGGTGAAATGACAAGTGCAAAGCAAAACAACCTGAATTAAGAGTATCAGATGAAAGTATAATTAGCCTTTATAAAACACTGTATTTGCCACTCATCTTCCACCAAGTCTGTTCTTGAAGCCAACTATGATCTCAGCTGTTTATTGAGAAAGACAGGCAGCTACTAGAGATGGGCACATGCTGCAGTCCAATGTGGCAGATCAGACCCACAGATAATGGATGGGCACCCGGATTCTGTGTCCCACTTCCTCCTGCGGCCACCCACTAAGAGGAAGAGGTGAGGCAGTTGCTGCAGTTGCACGGCTTTTGATGGGATGCCTGCAAGCTGGAGGTGGTGCATGGAATCCGAAGCACCTGTGTTACCACCTGTGGACCCCATCTGCCAAACCGTGACAAACCATTAGAACTAGTGTGCATCTGCAGTAGTTACCTATTCCGAGAGTCAGGCTCTTCAAGATTCAGGCATATGTGTAGAATTGATGCAGAAGAATCCAGATGGGAAATCAGGATGAAGAATTAAAATTAGAGAGAGAGAGAGAGAGAGAGAGAGAGAGAGAGAGAGAGGGAGAGAGAGAGAGAGAGAGAGAGGGAGAGGGAGAGGGAGAGGGAGAGGGAGAGGGAGAGAGGGAGCGAGGGAGCGAGGGAAAGGAAGACAGAGGGAGACAGAGAAAGACAAGAGACAGACAGACAGACAGACAGACAGAGAAAAGAAGATGGTGCAGGGGAATGTAGAATCTCCCAAAAAGAATAGTCTAATTAAATCACTGTAAAAACTGGAGCCTATCTGCGAATCAAACTAAGACCCAAAGGCCCTAGAGAAGCCAAAAGTCTGCAAAAATAAAAATGATAAGAAAAAAAAATGGAGAATCATTTTCAGGTGATTGTGAATGTGATTGATAGCCCATTCTATAGGCCACATATCTTAAGGCTAGCCCAGGGGTCCTCAAAGTTTTTAAACATGGGGGGCAGTTTACTGTCCCTCAGACACCACTGAGGGCTGGAATATAGTTTGGAAAAAATGAACTCAGTTTGAGGGAAGGGATGCCACCCCCACCGCACAGCTGCCTCATATGACATCATATGCCTCTCACACCTGGCGGCTTTGCGCTCTTCAGACCATCATGAATTCTCTGCCAAGGGGGGCATCGCTGGTCAGGAATGGCAGCAGGGGTGAGGTTAGGGGTTGGGGGTGAGGAAAGACCCACCAAAGGAAACAAAACACAGGAGACCTTTACAAAGCGGGTAACAGGGCGGGGTTAAGAAGCCTCGGGGGGGGGGTGCTGCTGCTCTGTGATGTCATGATGGCTGGGCCTTGCGACATTTCAGTGGCCCCAGCAACATAGAGGCTAGGCTCACAAAATGGCTATTTAAATAACCAAACAAACTCCAGTTCATCTGCTTTGGGGCCATTTAAGGACCTTGTCCTACGTGAAGAAGAGGAATTCTGTGCCTATACCAAGACATTCTTGCTGGCTAGACGAGTGTTCGCTTGGGGATCCTGGAGCTCTAGAGCAGTCAGTCCTTATTGGAAGTTGATTAAATTGCTGTCTGTTTTCTTTCTGAGAAAATGTACAGTGCTGGCCTTTTCATTAGGATCTGTGAGAGAGCCATTGATCATGGCCATTATGGAAAGTCAAGAAACGGTTAGGCAAAGCAAAGCAAAGCGTTCTGCTTATATACCACCCTACAGTGCTTAATGTACTCTCTGGGTGGTTTACAATGTAATAATGTAGCCTGTACATTGTCCCCCCAGCAACTGGGTCCTCATTTTACCGACCTTGGAAGGATAGGAGCCTGAATCAACCATCAGCTCGCTACCTGGGATTGACCCCCAGGTCGTGAGCACAGTTATTGCTGCAGTACAAGCATTTAACCACTGCGCCACGAGGTTCCTTAATAGTTAATTCATTTGTTGTTATTGGGGCTTTACTTCTGGGGGGGGGAAGAGGTGTGTGCTTGTTTGCTCAAAGTACAGTTTACATGTGTGTACGTTAAAAAAAATAACAGTATACAGTGTTCAGATACAGAAGGCTTCAACCACCTCAGGTACTACTGTAAGGAATTTAAATTTATGAGGGTCCCGTGCCAGCGTGCCTGCGCTTCATGGGCTGCAAAAGACCAAGTCTGAGTCTCAGGAGACGAGAAAAGAATTTATTGATTGATCAATCAGGGCACTTCCACACTTTTTGGTGGTGAGAAGTCCACCCAGAAAACGAAAGGAGATATTTTTATAAGGTTTTTCCAGCACTCTTTTCCCCTCCGCCCATCCGAATTTACGTCATATACATTTGTTACATGCATCAAACACTAATTGACATCTTTGGTCATTTATTTTGTATTCCTGACACTTGCCTAAAAGTTCTAAGTGGTACGTTTGATCTCCTCCCCTCACAGGCAGGGAGGGTAGGATCATCCTTATGTCCTTGGACATTTGACAGTTACAAACCACAGACGCTGAGATAAGGCCTCCCTGGTACGCCTTGGACACACGTTAATTGCTAGTGTGTGATCCTCAAAGCTTAGGAACTTAATTGGATCCTTGAATTCATAATTGCTTTTGCTGAATTAGCGGAAGTTCCTTTCTCTATTCTAGCCGGAAAGGCTTGACCAAAGATTCTAAGTTTACAAGAATACAAATGTAAATACATGTGAATGTGATACATATATGTATATATGTATATATATACGTGGAGTGCTTAAGTGAATATAACTACATTATTCGTGTCACTAGTGTGGCTATATATATATATGTATTGCTTAGAATACATTGTTGTTGAATACATGAGGGCTTGTCCATACCTGTGGTTAGTGAAGCAGCCATATATATTTATAAATATATAATTAGTCAAATGTCCTCCCTTACACTCGGCCCTGAACGGATTTCTGGAAATTTATGCCAGTAAATTTCCCAGAAAACGTCATGGACTTGTAAGGGACGAACAAAACATATCAAAGGTATATGTACAAAAGTGTGAACATTGCGTGAGCCCCCCCTATGTCATTCCTGGGGTGAGATGGTCTTCATGGCTCATGGAAGGACTTTCTATTTTCCTGACAAAAATTTAGGCAGGGCAGTCAGAAAAACATCCTCAGTCCTTTTTCCCCAAAGGGCTTATAGGCACAGTTCAAGAAAATGAATTATCATAAAATGATTTGTGGCGTCTCAAGTCAGGGGGACGCATCAAATAGGTGAAGGCCAAAGGAATACCCCTTAATTCACTAGGGCACTTTCTAGAGTAAAATGTTAAGTTAACAGATGAAGTGTTGCCATGCTTGGGATGTAAGAAGACCCCCCCTGGTCGGACCCACAAACTGCAACGGATGGATATGTTCCATGGACCACAGCATTTAAGTTTCCCCTGTTGGAGAAATGCATCGTGGTCACAGCAGTATAAGGTAACCTCCCAGGCCATGTTGTACACTTCTCAAGGATCCCAAATTCTCAACTGTTGAAGGGGGCTGGCATAAGAATTTTTGATAATATTGTGATAGACTTGGATATCACGATCCCCGTCCCAAAGCAATAATTAAACATGCTTTAAACAGCAGATTTGTTCATTACCTTATTTTAGGACAATCATGAAACCCAAATTAATTTGCCTGCCACAGCAGTGCACATGTGAGATATCGTGTTTGTGTGTTTGGTAGTCAGGCTGAGAACCCTGAATTCTAACAAAGCACCACACTGTAGGTTCATTTTGCAAACCAAATACTTATAAGGAAAATATGCCCTTCTTAGCCCACCAAGGAAATATGTGTGCCAGGCTACTTTGCCAGGTTTTTTCCAACCTTATTTAGGTGTGTGCGGTGTGCATTCAAACTCAGATAATAGCAGGCTGTGCAGAATCACCCAGTTGTGTGTGCATTCTCAATTGATAGACATTTGCAATGATACTAAATAAAGGTAATATACATATCATGAAGGCTGAAAAAGGCATAAGACACATCTAGATGGTGCTTAGAAAACCCACCTTGCGCCATACATTCTCATGGTAAAGTCATGAAGGAGCCGTTGAAATCCGGTCAGAAATGTCTCTGTGGCTGATAGTTTACACACAAAAATCTGCCCCGTAAACATGGGGCCAAGATTAGTTCATCAGTGTCTTTGGTGAAGAAAATAATGTAGATATAGCTACTTCATAAAGCCACTTTTTTCTTTGGTATAAAGGCTCGTGAACACCCATGGGCACCAAAATGTCTCTCATTCAATACAAATTGCATAGAAAGGCAAGTCATAATCTCTGGCACTCAATGCTTTGTGAGTAAAAAGCATTTTCAGTGGCCAAGCATGATCATTACATAAAAAGGCACATCCAGAGAAGCACTTCAGTAAGAGTTTTCACAGTGACTATCAATAATAGACAATAAACACTATCATAATAGAGCCCAGGGTAATGTAAATATGTGAAGTTGCTCTGGAGCCTACCGTGCGCAGGAGAAAAAAAAAAGCGCTCACTTGTCGGATGCTGGGAGGCTGGTGTGTGCGTGTGTGGCAACACAAGTTCATGGTGATCCAGGGCACGCGCACAGGCATCAATGAAGGTCTGAAAGCAGTATTTAAACCCCTAGTCTCTGTCCCGGTGAAAAGGGGTTAAATTGCAGACGTGAAGTCTGTTGGCCGCAATCCAAAACAAGAGTCAGTGGCTGTTTCAGACCCACTCTCTCCCCCATAAACAAACAGAAAAGAAAAGAAAAAAAGAAAATGAGAGACAGGAAGACAGGATTTTAATCTGTCAACCTGAGTTGAAAGTGAATCCGCAGGCTGCTTTGGGACCCTCCAGTATCAAACGCACGCTGTCATCTGGGGAAGGATGGGCAAGGATGCGGTGACCACAGGTCAGGTTCATGTTGTCGCCCGCCGTCCAGGGTGAAGTCATCTAAGGCATAGGGGCAATCTACAGCAGAGGGCAGAAGGCGTCACCGGTCAGGCCTCACTCCCTCTCGGTCGCGGGGTATGGGTCACGCTGGGTGAAAAGGCTGACATCACTGGATCCTGGAGCCCACATCGATCGAACTCGCGGAGCGAAGTTATCACGAAGATGGCATCATCAAAGGCATCAAAGGGGGGGGGGAGGTCCAGGAGGGATGGCAGAATGGAGGGCAGGAGGGTCCCCATCTGAGCATCTACGACCGGCGGCGTCAGCTTTCCAAACCCGACCGACTCCGTGATCCAAAAATAAAGACCGGGTGGGCGTTTTCCCAGAGCAAAAGCCCGTCCTCCAGGATGTACCTGGGTAAGAGAAGAACAGACACACGACCACAAACAGACAAACACAGAACACAAACACACAAAACGGCCCCTCAGCTGTCCTTGTGCTGCCAGGCAGGGTGGTATAGTCTATCTGACAGTCTCGGGGAAAAAAATGTCGTAAAAGGCAGATTGAAGCTTTCCTCTTCGTAAAACCAGTACGTGAAGTAAGGGGGAGTCTATGATGAGGACACCTCTGCACATCAGGAGATATGCACAAGTTCAGCTGGCTCCAATGAGCGCTTGCAAGGTGTAGGTGCTCAGGTGTCCCTAATCAACCACAGATCCCATCCCCAAGTCAAATTGCTCTTCTACACGGGGACAACAAAAAGGTGTAGCTGGCAGAATATCCATGAGATGCAAAACAGGGTGTTTCCTCCAGCGTCTTCCCGTGTGGAAAGAGACAGACAGACAGACAGACAAACAACCACACACAAGAATGGCCAAGCAATCTGCAGATCTCCAGGTGTGATAGTGCTACATGCAGTACACTGTGTGCAGATTTCTATGGCACAGTGTAGTGCAGGCTATGAAAAAGGGCCATAGTACACAGCTGCACTTCAGCAGTTTTGCTGGAACAATATTCCATAGCCACGCTACTAGGCTCCCTGTGAAATTTGGAACAAAGTAATAATGTGCACTGCAGAGCCATCCTTTAAAATAGGGAATCTTGCCCTTTACATACAGGTTTCATGTGCACACAAAAAAAAAAAAAGGAAAAAGAAAATCGTTAAGTCCATATTGTTTTCTAAAAAGAAAATAAGCCTCATTTTCCTCAGGGGAGCTCCTGAGACCAGGTGTGATTTAAAAGCTGCACCAATACACTTTGCACATTTTAGTGGCCAGGCGAGCCTTTTACCGCCTATGGCAAAAAGATAATTCTTATATTCTTAAGAGTCATTAAAATCGCAAGTAAAATCACTATCCCAGTAGCGTTTGAACATATCTTCTAAAAACCTCATTAAGAAGGCAAGCAAGGCTCTTCTTAAGTTCTAGTGTTTAAGCCTGCCTTAACTATAACGCTTTGGGATTGACTTGTAAGTTACTTCAAAGGCAAAAATAAAAATATGCTTGCAGGACAGCTTACAAAGAGGGGAGGGGGCTTCAGTGTGCTGTCACATCCTAAAAATAAATAAATAATCAGGTTTCTCTTGTGTCCTTTTTCCGAAGAATTCTTTTATTCTAAAGTTTCTGATAACAAGATTTTCACCTCTTATTCTTTGGCAAAAATACCTGATAGGTGTGTTTGATTCCAAGGGTTTAATTAAATTAAAACGTGACGTTTTGGGGCCGAATTCCTGGATTCTCTTCTAAACAATAGACTCCCCTTTCCCTCTCCCCTATCCAGGAGAGAGAAAAAAATGCTGCAAGTCGGCTAGAAGCCACCTCTTTATGCTTTTAAGGCAGCACGGAAAATTGTGGTCGTTCCCGTAAGTGGAGAGGAGTGACCTTCTGGCCATTGCCTGTAAAATTTACTGGCTTATGGCTTTTAGGGGTCAGTTTATTCCCTTCGCTATGCATGCATTAGGTTGATGTGTTCAATATAAGTTTTGCGTCCAAACTCTATCAAGTGGCTTGGGAGAGAAAGGAGGGGTTGGGAGTTGTTATCCTGCCTTGCCCTGCAAGGGGCCCCGAGAGCAGAAAGAGAAAGGAGGGGCTGTCAACTTTTAAATTCCCCGCGGCTGCCTTTTTACAGCCTGAGGCAAGCAGATAATCTCCTGTAATTACTTCTGTAATGTATTAGGTGTGAAATGCCCTGGAACAAAGGGGCAATTCACCCTTTCAGTAGCTATTGATCTTGTTGTTGGCTTAAGCCTAATTTGAGAAGCGTGGCTTTTGTAATGAATACACAGAGCTACTTAAATCAGGAGGAGAGAAAAAAATCTTAGGTGAACATGTAGACTTTCTCTCTCTTCCGTCACTCTTATATCTCTGGGGAGGCAAATAATGCCTAGATAGGATAGAGAGAGAGAGACTAAGATCTTCTCCCCACTTTTCCTTCGTCTAAAAAAAAAAAAAAAAAAGGTAGACTTGCACAGTAGGATAGTTGTTGGCAGTTTGGTCCTGAGAATCTCCCTGTGTTTGAAATTAAAATGCCTGGTCTTTTATCAAATGTTCTTAACTACTTTTGGAGAAGGGAGAAAAAAAAAGGCATTGATTCTACTTTCTGTCGTGGCCAGCTGCCAGAAGGGGCTCAGCCCCTGATTTGATTTCCCTGCTTTTGATTATTAATAGTTCAGAAATAACGTCCCTACCTATCTCCTCATGTGGTGCATAGCAACCCTTAGTTCTGTCTAAAGCTTCCATATCCAAGGAGTTAGGCATTGGCGTAGCGGGATGGAAGTACCTCCTGAATGCTTGAATAAGGCAATTCAGGGGTACGCATCCCCCATCTAGCACTTCCTGTCCCCTCAATGCTCCGTGCTCTCCTCCCGTTCCCTCAACATCATACCTATCCATCCCACTTCTGTCTTGCTGCCTTCCTTCTACTCCACTTCCTCTATTCATCTGTCTTTCTTTATACCTTTTCAGTTCACCATCCTGCCTTTCCTTCCATCATTTTTCAGGTTTCCTACCCAGTTTTACTAAAAATGCATTACTCAGATACCCTATGATTTTTTCCTTGTAAAATATCCCTTCAGCTGGTAAATTTTGTTGCGTGACCAGCCAGTCACAAAATATGCGGGATGTTGTTTATCCCTGAGTATTCAAAAGTATTTTTCTCACTGCCCATATTCCCCCTGGTATTATCAAAATTGCTGGAGGGGTCTCCTAGTTGGCAGAGTTTTTAGTCTCTTATATTAATTAACTAAGCACGTCCTTGTACATTCACACACCTCTTGCTAGCAGGTCATAATTGGTCTGTCCTCCCTGAGGGCTAGAATCTTAATTTGAGATGGTAAAGTCCTGCCTCATCCTAGTTAGAGGGGTTCTTCTTAAAGCTCACTCATGTTCCATTTAATACTAAAATCATTACTTCTGGTGGCAGAATTCCAATGTTACCACATCGCACATCAAAAAGGGGGTGCATAAACTGCACTAATTTATCCCCATAGGTTTACTTTAAAGGTCTAACTGTGTTCCTATGATTTCTCCCACACAAGCATCAAACGGATTCGCATCTCAACAATCAAATGCCCATCATACACGCCAACATGTGATTCAGCAACCATACACAACTCTCCCACATTTCTGTTTCCCCAGTTAACTGCGATCCCTTGCCTAAGAATAGATCTTTCTAACTTCTCTAAAATCAAACGAAGATGGTGGAACTCCGTTGGTATTGTGGGGCAAAGATTGCCAGTCTTTGCCCCTGCTTAAGACACAGGGAATGGCCACTTCCCTATGGTTACGCAGGGTATAGAGGCACAGCCCCTTACCTTGAAAAACACACATACAAAATTCAAAAGTGGAATCACCATCCCACATGCCCATGCATTAATATATCTCTAAATTTTCCCAGGATGTTAGAGCAACGCTCTTCTCCTCCTGTTTCAAATACTTAGGGGGCGGACCCTAGGGATGTTGGGCTTTGCAAACTTTCCCAGGATGTTAGAGCAGCGCTCTTCTCCTCCTGTTTCAGTCTGAAAAACCCCCTCCTCCCTTGGGGATTTCAGGGTCGTAGTGTCCCTCAGTGTCCCCTAGTCCTTGGGATGTTAAGGTCGTATCCGACCCTTCTCCTCCCTGTACCCCCGGGGCCGACAACAAGAATCCGCAATCTTCTCCACTCCACAGAGCTGTTAGATTCGAACTCACGCCACCCCACAACTAGTTTTCTCTTCTTACCAGATTTCTTTTGCGCAGTCCTCTTTCAGTTCCTCCGTTGTTCTGCCGGCTTTGTTTCTCCTTAAATAACAGTATTGTGTCCAATGCTGATAGAACAAGTCTCCTCTCAAAATCAGAGGGTCCGGACTAGATTTGTTCCAGGGTCAGCATGAATTCTTACTGTGATTTAAGTCAGACTCCCAAGAGCGCTGGGGCAGTGGCACATTTCCCGGCCAATGCACCAGAAATGTAAGGAATTTAAATTTATGAGGGTCCCGTGCCAGCGTGCCTGCGCTTCATGGGCTGCAAAAGACCAAGTCTGAGTCTCAGGAGACGAGAAAAGAATTTATTGATTGATCAATCAGGGCACTTCCACACTTTTTGGTGGTGAGAAGTCCACCCAGAAAACGAAAGGAGATATTTTTATAAGGTTTTTCCAGCACTCTTTTCCCCTCCGCCCATCCGAATTTACGTCATATACATTTGTTACATGCATCAAACACTAATTGACATCTTTGGTCATTTATTTTGTATTCCTGACACTTGCCTAAAAGTTCTAACTGGTACGTTTGATCTCCTCCCCCTCACAGGCAGGGAGGGTAGGATCATCCTTATGTCCTTGGACATTTGACAGTTACAAACCACAGACGCTGAGATAAGGCCTCCCTGGTACGCCTTGGACACACGTTAATTGCTAGTGTGTGATCCTCAAAGCTTAGGAACTTAATTGGATCCTTGAATTCATAATTGCTTTTGCTGAATTAGCGGAAGTTCCTTTCTCTATTCTAGCCGGAAAGGCTTGACCAAAGATTCTAAGTTTACAAGAATACAAATGTAAATACATGTGAATGTGATACATATATGTATATATGTATATATATACGTGGAGTGCTTAAGTGAATATAACTACATTATTCGTGTCACTAGTGTGGCTATATATATATATGTATTGCTTAGAATACATTGTTGTTGAATACATGAGGGCTTGTCCATACCTGTGGTTAGTGAAGCAGCCATATATATTTATAAATATATAATTAGTCAAATGTCCTCCCTTACACTACATGTGGGGGAGGGGAATGCCACATGGGGGTTTGCCTGAGGCACCAAAATGTATCAGGGTGGCTATCGCTGCTTATTTTATGAACATAGAAGGACGCTCTCTGGAGGTAAAACATTGGAAATGGAAGTTATTCTACTTTGGGTACATAACAAGAAGATGAAAATAAGGCTGGGAAAAGTTGAAGGCAGTGGGAAAAGAAAAAGACTGTGAATTTGGAACAGCGTCTTTTGAAACTAACATATTAGTGTTTCTTTAAAAAAAGACACAGAGGGAAGATAACACACTAGTCACTATTTGTTACCATTACAGAACAATGTTATCGATTTAAAAAGCCTCAACAGGAGGAAAGTACTCCAAATATACACAAAAGTGGCCCATAAGTAACGAGGTTAGTGCAGAAGTAAATGTTGTATGTTACAAAAATATAATATAACAAATTAGTCCAGTTGCATTGTTTTATAAATCTGACACGGCTATGCTCTAAATAGCTTAAAAAACCAAGGTAGACTTTGAAGTTCAACTAAAATTCAAAAGTTATTGGAGACATACAAGCCAGTCTATCCTTTACCAGGTCTGATTGTTCTCTGGTGTCTTTTTCTAAAATGACTTCTTCCTGGATAGGCTGGCCTGTGGCAGTTATAATTTCCAGCCTCCAAAGTGGTGGTTCTTCTCCCCCCCCTGTATTTTCCTATGCCAATTACCAAAAGATAGATATTTCGGTAGATATAGGCTTATAGAAGTTGTAGTCCAACAAAATTCTGGAAAGCTACCGGCTCTCTGTTCCTGATCTAATTCAAAGGCAGTCTAACCCAACACCGCCCTCCCGCCTGGTAAGGTTGGATAGTGGTGGTTGTGCACTGGAAAGGGCTGCACAGAATTTTAGCCAGAGTTGTTCAACTTCTGCCACTGATAGATTGTTTTTGCAGATGACTGATTCTGTGGTTGTAATGAAATCTGCAGCAGGAACCTGTTTGGGATGTGATGCCCAAATTTAGGACTTTGGCTAAAACCTCCCTCTTTTGACTGCAGCACTTTCCAGGAATAGAAATTTACAGACCCCCCCCCCCAATAGTAGTACCTGCTGTTTGACTCCCACCACCCATTGCAACACAAACTAGGAGTCGTCAGCACTTAAAACCACCGAGCAGAGAGCATCTCCACCTCCACAGAAGCCAAGAAGAAGGAAGACGGGCATCTGAAGACAATGCTTACAGGCTGTGGATATCCAAAGTGGGCCTTCAACAAGGCAGTGGTCCCAACTCAAAAAGAACAATTGATCAGCCTGAGACTCAGAGTCGACAGAAGAACCTAGTCACTCTTTACACGGTTAGAGTGTCTGAGAAGCTCAAATGTATTTTTGGTCAACACTATATACCCGTTCACTTCAAACTCACAAACATAGTAAGGCAGAGATTCATCCTTCCAAAAGACCAGACACTAAAACACAACAGAAGAAATAAAATATATGTGGTTTAATGCAGTGTGCTACAGTGGAGAAACGAAAACACCATGCAACAGGAGGATGGCCCAATCCAGGAGGGGCAACAGCTCAGGACCAGAATCAGCCATGCACCTTCATTTGAAAGAACAAGGACACTCACTCAATGAGGAAGATCATTCAATGACGAAGATGTACACATCTTAGACAGAGAAGATAGGTAGACAGAGAAGTTTGAGAGAGGAGTTAGGGAAACCATACATGTAGGTATAGAAAATCCCTCTCTCAACAGACATGGGGGAATTAAGCATACTCTCTCTCCCATTTACCACATGCCCCTTTCATCAATCACCAGAAAAATCAGGACCACTTCACACCTCCACCAAGAAAGCCACTGCTAACAACCCATGTTTAATGGATGTTGGGAAGGGATGCAGATATTTGACTTTCACACACCCCTGACCGTTGTCCATCTAATGAGCCTATTCAGACCAAAGTACAGTGGTACCTTGTATAAAGGAATTAATTCATTTTAAATGAAACTATGTTAAAAATAAATTTTCCTTTGTGCAAATTTCCCATAGGAATGCATTGGAAACAGAGTAATCCCTAATCGCGACCATTTTTACGTTGTATGGATTCACCCCATAGGCAATTCTGTTAAGCATATTTCCCCTATCTCTGGAATTTTTTATGATGTACAGTTTTATGTTATACAAACCGTTTGTTATATGAGGGTCCACTGTAAAGTGAAACCAAGGTGGAGGATAAATTGGAGGTCTCCTACCAACCTTCCTCAGACTGAAGAAGCTACTTGGATGAGTAGCGAACCCTTTTGATCTCAAAAGAAAAAAAGTCCAGTTGCCATGACTCAACTTCCAAATAACCTCACCTGGATGGCTGAGAATCTCCACCGATAACGTTTGTTGCACTTGTGAGCATGAGGCAAAAGGTTTAAATTTTGGAAGTGAATTGCCCCATCGCAAGTCAGCACAGGCATCATTTGTTCCATGACAAGGTGCATGACTCAGCATGCTATGGATAATGTCTGAGTTGACGCCCTTTAATTGCACAATTTAACTGCAAAAGTTTGCATTACTGCAAATGTGTACTGTAATATATCCACAAGGTTCTTCCCGAATACGTTTCTAAACTGGCATCTGGACTCATGAATCACCCTGCGCAGTTCTGGAGCGTCATTTGCTTTGGGCCCCTGGTTCTTAGGCAGAACTGAAACTGTTCATCCTGTAGGTTTATTTTTTCTTTCTTTCGTATCTACGTAACTCTGGGCACCGAAAGTTGGCCATCCTTGTAATAAAGGGAGAAGACAGAACAATTACTATACTTCCTTTGGGGCTAGGTTTTAGCCTTGTCAGTCAACTTACTCAATTCCAAACGATTGCAGAACTCAAAAGAGAGAAATACAAGAGGCTGCCAAGGACCAAAGGAATATCATTTGCGTTTCTTTCTGTTGCCCAACATCTGAGAAATTCTGACAGCCTCCGTTATCTCAACAAGTAATCCTTTCAAACATTTGTCATCTGTGGGCATGTGCTTCTTTCTTTCTCAGTCTTAATGCAGCTGCGGCAAAGGGAGATAAGAAAGGGAATCATGCTGAAGAGGAAAGACTTTGAATACGTTATTGTATCTGGTCAGGTTGAATTCCTATCAATTGTCCCAGGTATAGAGGAGCCACACTATGACGGAGTAAATGACATAAGAACATAAGAACATAAGAAGAGCCGTGCTGGATCAGGCCAACGGCCCATCTAGTTCAGCTTCCTGTATGTCACAGTGGCTCCACCAGATGCGTTTGGGAGCGCATGAGACTACATATCTGTGTCCTGATACCACTCCCCTGCATCTGGCCCTTGAAGTACCCCGGTTTTAAGCCTGGAGATTACACATCTCCATCATGGTTTGTAACTTGTGATGGACTTTTCCTCCAGGAATCTGTCCAATCCCCTTTTGAAGGCATCCAGGCCAGATGCCATCACCACATCCTGTGGCAGGGAGTTCCACAGACTAACAATGTGCTGGGTGAAAAAATATTTTCTTTTGTCTGTTCTTACTCTCCCAGCCTTCAATTTGAGTGTATGTCCCCTAGTTCTGGTATTTTGTGAGAGGGAAAAGAGCTTCCCTCTATCCACTTGACTCATGCCCTGTATTATTTTGTACGTCTCAATCATATCCCCCCATCAGGAGCCTTTTTTCCAGACTAAAGAGCCCCAAATGTTTTAGCCTTTCCTCATAAGGGAGGTGCCCCAGCTCAGTAATCATTTTAGTCGCTCTCTTTTGCACCTTTTCCAGTTCCACAATGTCTTTCTTGAGATGTGGTGACCAGAATTGTACACAATACTCCAGGTACGGCCTTACTATCGTTTTGTATAATGGCATTACTGTATAATATTGGCTGTTTTATTTTCAATCCCCTTTTTGATAATCCCTAGCATGGAATTGGCCTTCTTCACCGCTGCCACACATTGGGTAGACACCATCATGGAGCTGTCCACCAACACACCAAGATCTCTTTCCTGATCCGTCACAGATAACTCACAGCTCACGAATTGATAGATAAAGTTTTGATTTTTTACCCCAATATGCATTACTTTACATTTGACTACATTAAAATGCATTTGCCATTTTGCAGCCCATTCCCCTAGTTTGGAGAGATCCTTCTGGACCTCTTCACAATCTTCTCTGGTTTTGACCACACAGAAAAGTTTTGTGTCATCTGCAAACTTGGCCACCTCATTGCTTATCCCTGTCTCCAGGTCATTTATGAACACATTGAAAAGCACCAGTCCCAGGACAGATCGATCCTTGCAGGGAAACACTGGCCTGCACTCGTTGAGTGCAAAAGAACTTTGGGGCACAGTGGATAAACTGCCGTACCACAGCCAAACCTGTGCTCACCACCCGCGGTTCAATCCTAGGTAGTAGGCTCAAGGTACACGCAGCCTTCCATCCTTCTGAGGTTGTTAAAATGAATATGCTTCTTGCTGGGGCAATGTGTAGCCTTTATAATTACTTTTACACCACTGTGAAAGTGCTTTAAGCACTACTGTATAGAGCAGTATGACCCCTGTATCAACTGATTCAGTTATCCACAGGTGTCAGAGGAAAAAAATTAAATAAAAAGTTCAGCAGCTGCAAAGCAAGCTACTACCACAAAACAGCAACCTAAAGCAAGCTACTGTCACTAAACAACAGTTTTGGGGATCTGGGGGCGTTCTCTCTTATCCACAGTTTTCATTATCCACAGGAAGGCCTGGAACCAATCCCCAGCGGATACAGGGGTCCAACTGTATAAGCAAAACATGTTGCTTTGCTTTAGAGCCAAGAGATATTCTGGTTTACCTCAGGGAATTTGACCACCTTGGGTTGCCTTCCGTCCAGCCTTTAGGCCCACTCTCTTCTGTCTTGCTGTCTCATGTTTGGTCTTTCTCTTTCCCTCCAGCCCTCAACTTTTCCAAGCCTTTTTTGTGGTCTTATTTTTCCCCAGCAAGTTGTGCCTTCTCGTGACATGTTCCCAAAAGAAAAGGGTATGGGCAGAAAAAGAGAGTGAGAAGGGGAAGGAGGAGAGAAAAGGAAGCCCTGGCAGACAGAAATGGAAGTGGTAGAATGGAAGTAGTAGAAAGAGAGAGAAAAGGAAGAAGACAAAATGGCGGAGAGTGGCGTGGGAAGAGTGTGTGAGGGAAGAGATGGCAGAGAAAGGCTGGGAGGACACAGCCAATGACACTGATCGGTGCGTCCTGTGTGGAAAACACACTGAACTTTTTTATTTATTTATTTATTTATTTATTTATTTATTTATTTATTTATTTATTTATTTATTTATTCTTGTATTTATATCCCACTTATCTACTACATGTAGTACTCTAAGCGGCTAACAAAAGCAATACATACCAAATCAACAACAATAGAATACATCAGATATAAAGCATAAACAACATAGAATTATTAAAACAACAAAACATATAAAAATCCTCCTGCGTCCCGGCATGCGGAGGAGCAAATTCTAGCAGAATTAAAAATAGATATTTGAAGGAGAGGGTAGAAAGAAGTTCTTCCAAACCCAACCTCCTTTGCTGTCTTGATATAATGAAAGTGATCAGCAGTAGATTCCGCAGATATGAAACATGCAATTGCATCCTTAGTCTTTGGTACCACAGGATGTGGTGATGGAAGCCACAGGCTTTGATGGCTGAAGATAGAGGTGGGCTTCTCAGCACCGTTCCTGTCCCCAAAACACAGGCATCACCAGGCCCGGGGGGGGGGAATGTCAAGAAACCAGACGGGCATTTCTGGTTTCTGTTTGGGAGTTTTGTTTTGTTTTGTTTTTCTTCAGGACAATCCATTCTATTTCTTCTTACTTCCTCGGATCGTTTTTCTGCCCATGCTCTTGATGAACAGCCAGTATTTAGATGTACTGAGTGTGCTTGGTCCTCCTCATTAAGCCATCAGAGTCCCCCATCAGAGTCCCCCACCCACCGTAATATATTGTGTTTATGTCTCTGCTTTGGAGCTTTTTCATACCCTGGAGTTTACTAATACTTTCCCCTCACTTTTTTCTGGGCGTGTTTGTTGGGGCATTGGCTCCCTAAAGGTCCAAAATGGGAGTATAAGTTTATTAATGTGGACATTATAAGGGCAGAATATCTGAGGCCCCACAGATATCTTGAACTATAAACCCCAATTGTCCCTGACCATCAGCCATCCTGTCTGGGGCTTATGGCACATGGGTTTTCCGTAGGATCTCTGGCAGTGCCCATGGAACCAGGCTGCTGAATTGAATAGCTCTCTGCAGTAGGATTATGATCCCATTTCATAATGGAACAAGGTAAATGAAGCAGTTTTGTGATCGAAATGAACTCCTAGGTGCCCTCGAGCTGCAGGCTATTCCAGTCAGGAGTACTGGCAGAGGACAAAGAGAGTTGTCGTCAAACACATTTTGGAGGGGGGCATACCAGTTGGGGAACAGATATTCTGTCACACCCGTTTAAGTAAACGTGAGCACTTATCCTATGCACATCTGTTTCAGTGGTGCCCTTATGAGAGAACTTCCTGATCAGCCATGGCCAATGTCTGCAGTGGCCTCATTACTTCTGTTCCATCTTTACATCTTGACCCAATGACTGGATATCTCCTTAATTTAAATCTGAAGAGGAAGAATCTTATAGGGGAGGTCAAGCACATTCCGGGATATATTTTAGTTCAAAGCAATTCCTCGGGTTTACTGTTGGCAACTTCCCTTTTTGTGGCATGGTTATAAAATGATGGACAGCTTGCAACCAACCTCAGGAGGAATATCCAAGTGCCACTATGAAGACGGGACCGGTTCTAATACTCATCTTAGTGCTGGCTGCAAGCAGCATCACTCCACTCCACGGTAAGTCATCTTGGCTGTATTTCAGCTTTAGAACAGTTTCATTTAAAATGAGATTTAATGACAAAAATCTCCTTTTTACTCTCAGAGAAAATCTCAGAAACAGTTAAACCAGGAGTAAAAGCAGCATTTTCAAGCATGTGTATTCATTCTTTTAGCCAGAATCGCAGTAAAAATCTTGGCATCCTGATTTAATAGGGATATTGGTCTATATCAATGGTTCTCAACCTGTAGCTCCTCAGATGTTCCTGGACTGCAACTCCCAGAAGCCTCCACCACTCGCTGTGCTGGAAGGGGTTTCTGGGAGTTGCAGTCCAGGGACATCGGGGGACCCACAGGTTGAGAACCACTGGTCTATATGATCCAATGTCCATTAAGCTTTTATTAGGTTTAGGTATTAAAATGGTTAAGGAATGGGTCCAGGATCTCGGAACTTGTTCTCCTTCCATTATTTCATTATAAAGCTTTCTTAGTTTGGGTACTAGTATTGTTTTAAAAACTTTATAATATTCAGATCCCAGACCATCCGCTCCAGGAGTTTGATTACTCTTTAGTTTATCTATTACCTCGCCTATCTCTTGATCTGTAATGGGTTTCTCCATTTCCAGCATGTCTCCCTCTTTAGTCTGGAAAAAAGGCGCCTGAGGGGGGATGATTGAGAAGTACAAAATAATGCAGGGCATGAGTAAAGTCGATAAAGGGAAGCTCTTCTCCCTCTCACAAAATACCATGTCTCCCTCTTCCAAAGCCCTCTTCAAATTTTTGGTAATGTATTTTTCTATATCTTCCTTGCTCTTATTTTTAGTTGTATATAGAGTTTTATAAAACTCTTGTATAGTTTTTAATTTGTCTTTCATTTGTGTACAGACCTTACCTGAAGAATCTTTTATATTCCCTATCGTATTCTTATCCCTTCTTTTCTGAGCTACTCTGGCTAAAAGTTTTGAATTTTTATTACTATATTAAAAAATTCTTTTTAAATACAATAAATTTATTTGTACTTGTAATTCTAAATCTTCTAATTATTTTTTCTTAGCTTCAATCTGCCACAATATCTTCTTATCGTTGTTGGGGAAAAATTGGGTTCAAAATCTGCTATTGACTTTCCTAAATTTCTTTTATTAAGCCCTTCCATTTTTTTTATTATAAAATTTTCTCTTATAATAAAGCCTCTGGCTACAGCTTTTAAAGTGTCCCATATGACTCCCATTCTTCCTCCAGCCTTTTCATTAATGTCCCAAGTTTCCAACCAGTCTTTCTTAACCCTTTCCCCCACTTCTGGGTAATGAAGAATTTTTGAATTCATTCTCCATCTGTTCATTGTATCACTCAGTGAACTCTTTTCCCCCTCTGCCAAGAATTTGTATTCTCCCCCCTCTCTTTTCAGAAGAAAACATTGTTGATGTCCAAATTTCTAATAGGTACTAGTGTAAGGCTTGTGTGACTTGCCAGAACTAATCAATGGAGCCCTCAGCCAGGTACCGTGTTTCCCCGAAAATAAGACACAGTCTTATATTTGTTTTTTCTCAAGAAGACACACTAGGGCTTATTTTCAGGGGACGTCTTACTTTTATTAAGTATAATATGCTTGAACGTCAGCCCTGCATACAACCATAGCCACGCCCATCACTAGGTTTTATTATCAGAGTAGGGCTTATATTTAACAAATGCATAGAAATCCTGCTAGGGCTTATTTTGGGGGGAGGTCTTATTTTCAGGGAAACAGGGTACCTCGGTACGAGCAAGGCTGCATAACGGAGTTATGCCCTGGCAGATTGTCGTTTAGCTCCAATTACCAGCTGTAAGTTATGCAAACCCTCTATAAACACTGATAGGACACCAGCCAGCATCTTCCGCATTTTTAAAAAGTTTCATCCTAATGTCCAGTATTAGGAGTGTTTCAGAAAGTTCTCAAACAATAGATTCATTCATTCATTCATGGTTTGTTTGATATGTCATCCATTCAGTGTACAGTACATGCAATTGTTGTGTAAAAAGGGCGGGCGCAAATACATCAACCATTCATCATGTGTCAAGCTACATTATTTGGACTGAAGCCCAGAATCAGCTCTGAGTAGAACTGCTTCTGCAAACCAACGAAAGAGTCACCCATTTCCATAATTTCTTCAGTTTGTGACTGTTTTGAGGGCAGGCTTAGTATTGCTTTTGAGAATGAAATCCTACACAACTGATTGTGTAAGCTTACGGACCACAGCCCGACTGGGGAAAAACACATACAATAATGGTGCAAGTGGTTTATCATCTTTGTCAGGGCATCCGTTATGTGACTGGTCCCAGACTCTGTTGGAGTAATGTAAGGGAGGCTGCAACAAAGACAAGAGACGGCTTGAAATGTTACTATTATAATAATCAGGTGAGATCTAGTCAATTTTGACTCACGGTGACCCTTTTCAGGGTTTTCCAGTTAAAAAATACAATACTCAGACGGGGTTACCCATTCCCTTCATCTGGGGTTCCCCTGGGACTGTGCAGCTTGCCCAAAAACTAGACCACAGAATTCCCTCCACTCCCTGATCACATTCTGGCATTGGCAAGGCACTGGTGGAAGAGCACATTTCTTCCTCTACATCGAGGCCTGCTGTTTGCTGTGCATCACTTCAAGATGAGTTGCCATAAGGGGCTCAAGCTAGCAAGAGCTGGACTTAATCCAGGCTCTATCCTGAAACTCATCTGAGTCACTCTAATCCTGTCAGCACATGTCACTCACTTGAAGTTCTCTGGATAAAAACACGAGAAATTAAAAATGATGAATTAATATTGATAACAACGATAACATCTGAGCACCCTCCTTTTTTCCCATGATGCTTGCATGCAGGTCTTGCAATGGAATCCGTCGTGGCCCAGGTGGACAGATGCAAATGCTTGAAGTACACCTCATCATATTTCAATCCTAGACAGATTAAATTAATTCAAGTGATTCCTCGTGGTATTCGTTGCCAAAGGCCAGAGATCATGTAAGTAAAGCCACAGTGCCGTTAGCTTTGAATAATACTGAGAGATACAACACACACATATATAGTATGTTTTATTCTGTTCCAGAGTAACTACAAAAAATGACTTGAAAGTCTGTATCTATCAAGATGCTCCCTGGATGCAAAAATTAATACGTCATATGATCGGAAGGCACAGGTACTGTCTTCCACTTTTTCATAGAAACTATGTCCCCAAGTAACTGGGAGTTGAGTCATCATGGCACCAGGACTTCTTTTCTTGTGAGATCAAAACGTTTCACTACTCATCCAAGTAGCTTCTTCAATCTGAGCCTTCAGTCTTCAGACTGAAGAAGCTACTTGGATGAGTAGTGAAACTTTTTTGATCCAGTGTAAAAAATATCCAAAATTAAAATAAATAAATGACTCAACTCCCAAATGACCTCACCTGGATGACTGAGACTCTCCACAGACATGACTCCAAGTATTGCTTTGGGACTAACTTGTTGGTTTCCTATGACCTTCAAGAGACTAAATATTATGACCTCATTATTGAGTGGGGAATTTGGCATAAAACTGTTCTTGAACAAGTTCTTGAAATGTTTGTTTACCCAGCATGTTGTTCATATGTAAAACTTCTTGCCATAGCATGTGGTGATGGCATCTGGCCTAGATGCCTTTCAAAGGGGACTGGACAGATTTCTGGACAAAAAGTCCATCACAGGTTAGAAGCCATGATGGGGATACATGTTATCTCCTGACTTTAAAAGACGGTACTGCAAAATTCTAAACACAGGGAGTGGAATCAGGAAACAGGTATCTAGTTGTCTCATGCGCTCCCAGAGGCATCTGATGGGGCTACTGTGAGACACAGGAAGCTGGACAAGATGGACCCATTTTGGAGAGCAATTCCAGAATCTACTAAGGGCTTGTCGACATAGGTATTTGTCCTGCTGTTTGAAACACTGATGAGTTAGTTGGTCTGCTCTTTTTTTCTGCTGTCCACGTGTGGATTCACTATAGCAGACCTATTTCCCCCCAAATGCACCTATTTGGAAACCATCAGGAGGATCTAATGATGGTGGTTGGAAGGATAAATCTTAGTCTGTTTCCAGTAAATGTGACTAAACTGGAGTTTTGCAGCACCTTAACCAGATTCTGGTATTCTGAATATGAGCTGCTTCAGGTTATCAAAAACTGAACACTTCCCCTGATCATCTTAGGAGGGAGAGTTGGGGAACATAAGAAGAACATAAGAAGAGCCATGCTGGATCAGGCCAAAGGCCCATCTAGTCCAGCTTCCTGTATCTCACAGCGGCCCCACCAGATGCGTTTGGGAGCGCATGAGACTAGATATCTGTCTCCTGATACCACTCCCCTGCATCTGGCCCTTGAAGTACCCTGGTTTAAAGCCTAGAGATTACACATCTCCATCATGGTTTGTAACCCGTGATGGACTTTTCCTCTAGGAATCTGTCCAATCCCCTTTTGAAGGCATCCAGGCCAGATGTCATCACCACATCCTGTGGCAGGGAGTTCCATAGACTTACAACGCGCTGGGTGAAAAAATATTTTCTTTTGTCAGTTCTTACTCTCCCAGCACTCAATTTGAATGTATGTCCCCTAGTTCTGGTATTTTGAGAGAGGGAGAAGAGCTTCCCTCTATCCACTTTACTCATACCCTGCATTATTTTGTATGTCTCAATCATATCCCCCCTCAAGCGCCTTTTTTCCAGACTGAAGAGGCCCAATTGTTTTAGCCTTTCTTCATAAGGGAGGTGCCCCAGCCCAGTAATCATTTTAGTCGCTCTCTTCTGCACCTTTTCCAGTTCCACTATGTCTTTCTTGAGATGCGGTGACCAGAATTGTACACAATACTCCAGGTGGGGCCTTACTATTGTTTTGTATAACAGCATTATAATGTTGGCTGTTTTATTTTCAATCCCCTTTTGATAATCCCTAGCATGGAATTGGCCTTCTTCACTGCTGCCACACATTGGGGAGACACCTTCATGGAGCTGTCCACCAACACACCAAGATCTCTTTCCTGATCCGTCACGGATAACTCAGAGCCCATGAGTTGATAGATGAAGTTTGGATTTTTGCCCCAATATGCATTACTTTACATTTGGTTACATTAAAACGCATTTGCCATTTCTCAGCCCACTCCCCAGTTTGGAGAGATCCTTCTGGAGCTCTTCACAATCTTCTCTGGTTTTTACCACATGGAAAAGTTTTGTGTCATCTGCAAACTTGGCCACCACACTGTTTATCCCTGTCTCTAGGTCATTTATGAACAGATTGAAAAGCACCGGTCCCAGGACCGAGCCCTGGGGCACACCGCTTTTCACTTCTCTCCATTGTGAAAATTTCCCATTGACACCTACTCTTTGTTTCGGGATCTCAACCAGTTCTCAATCCATAAGAGGACCTGCCCTCTTATCCCCTGACTATGCAATTTTCTCAGCAGCCTTTGGTGAGGGACTGTGTCAAAAGCCTTTTGAAAATCCAGATAGACTATATCCACCGGTTCACCCAAATCCACGTGCCTGTTGACCTTTTCAAAAATTCTAAAAGGTTTGTAAGACAAGATTTACCCTTACAGAAGCCATGCTGATTTTCTCTCAGCAAGGTTTGTTCTTTTATGTGTTTTAAGATTTTCTCTTGGATGAGGCCTTCCACCATCTTCCTGGGACAGATGTAAGGCTAACCGGCCTGTAGTTTCCTGGGTCCCCCTCTTTCCTTTTTAAAAATTGGTGTGACATCCGCTATCCTCCAGTCCTCCGGCACTGTGGCCGTTTGAAGAGACAAGTTGCATATTACCGTTAAGAGATCTGCAATTTCATTTCTCAGTTCCCTAATAACCCTTGGGTGGATGCCATCTGGGCCCGGTGACTTGTTAATCCTCAATTTATCAATTAGTCCTAAAACCTCCTCTCTTTTAACCTGTATTTGATTTAATTCTTTAGTCAAGAGGGGCGGCTCAGGCAGCGGAATCCGCTCAAGGTCCTCTGTCGTGAAGACAGACGCAAAGAACTCGTTCAATTTCTCTGCAATATCCAAGTCCTCCTTAACCTCCCCTTTTCCATTCTCACCATCCAGAGGCCCAATTGGTTCTCTGGCAGGTTTTCTACTTCTAACATATTTAAAGAAGCTTTTATTATTACCCTTTATATTGCTAGCCATGCGTTCCTCAAAGTCTTTCTTTGCCTCCCTTATCATCTTTTTACATTTCTTTTGCCAGAGTTTGTGTTCCTTTTATTTTCCTCATTTGGGAGGATTTCCATTTACAGAAGGACCTCTCCTTGTGCTTTAGAGCCTCTCTAACTCCACTCGTTAACCATGCCGGTGTCCTCTTGGACTTAAATGAGCTCTTCTTTCTTTGTGGTATGCACTTGTGCTGGGCCTCTATTATTGTTGTTTTAAACAGGCTCCATGCACTCTGAAGAGATTGGATTCTTCTAACCCTCCCCTTCAGTTTCTCTCTAACTAGTTTCCTCATCTGAGGGAAGTTTGCCCTTCGAAAATCAAGGGTTTTTATGTCTGATTTGGTTGACACTCTTCCTCCGACATGCATGGCAAAGGTAATTGCAGCATGGTCACTGTTCCCAGAGGCTCAGTGACATTCACATCCCTGACGAGGTCCTGAGTATCACACAATATTAGATCTAGAGTTGCCTGTTCTCGGGTGGGCTCCATGACAAGTTGCTCTAAGGCACAGTCATTCAGCAAGTCGAGAAACCCAGTTTCTCTTTCTTGCCCGGAGCTCGCATTGGCCCAGTCAATGTGGGGATAATTAAAGTCCCCCATGATTACTATCCTATCCCTCTTAGCCACCTCCATGATTTCTCTCCTCATTTCAAGGTCCCCCTCAAGTTTTTGATCTGGTGGACGATAGAATACTCCAACTATCATATCACTCTTTGGACCTGGTAGTTTAACCCACAGTGATTCTATGGCGGAGTCAGACCCTCTGTCAATCTCCATTCTGCTGGATTTTATGCCTTCTTTGACATAGATGGCCACTCCTCCTCCAACCCCCCTCTCTATCCCTTCTATAGAGTTTATAGCCTGGGATTGCTGTGTCCCACTGGTTCTCCACATTCCACCAGGTTTCTGTTATGGCTATTATATCAATGTTATCCCTAGCTGCCAGATGTTCAAGTTCTCCCATCTTTGCTCGGAGGCTTCGAGCATTGGCGTAGAAGCACTTGTACAGTGGGTCCCGCAACAGCTGCTGCCTTGTTCTTCTCCCCCACAGCTTTTATTTTCAGTAGACGAACTGTCACATTCCGCTATTCTGCCAGTGTTAATACTTGCTATGTCATCTCTATGTGATTCTCTACCCTCTCCAACCTCATTCCCGAGGATGAGGTGTTCCAACCGGATGCCACACAGCTCCTGTCGGCTTTCCCCAGTTATCAGTTTAAAAGCTGCTCTGCTGCCTTTTTGAGGTTGAGTGCCAGCAATCTGGTCCCATCATGATTCAAGTGCAACCCATCCCTCCTGAAGAGGTTTGGCTTGTCCCAAAATGTTCTCCAGTTCCTGACAAATCTAAAGCCCTCCTCTCGACACCATCGCCTCATCCACGCATTGAGGCTTCTGAGTTCTGCCTGCCTGGCGGGACCTGCACGAGGAACAGGTAGCACTTCTGAAAATGCTACCTTGGAAGCCCGGGACTTCAATCTTCTACCTAGCAACCTGAATTTGGCTTCCAAGACTGACCGCTTGGCCTTCCCGACATCATTGGTACCGACGTGTACCATGACCACTGGCTCCTTCCCAGTTCTCTCTAACAAGCTATCTATATTTCTGGTGATGTCTGCAACCTTTGCACCCGGCAGGCAAGTGACCATCCGGTTATCATGCTCCTCACAAATCCATCCCTCCGTATTTCTAATGATAAAATCCCCTAGCACAATGAGCTTCTCTCCTGCAGCCTGCTCATCAACATGTACCTGATCTTGTATCTCATCAATAGTGATGAGGGAGAGATCCTCTGGCGGAACCACTTCTTCCTCTATGTGTGCCTCATGAGGTGTGCTGAGGGAAAGAGCTTCAAATTGATTGTGCAAGATGAGACTCTCTGAGCGATGCCTTGGCCTTCTACTCCTTTGAGTCACATTCCTCCACCCATCCACCTCCTGAGTTGGGGGAGTGACTTCCTCCTCTGAAGTGTGCCCTGTCTCTTCTTGGACCTGGATAGTCTCTTCCGCTCTGTCCAGGAACTGCTCAAGCTCCTTAATATGTTGCTGGTCCACTATGCGAGCCTCTAGCTGCTGGACCTTCTCTTCCAATAGCGCTACCAGCTTGCACTTGCAGCAGATGTAGTTCTGCACACGCTTTGTCAAGATAACAAACATGGCACAAGTACTGCAGGTAACTACAGCTGCTCCCTGCAACTCCATTTTAGGTATTACAATAAAATGTATTCAAGGTCTCAAAAATGTAACAATCACCTGAAAGGGGAAAGTCAGGGGAAAGTAATTTGTTTTTTTAATTGAAAAAACACAGGCACTCAGTATGGGTTAAGTGATGGCAACTTAAATATCCTGCAGTTCCTTTTCTCGATTAGCTAGATTTACTCTATATTTTATTTTTCCAACAGGAAAGTCACGACGACCCACTTGAAATGAACTAAGGTTTGAGATATTTCTGGGAAGCAAAGCACGAGATGACACACAAGTTCTAAATGTGAAATTCTATAAATTCGAAACGTGAAATTCTGGATTCTTGCATTGAGAAGGGGGTTGGGCTCAGTGGCATTATAGATCCTTCCAACTAAATTATTATGATTCTATAAAATGCAAATTTTCTTCATTCTTTCCTTCCTTCTGCAAAGGGAAGCAAAAGCACTGTTCAGAATTTCATTATACTGTGCTTGTATTTTTGAGGTTTCAAGAAGCAGGATTGGCAGATTTCTTCCCATGAATTATTGCAAAATTTGATTTCAAGACGTAGTGCCTTATCGCCTGATCTGCCCCTTGCAGCCTTTAAACATGGGAAACCATGGGCCACAGACTCTTACATGCCTCCAAAAGCTTTTGGGGAGAAAAAGAAATACTTAACAAAACTACAATGCAAAACAGGAAATTGTTTCACAAAGGGACAATTCTCATTTAGAACAAGCCCGTTCTTAGCAAAAACAAAACAAAATAGCCTTTTTATTAGCATTTTCTCTCTCTCTCTTTAGTATTTTCCTTCTGGCTTTATTTGGGGTAGCGGCGGCAGTGGAAATGCCATTATACAAAACAATAGTAAGGCCGCACCTGGAGTATTGTGTACAATTCTGGTCACCGCATCTCAAGAAAGACATAGGGCCTTTTTACACGACCCCTAAGATCCGCTGGTCCCTTAAATTCGGACCAGAGATCTTGAGGGTTCATTGCTGTTCCTCCGTCCCCACCCGCTCTGCACTTCTTTGTTCTGTCTGCGTGAGGGGGGGAGGAAAAAAAAGCCTTAGACAGAGACAAAAGAATAAAAGGCTTACTTCCGGTGCTCGGGGAAGTTGCTCCGACCTCCGTTTACTTCCTGGTTCCTCTTTAAGGGGCGGAGGCAAAAGAAAAACAACAGAATGAAGCGAGGAGAGCTCAGGCAGTCTCCGCATCAAAATTTTTCACCAGAAAAGAGCAGGTACAAGAAAACTGCTGTTTGGTCGCGCTAAAGTGGGCGGGGTCGCACTTAATTGTCTGCAAACTCCGGAGCTGGTGGGTGAACATTTTTAAAGTCCGGAGCTTGCAGCCATTTGCGGCGGAGCTTAGGGTTCGTGTATAAACGCCCATAGTCGAACTGGAAAAGGTGCAGAAGAGAGCAACTAAAACGATTACTGGGCTGGGGCACCTCCCTTATGAGGAAAGGCTAAAACATTTGGGGCTCTTTAGTGTAGGAAAAAAAGGTGTTGTGGGGGGGACATGATTGAGGCATACAAAATAATGCATGGCATGAGTAAAATGGATAGAGGGACGCTCTTCTCCATCTCACAAAATACCAGAACTAGGGGACATCCACTGAAATTGAGGGCTGGGAGAGTAAGAACAGACAAAAGAAAATATTTTTTCACCCAGTGTGTTGTTAGTCTGTGGAACTCCCTGCCACAGGATGTGGTGATGGCATCTAGTCTGGATGCCTTCAAAAGGGGATTGGACAGATTCCTGGAGGAAAAGTCCATCACAGGTTACAAACCATGATGGACATATGTAAGATCCAGGAAGCTGGACGAGACGGGCCTTTGGCCTGATCCAGCATGGCTCTTCTTACGTTCTTTAATCCATAATAAACCAGCTGAATGTAACTTCAACCTGAGCAGTGAGCAGGCAGCATTCATTCAGACACTACAGTAGAAGGCAAGATTTCACTTCAGTGGTTCAGAAGAGGCTGCTTAGCACACCTCTCTTTCTTCCAATGCTATCCAGCAGCACCAAGCTGACTTCGCCCGGTGGTAGGACCGGCCCTGTTGGCTAGAAATAAAGCTGATGATACGACAGAGGTTTCAGAGGGAAGCTAAGGGTGAGGAATGGAAATTGGTTTCCATCTCTCTTTCTCTCACTCCCTTAGCTTGGCATGAGGTTGTAAAACACAGTTCTGTCCTTCCCTTCACAAAATTCCTTGTTTTGGGGACTAGGACAGTTCTATTTGTTTTAAATTCCTCCTAATAAGTCAATCTCTTGCTTTCCTGGGCAGACATGTTTAAGTTCCAAATTCCAACTAGTGAACAAATCCCTTTTTGGCATGTGAACAAAAATATTCATATCTTTTTCTCAGAAAGTAGACTTGTCCATGAAAGCTCACATTGTGGTGCAGTGGTTAAAACTGCTGTTCTGCAGCCAAAACTGTGTGGATGACTTGGGCTTCAGTCCCAGGTAGCTGGCTCAAGGTTCACTCAGCCTTCCGTCTTTTCAAGATCAGTGAAATCAGTACCCAGCTTGCTGGGAAGGGGCACAATGTGTAGCCTGCATAATTAAATTGTAAACTGCTCAGAGAGAGAGAGAGAGAGAGAGAGAGAGAGAGAGAGAGAGAGAGAGAGAGAGAGAGAGAGAGCTTGAAGCACTATGGGGGAGTATATAAGCAGTAAGCTTTACCCTTTTGCTTGCTTTTAAAAACATAACTGTTATTTTGGAAGGTGCCACATTTTTGTTTATTTTTTAATTCCTCATTTGTTCATGAATTAAAATATCTGTTGGTAAAAAAGAAAATGCTCCTAAAATATGAATTTGATTAAAATCTGAAACATAGTTGTTCTTGTTTTTACTTTTGTAAAGCAAGTGTATAAAATGAAGAAATAAATTGTCTTTTCACTTATAAGGTATCTTTTTCATTCAATCTATTTTTGGCACTTCATGTTCATATCACCTCCTGTTGTTTATACTTCCCCCTTCAACAACACTGGGGTTAGGGGTGCCAGACCCTACATAGTTAAAAATCCATGTATAACTCTTATGCAGGGCTGGCACTAGTTTTTTTTGTGCCCTAGGCGACGGGTGGGGCGGTGGGGGGGGCAGGGGTGGGGGTGGGGGTGCGGGGGGTGGGGGGGGTGCAGGGGGCAGCGGCGGCCAAGGGGGCAGGGCAGCAGGGGGTGGTGGATGACGGGGATGGCGACAGGCATGGGGGTGGGCGACAATGGGCGCGGGGCGGCGGGTGGGCGGGGACAGGCGGTGGGGACAGACGGCGGTGGCCAGCGGTGGGGGGGGAAGGGGGGGCAGCAGGCTGGCCAGTGCCCCCTCTCCATTTTGGCGCCCTAGGCAACTGCCTAATTCACCTTAATGGACACGCCGGCCCTGTTCTTATGACTTGCAAAACATAACTACAAAGCACATGCAGATAACAAACAGAAACACATAGACACATATTGAATAATTCTCTCTGTTGGGTTTATCTTACATAGTGTTGACAATCATTTCCATGCAGACATGTCCAATCTTTGGCCCTCCAGGTGTTTTGGACCACAACTTACACAGTCCTGTCATTGGCAATCTAAGCTTAGACTTCTGGGAGTTGTGGTCCAAAACATCAGGAGGGCTGAATTTTGGACATATGTAGTGCACGCACAGTGGTTAAATGGCTGTACTGCAGCTATAACTGTGCTCAAAACCTGGGGTTCGATCCCAGGTAGCTGGCTCAAGGTTCACTCAGCATTCCATCCTTCTGAGGTTGATAAAATGAGTACCCAGCCTGCTGGGGAGGGTGGACAATGTGTACCCTGCATTATTAAAATTGTAAATCCCCCAGAGAGTGCTTTAAGCACTATAATGGAGAGGGAGGAATTCGTGAATAACCCAAACTGTGCTGCTCAGATCTGTGCAAATGAAGGGGGACGTGTATGTACGCCTCAAAGAAACACTTAGAATAAATGCGTTATTTTCCTAGCAGCCAATAATTGTGATTTCAAAAATTTCCAAAGGAGTCTCAATATTAGTCTGTCTCAGTATGTTGGCCAAATTGAACAGGTGGTTAAGTTGGGGGAGAGCAACATTCAAGAGAAAAACAGTTTTTAATGAAAATAAGCAGGTAGGGAAAAATACTGATAATGAGGTCCTTTATTTGCCCGACTGGATGAAAGATGATCTGAGGCTCTCCGCAGGCACAACTGATTTGAAGATTTATTTAAATCACAGTGGATAAACAGTGAATAAGATGTCTAAAAGAATACAATTTGATGGTGAAATGACAAGTGCAAAGCAAAACAACCTGAATTAAGAGTATCAGATGAAAGTATAATTAGCCTTTATAAAACACTGTATTTGCCACTCATCTTCCACCAAGTCTGTTCTTGAAGCCAACTATGATCTCAGCTGTTTATTGAGAAAGACAGGCAGCTACTAGAGATGGGCACATGCTGCAGTCCAATGTGGCAGATTAGACCCACAGATAATGGATGGGCACCTGGATTCTGTGTCCCACTTCCTCCTGCGGCCACCCACTAAGAGGAAGAGGTGAGGCAGTTGCTGCAGTTGCACGGCTTTTGATGGGATGCCTGCAAGCTGGAGGTGGTGCATGGAATCCGAAGCACCTGTGTTACCACCTGTGGACCCCATCTGCCAAACCGTGACAAACCATTAGAACTAGTATGCATCTCCAGTAATTACCTATTCCAAGAGTCAGACTCTTCAAGATTCAGGCATATGTGTAGAATTGATGCAGAAGAATCCAGATGGGAAATCAGGATGAAGAATTAAAATTAGAGAGAGAGAGAGAGAGAGAGAGAGAGAGAGAGAGAGAGGGGAGAGAGAGAGGAGAGGAGAGGGAGAGGGAAAGGAGAGGGAGAGGGAGAGGGAGGGAGCGAGGGAAAGGGAAAGGAAAACAGAGGGAGACAGAGAAAGACAAGACACAGAGACAGACAGACAGACAGACAGACAGACAGACAGACAGACAGAGAAAAGAAGATGGTGCAGGGGAATGTAGAATCTCCCAAAAAGAATAGTCTAATTAAATCACTGTAAAAACTGGAGCCTATCTGCGAATCAAACTAAGACCCAAAGGCCCTAGAGAAGCCAAAAGTCTGCAAAAATAAAAATGATATGAGAAAAAAAATGGAGAATCATTTTCAGGTGATTGTGAATGTGATTGATAGCCCATTCTATAGGCCACATATCTTAAGGCTAGCCCAGGGGTCCTCAAAGTTTTTAAACATGGGGGGCAGTTTACTGTCCCTCAGACACCACTGAGGGCTGGAATATAGTTTGGAAAAAATGAACTCAGTTTGAGGGAAGGGATGCCACCCCCACCGCACAGCTGCCTCATATGACATCATATGCCTCTCACATCTGGCGGCTTTGCGCTCTTCAGACCATCATGAATTCTCTGCCAAGGGGGGCATCGCTGGTCAGGAATGGCAGCAGGGGTGGGGTTAGGGGTTGGGGGTGAGGAAAGACCCACCAAAGGAAACAAAACACAGGAGACCTTTACAAAGCGGGTAACAGGGCGGGGTTAAGAAGCCTCGGGGGGGTGCTGCTGCTCTGTGATGTCATGATGGCTGGGCCTTGCGACATTTCAGTGGCCCCAGCAACATAGAGGCTAGGCTCACAAAATGGCTATTTAAATAACCAAACAAACTCCAGTTCATCTGCTTTGGGGCCGTTTAAGGACCTTGTCCTACATGAAGAAGAGGAATTCCGTGCCTATACCAAGACATTCTTGCTGGCTAGACGAGTGTTCGCTTGGGGATCCTGGAGCTCTAGAGCAGTCAGTCCTTATTGGAAGTTGATTAAATTGCTGTCTGTTTTCTTTCTGAGAAAATGTACAGTGCTGGCCTTTTCATTAGGATCTGTGAGAGAGCCATTGATCATGGCCATTATGGAAAGTCAAGAAACGGTTAGGCAAAGCAAAGCAAAGCGTTCTGCTTATATACCACCCTACAGTGCTTAATGTACTTTCTGGGTGGTTTACAATGTAATAATGTAGCCTGTACATTGTCCCCCCAGCCACCGGGTCCTCATTTTACCGACCTTGGAAGGATAGGAGCCTGAATCAACCATCAGCCAGCTACCTGGGATTGACCCCCAGGTTGTGAGCACAGTTATTGCTGCAGTACAAGCATTTAACCACTGCGCCACGAGGTTCCTTAATAGTTAATTCATTTGTTGTTATTGGGGCTTTACTTCTGGGGGGGGGGGAGAGTTGTGTGCTTGTTTGCTCAAAGTACAGTTTACATGTGTGTACGTTAAAAAAAATAATAGTATACAGTGTTCAGATACAGAAGGCTTCAACCACCTCAGGTACTATATGTGGGGGAGGGGAATGCCACATGGGGGTTTGCCTGAGGCACCAAAATGTATCAGGGTGGCTATCGCTGCTTATTTTATGAACATAGAAGGACGCTCTCTGGAGCTAAAACATTGGAAATGGAAGTTATTCTACTTTGGGTACATAACGAGAAGATGCGAATAAGGCTGGGAAAAGTTGAAGGCAGTGGGAAAAGAAGAAGACTGTGTGAATTTGGAACAGCGTCTTTTGAAACTAACATATTAGTGTTTCTTTAAAAAAAGACACAGAGGGAAGATAACACACTAGTCACTATTTGTTACCATTACAGAACAATGTTATCGATTTAAAAAGCCTCAACAGGATAAAAGTACTCCAAATATACACAAAAGTGGCCCATAAGTAACAAGGTTAGTGCAGAAGTAAATGTTGTATATTACACAAATATAATATAACAAATAAGTCCAGTTGCATTGTTTTATAAATCTGACACGGCTATGCTCTAAATAGCTTAAAAAACCAAGGTAGACTTTGAAGTTCAACTAATCAGACCAGGTCTGATTGTTCTCTGGTGTCTTTAAGATGACTTCCTTCTGGATAGGTTGGCCTGTGGCAGTTATAATTTCCAGCCTCCAAAGTTGTGGCTCTTCTCTCCCCACCCCTGGATTTTCCTGTGCCAATTACCAAAATATAGATATTTCGGTAGATATAGGCTTATAGAAGTTGTAGTCCAACAAAATTCTGGAAACCTACCGGCTCTCTGTTCCTGATCTAATTCAAAGGCAGTCTAACCCAACACCGCCCTCCTGCCTGGTAAGGTTGGATAGTGGTGGTTGTGCACTGGAAAGGGCTGCACAGAATGTTAGCCAGAGTTGTTCAACTTCTGCCGCTGGTAGATTGTTTTTGCAGATGACTGATTCTGTGGTTGTAATGAAATCTGCAGCAGGAACCTGTTTGGGATGTGATGCCCAAATTTAGGACTTTGGCTAAAACCTCCCTCTTTTGACTGCAGCACTTTCCAGGAATAGAAATTTACAGACCCCCCCCCCAATAGTAGTACCTGCTGTTTGACTCCCACCACCCATTGCAACACAAACTAGGAGTCGTCAGCACTTAAAACCACAGAGCAGAGAGCATCTCCACCTCCACAGAAGCCAAGAAGAAGGAAGACGGGCATCTGAAGACAATGCTTACAGGCTGTGGATATCCAAAGTGGGCCTTCAACAAGGCAGTGGTCCCAACTCAAAAAGAACAGTTGATCAGCCTGAGACTCAGAGTCGACAGAAGAACCTAGTCACTCTTTACACGGTTAGAGTGTCTGAGAAGCTCAAATGTATTTTTGGTCAACACTATATACCCGTTCACTTCAAACTCACAAACATAGTAAGGCAGAGATTCATCCTTCCAAAAGACCAGACACTAAAACACAACAGAAGAAATAAAATATATGTGGTTTAATGCAGTGCGCTACAGTGGAGAAACGAAAACACCATGCAACAGGAGGATGGCCCAATCCAGGAGGGGCAACAGCTCAGGACCAGAATCAGCCATGCACCTTCATTTGAAAGAACAAGGACACTCACGCCATGAGGAAGATCATTCAATGACAAAGATGTACACATCTTAGACAGAGAAGATAGGTAGACAGAGAAGTTTGAGAGAGGAGTTAGGGAAGCCATACATGTAGGTATAGAAAATCCCTCTCTCAACAGACATGGGGGAATTAAGCATACTCTCTCTCCCATTTACCACATGCCCCTTTCATCAATCACCAGAAAAATCAGGACCACTTCACACCTCCACCAAGAAAGCCACTGCTAACAACCCATGCTTAATGGATGTTGGGAAGGGATGCAGATATTTGACTTTCACACACCCCTGACCGTTGTCCATCTAATGAGCCTATTCAGACCAAAGTACAGTGGTACCTTGTATAAAGGAATTAATTCATTTTAAATGAAACTATGTTAAAAATAAATTTTCCTTTGTGCAAATTTCCCATAGGAATGCATTGGAAACAGAGTAATCCCTAATCGCGACCATTTTTACGTTGTATGGATTCACCCCATAGGCAATTCTGTTAAGCATATTTCCCCTATCTCTGGAATTTTTTATGATGTACAGATTTTATGTTATACAAACTGTTTGTTATATGAGGGTCCACTGTAAAGTGAAACCAAGGTGGAGGATAAATTGGAGGTCTCCTACCAACCTTCCTCAGACTGAAGAAGCTACTTGGATGAGTAGCGAACCCTTCTGATCTCAAAAGAAAAGAAGTCCAGTTGCCATGACTCAACTTCCAAATAACCTCACCTGGATGGCTGAGAATCTCCACCGATAACGTTTGTTGCACTTGTGAGCATGAGGCAAAAGGTTTAAATTTTGGAAGTGAATTGCCCCATCGCAAGTCAGCACAGGCATCATTTGTTCCATGACAAGGTGCATGACTCAGCATGCTATGGATAATGTCTGAGTTGACGCCTTTTAATTGCACAATTTAACTGCAAAAGTTTGCATTACTGCAAATGTGTACTGTAATATATCCACAAGGTTCTTCCCGAATATATTTCTAAACTGGCATCTGGACTCATGAATCACCCTGCGCAGTTCTGGAGCGTCATTTGCTTTGGGCCCCTGGTTCTTAGGCAGAACTGAAACTGTTCATCCTGTAGGTTTATTTTTTCTTTCTTTCCTGTCTACGTAACTCTGGGCACCGAAATTTGGCCATCCTTGTAATAAAGGGAGAAGACAGAACAATTACTGTACTTCCTTTGGGGCTAGGTTTTAGCCTTGTCAGTCAACTTCAATTCCATATGCTTGCAGAACTCAAAAGAGAGAAATACAAGAGGCTGCCAATGACCAAAGGAATATCATTTGCGTTTCTTTCTGTTGCCCAACATCTGAGAAAATCTGACAGCCTCCGTTATCTCAACAAGTAATCCTTTCAAACATTTGTCATCTATGGGCTTTCTCAGTCTTAATGCAGCTGCGGCAAAGGGAGATAAGAAAGGGAATCATGCTGAAGAGGAAAGACTTTGAATATGTTAATGTATCTGGCCAGGTTGAATTCCTATCAATTGTGAGTCAAAGAGTCCCAGGTATAGAGGAGCCACATTATGACGGAGTAAATGACATAAGAACATAAGAACATAAGAAGAGCCGTGCTGGATCAGGCCAACGGCCCATCTAGTTCAGCTTCCTGTATGTCACAGTGGCTCCACCAGATGCGTTTGGGAGTGCATGAGACTAGATATCTGTGTCCTGATACCACTCCCCTGCATCTGGCCCTTGAAGTACCCCGGTTTTAAGCCTGGAGATTACACATCTCCATCATGGTTTGTAACCTGTGATGGACTTTTCCTCCAGGAATCTGTCCAATCCCCTTTTGAAGGCATCCAGGCCAGATGCCATCACTTCATCCTGTGGCAGGGAGTTCCACAGACTAACAATGTGCTGGGTGAAAAAATATTTTCTTTTGTCTGTTCTTACTCTCCCAGCCCTCAATTTGAGTGTCTGTCCCCTAGTTCTGGTATTTTGTGAGAGGGAGAAGAGCTTCCCTCTATCCACTTGACTCATGCCCTGTATTATTTTGTACATCTCAATCATATCCCCCCGTCAGGTGCCTTTTTTCCAGACTAAAGAGCCCCAAATGTTTTAGCCTTCCTCATAAGGGAGGTGCCCCAGCTCAGTAATCATTTTAGTCGCTCTCTTTTGTACCTTTTCCAGTTCCACAATGTCTTTCTTGAGATGTGGTGACCAGAATTGTACACAATACTCCAGGTACGGCCTTACTATCGTTTTGTATAATGGCATTACTGTATAATATTGGCTGTTTTATTTTCAGTCCCCTTTTTGATAATCCGTAGCATGGAATTGGCCTTCTTCACTGCTGCCACACATTGGGTAGACACCATCATGGAGCTGTCCACCAACACACCAAGATCTCTTTCCTGATTCGTCACAGATAACTCACAGCTCACGAATTGATAGATAAAGTTTTGATTTTTTACCCCAATATGCATTACTTTACATTTGACTACATTAAAATGCATTTGCCATTTTGCAGCACATTCCCCTAGTTTGGAGAGATCCTTCTGGACCTCTTCACAATCTTCTCTGGTTTTGACCACACAGAAAAGGTTTTGTGTTATCTGCAAACTTGGCCACCTCATTGCTTATCCCTGTCTCCAGGTCATTTATGAACAGATTGAAAAGCACCATCCCAGGACAGATCGATCCTTGCAGGGAAACACTGGCCTGCACTCGTTGAGTGCAAAAGAACTTTGTGGCACAGTGGATAAACTGTTGTACCACAGCCAAACCTGTGCTCACCACCTGCGGTTCAATCCTAGGTAGTAGGCTCAAGGTACACGCAGCCTTCCATCCTTCTGAGGTTGTTAAAATGAATATGCTTCTTGCTGGGGCAATGTGTAGCCTTTATCATTACTTTTAAACCACTGTGAAAGTGCTTTAAGCACTACTGTATAGAGCAGTATGACCCCTGTATCAACTGATTCAGTTATCCACGGGTGTCAGAGGAAAAAAATTAAATAAAAAGTTCAGCAGCTGTAAAGCAAGCTACTACCACAAAACAGCAACCTAAAGCAAGCTACTGTCACTAAACAACAGTTTTGGGGATCTGGGGGCGTTCTCTCTTATCCACAGTTTTCATTATCCACAGGAAGGCCTGGAACCAATCCCCAGTGGATACAGGGGTCCAACTGTATAAGCAAAACATGTTGCTTTGCTTTAGAGCCAAGAGATATTCTGGTTTACCTCAGGGAATTTGACCACCTTGGGTTGCCTTCCGTCCAGCCTTTAGGCCCACTCTCTTCTGTCTTGCTGTCTCATGTTTGGTCTTCCTCTTTAACTCCTGCCCTCAACTTTTCCAAGCCTTTATTGTGGTCTTATTTTCCCCCCAGCAAGTCGTGCCTTCTCGTGACATGCTCCCAAAAGAAAAGGGTATGGGCAGAAAAAGAGAGTGAGAAGGGGAAGGAGGAGAGAAAAGGAAGCCCTGGCAGAGAGAAATGGAAGTGGTAGAATGGAAGTGGTAGAAAGAGAGAGAAAAGGAAGAAGACAAAATGGCGGAGAGTGGCGTGGGAAGAGTGTGTGAGGGAAGAAATGGCTGAGAAAGGCTGGGAGGACACAGCCAATGACACTGATCGGTGCGTCCTGTGTGGAAAACACACTGAACTTATTGAATTTGAAGGAGAGGGTAGAAAGAAGTTCTTCCAAACCCAACCTCCTTTGCTGTCTTGATATAATGAAAGTGATCAGCAGTAGATTCCGCAGATATGAAACATGCAATTGCATTCTTAGTCTTTGGTACCACAGGATGTGGTGATGGGACCCACAGGCTTTGATGGCTGAAGACAGAGGTGGGCTTCTCAGCACCGTTCCTGTCCCCAAAGCACAGGCATCACCAGGCCCAGGGGAAAAAAAGGTCAAGAAACCAGACGGGCATTTCTGGTTTCTGTTTGGGAGTTTTGTTTTGTTTTGTTTTTCTTCAGGACAATCCATTCTATTTCTTCTTACTTCCTCGGATCGTTTTTCTGCCCATGCTCTTGGTGAACAGCCAGTATTTAGATGTACTGAGTGTGCTTGGTCCTCCTCATTAAGCCTGTTTGGGGATACCACCCATCAGAGTCCCCCACCCACCGTAATATATTGTGTTTATGTCTTTGCTTTGGTGCTTTTGCATACCTTGGAGTTTACTAATACTTTCCCCTCACTTTTTTTTGGGCGTGTTTGATGGGGCATTGGCTCCCTAAAGGTCCAAAATGGGAGAATAAGTTTATTAATGTGGACATTATAAGGCCAGAATATCTGAGGCCCCACAGATATCTTGAACTACAAACCCCATTGTTCCTGACCATCAGCCATCCTGTCTGGGGCTTATGGCACATGGGTTTTCCGAAGGATCTCTGGCAGTGCCCATGGAACCAGGCTGCTGAATTGAATAGCTCTCTGCAGTAGGATTATGTTCCCATTTCATAATGGAACAAGGTAAATGAAGCAGTTTTGTGATCGAAATGAACTCCTAGGTGCGCTAGAGCTGCAGGCTTCTCCAGTCAGGAGTACTGCCAGAGGACAAAGAGAGTTGTCGTCAAACACATTTGGGGGGGGGGCATACCAGTTGGGGAACAGATATTCTGTCACACCCGTTTAAGTAAACGTGAGCACTTATCCTATGCACATCTGTTTCAGTGGTGCCCTTATGAGAGAACTTCCTGATAAGTCATGGCCAATGTCTGCAGTGGCCTCATCACTTCTGTTCCATCTTTACATCTTGATCCAATGACTGGATATCTCCTTAATTTAAATCTGAAGAGGAAGAATCTTATAGGGGAGGTCAAGCACATTCCGGGATATATTTTAGTTCAAAGCAATTCCTCGGGTTTACTGTGGGGCTTTCTCAGTCGTTAATGTTGGCAACTTCCCTTTTTGTGGCATGGTTATAAAACGATGGACAGCTTGCAACCAACCTCAGGAGGAATATCCAAGTGCCACTATGAAGACGGGACCGGTTCTAATACTCATCTTAGTGCTGGCTGCAAGCAGCATCACTCCACTCCACGGTAAGTCATCTTGGCTGTATTTCAGCTTTAGAACAGTTTCATTTAAAATGAGTTTTAATGACAAAAATCTCCTTTTTACTCTCAGAGAAAATCTCAGAAACAGTTAAACCAGGAGTAAAAGCAGCATTCTCAAGCATGTGTATTCATTCTTTTAGCCAGAATTGCAGTAAAAATCCTGGCATCCTGATTTAATAGGGATATTGGTCTATATATATGGTTCTCAACCTGTAGCTCCTCAGATGTTCCTGGACTGCAACTCCCAGAAGCCTCCACCACTCGCTGTGCTGGAAGGGGTTTCTGGGAGTTGCAGTCCAGGGACATCGGGGGACCCACAGGTTGAGAACCACTGGTCTATATGATCCAATGTCCATTAAGTTTTTATTAGGTTTAGGTATTAAAATGGTTAAGGAATGGATCCAGGATCTCGGAACTTGTTCTCCTTCCATTATTTCATTATAAAGCTTTCTTAGTTTGGGTACTAGTATTGTTTTAAAAACTTTATAATATTCAGATCCCAGACCATCTGCTCCAGGAGTTTGATTACTCTTTAGTTTATCTATTACCTCACCTATCTCTTGATCTGTAATGGGTTTCTCCATTTCCAGCATGTCTCCCTCTTTAGTCTGGAAAAAAGGCGCCTGAGGGGGGATATGATTGAGACGTACAAAATAATGCAGGGCATGAGTAAAGTCGATAAAGGGAAGCTCTTCTCCCTCTCACAAAATATCATGTCTCCCTCTTCCAAAGCCCTCTTCAAATTTTTGGTAATGTATTTTTCTATATCTTCCTTGCTCTTATTTTTAGTTGTATATAGAGTTTTATAAAACTCTTGTATAGTTTTTAATTTGTCTTTCATTTGTGTACAGACCTTACCTAAAGAATCTTTTATATTCCCTATCGTATTCTTATCCCTTCTTTTCTGAGCTACTCTGGCTAAAAGTTTTGAATTTTTATTACTATATTAAAAAATTATTTTTAAATACAATAAATTTCTTTGTACTTGTAATTCTAAATCTTCTAATTATTTTTTCTTAGCTTCAATCTGCCACAATATCTTCTTATCGTTGTTGGAAAAAAAATTGGGTTCAAAATCTGCTATTGACTTTCCTAAATTTCTTTTATTAAGCCCGTCCATTTTTTTTTATTATAAAATTTTCTCTTATAATAAAGCCTCTGGCTACAGCTTTTAAAGTGTCCCACATGACTCCCATTCTTCCTCCAGCCTTTTCATTAATGTCCCAAGTTTCCAACCAGTCTTTCTTAACCCTTTCCCCCACTTCTGGGTAATGAAGAATTTTTGAATTCATTCTCCATCTGCTCATTGTATCACTCAGTGAACTCTTTTCCCCCTCTGCCAAGAATTTGTATTCTCCCCCCTCTCTTTTCAGAAGAAAACATTGTTGATGTCCAAATTTCTAATAGGTACTAGTGTAAGGCTTGTGTGACTTGCCAGAACTAATCAATGGAGCACTCAGTCAGGTACCGTGTTTTCCCGAAAATAAGACACAGTCTTATATTTGTTTTTTCTCAAGAAGACACACTAGGGCTTATTTTCAGGGGACGTCTTACTTTTATTAAGTATAATATGCTTGAACGTCAGCCCTGCATACAACCATAGCCACGCCCATCACTAGGTTTTATTATCAGAGTAGGGCTTATATTTAACAAATGCATAGAAATCCTGCTAGGGCTTATTTTGGGGGGAGGTCTTATTTTCAGGGAAACAGGGTACCTCGGTACGAGCAAGGCTGCATAACGGAGTTATGCCCTGGCAGATTGTCGTTTAGCTCCAATTACCAGCTGTAAGTTATGCAAACCCTCTATAAACACTGATAGGACACCAGCCAGCATCTTCCACATTTTTAAAAAGTTTCATCCTAATGTCCAGTATTAGGAGTGTTTCAGAAAGTTCTCAAACAATAGTTTCATTCATTCATTCATGGTTTGTTTGATATGTCATCCATTCAGTGTACAGTACATGCAATTGTTGTGTAAAAAGGGCGGGCGCAAATACATCAACCATTCATCATGTGTCAAGCTACATTATTTGGACTGAAGCCCAGAATCAGCTCTGAGTAGAACTGCTTCTGCAAACCAATGAAAGAGTCACCCATTTCCATAATTTCTTCAGTTTGTGACTGTTTTGAGGGCAGGCTTAGTATTGCTTTTGAGAATGAAATCCTACACAACTGATTGTGTAAGCTTATGGACCACAGCCCGAATGGGGAAAAACACATACAATAATGGTGCAAGTGGTTTATCATCTTTGTCAGGGCATCTGTTATGTGACTGGTCCCAGACTCTGTTGGAGTAATGTAAGGAAAGCTGCAACAAAGACAAGAGACGGCTTGTAATGTTACTATTATAATAATCAGGTGAGATCTAGTCAATTTTGACTCACGGTAACACTTTTGAGGGTTTTCCAGTTAGAAAATACAATACTCAGACAGGGTTACCCATTCCCTTCTTCTGGGGTTCCCCTGGGACTGTGCAGCTTGCCCAGAAAACTAGACCACAGGATTCCCTCCACTCACTGATCACATTCTGGCATTGGCAAGGCACTGGTGGAAGAGGCCTGCTGTTTGCTGTGCATCATTTCAAGATGAGTTGCCATAAGGGGCTCAAGCTAGCAAGAGCTGGACTTAATCCAGGCTCTATCCTGAAACTCATCTGAGTCACTCTAATCGTGTCAGCACATGTCACTCAGTTGAAGTTCTCTGGATAAAAACACGAGAAATTAAAAATGATGAATTAATATTGATAACAACGATAACATCTGAGCGCCCCCTTTTTTTCCATGATGCTTGCATGCAGGTCTTGCAATGGAACCCATTGTGGCCCAGGTGGACAGATGCAAATGCCTGAAGTACACCTCATCATATTTCAGTCCTAGACAGATTAAATTAATTCAAGTGATTCCTCGTGGTATTCGTTGCCAAAGGCCAGAGATCATGTAAGTAAAGCCACAGTGCCGTTAGCTTTGAATAATACTGAGAGATACAACACACACATATACAGTATGTTTTATTCTGTTCCAGAGTAACTACAAAAAATGACTTGAAAGTCTGTATCTATCAAGATGCTCCCTGGATGCAAAAATTAATACGTCATATGATCGGAAGGCACAGGTACTGTCTTCCACTTTTTCATAGAAACTATGTCCCCAAGTAACTGGGAGTTGAGTCATCATGGCAGCAGGACTTCTTTTCTTGTGAGATCAAAACGTTTCACTACTCATCCAAGTAGCTTCTTCAATCTGAGCCTTCAGTCTTCAGACTGAAGAAGCTACTTGGATGAGTAGTGAAACTTTTTTGATCCAGTGTAAAAAATACTCAAAATTAAAATAAATAAATGACTCAACTCCCAAATGACCTCACCTGAATGACTGAGACTCTCCACAGACATGACTCCAAGTATTGCTTTGGGACTAACTGTAGGTTTCCTATGACCTTCAAGAGACTAAATATTATGACCTCATTATTGAGTGGGGAATTTGGCTTAAAACTGTTCTTGAACAAGTTCTTGAAATGTTTCTTTACCCAGCATGTTGTTCATATGTAAAACTTTTTGCCACAGCATGTGGTGATGGCATCTGGCCTAGATGCCTTTCAAAGGGGACTGGACAGATTTCTGGACAAAAAGTCCATCACAGGTTAGAAGCCATGATGGGGATACATGTTATTTCCTGACTTTAAAAGAAGGTACTGCAAAATTCGAAACACAGCAGAGTGGAATCAGGAAACAGGTATCTAGTTGTCTCATGCGCTCCCAGAGGCATCTGATGGGGCTATTGTGAAACCCAGGAAGCTGGATGAGATGAGCCCATTTGGGAGAGTAATTCCAGAATCTACTAAGGGCTTGTCCACATAGGTATTTGTCCCGCTGTTTGAAACACTGATGAGTTAGTTGGTCTGCTCTTTTTTCTGCTGTCCACGTGTGGATTCACTATAGCAGACCTATTTGCCCCCAAATGCACCTATTTGGAACCCATCAGGAGGATCTAATGATGGTGGTTGGAAGAATAAATCTTAGTCTGTTTCCAGTAAATGTGACTAAACTGGAGTTTTTCAGCTCCTTTACCAGCTTCTGGTATTCTGATTATGAGCTGCTTCAGGATATCAAAATCTGAACACTTCCCCTGATCATCTTAGGAGGGAGAGTTGGGGAAAGTAATTTGTTTTTTTAATTGAAAAAACACAGGCACTCAGTATGGGTTAAGTGATGGCAACTTAAATATCCTGCAGTTCCTTTTCTCGATTAGCTAGATTTACTCTATATTTTATTTTTCCAACAGGAAAGTCACGACGACCCGCTTGAAATGAACTAAGGTTTGAGATATTTCTGGGAAGCAAAGCACGAGATGACACACGAGTTCTAAATGTGAAATTCTATAAATTCGAAACATGAAATTCTGGATTCTTGCATTGAGAAGGGGGTTGGGCTCAGTGGCATTATAGATCCTTCCAACTAAATTATTCTGATTCTATTAATGCAAGTTTTCTTCCTTCTTTCCTTCCTTCTGCAAAGGGAAGCAAAAGCACTGTTCAGAGTTTCATGATACTGTGCTTGCATTTTTGAGGTTTTAAGAAGCAGGATTGGCAGATTTCTTCCCATGCAGCCTTTAAACATGGGAAACCATGGGCCACAGACTCTTACATGCCTCCAAAAGCTTTTGGGGAGAAAAAGAAATACTTAACAAAACTACAATGCAAAACAGGAAATTGTTTCACAAAGGGACAATTCTCATTTAGAACAAGCCCGTTCTTAGAAAAAACAAAACAAAACAATCTTTTTTTTTATTAGCATTTTCTCTGTTGGCCCTGTTGGCTAGAAAGAAAGCTGATGATACGACAGAGGTTTCAGAGGGAAGCTAAGGGTGAGGAATGGAAATTGGTTTCCATCTCTCTTTCTCTCACTCCTTTAGCTTGGCATGAGGTTGTAAAACACAGTTCTGTCCTTCCCTTCACATAATTCCTTGTTTTGGGGACTAGGACAGTTCTATTTGTTTTACATTCCTCCTAATAAGTCAACCTCTTGCTTTCTAGGGCAGATGTGTTTAAGTTCCAAATTCCAACTAGTGAACAAATAACCTGCTTAATCCCTTTTTGGCATGTGAACAAAAATATTCATATCCTTTTCTCAGAAATTAGACTTGTCCATGAAAGCTCCCATTGTGGTGCAGTGGTTAAAACTGCTGTTCTGCAGCCAAAACTGTGCTGATGACTTGGGCTTCAGTCCCAGGTAGCTGGCTCCAGGTTCACTCAGCCTTCCGTCTTTTCAAGATCAGTGAAATCAGTACCCAGCTTGCTGGGAAGGGGCACAATGTGTAGCCTGCATAATTAAATTGTAAACTGCCCAGAGAGAGAGAGAGAGAGAGAGAGAGAGAGAGAGAGAGAGAGAGAGAGAGAGAGCTTGAAGCACTATGGGGGAGTATATAAGCAGTAAGCTTTACCCTTTTGCTTGCTTTTAAAAACATAACTGTTATTTTGGAAGGTGCCACATTTTTGTTTATTTTTTAATTCCTCATTTGTTCATGAATTAAAATATCTGTTGGTAAAAAAGAAAATGCTCCTAAAATATGAATTTGATTAAAATCTGAAACATAGTTGTTCTTGTTTTTACTTTTGTAAAGCAAGTGTATAAAATGAAGAAATAAATTGTCTTTTCACTTATAAGGTATCCTTTTCATTCAATCTGTTTTTGGCACTTCATGTTCATATCACCTCCTGTTGTTTATACTTCTCCCTTCAACAAAACTGGGGTTAGGGGTGCCAGACCCTACGTAGTTCAAAATCCATGTATAACTCTTATGCAGGGCTGGCGCTAGGTTTTTTTGTGCCCTAGACGAGGGGTGGGGCGGCGGTGGGGTGCAGGGGTGGGGTGGGGGTGTGGGGTGCAGGGGGGTGCAGCGGCGGCCAAGGGGTGCAGGGCAGCGGGGGGGTGGATGACGGGGGACAGCAACGGGCATGGGGGTGGGCGGCAATGGGCACGGGGCGGCAGGTGGGCGGTGACAGGCGGCGGGGACAGACGGCGGTGGCCAGCGGTGGGGGGGGAGCAGGCTGGCCAGAGCCCCCTCTCTATTTTGGCGCCCTAGGCAACTGCCTAGCTCACCTTAATGGACACGCCGGCCCTGTTCTTATGACTTGCAAAACATAACTACAAAGCACATGCAGATAACAAACAGAAACAGACAGATATTGAATAATTCTCTCTGTTGGGTTTATCTTACATAGTGTTGACAATCATTTCCATGCAGACATGTCCAATCTTTGGCCCTCCAGGTGTTTTGGACCACAACTTCCACAGTCCTGTCATTGGCAATCTAAGCTTAGAATTCTGGGAGTTGTGGTCCAAAACATCAGGAGGGCGGAATTTTGGACATATGTAGTGCACGCACAGTGGTTAAATGGCTGTACTGCAGCTATAACTGTGCTCACAACCTGGGGTTCGATCCCAGGTAGCTGGCTCAAGGTTCACTCAGCCATCCATCCTTATGAGGTTGGTAAAAATGAGTACCCAGCTTGCTGGGGAAGGTGGACAATGTGTACCCTGCATAATTAAAATTCTAAATTCCCCAGTGAGTGCTTTAAGCGCTATAATGGAGAGGGAGGAATTCGTGAATAACCCAAACTGTGCTGCTCAGATCTGTGCAATTCAAGGGGGACGTGTATGCACGCCTCAAAGAAACACTTAGTAGAATAAATGCTTTATTTTCCTAGCAGCCAATAATTGTGATTTCAAAAATTTCCAAAGGAGTCTCAATATTAGTCTGTCTCAGTATGTTGGCCAAGTTGAACAGGTGGTTAAGTTGGGGGAGAGCAACATTTAAGGGAAAAACAGTTTTTAATGAAAATAAGCAGGTAGGGAAAAATACTGATAATGAGGTCCTTTATTTGCCCAACTGGATGAAAGATTATCTGAGGCTCCCCACAGGTGCAACTGATTTGAAGATTTTTTTAAATCTCAGCGGATAAACAGTGAATAAGATGTCTAACAGAACACAATTAGATGGTGAAATGACAAGTGCAAAGCAAAACAACCTGATCTGAATTAAGAGTATCAGAAGAAAGTATAATTAGCCTTTATAAAATACTGTATTTGCCACTCATCTCCCACCAAGTCTGTTCTTGAAGCCAACTATGATCTCAGCTGTTTATTGAGAAAGACAGGCAGCTACTAGAGATGGGCACATGCTGCAGTCCAATGTGGCAGATCAGACCCACAGATAATGGATGGGCACCTGGATTCTGTGTCCCACTTCCTCCTGCGGCCACCCACTAAGAGGAAGAGGTGGGGCAGGAAGGCTGTGGCATGGCTTTTGATGGGACGCCTGCAAGCTGGAGGTGGTGCATGGAATCCGAAGCACCTGTGTTACCACCTGTGGACCCCATCTGCCAAAGTGCGACAAACCATTAGAACTAGTGTGCATCTGCAGTAGTTACCTATTCCAAGAGTCAGGCTCTTCAAGATTCAGGCATATGTGTAGAATTGATGCAGAAGAATCCAGATGGGAAATCAGGATGAAGAATTAAAATGAAGAGGGAGGGGGGAGGGAGGGCATCTAGGCAGCACAGGTGTGATAAACAAAGTAAAATCTCCAAAGAACTCTAAACCTAAGGGTTTGCTTTCCCTTTCCTTAACTGGACGATGATCTGGTATGTGAATCAACCAGATAGGTGATTGACAGGCTGTGTTGTATCAAAGAAAGATAAACACTTTATTGCAGCCTGTCTGTGAAGATTCTCAGTCATCCAGGTGAGTTTATCTGGAAGTTGAGTCATGGCTACTGGACTTCTTTTTGAAAGATAGAAACGTTTCGCTGCTCATCCAAACAGCTTCATCAGTCTGAATACAGCTAGTGCGAGCCCTCCATCTTATAGTCAGCTTTGACCTCTTGTCACCCTGATCTGAACATTGTTCATAAGATGAACAATGGCCTGAATAGGCTTGTTAAGGGAGACAATAGTATCCATAGCCTTAAGGTGAACAACGGCCTAAGGTGCTGAAACCTACCAAGAATGGGTCGTTAGCTATGGCCTTGGTGGTGAAGGGTTTTGATTTGTCCGGGTACTTTGGAAAGCACAGCCTGATAAGTAGCAGATAGACTATGCCTGAGGCCACCACCCTGTTGAGGGAGGGGTTTTCAATGCTCACATGAATGGCCTCCCTTACTCCTCTCTCAAACCACCTCTCTTCTTTGTCTAATATGTGTACATCCTCATCTTTGAAAGAGTGCCCTTTGTCCTTCAAATGGAGGTGTACTGCTGATTCTGGTCCTGACCTGTTGCCCCTCTATGTTGGGCCATCCTTCTGTTTAACGGCTGTTTAGTTTCTCCAATGTAGAGGTCTAAACACTCCTCACTCCAAAGGAAAAGAAAAGAATTTAAGTGGTTAACAAGGCATCCCAATCCTTTTGTTTGTTTTCTCTCCTCACCCCACCCCCCATCTCCCTCCCAGAGACATTACAAAAAATTGCATGTTTTTGTATTATTTAATAAACTGGCTCCTCTGCAGTTCATTCATATACAATCACAGGCGAATTTTTTTTTAAAACTCCATTTTATACAAACATCTCAAAAAATAGTTGGGAGTGAACTATGGTAGGAAATATTGCTCACATTGCTAGTTAACATGCACGTATGAGAAGGAAGAAAATTGTTAGTGCATAACGTCAGAGCAGGAAAGATATAAATGCCTCCAAAGTGAAGACATAGCAGATGACCCGGAAGGCAAGCCAGCGGGAAGGTCTTTTTCGTTGCAAGCTCAGTTGAAATGAACAGGAACGCGTCGTTCTCATTCATCCCTATGGCGCAGGTGCAAAAGAACTTCCCACTCGATTGCGTCCTCACAAAAACAAACCGAAAAGGCGAATGTCGACAAAATTAAGTTCTTCATGCGGTTCTACTTTCCAGTACTATACTGTCATTGCTTTGCCAATTTATAGATACATGGCTGTGTATGTAACACGTTTGAGGTATGTAAGAAAAAATATATCTGCACCATTGTTGAGGATGAGACAGGGAATGTTGTCTTCAAAAGGAGGAAATTTACTGTGCCCCCCCCCTTAAACTATTTTACACTTTGAATAGAATTACATTAAAAGAAATACAGGGCTGCTGTTGCGAATGGCGCCCTAGTGGCAAGGTTGCCCCAGTCCCAAATCTAATAGAGGTTGTTCTCTGGACTGATGCCATAAGCCCTATTCAGGCTTTCTAGAATAGGGTTGGACAAATGGGGGGTGGGTGGGTGGGATGGGGCGCACACACTAGCTCTGCTTCCATGAAAACCAATTAATCTGAAGTAGGGAAAGCCCTGTATCCGTAACAGCTCTTCATACATTTCCTACTGTGATTTTCTAGAGCTTTGGCTCATTAGGGAAATCCTCCCACACAGAGGAAGTTCTCAGGCTTGTGGCTTTTCAAGCAAAACCACAAGGTGTGTGTGTGTGTGTGTGTGTGTGTGTGTGTGTGTGTGTGTGTGTGTGTGTGTGTGTGTGTGTGTGTGTGTGTGTGTGTGTGTGTGTGTGTGTGTGTGAATGCTCTCTTCCTCCTCTGATGTGTAACTGACCCTTGAATACAAGGCCTGAATAAGGCCAATAATAAGGCAGTAACGGTTAGAGTGTTACCCATGTCTCATTTCCTTGTCAGAGAAAGACAGTTAGGCAGAGCAGATGGTACAACACTGAAATGACACCCAACTGGGCCGTTTTAGCAGCAGTCTTGCATTCTTGCTGCAGCCCATTTCCACTGAGAATTTTTGATACCCAACCAGTTCTGATCTAAGCCTTTCCAGCTGCAAACGCCTTTGAAAGCAAACTGTGGTCTTCAATGAAGCAACTCAGTTCTTTCCGTCTCATCACCATATGGACAACAGAGAAAGTATTTCCAACTTTAGTCCAATTTAAAATTTTGTTATTTTTGCACACAACTGGCAAACGGGTAAGAACAGGGGAAACAGACTGTGCCTTCGAATTTAAAATTGATTTTACGACTTTTCCTGTTGTAAAATCATTTTTCCTTTTTTCTAGGTGTATGGATGAGACAAATATAGGCTCTTTAAAATTTTTCATTCACATAATGAAAACAATTCTCATTTATTAAAAATATCACATTTTGAGAGTAGAAACAGTAAAGTGCATGAAAAGTTTAAAATATAAGCTCAAGGATTCTTATATAGCAGCAAAGAAGCAGAATACAGAAAAACTTAAAATGCCTCTCCTTGTCGTTTTGCCTTTGTTACTGTTGTTTGAAATGTAAAGCATGGCTCAATCTACTAAAAGGCTACAGATAAGCAGTCTCCGTTTGTTTTAACAGACAACACATGACATTCTGTCCAAGCACAACCACAATAATCAGAGGATGCTCAGCAGAAGCCCAGGGCAGATTACAGCCGCAATCGTCTAAAAAGATGGCATTGCGATTTTTTCCACTCTCTGGATGCACAAAGAATTTAAAATAGCCACCACGTGCCTGGAAAAAAGTAAAGTTTCTGAGCACATCTTAGAGAGAACTATTAACTAAGAATGAAGACAACAGCTTTAAAAATAACCCAATCTTGATAGAAAACAGGAAAACTCAAGAAAACTAAATAGATAATTGAAAGCATGAGATGGCAATTTGGCGACTAGGGTCAGGAAGAAAACAATAATTTGAGGAATGATTATGGCAAACACTTTCTCACCTTTATGTATGAAAAGCCAAGTTCTCATGCATGGAGGATAGAAAAGTATGCCGTCCCCAGTCCCACCCCGGGTACTTTTCTTGGCTAAGTAATTCAAAAGGTTTTCTGGGGAACAGAGAAGATAACTGCAATTTAAAGGAAGAAGAGGGCATGAGGATCAGCCTTGAACACTTGGTTACAATCAACAGAAGAATTCTTATGGGACTTTAAGTGCACAAGATGTACCTTTTCAATTCTAAGGTCAGGAAACCCAAACAATGCAGTTTCTCCCTGATCGGTGTGTGGTCTGTTAAGCCCACTAACGTTTTTTTTTCTACTGGAACTCTTAACAAGTAAAGCAATGCACAATGCAACTGTTTTTCAAAACGTTACCAGGAAGGCGACAGCTGCAGAGAGGGAGCGGAGCTGCAGTCCAGCTGTTGAGCCTATCACGACTTTTCCAACTGCCCAGTAGACTAGCTTGTAATTTGCACAAAATTAACATTTCACTGGATCAGAGGACAGATGTTTCTGTCTTGCTGCGTGCAAACACCATTTGCTATGGATAGTTTGCTCAGGATGCTGTCTTACTGACTTTAAACAGGAGTTGTACACACACCAGGAGATTCTGATGGGTTCACGCTCAGCACAATTAGAGGTTTCTGGGCGGATTCTTCCCTGGAGTCACTTAATTCCATCTGCCTGCACCTCACACCCATGTCTGAAGGTGTTATGTTCTGCACCCTATTTTATTTGTTTATTTATTTGGGTCCTAATTTTAACTGAATGTCTCAAGAGGAAGGTTACTGCAGTCTGTGCTGTGAAGACTTTATAAAGTTTAAGTGCTATTTCCAACGCTGTCTTGTTTTCTCACGGGATCAACTTTTAACTACTGTGTCAGGATCCTTAAAACAAACATAAAGCTAAATGTTAAATGGGAGGGAGAGGTAGGGCTCCTTTTAATAGACTATGAAATAAAGCATTAGCTATGAGTGAACAAGTGCATTCAAATACTCCCATCTGATTTGCCTATTTATAATGACAGCCTCCCAATGAAACAAACAAAGCTTCCAGCTTAAAATATATATATTTGTGTATGTGTATGTACATATATCTCTTTTTAAAAAAAAAACTGGAAAAGGGAACAAACAATAACTTTGGTTCCAGCCCTAGTGCCAAATGGTACCAGTGTGCACCGAAAATGTGCAAAATTGTATCATTAACACACATAATGAAAGGAGCTTGAAGCAGCAGCTTTTAAAAGGTTGGCCATACTTCACTCCTACATACTTTGATTTACAACTGTACAGGTCCATAAACAAACGGACAGGTCCCAGCCCTCAAAAGAGGGCAGGGCTCCACTACCTCCGGCTAGGCAAGTGTACGCCATTGACGGTAGGCAGGAATGGAGGGTGGAGCTCGAGCTGTGTCAACAGGGAGAAGTGGTCGGAAGGGATGTGCGGGTGGGGGCTCCCCGTGATGTTGTTCTCCACCAGCCACTGAGGATCCAAAGGCCCCAGGACACCAAGGACGCTCATGTGAGTGTTGGAATAAAAAATGTAGTCAATCACACCCTGAAGAGAGAGAGAGAGAGAGAGAGAGAGAGAGAGAAAATAAATAAATAGAAAATGATTTGTAAGGGAGAGTTTTTGCACGACAAGTCTCTCTTTCTTAGGCTGCTTTCACACGACCCCTAAAATCCGCTGGCAACTTGAACGCAGATCCCCCCCAATGTGGTGTTTGTCCTTGTTCCTGTGTTCCCACCCTCCCACACTCTGATTCTATTGCTTGTCTGCGGTGAGGGGAGGGAGAAAAAATGCAGTCTCACCTCCACCTGTCTCTTAAAAGGGGGGGGGACCCAACAAAAACAAACAAAAAGCAGAGGAGGGCCAGGCATGCAATGCTTTAAAACAGCAATAAGGAACAGCAACAAGGATTTTAGCTCCTCCAGACCAGGTACTTGTAAAATGCGCTGGGGCGTGCTTAAGTGGGTGTGGTCGTACTTTATTTTTTTTTTAACGTCCGCTGCTGGTGGGAAAACAATTTTATGCTCCGCACCTGCGAGCATTTTGCAGCGGATTTTAGGGGTTGTGTGAAAGAGCTCTTAGATGGTGTAGATTTTACTAAATCATGCAGTTGACTGAGGTTATGGTCCTCTTTTACAACTGTTTTTATTATTGTACGCTGATTTGAGAAGTGGAGCTCATTTCTGCCAGACGGCGACTTACTTTGAAATCAAAGGTGTAATTGGTATAAGGCATCAAGTTGTTTTCGTAGGCGCTCTTGAGTTGGAAGCCATGAGTGATTCTTCCTTCAGAAGCCCCGTTCTTCCCATTGCCGCTGAAGTTCATGAGGCACTCGTTATACCGCAACTCCTTGAAGTCTTTATGGTTGTCAGCTACTATACCGTTGCTTAAGTATTCTACAACACCTGTATTTCAAAATGAAACAGGTTGTTCGTGGGTGCTCAGGAAGTATATGGAATTAAAGCACCTGTTTCTCCTTTTGATAGGCACAGAACTCTAGGCTGCTATGTATAGGACTCCAACATCAGGGAACTGGCAGTGAATATGTTTTTTTGACTAGAAAGGAAGAAATATCACCCAAGTAATTACTCTGATATTTAGTAGTAGAAAAAGAACAATAGTGGTAGTATTTGAACACCATCAGTTCTGCTAATACTATCTGTAATTAAAAGGGAAATTGTATTTCTTTAATGTTTGGGGGTACCCTGTGATTTACCATTATTTTTATTATACATAGCACTTTCACAAAACAAACAACTAAAAGAGACTTAACTGGATCTACAAAGACCACAAGCTCTACACACCTTCTCTCGCCTAGGACTTGGAGTACTAAGAACTATTTTAAGCAAGCTCAAGGTCTTAAATATCCATTGGGATCTGACACTGAGAATTCAGGCTTTTGAGTACCTACACTTAAAGAGAGCTGTACTCGTAAGTTAACAAAATGTGATTCGACCCTGACTAAAAAGGTGTAAATCTCAAAAACGGAGCAACGCAAAATCAACAAAACTCAAAAGAAATGTCCCTTGGTTTCCTTTTTGCTTTATCTCTAGATGACTTGATGCTCTCTGCTACCAAGGCTGCCCATGAATCAGTTATTCTGTAAGAGTGGGTTTTACCACACAGTGAACGAATAGCTTTATTACAGTCAAAGACCAAAAACATTCTTGGTTGCATCAATAGAAGCATAGTCTCTAGATCAAGGGAATGTGATAGTACCATTCTATTCTGTGTCCAGTTCTATGCACCTCATTTTAAAAAGGATGCTGGCAGCCGCGGGGAGCCTTCCTGGGGTCGGGCGCTGCTGGAGCCGGTGTCAAGCCTGCCAGGAGAGCGATCCTGTGGCCACGGGGAGCCCTCCTGACCGGCTTCATGGCGCTGGCGGTGCCCGGGAGGGCTGGGGGGAGATTTAAAAAGCCCCATCAGGTGGGAGGAGAGAGCAGGCTTTTTAAATCTTCACCCCTCCCGAAGCTAGCACCGAGCGGCTACTGGAGGGGGGAAGTAGGGGAGAGAGCATGCTCTTCCTCCCTCCACCCGGTGGATCCAGCTTCTGCGCGCGGATCGCTGGGCAGGGGCCTGGGATCCGCCCTCCGCGCGCACAGCCCGGAGCCCAGCCCCCTCTCGCCAGCTGTCATTCACCAAGTGGAGATCGCTGCCATCCGCACGGGGAAGATCCCTCCCTTGGGAAGACCCCGCCTCCATGTTGTTGGAGACCTTCCCGCGGCCCCTCCATGTGCCGGGTGGGGAAGATCCCCTTTCAGACCCCCCTTCACCCCTCTGCATGCACACAGAGGGGCGAACGGGGGTCTCGGTTTCCCCGCACGGGATATGACAGCACCCAGGCGCTGTCATGACCTGGGCAGGGAAGATCCCACTTTCAGAGCCCCCCCCCTTCATGCACGCATGGGGACGAAGGGGGTACTCGGCTTCCCCGCGCAGGATATGACAGCGCCCAGGCGCTGTCATGACCCGGGTGGGGAAGATCCCCCATTCAGACCCCCCCTTCATGCACACAGAGGGACGAAGGGGGGACTCGGCTTCCCCGCGCAGGATATGGCGCTGCCATGACCCGGGTGGGGAAGATCCCCCTTTCAGACCCCCCCTTCACCCCTCTGCATGCACACAGAGGGGCGAAGGGGGGGACTCGGCTTCCCCGTGCGAGTCATGACAGCGCCGGGCACTGTCATGACCCAGGCGGGGAAGATCCCTTTCAGACCCCCTTTACCCCTCTGCATGCAGAGGGGAGAAGGGGGGGGACTCAGTTTCCCCGAAAGGGTCAGCCTCCGCCCCGGGTGACAGCTGCTCGGCCACCACCCAGGGCGGAGGAAACTGCGGCCGAGGCTCAGCCAATCTCCTCCGCCCTGGGTGACAGCTGCCCAGCCATCACCCTGGGCGGAGAAGATTGGATGAACGAACCGAACATAACCGAACTAATTTGTTCCGGTTCTGTTTGGTTCGTGCCCAAATTACTCTAGGCTCCGTTATTCGTTCCGTTAAGTAACGGAACGGATAACGGAACAATTTGTTTTCCGTTTCTTGCCCATCTCTACTCCATAGTGAGCACAGCTGCTCTGTTTAGAATCACTTTAGATAGAAACCAGTTCAGGCTACTGATAATCAATGTTCTACAAAGACATGGCACTTGAAGAAGAAGAAGAAAAGCAATCTAGGAATGGGATCAATTTAGTTCCCACTTACATTCATTTAAATGACCCGAGTAAGCACAAGAAAAGAGTTGTCACTACTGTGAAGTCTATTAGGAGATCCTTCTTCTATTCTATAGTACAGAGGGGAAATATTTTAGAGCCTGCATGCGACTGCCCATTGGCTCCCATAGGCCAGTCACTGGCGAAACAACAGGGAATGGACTGCTGTTTTTCTGCTATTGTGAGCAGAAAGGAAAAAGTCATTCTCATTACGATCGTGGGGTGGAGTAAGGGGGTTTCAAAATTGGAGGAGGGAGAGAGTTAAGATTTCCTTGCAGCCTAAAAACCCTGATCAGGATCACTTTAGTCAAGAGACTTTAATCTTTCCTGATTTCATAGAGATCTGTGTGTGCATACGAGTGAGAGATGGAGAAACAAAAAGGTGGGGGGAGGGAGGGAGAGAGAGGGAGAGAGAGGGAGAGAGAGAGAGAGAGAGAGAGAGAGACAGACACACACACACACACACACACAGAGAGAGAGAGAGAGAGAGAGAGAGACTCTCAAACCGTCTTTGGTTTGTGGGAGTTCATGTAACCTCTGGCACACAAAGGCTGCCCACCTGTGATAGGAGTGGCATCTTTAAAAATAAGGCTCCCAGGTCATTTAATGTTCACATAAGGTTTGTGGAAGTTAGCCCTGATTGCTTGTCAAGGTGCCTGATGCACCACAGTGGCCCAACTGGGCACTAGACCATGTCATGGATAAAATGCCCTGGCACCTCATCAATTAATAGCAATTAGCCACAGTATATTATGCTAAACTTGTAAATGTACTAATAGGATTCTGAGAAAGGTGTATGGGATGTTCATGCTTCTTCTGATCTCCTTCCCCAAATACAATCGCAGCCACAACCAAATTTACTATTTAAAACATAAAACACGGAGAATGACCCGCCCCATCCCCCATAATGCGGCGGAGAAGAAATATGATCCAAGTTTTCCCCAACAAGTGTAAGCCAAGCTATCAAACTGACTTACCTGAATCAGGCAGCGAGTTAAGATCTGCACACAGCACCAGAGGGATAGAATTTGTATCTGCCGCGGGGCTTCCAGACCTGCCAGAGGCTTTCTCAAGGATATTTTTCAGCTCGGAGACAAACATCATTGTCTGGACCAGTTTTACATCGGAATATTCAGGGTCCCAATGCATGTGGGCATTTGCTACAATAAGCAGCTGGTTATCTACTGGATGAAGTGGCTTCAAACCTGAATTCAAAGTATTGCAGTTGGAATTTAATTAATTCAATTTATCCTTAGATACAGGTGTAGTAGAAAGGCATTTTGTTTTCTTCTGTATGTATTTTTTTAAAGTCATACAGTCTGGTTCATTATCTGGTCACAATATAGAGATACAGTGGCACCTTGTATAAAGGAATTAATTCATTCCAAATGAAATTATGTTAAGCAAATTTTCCTTTATACAAATTCCCATTGGAATGCATTGAAAACAGAGTGATCCCATTTTTATGTTGTACGGATTCTCCCCATAGGCGATTATGTTAAGCAAATTTCCCCTATCTCTGGAATTTTTTATGTTGTACAAATTTTATGTTATATAAGCTGTTTGTTATACAAGGCTCCACTGTATATTCATTCTTTGGAGAAATGCGCTCAGGCAAATGGCTAGTGTTATCTGCAGTCACACCTATGCCCACGATGGTGTCCTGTCCGCTATTACATCAGGCTCTCAATGGAGACAGTGCGAAAATGGCTCCCTGGCCAGTATATGCCACTCCAGAAAGAGAGAAAAAGGGAGACTGCATTTTGCCAAGCAAAACACCTGCTGCAACAGTATTCGTCCGCTAGCAAGAGCGTGGTGGATAGCTCCACAGCCAAGAACACAACTTGTATGGAGGAAATAGAGTAGGACCCCAGTATCCGCTGGAGATTGGTTCCAGGCCTACCCGTGGATAATGAAATCCATGGATAAGAGAGAACGCCAAAACCTCCCCTAAAACTGCTGTTTTGTGACAGTAGCTTGCTTTCTGGCTGCTGTTTTGAGACAGTAGCTTGCTTTCTGGCTCCTTTTTGTGACAGTAGCTTGCTTTGCGGCTGCTGAATTATTTATTTATTTATTCCTGCAAACTGTGGATAACTGAATCAGTGGATAATGAATCAGTGGATATGGGGGTCCTACTGTACAAGCCTAAGCAGTTCAAGTAAAAAGAATCAGAGCCTGAAAAAAATAACTTTGGGGACTACAGCTTCCGAAATCCCCAACCAGTTTGGGGGGATTCTTGAAGTGGTAGGAACCTGCCCCCACCTCCAACCACCCAGGCAGTCAGCTCCAGAAATGATGTCAGGTAAGGATGGCTAGGAAAGGTCCTTCCTGAGAACAGGTAAGCGTGACTACAGATGGATGACTGGAAGGGCTCAATAGAAAACACCTTTGTATGTTCAAAGAAAACAATGAAGACCCCTTTTGTAGATCATGTCATCTTTGAAACTATGGATATCACCCTCTTACTCCTTGTCAACATGGAGCAGAGCTAAAGGAAACACTCGACATTGAGGTTCAAGTGGGAAATACCGTGTTTCCCCGAAAATAAGACACTGTCTTATATTTATTTTTTCTCAAGAAGACACGCTAGGGCTTATTTTCAGGGGATGTCTTACTTTTGTTAAGTATAATATGCTTGAACGTCAGCCCTGCACACAACCATAGCTACGCCCATCACTAGGTTTTATTATCAGGGTAGGACTTATATTTAACAAATGCATAGAAATCCTGCTAGGGCTTATTTTGGGGGGAGGTCTTATTTTCAGGGAAACAGGGTATTAAGTGTAGTGCTAGATATTCCTGTCTAATACTCCTGTTTAGACCTGTTGACTGACATAAGGGAGCACAACACCTATACAGGAAGGGCCGGTAGATGGAAAGGCAGAAATTCTGCACACACAAACTGTTCTTTAGCAATGCTACACAGCTCCCTGCCCCTCCTCTCTGTTTTCAATGTAAAAGGAAACCTTGCTACTACTCCATTTTTCCTTTTAAATGTAATAAAATACAATAATAGCAAAAATAAGATAGTTATATACTGTACCATCAAATCCCATATAGTAAACATACCAGTTAACATAATACATTTTTCCATAAATCAGTGTGAGTGGCTCAGGGGGGGTTGCTAAGAGAGCCAGAATAACTATTACAAAACTGAATAAAAAGAAGCCAGTTTTTATAAAATGAGTTTGTACTGGAATTCTGGCACCTCAGAAATGAGTAGGCAGTGCATTTTTCCATTAACCTAATTTCCATACTATAGATCCCAAAATATTCATTGAAATTTCTGCAGCTGTCTTCCAGCATTGAGCAATTATTTTCTAGCTGCTACACACAAAAATCAATTAGCTCTTTATGGTGTAATGAAGCACTGGAATCTAAGAATAAATTCATCAATCCCAGTGCTGGATTTGCAACCACACTTCATGTTGTTGTATTTCTATTTTATCCCCTGAACATTGTAACCTGGACATTTTATATTCTAGGGCAATGCCATCAGGAATGTAAATATGTATCAATCTGTTTACAGCTCTGACAACAGTCTGGGTCCACGTTTTTATTTATATGATTCAATTTCAGTGGCATATAATACCACTGGTTCAGTAATATAATGCCATTTTGAGGCAATGCTCTCTCACAATAACTGAGATTGTTACCAAAAGATTACAAAAGTGTTGCTTCAGGGTGATTTGTAATTTGGAAGATCCTTCAGCAGGGGAGTCCATCAAGCTAATCATATATATAATACTTATTATGATGGGCTTTCCTTATACGAGAAGACTTCACTGTTAAGAAACCCTATGCAATCTGAACTCCTTTTTGGTTTCAACCACCTTGACACTCACCTGTTCCAAACAGTTCTTTATGCACCTCTAACACTACAGCAACTCCAATGTTGTCCTTTGTCATCACTCGATTCAGCATTGCTTCCGATCCTTCTGAGTTTGCCATTGCCACTTGGTTGAACTCTACTGTGTGTTTTTGCACCACCGTGAACCTAAAACACCGCCCCAAAACATCAGAATCAGTATTCACATAAAAGTTATCAACAAACATCTTAAAGGGTCAGAATTCCTACTTAAGAAACATAAAAGCATGCAAGTCACCACCTTAAAACCAAGAACATAAAATGGCATGAAAAGCTGAAGGAACTAGACATTTTTAGCCTTGAGAAAAGAAGATTAAGGGAGGTATGATATAATTTTTCAGATACTTGAAAGGTAGTCATACTGGGGAGGGGCAGGCAAGATCGGTTCTTGGTGATCTCAGAATGTTAGAGCAGTACAACAATGGAACGAATTACCCCAGAAGGTGGTGAGCACTCAAGAGAAAATTGGACAACCATCTGTCAGATGTTCTTTGATTAGGATTCTTGCATTGAGCAGGAAGTTGGACTTAGCAGCCTTATAGGCACCCTCCAATTCTAATACTCTCTAATTCTTCTTCTTTCTCTCCCCCTCTCTCTCCCTCTCTCTCTCTGTGTGTAAACGGTGAATGTTGATTTATCAATCTCTTCTCTGCCTCTGTTTGTTACTCCCAAGTTATGTCTGTTTGTTAACAATCACTATTAAGATAACTGTCTCTGCATTAATCTATGTTTGCATTTCAATCCCCCAAATTCCTCTCCCAACCAAACATATTTATAAGCATCTCCCACCTGCTTCATCCGGGTGTCTGATGAAGTGAGCCACATTTCACAAAACTTGTGACAAATAAACCTGGGTGGTTTTAAAGCTAACACAAGATTCTTTGTTATTTTTACTGCCTCAGACTTGCACTACTCTGATAATTATTTTACCCGAGCCAGGACGGCTTCTTACTTTTCTGTTTTGAAGAATATTGCACAACCATCCACATGCTTTCGCTCCTGCTCAGACATGATTTTGGCACGCGACTTTGGAGAAAAAAACCATCATATCCACGCTCTTTTAATGCTGGCAGAAAGAGGGTGAAGTATTGCTCAGTTTCTACTTCCTGGAAATGAACAGCACTGTTAACAATGGAATAATGAAAATTGGGCTTAGAACAGACATTTCCTTTCCTTTTGCCTGTTCTGGAGAGAAATACACAGGCATGAGAGCAGGGAATTGACATTCAGTATATGTATTTCCCTCACTGGCTCAGGGCTTCTTATGCTATCCACATTAACAAGAGAAAGATCCCTAGAGGACATTATTTATAAAACATTAACAGGCACCCTGTCATACCAATCCAACACTGTGCACCATAGCACATCATTTGCTATAGCAGCAAAGGCCCACGGAAGCTCACACGCAGCATAGAGAGCTGCGTCTCCCCACTGTTATTTCCCAGTAAATGGTATTCAGCTGCATACTCCCTCTGTTTAACTATAGTTGACTATTTAACTTCCTTAGTTAATAGGTATTCACATGGTTTGACTTGTAAATAAGTTCTTAAAAGAATAATAGTGTCACAACATCTAGGAAATGAAACTGAAACCAAACATTAAAAACAAAATGAGAGAAGAATCAATCCTACTGAAAGCTACTGAAAGCTGAAGGGAACAGAAATAACTTCATAACTTGCCTAAAATTATGAACAAAGATTGGGGTGGAAATTCAAGAATTGGGGTGCTCCCCACAGAGGAAGGCACTGTTCTGCATTCCTGCCAAAATATTTTATGCTGGACAAAAGCATATACCTGATGCTATTAAAGCTGTGGTATTCAGAACACATCTTTCACATACCCTGGGCCCCTAAATGGCCCTTTATAATTAGATCAAATTATTGCACAGCATTGCTGCAAGTAGAGCAACTGCAGCAAATGCAAACACTGCCAGGCTATGCAGATCATCATCATCATGAGTGCAACTGCAACAAGTCATGAAGCAAACTGAAGCTAATTAACGAGGTGCCAGTCATACTGCTCATATGCAACCAGTTAATTAGCTCCTGTGGCATCCATAACGTCACTTGCGCTGGCATAAAATCCTTATTGGCAATGTTTTGTTTTCCTTTTGGAAGAAAGAGAAGCCTCTGCTGCCTCCAAGATGAAGTTTAAACAGATTTATCGGCACCCTGCATAAAAAGAACAGAACATACTACTCTTTCACAAATTGTGTACTGTTGTGTGAGGAAGTATCTAAGAAAGAGGCACTTTTGCACAACACTTAAAAACAAGGATGGAAGGATTTCAAAACACGAAGAATAAATAGTCAACACAAAAGTCCTAGCCTCGTCATCATCATTTTAATAATGGAACGAGAGAGAAAAGGATTCCCATTAGTTCATGATTTGGTGGGGGAGGGGGGGAAGAGAACTGTGTATACTTACTTGAAGACTAATTATATCTGCATCCCAGTTTACAATTTCTTCCATGATTCCCTTTTTTCTGTATTCCCAATTTAATGCCCAAGACGGACAATAACCATAGAGCTGTCGGGTGGCATATTTATCACACAACACATTGTAACACATGACAGTGAAGGATGCTGGGAGGAAGAAAAACAAATGTTTGTTGACGAAAACAGCGATGTATGGACCACTTCTTCACTCGAGCATAATTATCGGCACAAGGCATTTCAGCATATGCCTGTGAAGATTCTCAGTCATCCAGGTGAGTTTATCTGGAAGTTGAGTCATGGCAACTGAACAAGAAAAAGAAGTCCAGTTGCCATGACTCAACTTCCAGCAATTCAGCATAGTGTTTGTTGCCTTGTCTGATTCCATGGTTAACCAAATTCCCTTTAGAAAACTGGAAACTATAACTCATTGCCTGACGAGTTAGGCAATTATCGCACAGCAGTAACGCAACAGTTTAGCATAGTACGTCACAACTAGAATAGGCTCGCTGAATCAATGGAACTTACAGAGAAGCTGACATGGCAACTCCCTGCTGATGTAATCACGTACTTGCAAATATTGCAATTCCCATTCATGCAATGCCCTCTCTCTAGTAAAACCTATCAGAAAAAAATCCTACAGTATTTCAACTTTACTCCTGCATGAATACAGCTGTAGCGAGTCATTCAGCAAACTGAAGTAGTGAGATGGAAAGTTTTCTTAACTTATGTAATGTTGTGTTTCCTTTTCTTCACTAATTTCCCCACCTTATATCATCTATTAAAGGGAGAAGAGGGGCAGCAATAATTACCTGAGGGCAGAATTTGGTCTCTTTCTTTCAATGTAATCCATGGCCTTGGAGGCAGCTGCTCTGGATGAACTGAAACATTAAAAAGGAACTATTAGGCAGGCCTAGAAGCTATCATATCCTTGCAACAGATACATATAATATTACAGAATCTTGGAGTCGAGTCATGGCAACTGGGAAAGAAGAGTCCAGGGGCTCCATGACATGGTCAAAAGTGTTGCAATATTTACTGTGTCACTCGATTTAAGATTTCTACAGCAGTAGCAGGAGTTGTGAAAGTCTGTGCTGGCAATCAACATTCCTCATAAGGGGTATGTGCCACAGTTTGTATCAGCAGCTGAATTACTTTTTAGAGGCAACCACTCCATGAAGGCTTAACTAAAAGTAAACAGCACCACTCCTGTTTGGTGCTCCAATCCAGTACAATTGAGAATACCCATACACTGGTCCCATATACTGAGCCTGAGAAACCCAAGGTGCATCCAGAACCCCTCAGCTTGAAATTATCTCTTTGGCTAACTTTACTTAAATTACAAGCAGGCATCTTAGTGGCCTTCAGATATTATTAGACGATAATAGCTCAGGAGATAATGGGAGATGGAATCTGACAGGGCAATTGACTGTTGACTCCTAAATGAACTGAACAACTGGTTCACACAGATTCCCCTCTTCTGAAAGCCCTCATCTATAGTTAGATTCCTGTCTAACTATAGATTTTCATGGAGCTTTGAATCCAGCACATTTCCTCAGGATACTGGCACCCACCCATCCTCCCTGGCAGAGTAAATGACCATGTAAATAACCACGTGCAAAGACTTTGGCTAACACTTCAAGAATCCCTGTACCAACATAGTATCTTGTCATATGAGCAGAGACATTCCTGAAGTTGTAGTTTTATGTTTAAGAGTTAACAGAAGTGCGCTTTGCATACAGTACATCTTCTCCACACAGATAACCATAAGATGGACATTATGCCGCTATAAAAAATCTTACCTGCTAGATTGTCAAGCATGTAATTCAATAATTTCCGTGTTCCATCTGGGTCCTGGTACAGGCTGAGAATATCTTGTGATAAAGGATTGCCTAGAATAAAAACAAATTTTTTTCAAACCGGTTACTAGTGACACAATTGACTCAATGCTTTTATAGTGAGTCTGTAGTAACTAGATCAGCACCTTCCTCATCTGTGTCCAAATGGAGAAATTAAGTCCTACAAGAAATATTACTACAGTGGTACCTTGGTTATTGAGTGCCTCAGTTAATGAAACAATTGGTTAATGAAAAGAAATTTTGGGAATAGGGATGTTTCGGTTTAAGAAGATTTTTTTATGGCATGGTCCAGTTTACTTTTTTTCCCATTACGCATTTCGTTTCCTATGGGAAATTTCTGGGGATAGGATGTTTTGGTTTAAGAAATATTTCACAATGCAAAATGGCTCGCAGAACAAATTAATTTCGTAAACTGAGGTACCACTGTATTGATGAGCTTGGTAAAGGGATGAGTGGGACATGAGATTATAGACAGCTTCAAGCACCTGGAGGGCAGTTTCTTATAAAACGGAGCATACGTGTTCAGTAACACTCTCTAGTAAGCAAAGTTATAATGTTCTTTTATTTAAAGCCAGTTCCTCACAGAACCTGTCTCTTCCCTGCATTCTTGTGAAACTGCAGAAGGGGAAAGGGCTGACAATGTCAATAACTGACATAAATGTAAGACTTCATCTGGATTCAGCACAAAGTTATACTGAGGCAAAAGGGCAGAAAAGAAGCAAAATGAAAATAAAAGTACAGTTCATGACTAATATAAAATCGACTATCCAATGAATAAAGAGTAAGAAAATTGGAATAGTGGGCTAAGAAACTTAGCATTTGCACTTATTTTTTAAAAATGTTCATAATCTCCAAGATGCATGAAGAATCTGGGACAGGAATGAAGAAAGAGGGAAGGTACATGTCTGTGATGTGTGTGCTCAAGACATTAAGTAAACATCCTTTACCTTTCAAACCTAGGGTTTGTAGCTGGAAGAGCCGTCCAAGTTCATAAGGCAAAACTCGTAACAAATTGTTGTTTAAAAGCAATTCCCTAAAAAAACAAGATATTTTCATCAAGTCATCTTTAAACAAATTCGTGTAATTCAGTGTATCTTGCAAAATGTAACAAATTCACATACTACATTCTGGATACATTCCAGAAGTTAATCATACGCGGTGTGGTCAAAATAGATGAGGAAAAGCTGTTTTCCCTATTGCACAACCCTAGAACTAGGGGGCACTCCTTGAAACTTTTGGGTGCTAGATCTCAAACAAATAAGAGAGAGTACTTTTTCACCCAGAGGGTCCCTGGTCTCTGGAACTCCTTGTCAGGAGAAGTGGCGACAGCTGTCAGCCTGGACAGCTTTAAGAAAGGATTAGACAAGTTCATGAAGAACAAGAGTATAAATGGCTATCATTATGGACGCCTAAGGACAACCTCCGGGTTGGAGAGAGAGGCAGGAGATCTCTCAATGCCATTCGCAGGGAATATTAAGCAGGAGAAGACATCTGCCTGAAGCAAATGCTGAGCCACTGTGTGAGACAGAATGCTGGCCTGGATGGGTTGTGGCCTGTTCCAGCAAGGCTGTTCTTATGTGCTTTGGTATTTAACTGAACAACAAGAAGCAACAGGGTTGTTTATTATAATGTCTGAATCTAACAGATTCTGGCAAGCTGCCGTGCCTTCCCTCTTGCTAAGCCAGAGAGAAAAGGGTTATTTCTAGAGAGGGCTACGAACCATCGGTTGGTGACAATTTGTTTATCAGCCAAACAGGTGGCTAATGCTCCAAAGCCCCACCTCTTCCAGCAGGCACCTACTCAAAAGCAGTAGCTGCCCGCCAGAGAAGGTAGGGCTTGGAAGTGCTGAACATCTGCTTGACTTTAAACAGTTTGTGCCACTCTCTAGTTACTTGACAGGTTTAAGAAAGGATTGGACAAATTCATGGAGGACAAGGGCATCAATGGCTATCATGATGGATGCCTAAGGACAACCTCCGGGTTGGAGAGATAGGAAAGATATCTCTCAATGCCATTTGCGGGGAATCATAAGCAAGTGAAGACATCTGCTTGGGAATACCCTGAAGCAAATGGTGAGCTGCTGTGTGAAACAGAATGCTGGACTAGATGGGCTGTGGCCTGTTCCAGAAATGCTGTTCTTATGTTCTAGAGATGGAAATTTTGAAGCCATGGGGGGAGGGGGAAACATCCCCCCCAAAAAAAGTTTCCAGAAATTTTAGACCTCTAGGCTTTACAGGGAGAGACAAACCAAAATATTAGGTTCTAGCACTTTTGAAGATTATAACAGATTTTATTTTATTTTATTTTATTCTGCTCTATTCTATTTTATCTTATGTCTGGCTTAATGCCGTAACAATAAACCTTACCTTACCTTACCTTACCTTACCTAACAGATGAATAAATATGTTGCTGCCATCCAAATGAAGAAATATATGTGGCATGCAGTAAAGTACCCATTTCCTGACACTACCATGTGTTCTTGTGTCTTCTATTTCCTTATTAGCCAATGCACATGCACACACACACAAGCAGAAATATTTGAAAGATAGGGTCATGAAATTCTAAATACAGAAAAGCCAAGTTAAACAATAAATCTTTTGCATACATACTTTGGAAGAGACAACAACACTCCTCACCTGAGAGATACCATGTTTCCTAATTCTGCTGGTAAACTTCTGAGTTTGTTGGACGAGAGATCCAGGTAAACCAGATTATGAAGCTTGGCAATATCAGGCGGAATGCGAGTCAGATAGTTGTCATTGAGGTGGAGAGCAGTCAAGTGCGTTAGTGACCAAAGTGACGTGCTTAAGCTCCGCACTCTACCTAAAATGAATAGCAAGCAGAGAGCATTAAGCATGCAGAAAGGTTCTTCTATAAACCCAGCACGTATACATGATATGGGATAATATGGAAGATGGATAAATAAACTGGCTTTGATAACACATTCATCAATTAATAACACATTAATCAATTAATCTCCCCAACCCACAGTACATGTTATCTGCGTGCGCATCAAGAAAGAGGTCTTTCCAAGAAAGGCACAATGCTTACTGTAATTTTTTTTACACAAAGAGTGCAGGTTTGAGGAATATGACAGTTACCTTAGAAAAACTACCAACTCTGCATTAGTGCTTCTCTAAACTTAATCCCAAGATAATGCTAGACAATCATTCTCTAAGTTTCTGTACTGTTTGCCAAGGGATGCTGTCAGTGGTAGCCCAATCATATCTGGAGAGTCAGTGTTGGAGATCATGAATCGACATCAATGAAAGCACAGCCGAGCAAAAGACCGCATGCTGCCTCCTCCTTGGGGGCCCAGGTGCAACCCCTTGAGCTGAATTCCCCATTTTTTAAAAAAATTTGTTTGCTCTGAAAGTCTTGGTGCAAGGGTAATTTTGCCACAAACCACATCAGTGTGCAGCAATATTATGGGTGGTTTACAACCACAGATAAAGCATATTAGTACTAAACATTTATTTATTTATTTATTTGATTTTTACCCCGCCCATCTTCCAAACGGAACTCTGGGCGGCTTACAAAACTGAACAAGTCAGCAAAGAATACAATATAAAACAAACAAAATGATAGATAGCAACGACAGTATAAAACTACATTTTAAAACATATTTAACAACATGGCATCTTGATAATTTGTCATAGCAGTCACCGCTCAGCAACGATAGAAGTTGGCGAGCGTGTAGATGGCAAGGGAACAGAGAAAAAAATAAGAAAGAAAAATAAAAAGAAAAGAAAAGAAAGAAAAAAAAAAGTTAAGTTATGCTGCCGAAGGCCTCTTTAAAGAGCAAGGTTTTTAATGCTCGATGGAAGGCTAACAGGGACTCTGCTGAGTGCACATCAGGTGGTAAACTGTTCCAGAGGGAAGGGGCAGCCACTGAGAAGGCCCGATTGCGAGTGATGGACTTTCGGGCCTCTCTCGGGGTGGCGACCCGGAGCAAGTGCGCTCACGACTGCCGAACTGGACGGGCCGAGGTTGATAATAGTGATTATACAAAAGTTAAATCATTTATCAAATAAGAACAAGTGGCACCAAGGACAATTATCTGATAGCAGAACAGAGAGTGAAAAGTTGAAAACAAATGAGGTCGGTGTGGAAAAAGTCTGCCTGAAAAGCTGTGTTTTTAAGTTTTCTGTTGGATCAGGCAGATGACCACTGGGGAAGGACATGAAGCATGATTCTGAAAGGTAGTGTGCCCCCAATCTCTGTAGGATTTTATAAGTAGGATTTTATCAGAACCCTGAATCTGATTCAGGATGCAAATTATAACCAGTGGAAACAAGCCAGAACAGGCATGATGTGAAGAAATGCGCTCGCACCAACTACCAGTCTGGCTGCTGCATTCTGGACACACTGTAGTCTCAAGTCTTCATTGGAACAGCTCTTCAAAAAATGCACAATTTCTCCTTTTTGGCCAGTAGAGGGAGCATGCACTTTAAATAGATGTGTACTGTATAGAGATGGGCACGAAACGAGCAATTTTTCGTTTTCGTTTTCTCATTTCATTATGTAATGAAATGAAAAACGAATTGTCTCCAAAATGAAACAAAACGAAACAACAGAAATTTTGTCGTGCGTTTCGTTTTCGTTGCGGCAAATACATTGAACTGTAATGAATGTTAACGAAACAGCAATTTTTCATTTTTGTTTTTTCATTTCGTTATGTAATGAAACAAAAACGATTTTTTTGCAAAAAATTCACGAAAAACGAAAATGAACCAAAACGGACCCCTAAACAACAAACAAAACACCATTTTTTGAGTCGTGCCCATCTCTGGTACTGTACTATATTTTTCTGTATAAAAGACACTTTTTTTAAAACCATGACACAAAATATTAAGGGGTGTCACATACATGGAAGTAAGCCTTTCTGCGGGTGGGGGGGTGGAGGAGAACCCAAACTCACCTTACTGTTTCCTTCCATGGTTTGCTTTTTTGCAGGACTGGGCTCCGACTTTCCTTGAGTCCTCTTCCACCCCACCCCACACTGTTTCCTTTCATTTCCCCATTCTAAACACTCCTCTCTGCTTTGGTGTGTAGAGATGGGCACGACTTGAAAAATTTTTTTCGAGTTGTCGTTAGTCGGGCTGGTTCCGTTTCGGGTCGTTTCCGTTTTTCGCGAAAATTCGCAAAAATTAGTCGGTTCGTTTTTTTGTTTTCGTTAGTACTGTTTTTTTTGGGGGGGGGAGCGGGCTCCTGGAGGCACCTCTGTGGGGTGGGTGCCTCCTCTGGCCCGCTATAAAGGGAAAGCGGGCTCCTGGAGGCACCCGTGGGTGCCTCCTATCCTCACCCACTAGGAAGGGGAAGCAGGCTCCAAAAGACCCCTCAACATGGGGGTCTCCCCTCCTCACCTGCTGCTGCAAAATGCATGCATAGCCATATGGATATGCATACCAGTTGCAGACAGTGAGACTAGTGGTGGCAGTGAACCCAGAGCCATAGGTTGATGCCTAAGGCTCTCGCACCACCATGTCTCACAAAGAAGGGAATTGTACTTGCGTGTAGTGCAATGCAAGTAGATCTGGCTTAGGGTTAAGGTGGGTTAGTGCAAGGGCTAGGGTTAGGCTAGTGACGGGTAAGGTTAGGGTGGGCTAGTGGGTTGCACCTCTGGGTGCCTCTCTGACCCACTAAGATGACAGTCTGTGATGTATGGGTAAATAAGGAGTCAAGGATTAGGGTTAGGGTTAGGGGGCTAGGGCAGGTTTTAGGGGGCTTTTTGGCACATCCCAGAAGTCTCCATGGCCAAGTGGCCATGCGATTGGTAGGATGGCTCCAAAAATTTGCATGGTCGTCCACTCCCACATGGCTGGCCACTCGGCCAGCCCATCATTGCGCAGGTGTAAAAAAAAAATAAAATAAAATAAATGGAGGACAGAGGAGGAGAGGAGAGACATTTTGTTGCAAGAAAAAACCCACTGCTACTGTGAAAAATCTGGCAGTTTATAAATTTTTGTGTGTTTCTGTTGTGCTTGTGTGTTTTTGGACCACGATTTCAAAAACAATATTGCCTTCGCCGCCCCATTTTGGATCCCCGCCCGCACCGCATGGCATGGGCGAGTCCGGCTGCCCAGGACGGGGAGGCGGGACCCCCTCCAGAAACCACCCCTCCGGTAGGTGCCCTGCGCCCTTAGTCAAGCAGGCATTTTTCCGCCTGCTTTTTTGGCCCGGGAATGGGTGGGGGAGAGTTTAAAGTTTTTTCCTGTGCCGTCTGTGCCCTTGCTTGCGCTTTAATTGCGGCGGCGCTTGAGATTTTGCTGGCTGCGAGCCGCAGTCCCACCAGAGCAGCCCAGGACGGGGATGGGGGAGGCCGGGGACCTCCAGAAACAACCCCTCTGGTAGGTGCCCTGAGGCACGGCAGGCATTTTTCCGCCTGCTTTTTGGCCGGGAACCGGGTTTTTTTAACTTTTAAAAACTTTTTTTCTGTGCCGCGTGGCATTGCGCGATCGTGCGATGCAAGGAACGAGCATGACAAATAAGACCAAAATTGTTCGTTCGTCGGTTCGAGCTCGAAGTCTGGCGGAGTAATTCCCGTTACCGTTTCCGTAGAGTAACGGAACCGAGTAACGGAAACGGAAACGGGAATACCGCTAAGTCGTGCCCATATCTATTGGTGTGTTTGTTTTCTGCAGGATCAGGCTCCATTGGGATTGAGCAGCCCATTATTTTTATTTATTTATTTATTATTATATTTATATCCCACTTATCTTCTAAACAGAACTCTAAGCGGCGTACAATCAGTGAACAAGCGCCAGACAATAATTTTACAATACAAAACAATTAACGACAAATAATGAACAGAGCAAGATAAAAAGAACATATTAATATATTAAAAACCCTATTGCATCCCAGATCGCCAATAAAGGCGTAATCCCTAAACTTTAACTATCAGATGAACATTAGTAAACACCAATGATCACTAGAGGCGGCGGGGAAAAAAATTAAGTTAGGGCTCGCCAAAGGCCTCTCGAAATAAGAATGTTTTTAAAGCTTTCCGAAAGGCCTGCAGGGAAATGTGCTCCCAGAAAAAAAAAGAAAACAGCCACACCTTTTTTAGAGTGAAAAGGCATTTCTTAATGGACTGTTCAAGCCTGAAGGAACCTGATCCTGCAAAAAACAAACTCACCAGAGTGTAGAAGAGTGTTTCAAATGGGGAAATTAAAGGAAACAGTGGAGGCGGTGAGGGGAGGCCTGACTTAAAGGAAGCCATGCCTTAAAGGAAATGAAAACCCATCACCTATCAAAACCAGCAAAGCTAATAAACATTGTGCCATTATCGTCTTCCCCCAGAAGAATCATCTACTTTCAGAAAGCTGCAGGAATAGACTTGAGAGACATGCTTTTATTAGAGATGTTAGATTTCTAGGTGGGCAGAAATGGTGTTTTATATTTTACAGTAAATGAATGTAGTGAGTCAACTGACTGATATACCACCCATCTAGTTACAAGGCCACTCTGGGCAGAGTGTGTGTGTGTGTGTGTGTGTGTGTGTGTGTGTGTGTGTGTGTGTGTGTGTGTGTGTGTGTGTGTGTGTGTGTGTGTACAAATATGGTAATATATAAACAAACAAACAAACAAACAAACAAACCTCATATATATCCTACAAGGTTCTCACTTACTTTTCCCCTTTGCTTGAAGAGCTAGCCAATGAATTACTTGCTGACCCCAAACTATACTTATCAGGCAAGTAGACATCTACCGTATATTAAAGGAGCACAGAAAAACTGCACTGCACCTGGTGAGCAAGTCATTACTTGACAACTCACCCGAGATTTCCAATTCTGCCCAATGGGACTTTTTCCCATTGGCTACCTCCTCTGCTGACATGATGGTGTAAATTCGGCGGGGATCTGGAGGATCATATTTTTCCTTTGGCATCCCTGTTAGTCTGAAAGATAAGACATATTATTTCAATGCATGAGTTTAAGAGTGTCTGTCTCATATACCGTTTGGTAGTCTAATAAACAGTATAGAACAGTTTAACCAAAGCTTAGTCAAGCTTTCATCTCCACAGGGGTGAACAGAGGCACTAAGCCCAGAGCTATCCATATTGCATTAAAGAAAACAGAATCCAGGCAATGTTTCTGATTTTGACAGCTATGGGATGAACAGAAGTGTAACACAGAATCTTCCTACACCAAGAGTTTAATCCCAGGGGTTTCTCTCCTCAAAGACTTTTGTCCTCCAATACTGGAAGTGAATGCAAATGGACAAAACCTGTTTTGAGAGGGGGACGGGTGTAACCAAACCAGCAAGCACTGCATCCCTCACACAACCAGGATCAGATATCATCCATCACCTTCTACGTAAATGGGGAACTCATATACTTCAACACAGAGAATGACTGCTAACATATACTAAGGCTGTACTTTTATTTTGAAACCATATTTCCTTCATAAGCTTTCAAATATAATAATACATCACAGAAGATAAAGTCACGCTTTCACATACAAATTAAAATTAGTTTCAGCTCTATATTCTCCTATACTCTACAACCGGAAACAAACAAAAGAGATGCCGACCCCCCCCCCAAAAAAGCTCCATGAACTTTTTTTTGAATAAAGTACATAATTAGCTAAACTATTATTTAGGCAAACAATTACACAAGCTGGCAGGGAAAACCTTTTATTAGAATGACAACATAGTTCTCAGGGACAGAAAGTATAACTACCGTCTCCAGAGAAGTCTGGTCCTTTTTATCTTGAAGAGATGTAGGCCCCTCTGGCTAGATAGTCATGTCACTTGTGTAACCTTCACCTTGCATCTAGACAACAATCAATGTTCTTGAAAATATAAGGTGAGGCAGGACATCTCTCCCCCCTGCTATTTAGACTCCCATTATGTTTATCATAGTTGTGTTAAAAAGCTGCTAATATCAATGGAGCGTAATTTCCATAAAAGCATTTGCTGCCTTGGGTCCACAAATACAGATCTGAACTTTTGGTGTACATTTTAGTTAAAAGCTTCCCAACCTATTTCACTGGGACAAGCTGCCACAGAAAAATGGTTTGTTTAGGTCTTGAGTGGCCAAAGATGGCACACATGGGAAAAGATATTACGTGATTTAAAATGAGCAGTGCACACCCTTCACAGAGGATTTTTATTAAATGTGCAAGTTCTTAGAAGTCTAAATTAGGTATCTTCCTTCCAGGTCACAATATGGACCTGTTTACCATGTCCTCGTACAAAACGTTTGAAGGACTCTCTGTACTGTAATGGTACCTGGCTAAAACACATCCAAAGATCTTTCCTACATCTTCTTCTTTACCTTTTTATTTAGTTTTCTCTTTCATGTATACGTATATCTGTATTTTGCTATGGTTTCTTTACACACATTCCCCATCAAAAGCAGCTGTATGGTTTTTACGACGTTTGTCACAGGCTCTTTGTATCGGTATCTTCAAAACACCTATTACAGTGATCAATGGGCGAATCTCTTTTTGTGAAACTATGCCTCATAAGACTGATGACATCATCAGCCATGGTGTTTTTTCAGAAATAGAAAAGTTCCGATCCCCTGCTCATGTCCCCAAGCTACCATGGGATCCCTTCTGTCATGGGGAAACTGTTGGAGGCGGCAGGGAGTGTGGGAGTCTTTCAGAGAATCTTCTTCAAGTGCGATGTCCTTGTACAGTGTGGGTGATCGGTAGCATGATCTGGTTTTTTTTTTAATCCAAAGCTATTTTAAATAGAGAAACTATTTTCAGAGAATCACATACGGCAATAAAGTCATCCTGGTGGTGACAATACTAGGAAATTAAAGTCCAAGCCCAAGTCCTCTCTCTCTCCCTCTCTCCCTCTCTCTCTCTCTCTCTCTCACACACACACACACACTCCCAACCATTTCTGCATAGCAAACAGAATTCCATGGAAACTTCAAGATTTTTAAGGAAGAATTAGATTTTTTTTTAAAATTGCCATAGCTAATGATATCATCAGCCTTGTACAGCATAACTTACAGAACAGAATTCTGGCTTTTTTATAAACTTATGAATAATTCAACCAAATTTTAAACGTTAAACTATAAACCATTAGTTAAGATCTTATGCGAGCAGTTCAGATAGTTTTAGGATGCAAAGGCTGCATCTTGTAAAGGTTCTTTTCAAATAACCCTCGATAACTGGCATCAGTATTCAGCAAAGGGCCAACTGAACTTTAGACTCAAGATTTCTGTGGACTCTTTAGAAATAAACAAACCAAAAATATTTTGCTTCAAAACAGCTGCAAAACCGCCCAGAGTGACCTTGCTGCCAGATGGGTGGGATAAAAATTAAATAAATAAATAAATAAATAAATAAATATCAATATTGTATTAAGAACAAAAGCAGGGGAAGACCTTGGGGTGGAGTAGGGACTGGCCTTTGGAGGCCTTTAGCAGTGGCAGGAAAACAAACAGATGGACAAAGGAGCTTGGCGTGCCTTTCTGTCCACAATTAGAAAAGGAACACCTGCTAAAATCCCACTCTCTACAAAACTATTTCGAGACAGTAACCTTCTCCAGGACCGAATCTCCCAACACCTGTTTCACACATACTCTGGCTGCTTTGAGCTTCTTAACAACAGAGCTGTGCGCCAACAAATGTTAGAAAGCCCTGCAGGGTTCTTACTGAAAAATGTATGCATGTTTCACAAATAGGTACACAAGATTTGCACTGAGTGGAAAGGAATATAACCTCTAACTATCAGAAGAATGCCTCCTCCCTTCCAAACCAATACCCCTGCATATTTGAAACTGGACAGGCAACGATGTTTTATTTCTGGAGAACACTGTAGATGGATCAGATCTCAGGGCAGCCTCTTTTTATGTTGTGCCTTCTACTAGAGATGCATGGACCCTTCTATCATAAAAGATCCAGAGTTCTCCTGGCGTTGTCATGCAGTGATAAATGCTAAACATAGCCTTCCACATGTTCTGCAACTGCAGGTTTATTCATACAGGATGACAGGGATAATCATATTACAAGGTCAGAACTACAGCCCTTGAAATTATAGATACAGATCTATAACTCTATACAGCTATAGATCTCACAGCCAAACAAGAGACTGGTGAGCTGTGATCCCAAGCGTTCCACTCATACATGCACGGTGGCTACTCACACAGGCTGTAATGTTTTTTGGATTTCTCTACTTGGGGAACAGAACACTGGCTTAATGGCAGACCCTGTGCTTTGTGTACAGAAGGTTAATCTCTTCCACTTAGAAAGATCTTGGGAGTAGGACTAGGAAAGATACTGTATTAGGCTACAGTATAAGAAGGATCCATGCATTGACTGTTTTTGTGGCTGTTTATTTTTGTTCAGTATCCCCACTGCTATATTTAACTTTCCTGAAGTTGTCTAGTTCAGGTTACAACGTGTAGGATACAGCTGAGGAACAGAAATGTTTTAATGCAATCCTACGTATGCATACTGTGTGAGAGAAGTAAGTTCCACTATGTTCTTTAAGTACCCTCACCCCATACTTAAGCATTACTAAACTGAAGCTTTTAACAAATCAACCAGACTGCAATTTTGGCTAACAACAGTTAGTTATGAATCTACATTGCGTGGCCTCGTTGCCAGATGGGCAGTATAAAAATCCAATAAATAAATAAATAAATAAATTTTGTTAGCATAAATTCTAAAGAGAGAGAATCTGGAAGTTGAGTCATGGCAACTGGACTTCTTTTCTTGAAAGACTGAAACATTTTGCTGCTCATCCAAACAGCTTCATCAGTCTGAGGAAAGCTAGTTGTGAGTCCTCCATTTTATAGTTCACTTTGACCTCATGTCACCCTGGTCTGAAATAAGCTCATAAAATGAACAATGACCTGAAATAGGCTACTTATGTGAACAATAGTCTCAATAGGCCATTAGGCAGACAATGGCCTAAGGTGCTGAAATCCAAAGTATGGGTTGTTATCTATGGCCTTGTTGGTGGAAGTGTGAAGTATTTTTGATTTGTCTGGGGATTGCTGAAATCACTTACATAAGAACATAAGAAGAGCCCTGTTGGATCAGGCCAAAGGCCCATCTAGTCCAGCTTCCTGCATCTCACAGTGGCCCCACCAGATGCGTCTGGGAGCGCATGAGACTAGATATCTGTCTCCTGATACCACTCCCCTGCATCTGGTCCTTGAAGTACCCTGGTTTTAAGCCTGGAGATTACACATCTCCATCATGGTTTGTAACCTGTGATGGACTTTTCCTCCAGGAATCTGTCCAATCCCCTTTTGAAGGCATCCAGGTTAGATGCCATCACCACATCCTGTGGGAGGGAGTTCCAGACTAACATGCTGGGTTGAAAAAATATTTTCTTTTGTCTGTTCTCACTCTCCCAACCCTCAGTTTGAGTGGATGTCCCCTAGTTCTGGTATTTTGTGGGAGGGAGAACAGCGTGCCTCTATCCACTTTATTCATGCCCTGCATTATTTTGTACGTCTCAATCATAGCTCCCCTCAGGCGCCTTTTTTCCAGACTAAAGAGCCCCAAATGTTTTAGCCTTTCCTCATAAGGGAGGTTCCCCCAGCTCAGTAATCATTTTAGTCGCTCTCTTCTGCACCTTTTCCAGTTCCACTATGTCTTTTTGAGATGTGGCCTTTATTTATTTATTTATTTATTTATTTATTTATTTATTTATTTATTTATTTATTTATTTATTTATGCTCATTCTGTTAATATATCTAATATCATGAAGCAACTGCAGAATCTTTGAAGGGATACAGGTAAATCTTCTGTTTTGCATGATCCCAGGACTTCCATTTCTTCTGGTTTTGCATATGCAGTGTTGAGGAGGTGCACGACACTTTTATAATGAGCACTGCAGTTATTCACTTGAGTGATTTTTTTTGCACCTTTGTAGCTTTGAAAAGGACTACTGTACTCAGCTTTCTTTGTTTCTTATCAGTACTTAAAATCTGATTGCAATTCTCTGGAAACAAAATTACCAGTAGGTTGCTTCTGAGAAAAAGATCCTCAGTCAGAACTTTCTAAATAGTATATAAGGAAAATGCTACATTAAAATATAGCCGTTAGTCTTTAAGGTGCCCCAACTGACTCAACAGGCCGACTATAGAGCAATTTACTCTGCCAAGCAACAGCACTTTGGCTAATACCTACTTGATGGAGGGCATGGTGCAACTATGATTACATAATCATCACTTTGGCATATTTAAATAATTATATTTTGTGGGATAAGGCGTTGAGTGAATAGTAGCATCTGAACTTCAGACAGCTCCTGGTATTCTGAGTGGTTTTAGTTTAGCTGTGATGAAAATGGCTCACGATCCAAGTTGAACTGCTAAATCCTAACTGTTTATTTCCAAAGATAAACATATTTATTTCAAATATACACTGTAAATACAGTTTCAGAAATAAAGTTTTAAAGAGGTAAAGTAATCATGTTGTTTTCTGGAATTATTTACCCCAGACCAGTCTTCTTTAACCTGCTTCTCTTCAAATGTACTGGACTGCAATAGTCAAGTCAACAAGTTTTAGCACTATCCTACCAGACCCATTAGATTTATGTGAAGGAGAATTTGTGATAGATGCATGATAGCTTATCTGATGAGATGATAAACCATCTTTACATAGCACAGTATCTGGTTCCATCTAGTGGCCAGTCCTGGTTATAAAGTTTGCATAGGTATAGACATCGTGTTTTCAAAAAAAATTCAGGCAGTGGATGAGTGAAACTGCAGGTAGTGAATCTGTGGATATAGCAGACCTACTATATACTGGAGATATTTGGCCAGTGACCAGTAAGTCAAGAGAGCCAAGAGTTTAAAAAGTTTGAGAACTACTGGCCTAAACTGTTCTGTTTGAATATTTGAGCCAAGAAACATAAAAATTACAATCGTCTTTCACAGACTCCAAGGACTGGCTATTTATTGCCTGCCTATGTGAAACACTGGACAGAGAGATTTTGAAGCTGAGGCTCCAGTGCTTTGGCCACCTCATGAGGAGAGAGGACTCCTTGAAAAAGTTGGGAAAGATTGAAGGCAAAAGGAAAAGAGGACGGCAGAGAACGAGATGGTTGGACGGTGTCATCGATGCAACCAACATGGATTTGACTAAACTCCTGGAGGCAGTGGTAGATAGGAAGGCCTGGCGAGCTCTGGTCCATGGGGTCACGAAGAGTCGGACACGACTGGACGAGTGAACAAGAAGAACAAAGTGAAACACAGTGGCCCAGCCCTAACTGTGAAGTTCATATGGTGGGTTTTAGATACCCTTGTATTCATAAGGTGGGTTTTAGCTGTCCTTGTATACAGGAGTAAGGACTATAGGTTTTCCTCTTGCTGGTTTTCTATATTGTTATTTAATACTGTACTAGCATCACAATAAGCCATCTTATTTTTTTCTTGATTTTAAACTTTTAAAAATAGTTAATTGCATATCAAATTTGTTTCCCCCTTTTGTAAAACAGGATGCTTCATTTATGACTTAGCACACAAAACACTGTTTTTCAACTATGATAATTTAAAAATACAGAAGACTTTATTGGGTATAGGAGCCTCATGGCCAGTGGTTGAAACTGCAGTACTTCGGTGAAGACTCTGATCACAATCCGAGTTCAATCCTGAGCTCTGGTAGCTGCATCAAGGTTGACTCATCATCCCTCCAATGTCAATAAATTAAGCATCCAGATGAGGAGGAAGGGGGGGATAAATTGTGTTAAATTGCAGTCAACCTAATTAATCTGCAAGCTGTCCAGAGAGAGCTTTAAGCTATAGGGCAGTATATATGCACCACCTTTTGCTTTGCTTTAGAAATGTCTTCACCTGTTAAGGAAGCATGTGGAGCCCAAATGCATGGTGAGGACAGCTGAATCCACAGATCCTTGGCTGTTATGCTGAATACAGAAATGTGGTTGCTTGAAGAACAGGTTGCTACAACTAGGAAGGTGAGCCAAGATAATAACATAATTAGATTTTATTTTACATGGAGAGGCTGTCCAGACAGCACATCACCTCCACCTTCAAACTGTTGCAGTTCCACATTCAATTGCGGCAACAGAAGGACTCAAACTAACATGTTCCTCTCAAAGCAAGTGAGTTTTCCTTGCTAATTTTACAGCTAGTCTGGTCTGAAATACAGGTTCAACACTCTGAGCTTTCAAGAGATTTTTTTTACCTAGCGTGTTGTTAGTCTGTGGACCTCCCTGCCAGAGGATGTGGTGATGGCATCCGGCTTGGATACCTTCAAAAGAGGATTGGACAGATTCCTGGAGGAAAAGTCCATCACAGGCTACAAACCATGAGGGAGATGTGTAATCTCCAGGCTTAAAACCGGGGTACTTCAAGGGCCAGATCCAGGGGAGTGGTATCAGAAGACAGATATCTAGTCTTGTGCACTCCCAGATGCATCTGGTGGGGCCACTGTGAGATACAGGAAGCTGGACTTGATGGGCCTTTGGCCTAATCCAGCATGGCTCTTCTTATGTTCTTATGAAATGGCTTTCTTGCACAAGGGATGCCACACACAAGGATGTAATGTTCTGGTATTGTGTGTGTGCGTGCACGACGTGTGCCACAATTGCTGCACACAAATGTTACAAGAGAGTAGAGCAATAGTTTCCAGCACAGGAATTAGCATAAGTGGGTTGTGTGTGTGTGTTGTGTCGTTACACAGGTAACAAAAAAACCCTACCTCACATGGAATACCTGTGCTAATATTTATTTCCATAGCAACGTGGTTAGGAAGAAGCCACTGGACAGAGTGCTTTTCCAAATGCAGATATTAATACTCATGATATAAAAAAACTCAAGTAGATTAAACATCCATTTCAAGCCCTAACATAATACACATGACATGAACTATATGCCTAGGATGCTTCCATTTTCTGCTGATGGTGCATCTTGTCCTCACTGACATACATTTTATGTTTTACATACAAGCTCAGACCACAGTCCTGTTATATAAAATATATTAAAATCATGTATGTTCCCTACACCTGGCTTCAGTTTCTGTGCACTTATTATTAAGAATCTGAGCTTACAGGCACAGTCTATGTAGAACAAGATCAGCATTGCGTAGAAAGCCAGGAGAAGCTTTGTCAAACAGATGAGCCACCTTTAACAGACGCAGTACTTATGACCTTTTGCTGCTGGTTATCCCCATGTCACATCTTGCTTCTATTTATCTGCCAATCCTCTTCCTGTCATAGGTTTTGCTACCTTCTTCCCAACTTTTAATCAAGATACCTGCTCTAAGAGGCCTTCCTTGCTTCCATTAGTGTAGTCATGGCTACACAACAAAACTATGCCTACATCTGAACCAGTGCAAAGTACTCGACCCAATATGATATTCTACACTGATTTATTTATTTATTTATTTATTTATTTATTTATTTATTTATTTACCACCCGTCTTCCAGAAGGAACTCCGGGCAGTTAACAATATAAACAAGCAACACGAACAGATACAGCAATATAAAAAAACCATAGGAAATATATAAAATAAATGAACAGTATAATTAATATTAAGATGAGATCAAGATAAAAATTAACAATAGATACTTGGCAAGATGGTGGAGGGAAAAAAATTTAAAAAATTAAAGGTCGCCAAATGCCTCACGAAAAAGCCAGGTCGAATACAACTAATTGTATTGTTACGCAACAAACTCACTTCTGCCTTGCAAGTCACTTTTAGCTTCAAAGAAGTAACAGTAATACATCCCCTAGAATAGGGACAAGCAGCATGTTGTTCTTCAGATGTTTTGAATTATAGCTCCCATAGTCCTGAAAAGTTGTAAGGGTGCAATTACAGTGGACCCTCGTATAACAAACAGTTTGTATAACATAAAATCTGTACAACATAAAAAATTCCGGAGATAGGGGGAAATTGCTTAACAGAATCGTCTATGGAGCAAATCTGTACAACATAAAAATATTCAAGATTAGGAATTGCTCTGTTTTCAATGCATTCTTATGGGGAATTTGTATAAAGGAAAAATTGCTTAACATAATTTCATTTGGAACAAATTAATTCCTTTATGCATGGTACCACTGTAGTTCAAAACATCAGGCTGCATACTCCTGCAACAGATGTTTGAAACAAGGAGTCATTGCACAAAAGAGTTACTGTGAGATAATATCTGGGTGTATGTGATTTACTGGTTGTATTTCTTGAGACCTGTGCCAAATATAAATGCCAGACTACTGTCTGGGAAAGTGAGAAATCCCTGAGGGGAAAAGAAAGAGGGAAGACTAGTAATGTGTTCGGGGGGGGGGTTCCTTTTTTTCAAAATCCAGAGCCCTGACAATAACCATGAGCTTGTTTTAAGAGAATATCTGTCTCCAACTATATGTGGCAGGAGGACATATGCTTAATCTGATTTTCCGGAACAGCTGGGAAGATGGGTAAGATGATTATATTTGGGTGGACAAGGACCTTTAATGAGTCTGTCATCAAAGACAGATCACTGTCTTGTGATTTGAGTTAAATGTTAGGCTGTGTGTGACCTCAGTTATGAGGCAATACTTAGTGCGGTCACAAACACTTGTGTACTCCTGATTGCTGCGGGATCTTCCCACTGATACAGATGGTGTTCCTCCTAAGGTGCTCGTCTGGTGGAACAAAGCCACTGAGCCTGTCATTTCCCACTGTCCTACTCCGAGCTGTACAACATGTTCATAAACATGGTATGCATAAGATCAGAAAGCAAAGAGTTATCTGGCCCTATCTAAAGCAAAAATGCCCCTTGGGGTGAACAACACAGACCACAATCCCTGCTTAGGCCTAACATTCAACTGTATCAGAGAATATATTATTTTTCATCACCAATGTATTAGCATAGAATCTACAGTGGATTATTCTTGGGCAGAAAGTGACCTTTTGCAGGTGGTTCATAAGCAGCTACCTACTGAACTCTTGGTGTCCCACTGTTACCAATCTATTTTACCTTCTACATGGTCTCTGTCTCCGAGCTTGCCTGCATCTAATTGCTCATATTGAATTCAACTGCTTTCCTGGTTATGAAAGGCAGAAATAGATCCAGTTAGTTTGGGATGGTCTTTATACTCTTCACAGTGCAGCCTAATGATATGGACAGTTTACTGAGTGCATTTATCTATGTAGACCTGGAACGTGTTTATTGCTTAATATAGTAAATCACACTGTAAGCAGGTCCACTGAATCAGTGGGGATTTGATGAGTCAACTCCTCCATATTGATTTAAATAGGTCTCCTCTAACTGCAACTTCCTTTAACATAGTATATCATAGTTAAAGTAGGACTAATTAAATCAATGGAACTTATGGAGGAACTGACTCACTAAGCAGCCACTGATTCAACAGGCCTACTATACAGTAATTTACTCTGCTAAGCAACAGCACTTGGGCTAACACCTACTTTTGGAGGGCATGGTGCAACTACGATTACATAATAATCACATTGGCATATTTAAATAATTATCTTTTGTGGGATAAGGTGTTGAGTAAATAGTAGCATCTGAACTTCAGACAGCTCCTGGTATTCTGACTGGTTTTAGTTTAGCTGTGATGAAAATTAGTATTCTAGTTTGAGCATATATTAAGTGACTCAATTATAGAATCATAGAGTTGGAAGAGACCTCAAGGGCCATCTAGTCCAACCTCCTGCCATGCAGGAACCCCCGTCAAAGTACTCCAGACAGATGGCCATCTAGCCTCTGCTTTAAAATTTCCAAAGAAGGAGACTCAACCACCCTCCGTGGCAGCATATTCCATTGCCAAACAGCTCTGTCATGAAATTCTTCCTGTTTATATTGAATCTCTTTTCCTGTAGTTTGAGAACACTGCCCCGTGTCCTAGTCTCTGAAGTCATGGAAAACAAACCAGTCCCTTCTTCAATGTGACATCCTTTCAAATATTCAAACACAGCTATCATATCCCCTCTCAGTTTATTTGTAAGGCTAAACATTCCCAGCTCCCTAAACCGCTCCTCGTAAGACATTTCTTCTAGACCCTCAATCATCTTGGTTGCCCTCCTCTGGACCCATTCAAGAGTGTCAACATACGGCAGAGCTGCTGAAGACACTCCTGATTACTGACATTAGTGTCCACTGATAATGTTTGATTTATAATATAAATATTTATCTGAAATTATCAGAAGTCTTCCAAAAGTCTGGGTAGGTATATTATTAGTATCCAGGTAGACTAGTCTACCTCTCATTTCCACCAACTAATGCCTGTGATGTGGGGAAAGCTTTGAACCACTATCTAGAGCAGTGATTGCGAACCTTTTAGAGACTGAGTGCCCAAACTACAATTCAAAACCCACTTTTTTTTTTTTTTGGCAAAATGCCAATACAGTAATTTAACCTGAATACAGGTGGCTATGAAGGGGCGATGTCAGGTGCCCACAGAAAGGGCTCTGAGTGCCACCTTTGGCACCCATGCCTATAGGTTCGCCATCACTGATCTAGAGGCAGTTCTGCTAGTAAAACAGATGTACAGATTGAAATGCAGTGCAGTTAAGATGGAGCCACTATTGGTTGACAGTCCCATTTGTGTGAAATGAAGGATGCAACCTGAACAGGCCTGGGACAGCAATCTACTTGAAGAACTATATACACACCTAGGGCTCCTCCTCCTAAATCTAGTATTACCTGTGGACACTGCTGTCAGTAATCAGAAGAGTCTTTAGCTGCTAAGACTAAGTGGTACAGAGGCATGGGAGCCTAGCTGGGAGCTTCATTTCTGAATAGGAAGCTTGGGCAGGGCTAATGTGGAGCTAGGCTACAAAGCCTTAACAGCTAGGCCTCCTCTCCAGGTGGGCCACATTTAAGTCTCTGTCAGTATAGATCTGTCTGTAGGTATAGAAGGAGAATTATGGGGTCTGTAGATCAAAAATCCAAAAGCTAACATTGCTATTTTAATCTCAAAATGGATAAACAGTGGCACAGCTATATCTAAACTAGTCTCCAAAATAAATCAAGTGATATTTTTCCTTTTTGCACCTTCCCCATTTGTTTCACATTAACTCATTAGTTTTAACAAATCTGTACTTTTCATTTTCCATCAAATTAGCAAAGTATACAAGCTTTCAACATTTTAGGCACTTGATGATCTTTTCATCTCTTCACATTTATTTGTTACACACCTTCCAAATCCAATAAATTGTTAGTATTATGGGAAAATATACAATTTAAATGCTATGTTTTAACAGCAACCTGTGTTAAGCAGAATTCATGATTCCATGCCATACAGCAGAATCCCAACATTGTGCACTGTTCAATTCATGGTATCAAGGCCTATGACAAGATTATGTTGTCCATTATAATCTTCATCTTGTAAAAGCTGCCATCTGTATTCTAACTTCAATTCTGCAGGTACCGTATATGCAACTGTTGATTCAACCAAATGACAATGTACTTAATATTGTCAGAATAATACACTTTCTTATTTTGGATCTTCCATTGCATTTATTGGGGCACTTGCTTTTTATCAATTACTTGAACTTAATTTTCTTAATATTTATTTCTGTCCATCTCAGGCAGAAATAAAATTAATTTTAAAAATTGTGAATACAAAATGTGGTACAGTACTTTAAAGATTAACTGCTATATTTTAATATGAGCTTTTGGAGATAAGTTCACTTTCTCAGACATAAGAGTGGGACTACATAGCAAATACGTTAACATTTAAATATTTATACATGGTTCCAGAATAAAGACATGGTTCCCCCCCCCAGAACATGTTCTTGAATAGTATGGCATTTCACACCCGGTAATGACTTTTAAGACCCCCTGTTGATATTCAGTTTCCCTCCAGGGAGACACTGTTTTATAAACATTGGAAATGATTAGTGGCTAAATTAATCTCAGACTACAGATAAGGAGCAGAAGCAACATCTTTAAAAAAACCCATTGTTTTGTGATTATTCATCAGGTAGGGCTTTGTTTGTAAGTATGGTTAATTAATTACATATCCGGAACACTAACGGATCTCAGCACCTAATGACAGGGTATGTATAATATTCATCCTACTTATATGCAATGAAAATGGACCAGTTTCTGCAACATCTTATCTATGACATCATGGTTTCTTAAATGTTCACGGCTAACTGCATCACTCATTAGACTTATGTTGCACCAAAAACAGAGTGACAGAGTAGGATCACTGCACCAACTCTGCATAGAGATGAAGCGTTATGTCTCTGGTAGTCAAGTACATGTGCTTCAACTATCATAGTGAAAAATTCATAGGCTGAAATTGTTACTGGGATGGTTTTACTGTATCAGAAGTAGCAATTTTAATTCTATGCACCCAAATGCTTCCCCACAATCTTGTGAGGTGGAGTGAGAAAAAAAAATTACTTCTAAAAAAATCACTGTTGCTGATGACATCATCAGCCTTAACTGGTACAAAGCCATGCAACAGGACTTTAGCCCTTCAATTGAAGAGATGAAAGGTATAACAGGGGTCATCTAGTCCAACCTTCACATGAAGCAGGAAATCAACATCTTCTCTGACCACTAAACATGAGATGGTCTGTTCCACTGTCTGGCACTGTAAGGAAAATTCTTCCTGCTATTTAGCTAAAATCTCATAGTACTTTGGATCACACCCTCTGGAGCTACAGAGACAGGCATGCTTCATCTGCCATTTGACAATCCAACTATATAATATATCACATCTAATTCTTCATGTTAAAGGAGCCCATGTCCCTCATTGCTTCTTCACAGGGTTTGACATCCAGACCTTTTCCCCATCCTTTTCCAAGGAGAAATGCAGGGTAAAAATACTCTAAAATAAATAAAATAAATAAATCCTGATCAGCCTCCTCTAAATACATTCCAGCTTGTCAATAACCTTCTTTACTTGTGGTGCTCAGAATAGGAAACAATGTTCCAGGTGAGGACTAACTAAAGCAGAATACAGTAAACAGACACTATACTTTCCATTTTTACATGGCTCACTAATGTACAGTATTAGCTGTTTTTATGGTTGCTGCTGTGCTGTATCACGCTGCTGAATCATAACCTAACTCATGGCCTACTAAGAGTCAAGTTCCCTTTTACACATGCTATCACTAAACCATTCCAACATCTGTGCATCCGATTTGTGCATCCTGCCAGAGTGTAAAACCATATACTTTCCTGATAAAATCTACTTTGTTTTGCCCTACATCTGTTAAGATCATTCTGAAATCTGATTCTGTGCTCTGAAGTATTACCTACCCTCTAAGGCAGGCATGCCCAAACTTCGGCCCTCCTGATGTTTTGGACCACAACTCCCAGAATTCCAAGCCTGTATTTCCAATGGCAAAGGACTGTGGGAGTTGTGGTCCAAAACATCTGGAGGGCCAAAGTTTGGGTATGCCTGCTCTTAGGTTAGTGTCAACTACAGATCTGATGAGCATCCCCCCATTTTCATCCATGTCATTGTATAAAGATGTTAAAACATGCAACCCAAGAAAGAAATATGTGACACCTTAATTCTCACTACTTTTCACGATGACAAGGAATTGTTGGCAAGCCTCTCCAAGTATGGCCCACCAACCAATTAAAAATCCAACTAACAGTATCATCATCCAGCCCATATTTTGCCAACTTGGCTATAAAAATATCATGCAGAGTCTTGTTCAAAGCCTTGGAAAGATCAAGATGCCCTATTATCCACAGTATTTCCCTCATATGACAAGCTTTGAATATTAGCAATAAAAGAGTTAAGCCTTATCTGGCAGAACTTGTTTTTGAGAAACCTGTGCTAAATTTTGCATATCCATCACGTTACATAATTATCAGAATTTTGGACAATAGAAAGCAGAAGCAGAATTACGTGTGCAACTAGTTATGGCACAACCTCAGGCCTACGTTCCAGCCAGCCACTCATGATGATCTATCTATTGCCTATTTTCCATAAATCAATCTAAACAAAGCCATTTCAAAACTCAATTTGTGCTGTACACAGAGTGAGCAGCCCTTTCATACTCGACACTGAACTGTAGCATATTTGCCAAGAAAGTGAGGTACAAAGGGTTACATTTACAGTATTTGCAAATACTCCAAGCAAGAGGTGGAATGGCACTTACCAGAAATACTGTAAAAACAGGTAAAAAATCTGGTCTTGCCTAAGAGAAAACTATTTCCCCTACACAACTGAGATCAAGGAAGAGATTATTAGTTATTTTCAAGGCATTGTTATCCATTTTAAATTTATCCTACCAGTACATACCACATTGCTGAGGACTTCAGTAAGTTTACTTTTAGACAAACATATATTAAATACTGTACAATACCAAAGAGATCAAAGTTCTCCAAACAAAAAGTAGAGAAAGCATCATATGCAAACACAGAAGGCCTGCAGTCAGCTCATCCTTGGTAGCATTCCACGAAACACCTATTCTCACTGTATTTTTTAAAAATGAAAGTAGATAGACTTTGCAAGTTTCTAGTCCAAGTGGCTTTCAAATATCTATGCCAATCATTTTGTAACCTGGGAAAAAAAAACAGAAAAGTTTCCCTAACTGGTCCCATGGAGGTACAGTAATACTTAATCACAACCAGCAATAAGGTAAACCTGCAAAGGAGTCTTGCCCCCAGAGTGGATAAAAATCAATTATTTTTTTAAAAAAATCAAAACATTGGATTCTTTATTTAAATCAGATTTTTTAAAATTTAAATGCTTTTTGAGGAAAAATCTCTTTAAATATCATGTTCTAGTTAAGATACATTATAGCCCAAAGGAGATTCATCATGAAATTAGTTTTTAATTACGTAGCACAATGCTGTATTAATCCATTCACAATGTCATCCTCTCCCAGAGGTTTCTGGTTATTTGGGTCAATTTTTCTATCTAGAAGATATTATCAACAATGCTTGGTTTTGCTATTTTCAAAACTGTGCATTAAGGTCTGCAACAATAACATGCCTCCTTCATAGCAAAAATGTTATAAATAAACATCAGAATTGAGAAAAAGACCTTAATCCCAATGTTCCTCTGCAAATCTATGTCCACAGAATCAACCCCCTTACCTCTTAAGTGCTAGTTTCAAGACATTCTTAACGTTGTTTGAACAAAGTTTCAAGACATAAAATGAAAGTGAAATAGACATCAGTGTTGTTTGCAAAGGCACACTTGTTTCATGAACAAAGTTTGTTAAAAAAATTAAGGATTGACTAGAGTAATTCTCTTGAATAGGAATCAAATAAACACAAAAATGAAAGTATTTTATAAACTTTATTATGAAATTTTAAAATAGCACAGTTTGGCTGAACACAAAGCTGATATTCTTCAGCTTTTCCAACGGCACACCAGGCAACATCTTGAGATCTTTCTACATCTTGAGATCTTTATGTGTATAGCTGCCTGAGGATTATCATATTATTCTCCCTCTCTCCTCTTGGGCAAGACCTGTAATGTTATCGTTTTGGTTAAATAAAACTATTTAAATTGTTATTATTAAGGTAATGATTATTTTTCTCCTTCTAATAAAATACAATATAACAGTTGGTGGAGTCTCCTTCTTTAGAGGTTTTTAAGCAGAGTCTGGATGGCCATCTGTCGAAAATATTGTGATGGGGTTCCTGCATGGCAGGGGGTTGGACTAGATGGCCCTTGAGGTCTCTTACAACTCTATGATTCTATGATTCTATAAGCAGTTGTCCAAATTGAATGATTAACCTATTAAACTGGAGATAGTTCACCTTGCAATAATTTCATAATTATCTATTTATGTATATCTAATGGTATATAATAACCAAACAGTAGTTTTCTGATATAACTGTAAAACTAATCTGAAAAGTTATTATTCTAAAAATGAAACCATCTGGTTGTAAATATTAAGATTAAAACAACTTCAGCAAAAATGAGTCTTTATGTAGAAAATCATGGTTTAAATTCAGCCTTACTGACTATTGATTTAAATCAAAGTGATTTAAATCAAATCCACCCTACTTGCCCCTATCTTAGAATATGCGTGTCCCACCCAAGGATATTGTTAAACTACAGCTGAAAAGGAAAGATAGCATGGGCTTGATAACTTGTGAATAGAGATGGGCACGACTTAGCGGTATTCCTGTTTCCGTTTCCGTTACTCGTTTCCGTTACTCTACGGAAACGGTAACGGGAATTACTCCGCCAGACTTCGAGCTCGAATCGACGAACGAACAATTTTGGTCTGATTTGTCGTGCTCGTTCCTTGCATCGCGCGATGCCACGCGGCACAGAAAAAAAAGTTTTTAAAAGTGAAAAAAACCCGGTTCCCGGCCGAAAAGCAGGCGGAAAAATGCCTGCCGTGCCTCAGGGCACCTACCAGAGGGGTTGTTTCTGGAGGTCCCCGGCCTCCCATCCCCCGTCCTGGGCTGCTCTGGTGGGACTCGCCGCAGGCTCGCAGGCAGCCAGCAAAAAGCCCAGCCCCAGTCTCGCCGGCCGCCGGCCGCCGGAATTAAAGCGGAAGCAAGCGGCACGGACGGCACAGGAAAAAACTTTTAAACTCTCCCCCACCCATTCCCGGGCCAAAAGCAGGCGGAAAAATGCCTGCTTGACTAAGGGCGCAGGGCACCTACCGGAAGGGTGGTTTCTGGAGGGGGTCCCGCCTCCCCCCGTCCTGGGCAGCTGGACTCGAGTCGCCATGCCATGCGGTGCGGGCGGGGGATCCAAAATGGGGCGGTGAATGCAATATTGTTTTTGAAATCGTGGTCCAAAAACACACAAGCACAACAGAAACACGCGAAAATTTATAAACTGCCAGATTTTTCACAGTAGCAGTGGGTTTTTTCTTGCAACAAAATGTCTCTCCTCTCCTCCTCTGTCCTCCATTGATTTTATTTTATTTTATTTTATTTTTATTGATGGGCACCGATGGGGGGAGGCCGGGGACCTCCAGAAACAACCCCTCTGGTAGGTGCCCTGAGGCACGGCAGGCATTTTTCCGCCTGCTTTTCGGCCGGGAACCGGGTTTTTTTCACTGGCCATGCAAATTTTTGGAGCCATCCCACCAAACGCATGGCCACTTGGCCATGGAGACTTCTGGGATGTGCCAAAAAGCCCCCTAAAACCTGCCCTAGAACCCTAACCCTAATCCTAACCCTTGACTCCGTACCCATACGTCACAGACTGTCTTCTTAGTGGGTCAGAGAGGCACCCAGAGGTGCAACCCACTACCCCACCATAACCTTACCCGTCACTAGCCTAACCCTAGCCCTAACCCTAACCCACCTTAACCCTAAGCCAGATGTACTTGCATTGCACTACACGCTAGTACTATTCCCTTCTGTGTGAGACATGGTGTTGCGAGAGCCTTAGTTAGGCATCTCACCTATGGCTCTGGGTTCAGTGCCATCCACTAGTCTTCACAGTCACTGTCTGCACATTTGCACAACTGGTATGCAATATCCATATGGCTATTGCATACCATTTTGCAGCAGCAGCAGGTGAGGAGGGGAGACCCCCATGTAGAGGGGTCTCTTGGAGCCTGCTTCCCCTTCCTAGTGGGTGAGGATAGGAGGCACCCACGGGTGCCTCCAGGAGCCCACTTTCCCTTTATAGCGGGCCAGAGGAGGCACCCACCCCACAGAGGTGCCTCCAGGAGCCCGCTCCCCCAAAAAACCAGTACTAACGACAACGAAAAAACAAAAAAACGAACCGACTAATTTTTGTGAATTTTCGCGAAAAACGGAAACGACCCAAAATGGAACCGGCCCGACTAACGACAACTCGAAAAAAATTTTTTTTCAAGTCGTGCCCATCTCTACTTGTGAACAGAGACTGAAAATATTGATTTGCACATTTTTCTTTTCTTTTACTCGTTCACCTTCATTATTGGACCTTTTAAGATATGTACGAACAATATGGCAATATTGTACAAAAATTTCCATTGCAGAAAATAAAAATAAAACAAATAAAACAAAATAAAACAAACAAAACCCCAGAAAGGCATATGTAAGTGGAAAATTCCATTGGATGAAGGATACCTCCTCTGCCAATTCTTGCATCCCCAGAATTAGATGCACAGAGATACTCAAAGAATAATTATAGTGTGTCAATTTCCATACAAAATTCCAAGTAAACTCCCACTACTTCAAAAATGACAAAAACAATAACATTGTTAGTATTTAGTAGAAGCAAATTATATATCACATGATATGATTGTCAGAAAACAATTACAGCACTAGTTCCACATTGCCAACATTTTAATTTGTGCCAGATAACTATTAATTTTGTATGAAGAGTTCTAGATTGTAAACACTTATACACTCGAATACAAGCCTAGTTTTTCAGCCCTAATTTTGGGCTGAAAAAAGGGGCCCTCGGCTTATATTCGGGTCAGTACTTTTAGCCACTGAGCCAAGTGCTTGAGTCGATAGCTAAAAGTCATTTTAAACATTGTGCGCGGCTTCTCCTAACCACCCCCACACACGTCGCGGGAGAGCAGTGTGCAATGTTTAAAATTACTTTTAGCCACCGAGGCATGTGCTTGCTCGGTGGCTAAAAGTCATTTTAAACATCACACACCACTCCCCCAGCTCACAAAGGAGGAGCTGCCAGGCCCTGCTGCATTTCCCACCTTAGACTTATACTCGAGTCAATAAGTTTCCCCAGTTTTGGGGGGTTAAATTAGGGGCCTCGACTTATACTTGGGTCGACTTATACTCGAGTATATACAGTATCTTTGAACAGCACACAATCACACATGTAAACATACAGACAGATTATGTTCCCAGGACAGTATTCATTTTCATCCTCCACTGTCACTATCTCTATGCTCTTAAAGGGCTACTGCTGCTGCACCAAGTACTATACTGGCTGTAGGAGTGTGAATTCTGAGTTGTTAAAAAAAAAAAAAAAAAAAAGAGTGGACCTCTGAACTAAAAACAGTAATTGCTGAGTTCTTGCAAGTCCAGATGTCTAGTCAAATGCTGTAAAGCAAAGAGGCTATATACAATGCAAAGAGGTCAATGTTCTTCAACAACAGGTTTTATCACTTGGTATCTTTAGTTTCTAAAAAACAGATAAACCAGGACATGAAATTTTGCAAGACAAGTGCTCTAAGGCAGAAACAAAATTATTGTTGTCTTGTATTTTTTTATTTTATTTTCTGGGCCTAAACAAAATTTTAGCCTCTACCAGTGTGTGTTCTGTGCAGTGAATCTGAAACCAACGTATAGTGCCCCTACTAACAGAACGTTCAAGGTATGTGAGATATGTAAGGAGTGACTATGCCAGTTTCCATGGCTGGGTGGGGGAACCCTGTTCTCCAGAGCCCTATTCTGTAATTATTCATAACACCACAGTGGTGTTACCAAAGCAGACCTACAAGTGGTGCAGGCGTTGGTGATCTCGCAGATCGACTCCTGTAACACCCTCTACATGGGGTTGCCCTTGACCCTTGTCCGGCGATTGCAACGGGTACAGGATGCGGCGGCCAGGCTTGTGGTAGGTGCGAGCAGATATGCCCGCATCACCCCCATCCTGGCCCTCCTTCATTGGTTGCCCATTGCTTCCCGGGTAAGGTTCATGGTCATGGTTTTGGTTTACAAAACCCTCCATGGCTTGGAACTGATCTTTCTGGCGGAGCGGATCTCCCAGAGACCAATCTCGTCCCGGCCAACCAGAGTTTCGTCTTCCCTTTCTCTTAGAGTGCCAACACCGAGAGAGGCCCGTAGGGCTTTGACCAGGAGCCGGGCCTTTTCAGTGGTTGGTCCAGCCTCTTGGAACAAGCTGCCAGTTGAGATCAGGCAGGCGGAGACGCTGCCAGCCTTTAGAAGGGCCTTAAAGACCTGGCTCTTCAGGCAATGCTTCGGGGCCCTCTGAGCACACTGTAATGGTCTTGTCCGTTTATTATTGTTGGGGTTTGTTTTGTAGTTGGGTAGTCACTGTTGGGTGACGTCTGTACACCACCCAGAGTTCCCTATGGGAAAATCGGGCGGTTAATAAGTATAATAAGTAAGTAAGTAAGTAAGTAAGTAAGTAAGAGGAGACCAACAGAATGTTATGCTTTATGGATGTTATCCTATTAATTCAATGGTTTGCTGCAGAAATCACTGACACTTGATTTTAACCCCATGAATTGGAGCTTCAATAGTGTGTGTGTGTGTGTGTGTGTGTGTGTGTGTGTGTGTGTGTGTGTGTGTGTGTGTGTGTGTGTGTGTGTGTGTTTACAGTTGTGACCGACTCTTCGTGACCCCATGTCCATGGAGTTTTCTTGGCAGGAATACTGGAGTGGTTTGCCAGTTTCTACTCCAGGTGTCTACAGCACCTGGTATTCCCTAGTGGTCTCCCATCCAAGTATTAACCAGGGCCGACCCTGGTTAGCTTCCGAAATCAGGCAAGATCGGATGTGCTTAGGGCATATAGGCAGCAACAGAATGCCTATTTTACTTGATTAAAATGGATATAGACTAGCTACAAAAACTTCTAGCACTCTACACTAATATACACCTTAGTTAGTTAATACATAATAACAATAATAGTTAACATAGTCTCTTTAAGGTGTCACATGTTTTTGTCTTTTGTTTTGTTTTGGTATATATACACAAGGTTTCATTAACTTGCTGATCATTTTTACTAATGTAGTAGCTTTTATTCTTTTTTTTTCAACTCTAGTTTGCCCCTTTAATTTCTCATCTAGCTTAAAACAAAGGTAAAATATTAAATCCACATAGGATGGAGTTGAGCAGCTCTCTAATTTGTTCTCCATCTTGCTCCGAGGAAGAAAATGATAAATATGCAAGCAATTTTTTGCTCACTTATTTTAATTGGTGAAAAGAGAGTTGGATTATCTCTCCCAAATCTCCAAAATTAAAACCCATGGGGGGAGAGAGAGTCAACTTTATTAGACAGTAAAGCAAACTGCAAAGGCACTTGAGGCAGTATCATGTGACAGCAATTAGATAATCTCACAAAGTGTTTAGTAACTCATACTATACAGTCATAAACCCACTAGAGATCTTGGATGAGACCCAACAAACCTGCATATAAACAGGTTTTGACTTGCTTTACAAATACTTTACACAATACTTCAGCCTAGACTACATCATGTCAAACCTCAGCTATATTCAGAAATACAAAATGCAAGGGAACTCGTGTAAGATTTTAAAAGCCATTTGTGAAGAGAGCCCTGCAGTAGAAATCTATATATTCACCACAAAGGTTACCACTATGATGTCCAACTCCTCTTCAATATATTGGCTTAATTGGAAAACAAAATTTATGAAAAAGAAATCAAACATGTCAATTTTATTAGTCAGGATAAGGAAAAAACAACACATAAATTGAAGTTTTGTAAATACTTAACCAGAAAGTGGAACTGAAACAATGTGTGCATATACTAAAAATCCAGTTTCAGACTTATGAATCAAAATAATGTTAATATAAACTTGGAATTTAAATCTCTTTTAGTTCCTAAACATTCATATTTTAAAAAACCATTTGGGTGGGCAATTCCAAATAATATGGTTAATACTATAGCTAAACAAAGAGTAAAAGCACTAAAACTTTAAGAAGAAATAAGCAACTGAACTTTACTGGAACCACTGGTAGTAAAAAACAATCAGCCTCAGTAATATTTATATTAATCATCAATAAAAATTATTTAAAATGTATTTTGAATTCTAATTTAAAAGCATACCAAATATGAACAAGATCTTATGACATTTTTTGTTATGTGCTATCAAATCACCTCTGACTTATGGTGAGCTTGTGTGTGTGTTGCATCGTTACAGTCGTGACCGACTCTTCGTGACTCCACGTCCATGGAGTTTTCTTGGCAAGAACAAGTGGTTTTTCAACAACCTGGTATTTCCTGGTGGTCTCCCATCCAAGTACTAACCAGGGCCAACCCTGCTTAGCTTCTGAAACCAGGTGAGATCAGATGTGCTCAGCTTATGAATGAGCAATTTCCAAAATGTCTTATCCTCAACAGTCCTGGTCAGCTCTTTAAAACTCAAGTGTGCGACTTCCCTTTAGGGAGTCAATCTATTTCATACTTGCTCTTCCTCATTTCATGCTGCCTTCAACCTTTCCAGTATTACAGTGACCTCCCCTGCCTATCGCGGGCGTTAGGGACCCGACCCGACTCGCAATAATTGAAAATCCACAATATGCGGATGCAGGTCGGGTTGGATCTGGGGCGCCTAGCTGGTGGCTCTTGTACTTACCCCTAGCCTGGCACTGCCTACCGGAAGTCACTTCTGGTTCACAGGAAGGCCCTTTTGGGGCCTCCAGAAGGCCCAGGAATGCCCTTGCAGGCCCATTTGGGGCAGCGCCAGTCCTGGGATAAGTAAGGGAGGCCTGAAACAGGCCTTTGCCCCTTACCCAAGGGGGACTTTTTTTTCATATACTGTGGTCCTGCGATATAACAGGGCCGCAGTATATGAACTGCAAATGGGCGGGGGGCCACTGTACTGATTTTTCCAAAGAATTTCCTCCTTTTGTGATGTGCCCAAAGTAGTACAACCTCCATTTCAACATTTTTGCCTCGAGACTGTTTGGGCTTGACATGTTCTAGGACAGTATTGGTGAACCTGCAGCATGGGTGCAAAGGTGGCATGCGGAGGCCTTTCTGTGGGCACGAGGCATCGTCCCCTCTCAGCCACGGCACTTCCCCCTCCACTCGGAGCCATTATGGCTTTGTGAAGAGAGTCAGGCGAAGGGGATGCAGCGGCTTGTGGGCTCGTTTGTAGCCCCAGTTTACTCTCCAGCCATGCCACTATGTGCATCCCAAAAGCAGAGTGGCTGGAGAGTAAACTAAGGCTACGAAGGAGACCACAAACCACCGTCACACCCCCTAGCTTTTCCAACGATGCCCAGGGCAGAGAGGCAGTTGTTGTTGTTGTTGTTGTTGTTCAGTCGTTCAGTCGTGTCCGACTCTTCGTGACCCCATGGACCAGAGCTCGCCAGGCCTTCCTATCCCCCACTGCCTCCCGGAGTTTTGTCAAATCCATGTTGGTTGCATCGATGACACCGTCCAACCATCTCATTCTCTGTCGTCCTCTTTTCCTTTTGCCTTCGATCTTTCCCAGCATCAGGGACTTTTCCAGGGAGTCCTCTCTTCTCATGAGGTGGCCAAAGTACTGGAGCCTCAGCTTCAAAATCTGTCCTTCCAGTGAACATTCGGGGTTGATTTCTTTCAGAATGGATAGGTTTGATCTCTTTGCAGTCCAGGGGACTCTCAAGACTCTCCTCCAGCACCACAGCTCAAAAGCATCAATTCTGCGGCGATCAGCCTTCTTTATAGTCCAGCTCTCACTTCCATACATCACTACTGGAAAAACCATAGCTTTAACCATCCTGACCTTAGTTGGCAAAGTGATGTCTCTGCTCTTTAGGATGCTATCTAGGTTTGCCATTGCTTTCCTCCCAAGAAGCAGGCGTCTTTTTATTTCATTACTGCAGTCGCCATCTGCAGTGATCAAGGAGCCCAGGAAAATAAACTCTGTCATTGCCTCCATTTCTTCCCCTTCTATTTGCCAGGAGGTGATGGGACCGGTGGCCATGATCTTAGTTTTTTTGATGTTGAGCTTCAGCCCATTTTTTTCCACTCTCCTCTTTCACCCTCATTAAGAGGTTCTTTAATTCTTCCTCACTCTCTGCTATTAGAGTAGTATCATCTGCATATCTGAGGTTGTTGATATTTCTTCCGGCAATCTTAATTCCGGCTTGTGATTCATCCAGACCTGCCTTTCTCATGATGTACTCTGCATATAAGTTAAATAGGCAAGGTGACAGTATACAGCCTTGTCGTACTCCTTTCCCAATTCTAAACCAGTCAGTTGTTCCATATCCAGTTCTGACGGTTGCTGCTTGTCCCACATATAGATTTCTTAGGAGACGGATAAGGTGATCAGGCACTCCCATTCCTTTAAGGACTTGCCATAGTTTGTTGTGGTCTACACAGTCGAAGGCTTTGGCATAGTCAATGAAGCAGAAGTAGATGTTTTTCTGGAACTCTCTGGCTTTCTCCATAATCCAGCGCATGTTGGCGATTTGATCTCTAGTTCCTCTGCCCCTTCAAAATCCAGCTTGTAGTTCTGGAAGTTCTCTTTCCACATACTGCTGAAGCCTGCCTTGTAGAATTTTGAGCATAACCTTGCTAGCATGTGAAATGAGTGCAATTGTGCGATAGTTGGAGCATTCTTTGGCGTTTCCTTTCTTTGGGATTGGGATGTAGACCAATCTTTTCCAGTCCTCTGGCCACTGCTGGTTTTCCAAATTTGCTGGCATATCTTATGCAGCACCTTTACAGCATCCTCTTTTAAGATTTTAAAGAGTTCAATTGGAATGCCGTCACCTCCACTGGCCTTGTTGTTCGCAATGCTTTCTAAGGCCCACTTGACTTCACTTTCCAGGATGTCTGGCTCCAGGTCAGCAATTACGCTATCTTGGTTATCAGGGACATCCAGATCTTTCTGATATAATTCTTCTGTATATTCTTTCCATCTCTTCTTGATCTCTTCTGCTTCAGTTAGGTCCCTACCATTTTTGTCCTTTATCATATCCATCCGAAATACCCCTTTAATATCTCCAATTTTCTTGAACAGATCTCTGGTTTTTCCCTTTCTGTTGTTTTCCTCTATTTCTTTGCACTGTTCATTCAAGAAGGCCGCCCTGTCTCTCCTTGCTATTCTTTGGAAGTCTGCATTCAATTTTCTGTATCTTTCCCTTTCTCCCTTGCATTTTGCGTCCCTTCTCTCCTCCGCTATTTGTAGGGCCTCGTTGGACAACCACTTTGCTTTCTTGCATTTTCTTTTCTTTGGAATATTTTCCATTGCAGCCTCCTGTACAATGTTACAAGCCTCCATCCATAGTTCTTCAGGTGTTCTGTCCACCAAATATAGTTCCTTGAATCTATTCTTCACTTCCACTGTGTATTCATATGGGATTTGACTTAGGCTATACCTGACTGGCCCAGTGATCTTCCCTACTTTCTTCAGTTTAAGTTTGAATTTTGAAATAAGAAGCTGATGATCTGAGCCACAGTCAGCACCAGGTCTTGTTTTTGCTGACTGTATAGAGCTCCTCCATCTTTGGCTGCAGAGAACATAGTCAATCTGATTCCGGTATTGTCCATCTGGTGATGTCCATGTGTAGAGTCGCCTTTTGTGTTGTTGGAAAAGAGTGTTTGCAATGACCAGCTTGTTCTCTCGACAAAACTCAATTAGCCTTTGCCCTGCTTCATTTGGAACTCCAAGGCCAAACTTGCCAGTTATTCCTTTTATCACTTGACTCCCTACTTTAGCATTCCAATCCCCTATGATGAGAAGAACATCTTTCTTTGGTGTCAGTTCTAGAAGTTCTTGTAAGTCTTCATAAAATTGGTCAATCTCAGACTCTTCAGCACCGGTAGTTGGTGCATAAACTTGGATTACTGTGATGTTCAAAGGACTGCCTTGGAATCGTACCGAGATCATTCTATCATTTTTAGGTTGTATCCCAGCACTGCTTTTCTCACTCTATTGTTGACTATGAAGGCTACTCCATTTCTTCTATGGAAGACGGGGTACTAATCTTTGGGAAAGCAAGGATACAAGAGCAGGTTTTTGAATTTGGTAGGAAAAGGGAAAACTGGAGGAAAAAAAGAATGTCTGGCTTAGGGAATTTATTATATAAAAATGTTTTCTGTATTCTGATTGTCTAAGGCCACTAGTTAATTGGTATGATATGGGAAATGGGAAACGGAAATGTGAAGACAAACTTGATATATAAATAAATGTTAATCTGTTAGATTTTTAAAATAGAGGCAGTTCCTGTAAACTCCCCAGAGACTACTTTAAGTGGTATGGGGCAGTATATAAGCAGAACACTTTGCTTTGCTTAGGTTAGGTATAGACAAGAACTTCTATGCATAAAGTGAAACATATAGACCTGGAGGCAGCTCTCTTATAATAGCCCATAAAGTATTAATTTGAATTAGTGATGATTGCTGAAATTGGGCATTCTTTGGAAGAATAGGTAAATATACTGTGGGTGATATATAGAATATTTATAGTTAGCCAAATCCATCCTAAATTGCTTAGTACTGAAGAGCTAAACAGCGAGTTTGAATAGATTGTTGAGATTAGATAGGCTATATTCTTTGTATTAAAAACAGATGTAAGTAAAGCTAGAAGAGGGATGAGATAGGAAGGAAACTAAGTATGAAAATATGCTCATTTAAGCTGGGAAGGGAGATATGAATTATATTGGGCTCAAATGTTGGGGGGAAACTGTGACTGAAGCAGTAGCACGAAAGAAAACAAGCAATATATTTGTTTTATTTACTTAGGGTAGAAAATAAACAAAAATGTTTTTTAAAAAGTGCTGATGTTCTTCCTGCCAGTTTTCGCTCCTCCTTCAACTTAAGCTAGTTTATTGTTCCCTGTGATATGTTCTGCCTACAGATGGAACAATAAGGAGATAAAATAAGTCGCCCGTACCTGGATGGCGACTCCCTGAGAACTGTGGTCCAAGCACTGGTGATCTCGAGGATGGACTACTGCAACGCCCTCTACATGGGGTTGCCCTTGACTCTCCTCCGGCGCTTGCAGCGGGTATAAAATGCAGCTGCCAGGCTGGTGGCGGGTGTCCGTCGTCATGACCACATCACCCCAGTCCTGGCTCGCCTGCATTGGTTGCCCATTGCATCCCGGATTAGATTCAAGGTCCTGGTTTTAGTTTATAAAACCCTCCATGGCTTGGGCCCGGACTACCTGTCAGAGCGTATCGTCCAGCGATCGACCTCGGCCCGACCTGTTCGGCAATCGCGAGCGCACTCGCTCCGGGTCGCCACCACTTGAGAGGCCCGGAAGACGCTTACACGTAACCGGGCCTTCTCGGTGGCGGCCCCCTTACTTTGGAACACCCTTCCGAGCGATGTGCGCTCTGCAGAGTCCCTGCTGGCCTTTCGCAAAACCTTAAAAACGCTTCTCTATCGTGAGGCCTTTGGTGAGCTTTAATTAATTAATTAATTCCCCCCCCTCTTCTTGCCGCCATCAATACTTGTTTCTAAGTAAATCGCCTTCCCTTAGTTGGCGATGCTAGGGTGCTTACGTGTTTTAAAATTGTTTTAATTGCTTTACCTTGTTTAGTTGTTGTTTGTTACATTGTACTCGATTATTGCACTTGCCACTACTTTGTAAGCCGCCCAGAGTTCCTCCGGGAAGATGGGCGGGATATAAATGCAATAATAAATAAATAAATAAATAAAATAAAATGCACCCTGGTGCTCTTGCCTATAGGAAACCATGCTGTCTCTCCATATTCAGTCCAAATGGTAGCTTCTTGTTCGCAATACAGGTTACTCATCTGGACAATCAGGTACTGAGGAACACCCTCTCCCAGTCAAAAGCTTTTCTGTGGTCTCTAAAGCCTAAGTTGATGTTCTGAAATTCGTGGCTGCTTTCCAATAATCAGTGGACAACTTGGATTTAAAAACTGTTTCAGTGTGAGATTTCATGGATCAAAATTCCCTTCTACAGACCATTTCACTTCTGGTTCCTTGCACTGAGTTCTTGGTGACAGTTTCATCTGGTTTCACTCACACCTGTTGGAGCTGTCATGATGCAGATCATGAAGGAATTAATGTTGTCTACAATAACAGGTGCAGAATTCTTGCAGAGCTTCAGTGATTTTGTTTAAGTCACTGATTCCAAACTGGAATATAGATTCAAACTGAAACAACTTCAAAAGAAGGAATGATAAGTTTTATTGTTTTTCCTTTCAGGCCAAAAGCTCATCTAGTCCAGCTTCATGTATCTCACAGTGGCCCCGCCAAATGAGTTGGGGAGTACATCTAATACCACTCCCCTGAATCTAGTCCTTGAAGTACCCCGGGTTTAAGCCTGGAGATTACACATCTCCATCATGGTTTGAAACCTGTGATGGACTTTTCCTCCAGGAATCTGTCTAATACGCTTTTGAAGGCATCCAGGCCAGATGCCATCATCACATCCTGTGGCAGGGAGTTCCACAGACTAACAACACGCTGGGTGAAAAAAATATTTTCTTTTGTCTGTTCTTACTCTCCCAGCCCTCAATTTGAGTGTATGTCCCCTAGTTCTGGTATTTTGTGAGAGGGTGAAGAGGAATACTGTACAGTAATCTGTCCTTGGGTTTCCCCAACCCGCCTCAATTTTATTTCATTGTTTTCATTCTCTTCATAAAAACTTGCATTTTCCAATGCTCTGTCCAAAACATTTTCCCTCTGAAAATGGTAAAAGCATTTTAAATAATTTGTTCAATAAGACTACAGTATATATTATCCAAAAATAAGCAAAACCAGCATTGTCAATGTAAAGCATTTAACTATTCAGATCCAACATAAGGAACAGACAGGACTATGAATGCATGTAGCTAAGTATGCAGAACACATTTGCTATATAGTCATATCAGGACATCCCTGTTATTCATACCAAGTTCCTGATTTTAGATGTTAAGTTAAGCCATGAGAAATTTGGTTTAAGATTGCTGCCACCAGACCTGCATGTGCCGTTTTAGAAATATAACAAGCATAGGACTATTTTGTATGTTTGTATTTAGACCCAATGCATTTCAAATAAAGTTAGATGAATATAGTAGATGCTAGTTTGCAGCTGGTGTACAAGCTGAATGGATGTCTGTAATCCTCCTCCTATGAAAAGGGATAGTTGGTCATATGCACCTGTTGCACATGAATATTCTCACGCCATCAGAGACAAACTGGCATAACACTGACAAACACTGAAGACACAAATGATACTGCTTACATTATCAGAGTCCATTAAAAACTGTGAACAGTTAATTTATTTATTTATTTATTTATTTTTAACTCTTGTATACCACCCTATTCCCACAATGGGGACTCAGGGCGGTTAACAACATAAAAAATAAAAAGACATATAAAATCAAATACAGATAATAATAAAACAATTAGATCCAAACAAATGAACCCTCAGAAATTAATACAGGAAGATTCTGGCCACAGAATAATGTATGGATGCAAAGCCTTCTTTCAGCAATTAAGTTTCTATAAATTTAAAATCTGAAAAATACTTTACTTACTTTACTAGCTCAATTTTTGCCCACAAACTGTGCTTTTAAAAGTCATCCATGTGTGATTTGAGGGCCTTTTCACACGACCCCTAAGATCCGCTGGTCCCTTAAATTCGGACCAGAGATCTTGGGGGTTCGTTTCTGTTCCTCCGTCCCTACCCCTCAGCACTTCCTGCTCCTGTCGGCGTGGGGGGGGGAGGGAAAAAAGGACAAAAGAAGCCTTTACTAACCTGCCGGTGCCGGTTGAACCTGCCACGAGCCCCCCCCCGTTACTTCCTGATTCCGGCTCAAGGAGCTCTTAAAGGGGCGGGAGGCAAAACAACAACAGACAAGCCAGGAGAGCCCCGCACTCTTATCCGCATCAAATTTTTTTCACCTCCAGAGAGCAGGTACATGAAAAATGCGCTGGGTCGCGCTAAAGTGGGCGGGTCGCACTTAATTGTCTCCAAACTCCGGAGCTGGTGGGAAAACATTTCTAAGCTCTGGAGCTGGGAGCCATTTGCAGCGCAGCTTAGGGGTCGTGTATAAACGCCCTAAGAAGAATCACATCTTTCAAGCTAAATCTTCTGTTGGACCAGAACAGGGGCAAATGTCTCTTCTCCAAATTATGCGGATTATACAATCCACCCATGCTCATACCTATTATCAACCATTAAAAATGATGCATATCAGCATACTGAAATCAGGCTGGCAAGTATTTATTTGTTTGCATAGGCTCACAGAAAGAAAGTAGAGCAAGTGGTAAAATCAGATTAAGCACCATCTTTTAATCAGTTTCACTTCTTTATCACAACTAAGCAAAATGCAGAGTAACTGAATGGTCTTTTAAGGATATCTTCAGCTATCATTATTTCTCAGGGATGCTGCGTCCATTTAGCAATGTTTGCAGTACTAAAAGTTCTCTGTTATTTGTACAGAATGTTTCAGTACAGTTAATAGAGACTAGAAAACATGCAACTCTTCTAAGGTAACAAAAGTCAAGAGCAATAATGCTAAAGTAGAACTTGCGAATTTGGTATATTTTTCTTTTGGTGTTTTCCCTGTACTGTACTTAATGACCATTCCAGACTACATTCCAAAATGTAACTTTAAGGCAAATAATATAAACAAAGGAATTTGTCTAATGACATAAAATGCATGAATCTGTGTACCATGCCACATACTTAACTTGGACCCACTCAAGGGAACTTTTAAAAGCATGTTTACAACTTGGTTACTAAAAACCAAGGACTATTCCAATGTGTACACACACAGAGAGAGAGAGAGAGAGAGAGAGAGAGACATTTAAAGATTCAGTATAAAAACAAATTTCTATGTTAGTTGTTGTGAGTTTTTCAGGCTGTTTGGCTGTGTTCTGTAAGTTTTTCTTCCTGACGTTTCGCCAGACTCTGTGGCTGGCATCCTTGCCCTCTGAAGATGCCAGCCACAGAGTATGGCGAAACGTCAGGAAGAAAAACTTAAAGAACACGGCTAATCAATCTGAAAAACTCACAACCATCGGATCCCAGCCATGAAAGCCTTCAGGAATAAATTTCTCTGTGTTGAAACTTTAGGAACTTGCTACAGTACTTGTATCATAAATCACAGACCTCTGAATTTCTCTTCTCAATTCCTTTTCCAACTAGTTCTGAATTCTTTCTAATCATTTCCTGATTTAAAGTAGGTACCTGTTGATTTATGGACAGAGAGATTATACCACTTTTTGCACTTCAAAATAAAAGCACCAATATATGTTTTGTTCCTTTTATATTTGAGCTAATTAAAACCATATGCCAAATATACTAGGTGATTTTAAAGAGCAGCTGACTTGACAAAACAAATGGTATCTAGTTCATAAACTAGTACAGTACTTGATACATCCTTGACTGAAAGTATATGTAGTTGTGTATACATACATGTATACATATACATAGTTATGTTGTGACCAGGGAGGGAAACACATTTTATACTGTGAATTCTACATTTTAAGAATGTTTATAAAGAGACTTTTAAGAAAAATAGCCAATTTACAGCATTTGTAATGATTCTGATAAATGTGTATCAGTCAATCAAAGGCTCACTTAGAAGTCTATCCTGCTATCTGTCTACATTTTTGAAACACTACTTTCAGTTATATTCAAGATTTATTTAATATGTGGAGGTTTTAAGACATCTTTGAATGTGTTGCAATATTCTTCTACAAGAGTGGGGAGAAGTTATGTTTATAATATCACAAGCATGTAGCCAATCAGAGCTCTAAATAGCCAGTTGCTCCCCTAAACACACAGAACTAGTTTTCTCTAAGTTAAATACATAACTTAGATGAGAAACTGCATGTATGTGCAGGTGGGGTGTTGGGTTAGGGATGTTTGAATGGTTGGGCTGTCGGTGTTGGTTGAAGGTATGTTCCCAAGGAGTACATTGTATGACACCCCAAGGAGTATACTGTATATACCAGTGGTTCTCAACCTGTGGGTCCCCAGATGTTCCTGGACTGCAGCTCCCAGAAGTCTTCATCACTAACTGAGCTGGCCAGGATTTCTGGGAGTTGCAGTCCAGGAACATCTGGGGACTCACAGGTTGAGAACCACTGGTATATACAGTATACTTCTTGTGAATTTAACTTAGAGAAAACTAGTTCTGTGTGTTTAGGGAAGCAACTGGCTATTTAGAGCTCTGATTGAATAAATCATCTCATAATAAGTAGTGGCCTACATTTCATACTTCTAAGAACGCAGTGGATTTTCTTTCCTCTTCCAAATTCTCTCTAGGATCTCAAGGTGGTAAAGCATGGACAATTGCTGTTCCATTTCACTGCCAGTTTGCAAGCCAGTTCTGAGGTAGGTTAAGCTGACTGCACACAGTGATAGTAGGCTTCAAAGTTAAGTGAGAATTCACATTCCCTTCTCCCCATCCAAGTCCAACATCTGAACAGCTATACCAGACATGTCCAAACTTCAGCCCTCCTGATGTTTTGGACCACAGCTCCCAGAATTCTAACCCTGTACTGTCAATGACAAAGGACTATGGGAGTTGTGGTCCAAAACATCTGGAGCGCCAAGTTTGGACATGCCTGAGCTATACAGTACCAGAATGCAGAGCTCCAGAGCACCTTCATTTCTGGAAGCTTGATCTGCTATTTCTATTTAACATAGTGACACACAACATATGCTGGCATAATTTCCCTCTATCTGTATGTACACACATCATTGCACAGCTCATCTAAGCACAAGCACACATTTTCCCTTCACATAAACTTTTTCTCCTCAATATTCAAACCCTCCATATGTCACTTGCCCTTTCACTAACACACTGTTTCCTGCATTGCTTTTCTCCTCCTATGGCAGTTTCCCTTCTGGACTCATCACTCATCTTTCCCTAAAACGGCTCTGAGCATTCATAACTCCAAAAACTCCCTGACCACATCTATACATCTTCTGCTTTTCCCCACCCCCGTGAAGAAATGCAACATATTTTAAGGCCTTTAAAATTATTACACAAAATGCAAATTCGGAACATGACAGACAAGAGTCTGAGAATTCACACATTCAATATCTCTGAAAACTGGCGTGTGTATGTTTTCACTTTGCTGAAAGGAGCAAATTGAGGCATGACATCATACAAAGTATGAAAATCCCTTCAAAACCGATAGGACCTCTCTGAACATACCTTCAACTAACAATGACAGCCCAACTGTTCAAACATCCCTAACCCAACACCCCAATCTGCACATACATGCAGTCTTGATTTAAAACATTATCAGATCCTGCCAATTTACCACAGCAGGCCACTATGAGCTAAGTACACAAACTGAAGCCCATTAAAATGACAGCTTGCAAGTTTCTATTTCTTGTTTCTATTCCCTGCATCCCTGAAAAACACAAGACACTTTTGCAGCAGCCAGTTATTTTAGACAGAATTGATAGGGGGGGGAGGAACAACAACACACAAACTCTCATCTTTCTCACTCACACTTATATGAGACAATTTAAATCCCATGGTTAAAATGCAAACACACACCAGTTGCTTTTTGAGACGGCAGCGAAGCGTGCCCCGCACTCCTGCCAGCCTGAAAGATATTTGTGGCACTCAAATAAGACAACATGGACTGAGAGCTCTCCCCCATCGCTATCATTCAGTAACACCTGCAGCCCAACATCTGAAGTCTGGACCCGGGCACGAATGGGGCACACGCACATACATACGTATGTATGTATATGTATATGTATGTACATATATATACAGTATATATATCTATACATACACAGTATACACACACACACACACACACACACATATATACACACACATGCACATACATGTGTATGTATGTAGTGTATGACTTAAGAAGCAGCTTTTTATATCTGTCCATCTTGCCTCTAACAAGACTCCAGCCCTGGCTGCAACATCACCTAGCCATGGACTTTTAAGAACACCATCTAACCAAGGACTTTAAAAGTAACTTCCTGGTAAAGCACATCATTCACCATGTCTGAACGTCTGGGACCTGCTTTGAGGAAAGGGGATTTACACTGGAAAGCTTGCAATGTTCCTTTTTTTTAATTTTTAACAGTGGCCTATAAATGTATTGCCTATAACCTATTTGTGCAACTGTGTTTTGTGATGGCCACGCGGCTCATCCCCCTTTTTTGCTATATCCATATCCATATCTAGATCTATATCTAGGGGGGGCATGGTGGCTCAGTGGACTAAGGCTCCAAAAACTGTCAGCTGCAAGGTTGGGAGGTCAGTGGTTCGACTCCTGGATGCCATGCAGCAGAGCGAGCTCCCGCTGATAACCCCAGCTCCTGCCAACCTAACAGTTAGAAAGCCTGTAAATGCAAGTAGATACACAGGTACGGCCATAAAAAGCGGGAAGGTAAAACAGTGTTTCCTTGCAGGCATGCCGGCCACGTGGCCACAGACTTGCACAACACTGGCTCTTTGGCTTGAATACAGAGATGAGCACCACCCCTAGAGTCAGACACGACTAGCACACAAGTGTGGGGTGAACCTTTACCTTTATATCTTTATCTTATCTATATCTATACACACAGTGTACATATACACACACATATATACTGTATGTATGTATATATACACATACATAAAAAACCAGATACAGTGGTACCTTGTATAAAGGAATTAATTCGTTCCAAATGAAATTATGTTAAGCAAATTTTCCTTTATACAAATTTCCCATAGGAATGCATTGAAAACAGAGTGATCCCATTTTATGTTGTACAGATTCACCCCATAGGCGATTCTGTTAAGCAAATTTCCCCTATCTCCAGAATTTTTTATGTTGTACAAATGTTATGTTATACAAACCGTCTGTTATACAAGGGTCCACTGTATATACATGGATGCGTGTGTCCGTCGGTGTGTGTGTGTGTGTGTGTGTGTATAGGTCTCCGTCGGGTGCGTGCGTGCGTGGGTGTTTGTTTAGATCAGTGGTTTTCAACCACTGTTGTGGCACACTAGGGTCCCCAGATGTTCTTGGACTGCAACTCCCAGGAATTGAAAAGCTTACTTTATAGTGATAAAGACTTAGGCTGGGAGTTTATTTTTTTATTTATTTATTTTTATTTATTTATTGCCTCGTGATTTATTCATGAAACAAGGTCTCTTGGCTTACAAAAAGGTTGAAAAAACTGGTTAAAAACATCAAACAACAATAAATAATTAAAACAACAATCCCAAAAACCTTATACTAAAACATCAGTGATGAAAATTGCTGGGAGTTGCAGTCCAGGAACATCTGGGGACCCACCGGTTGAAAACCACTGGTTTAGATAACCCCGTGACCTTTCGGCGCTTCCTCGGGAGTAGAGCCCAGTTGACCCCAGCCCAACCACCCAACCACCCCACTCACCCCCCCACCCCCGCGTCGAATTCAGGTCGTGGCGGCGGCGACCCAGCAGCAGCAGCCGCAGGCCGTCCGTCCGGCCAAGCCACCGGGGCCAGCGGCCGATCGACGTGTCCCGCGGGCGCTTCTTCCCCGGGCGCGCCACCACCACCACCAACTGGGGGGCTCGGAGGAGGAGGAGGAGGAGGAGGAGAAGAAGGCGGCCCGCCCGTTTAGGGAGCCCATGAGGCGGGCGGGCGGGCGGGCTTCTTCCTTCGGCCCCCCTTCCTCGACGTGACGAAGCCTTCGCTTCGCCCGGACGGACGGACGGCCACCGTTCCTTTCTGAGGGGAGGCCAAAAGGCCGCGGCGGAGAAAGAAGCGCCGCCAAAACCACCACCCCCCAAAAAAAAAACCCACAACCACAACCCCACCAGGCCCTCCTTCTTCCCAGCCCCGTCCAGGAGCCGCTGGCGTGAGGCGACGATTGCCGGGCTGGAGGAGCGGAGGAGGAGGAGGAGGAGGAGGAGGAGGAGGAGGAAGAGGAGGAAGGCCGGGGACCGGGTCCCCCCTCCTTACCTGCATCCAGCCCCCTGGGGGTCCGTCGTCGTCGTCGTCGTCGTCGTCGGCGGGGCTGAGGGGGAGGAGGAGGCGGCGGTGGCGGCGGCAGCAGCAGCAGCAGCGGCGGCTCAGGCGGCAGCGGGGCTGAGGCGGGCAGTGGAAAAGACATGCAGGAGGGCAGCGGCCGGGCCAGGCCGGGCCGACCCGGGGGGGGGGGGAGAGAGAGAGAGAGGACCGAGCGGGGTCCGAAGGAAGTCACCGCGGGGGGCCCGGCCGGCGAGCGGGCAAGGGTTTGGGGGGGGGGAGGCTCGGGGGGAAAAAAAGAGGGCGAAGGTGGCGGGAAGACAAAAGGCAGGCCGAGGCTGGCGGGAGGCGAGGAGGCGATGCCAAAGAAACGAGGGGGGGCGGGGGGGTGGGGGGTCCGTCCGTGTGAGGGAAACGAGCGAGGCCGACAGGACGGGGAGGAAACCTTCCACCACCCCACCCCCCCACCACCCCCGGGAGGGCAATGGAGGGCCGGAGGGAAGCGGGCGAACCTCCCTGCCCGGCCGTGGCTCCCTCTCTCTCTCTCTCTTTCTCTCTCTCTTTCTCACATGCGCGCCCCCTGCTCTTCCTCCTTCCTTGCCAGGCAGCAAAGAAGGGGGCTCGTCATGGAGGAAGGGCCTGGCCTGGCCTGCCTCCTCCTCCTCCTCCTCCTCCTCCTCCTCCTCCTCCTCCTCCTCCTCCGTGACACGACAGGGAAGGAGGGACCATCATCGCCTTCCCGCCTCTCCGGCCCGCCTCTCGGCCCGCCTCACGCCAGCCGGCTCCCGCGGTGGGCGGGAGGGGGTGCCGCTCGCGAGGGCAACACACACACACACGCACGCACGCACACACACGCACGCACACACAACAGAGGTTGTCCCCTTACGAGGGCACGCACGCACGCACAACACAGGTTGTCCCTTACGAGGGCAACACACGCACGCACGCACGCACGCACATACACACAGATGTTGCCCCTTACAAGGGCACCACACACACACACACACCACAGAGGTTGCCCCACGAGGGCACACACACGCACGCACACACGCACACAGGTGGTCCCTCCCGAGGGGCAACACAGGCACGCACATACACACAGGTGTTCTTCTTACAAGGACAACACACACACCCACAGGTTGTCCCTTATAAGGGCATGCACAACACAGGTTGTCCCTCACGAGGGCAACACACGCACACACACATACACACAGATGTTGCCCCTTACAAGGGCACCACACACACACACACCACAGAGGTTGCCCCTTACAGAGGTTGCCACCACAACACAGGTGGTCCCTCCCGAGGGCAACACACGTACACGCACATACACACAGATGTTGCTTCTTACAAGGACACCACACACCCACACCCACAGGTTGTCCCTTATAAGGGCAACACACGCGCACACACAACACAGGTTGTCCCTCACGAGGGCAATACACGCACACGCACATACACACAGATGTTGCCCCTTACAAGGGCACCACACACACACACACCACAGAGGTTGCCCCTTACGAGGGCGACACACGCACGCACACACAACACAGGTGGTCCCTCACGAGGGCAACACACGCACACACGCACATACACACAGGTGTTGCTTCTTACAAGGACACCACACACCCACACCCACAGGTTGTCCCTTATAAGGGCAACACACGCACACACACAACACAGGTTGTCCCTCACAAGGGTAATACACGTACATGCACATACACACAGATGTTGCCCCTTACAAGGGCACCACACACACACACACCACAGAGGTTGCCCCTTACGAGGGCGACACACGCACGCACGCACACAGAACACAGGTTGTCCCTTACGAGGGCAGCACACACACGCACACACAACACAGGTTGTCCCTTATGAGGGCAACACACACGTACGCACGCACATACACACAGATGTTGCCCCTTACAAGGGCACCACACACACACCACAGAGGTTTCCCCTTACGAGGGCGACACACGCATGCACACACAACACAGGTTGTCCCTCACGAGGGCAATACACGCACGCACGCACATACACACAGGTGTTGCTTCTTACAAGGACACCACACACCCACACCCACAGGTTGTCCCTTATAAGGGCAACACACGCACACACACAACACAGGTTGTCCCTCACAAGGGTAATACACGTACATGCACATACACACAGATGTTGCCCCTTACAAGGGCACCACACACACACACACCACAGAGGTTGCCCCTTACGAGGGCGACACACGCACGCACGCACACAGAACACAGGTTGTCCCTTACGAGGGCAGCACACACACGCACACACAACACAGGTTGTCCCTTATGAGGGCACACAGATGTTGCTTCTTACACAGATGTTGCACCTTACAAGGGCACCACACACACACCACAGAGGTTTCCCTTACGAGGGCGACACACGCACGCACACACAACACAGGTTGTCCCTCACGAGGGCAATACACGTACATGCACATACACACAGATGTTGCCCCTTACAAGGGCAACACCCCCCCACAGGTTGTCTCTTATAAGGGCAACACATGCACATACACACAGATGTTGTCCCTTATAAGGGACACACACACAACACAGGTTGGCCCTCACGACACGTACATAAACACAGATGTCGCCCCTAACAAGGGCAACACACACACACACGTCCTTCACGAGGGCGACACACACACGCGCACATACACACATATGTTGCCCCTTACAAGGGCAACACACACACACACACACACACACACACAGAGGTCCCTTACATGCACACACAGGTTATCCCTCACAGGGAAAAACACACACACATACACAGATGTTGCCCCTTACAAGGGCACCACACACACACACACACTCACACACACACGGGTTGTTCCTGATGAGGGCAACACACACATACACACAGAGGTCCCTTATACACACACACAGTTTGTCCCTCACAAGGAAAAAAACATACACATACACAGATGTTATCCCCTTACAAGGGCAACACACACACAGACACACACAGACACACAGAGGCTGTCCGGGTGCCACACACACACACAGGTTCCTCACACGGAAAACACACACATACACATGCACATACACAAAAAGCTGGCCCCTTAGGAGGGCAAAACACATACACTACATAAGTTCTCACAGCCATTTGTTATTCGACCCTCCCAGTGAAAAAGAGATCTGGCAGGGGAGATGTAGGGAAGAACCAGATTTGCTGGTTCTTCCCCTGAGGAGCAGTGGGGGTTGCTTGCATACAGGTGACGTGTGTGTATGCCTTTGGAGGACCTGCTTGGGACCTGACAATGAGCTACCATGGGGCGCTGTGGCAGCTGGGGTTCAAAGAGGCATGCCAACCTGGCCCACAGAGTGGGACAATCCAGGTTAAATTAATCAGAAGGCATATTTATTGATTTATTTTAAAGATTTTTACCCCGCCTTTCTCCTTGGAAAGGACCCAAGGTGGCTTACAACATGAACGGCAATACTGTATACAAGCAAGGAAGATTCAAGGGAACAATTCAAAGTGAATTTGAAGTGGCATCTCAGATCATTAAAAAGGCAATATTAAAACTAAGATCAAGAAGCGGACAATAAAAGGAAAAAAATGCCATGCCAAGAGATAGAAAAAATGGGAAAACAAAAGGAGTACCTGTACTACAAGTTCAGACCAAGCAGTAGTGCGTAACAATCCATCTAAAAGTCACATACAATCATTTGGGAAAGCTTGTTTGAAGGGAAAGGACTTGATGGGGCAGGCCTGGTGTCCTGTGGAATGGAAGTTCCCAACTCTGGGAGCAGCAATGGAGCTATACCAGACTGCAAAATTCTTGCCCATTCAGTGATTGATATATTTACATTAGTTGGAAACAGTGTAGTTAATACCCACAACTAATTTATGTGTTCACTGCACTGTGTGTTTTATGTGTAACATTAATTTACAAAGGATAATGGTATACAGTGGTACCTCAGCTTACGAATTTAATCCATTCTGAATGTATGCTCTTAAGTTGAACTACTCTTAAGTCGGGATACCTGTCTAAAATATTGAAAAAAAAATAAGTTAAAAAAAGTTAAAAAAATGAAAAATCTTTGTTAAGTCGAGCAAACCATATCTAAAATTTGTAAGGCATCAGTTAATATGCCAACAGTTTTCTGCTCTTAAGTCAAATTGTTCTTAAGTCGAGCTGCTCTTAAGTCGGGGTACCAATGTACTAATATTACATTGGGTTGCTCAGTGAGGTGTAATGGATAGAGTGATGGAGCAAGACTCAGGATAGCTGTGATACCATGAAAAATCAGTCTCCAAAACATTTATTCTAGCTAGATAAATTATAGGAACTTGAATACATTAAGAATGCAAATTGTTGTTGTTCAGTCGTTCAGTCGTTTCCGACTCTTCGTGACCCCATGGACCAGAGCTCGCCAGGCTTTCCTATCCTCCACTGCCTCCCGGAGTTTTGTCAAATTCATATTGGTTGCATTGATGACACCATCCAACCATCTCATTTTCTGCTGTCCTCTTTTCCTTTTGCCTTCGATCTTTCCCAGCATCAGAGACTTTTCCAGGAGTCCTCTCTTCTCATGAGGTGGCCAAAGTACTGGAGCCTCAGCTTCAAAATCTGTCCTTCCAGTGAACATTCGGGGTTGATTTCTTTCAGAATGGATAGGTTTGATCTCCTTGCAGTCCAGGGGACTCTCAAGACTCTCCTCCAGCACCACAGCTCAAAAGCATCGATTCTGCGGCGATCAGCCTTATTTATAGTCCAGCTCTCACTTCCATACATCACTACTGGAAAAACCATAGCTTTGACCATCCTGACCTTAGTTGGCAAAGTGATTGTGAGGGGAACTTCTCTGATGGTAAGAGAGGGACCCCTGCATGCCCACGGGAGTAATTCCCACAGCCCGACTGAGGTGACGGAGGAGCCCAAGAAACCTGAAAATCTGATGAACCTTTCGCCTGTGGAGAGGTTCATGGCCCTGAAGGGGTATTATGATGCCCTTAGAGATAAGGAGAAGGAGGAGGCCCGAAGGGCAGAGGAAAGTAAAAGGAAGGACTTAGCGGGAAAAGGGAACCAATCCGCTCCTGTGGAGGTGGGGTGGGAATTCTTAATATTACTCTATTTTGATGGTTTTTAAAAAGCTCTTGTAAACAAAAAAGGAAAAAATGGCAATACAAACATATAAAATAGAGTGCAGATCCAATGGCAAAGGGGCTGAAGAAGAAAAGGGGGAGTATTAGATTCCTTTCCCCATGCTTGGGAAGGAATGCCAGTCTAATCATAGCTTTTCAATGTCTACTTAGACTGGAAATAAACCGTGTGTAAATGGCAGTGTTTTAAAAAAACATTTTTGAAAATATCAGTTCAGGGAAAGTTGTATATACGGGATTTCTTTAAACAAAATGCTAGGCACAGCTACTTGAGAACCCTACTCTAATAATTATGTGCCATTGTGTTTATTTCAACTTAGCGGGAAAAGGGAACCAATCCGCCCCTTGGAGGTGGGGTTTGCAGCTTGTAAAAAGGGAGGGAAGAGAGTGCTCCCGGAAGGATGGGAATGAGTGTGGATGGAGAACCCAGACACAGGAGATTGGGGAAAGATGATGATGCCACACAAAGAAGCTGAGAGCTACAGACGACGTGCATACCGCCAGAAGTGTTTCTACTGGGGTGAGAGAGAATATAGGGAATGCAACCGGAATCTGAAGGAGATTCACAAGGACTTAGAGTTGGAGAGATGGCTGGTAAAGATTCTGCAGGAGATCGAGGCCGGGACCTTGGACCCACGGGAGGACTTGAGCAAGAGGCCAGATTATCCCATGCTTATGCCCAAGCCGAGACAACGGGGTCCTAGATACACTTTGGAAGTTGGGATACAAGTGGGAACCCCCCCAAACCTCCATGAGGGAGATTGGGATGCAGGTGGAAGGGCTGAGGTTTTCGGAGAGGGAGGAAGAGAGCTGTGGTGGAACCGAATACCCACAGGTGCTGGTGGGGAATTTGATCACTTTCTAGAAACCCCAATTTATGGAGGGAAGAACCCGTTTCTATCTGATGTTAAAGAAGTTGACTCTGTTGTTAGAAGAAAAACTTGTTTGCTGTTGATGAAACAAAATAAAAGTTCTGTTTCCTTGTTACGTGAGATGCCTTCTTTACTGTTGGAAGGGCGGGACGCCTGGGCAAAGACTGAACCTTCACAGTGATGTCTCTGCTCTTTATAATGCTATCTAGGTTTGCCATTGCTTTCCTCCCAAGAAGCAGGTGTCTTTTTATTTCGTTGCTGCAGTCGCCATCTGCAGTGATCAAGGAGCCCAAGAAAATAAACTATGTCATTGCCTCCATTTCTTCCCCTTCTATTTGCCAGGAGGTGATGGGCCCGGTGGTCATGATCTTAGTTATTTTGATGTTGAGCTTCAGCCCATTTTTTTCACTCTCCTCTTTCGCCCTCATTAAGAGGTTCTTTAATTCCTCCTCACTCTCTGCTATTAGAGTAGTATCATCTGCGTATCTGAGGTTGTTGATATTTCTTCCGGCAATCTTAATTCCGGCTTGTAAATTAACTGGAAGTATATGACTCCAGCAAGTGGCAGAACATCTGGATGAGAGGATTATCCCCAAGGTAAACTGTGCCTGATGGACAGGAGATTGCCCCATTGTCTGGAGTTCCACATTCCCTGTCTCAGACAGACTGGGCCCAGTTGAACAATAGGACACCAATCTATTCAACATTGAATCAAGGAGTAAACCATCAAGAGCTTGATGGTACAGGAAATTGGATAATGAGGACAATTGTGAACAATCACCCACCAATGGAGATTGAGGGATATCTTTAACTGGTTTGTATGTATAAAAACTGATGTTGAACAAATGTTCAGGGCTCCCTCACACCATCCAGGGTGAGACCACTGACTGTTATTTGGCTTGGTTTCGATACATCAGACTTAAACAGTTCAGTGTTTGCACTTCCTGATTTTATTTCAATTTAATTATTGGACACTGGTTCCGAGCAAAAACAGACTCAAAAATAATCTGTAAAAACTGGTAACAGCTGATTTTGAATCCCTCCTCTGCCTTAGAAACGTAGTAAGGGGTGTGTTATAATATTATTATACCGGTAGTAGCAAACTGGGCAATGAAGTGCAGTTTAACCATACACTGGAAGCTAAGAAAGGCAATTCAGATTTTTAAAATCTTATTGATAGCAGCAACAGCTGAAGTTATTCTAATCAAATTGCAGTTTGGCAGTTACATTATACTATCAGTGGAGCATTCAAAATAATTATAGCCTATAAAGTATGAACTGTTATTAAGTTAATGTTAGAGGAATTATTGATGCAGGAAGTGACTCATACCAAGTATTGTTTTTGGCCATCACTGTTGTGTAGACAGACAATTAATGATGGAATCTGGATGAAACTTGCAGGGGTTCACTCTATAATTTCTCAGGACTCCTCCAAACCCATAAATCCCAAACTTCCTCCTTCACATCCTCCAAAGAAGAGATATTGACTCTCTTCTTACATTATTCCAGTTCACCTTGGCTTGCACTTATAGCCTGATCCTGTTTGTCAGTGTCCTGAAGTCCTGTTGATGTCCTATGTTAGAGGTGTCTTACCTCATCATACCCTCAGATGATTCTACTCTCAATTCTTTCCCCACATAAATAATTCTAGCATTTTAAAAAAATCAGTTTGTTAAATCTGGAGTACATAACTCCATTAACTCACTTGATTTATTAAACACTTGATCTAAGACAAAAATCAAGTTAATTAAAAGAAAACAGAACTAACTAGTACAACAAGCTCCTAGTATATTGCTCAAAGGACAGAATGGAAGTTTTGAATCAGCCAAGCAGAAAGACTCTGTTTCTATAACAGGACAAAGGACTGACAAATTTCACAGTCTCAGAATAAAATTAACTGAACACATGCCAAACTCAAAAAGAGCTAGAGCAAGGATCATGTATTATATCCAGGACTTTATGATTCAAATTGTTTTCATTTCAGGATAAATAAATAAATAAATCACTTTTCTTCCAGAACAGGTTGCTCCTAGAATTAATAAAACATTGCTTTTCTATTATGAACTACAAGTAGAATTGATTTTCTTTTCTATTGGGGTAACTAATCCCCCCCAGCATTTTCATCCTGTCATGTTCTATCTGCAAATTATACTGCAGTGTTGCTCCTATGGGTAGGGAAAGTCCCATTCATCTGAGCATAATGATAAATATTTATTTTCTTCTATGTGTTCATTAATTCAAGGTGTTTGCCCATTACTACCTATGAAAGGTCAAGCAGCAAAGAGTTTTGGATTATAGGTTTACACTGGAAGTGCTCAGTTAGAGAAAGAAAGCACATAACTGAAATTTGTTTATACGGTAAAGCCCCCCCCCCGCACATGTGTGCTAGTTGTGTCCGACTCTTGGGGCGGTGCTCATCTCAGTTTCCAAGCCAAAGAGCCAGTGTAGTGCAAGTCTGTGGCCATGTGGCCAGCATGGCTGAATGCATTTCTGTGCATGGAACACTTTCTGCTTTTTACTGCAGTACCTATTTCTCTACTTGCATTTACATGCTTTCGGACTACTAGGTTGGCAGGAGCTGGGGTTAACAGCGGGAGCTCACTCTGCTGCAAGGCACCTGGGATTCGAACCACCAAGCTGCCAACTCTGCAGCTGACCATTTCAGCGTTCTAGCCTGGTGAGCCACCACACCTCTTATAAAGCCCTCCCTTAAGAATTCTTAATATTACTCTATTTTGATGTAGCAATTTAATTTAAAAAGCTCTTAGTAAACAACAGAAGGAAAAACATGACAGCAATACAAACATATAAACATATATTGCCTTACCTGCTAATAGCAGATCCAATGGCAAAGGGGCTGAAGAAGAAAAGGGGGGTATTAGATTCCTTTCCCCATGCTTGGACCCTGGCTGTTTTTAGAAAAAAGAAAGGAATGCCAGTCTAATCATAGCTTTTCAATGTCTACTTAGACTGGAAATAAACCGTGTGTAAATGGCATTGTTTTAAAAAACATTTTTGAAAATATCAGTTCAGGGAAAGTTGTATATACGGGATTTCTTTAAACAAAATGCTAGGCAGAGTTACTTGAGAACCCTACTCTAATAATTATTTGCCATTGTGTTTATTTCAACTGATGGCAAACCTTTTTCCAGTGATTTTTATGCATAAAATACTCAGAATTGGTTTCCTTTTCTGGGTCACCCTGGGACTGTGCAGTTTGCCCCAAACTGGTACATTGGCTGGCCCTTCTCCCTTGGAGGATAGTGGTACACTGAACTCCCAGACTCTGACTGTACATCCCAATACCTACCTCATTATAAAATTAAAATGTGTGTGTTGGGTGGGAGGAGGACTGCTCTGAATCTGCACCTGGGAAGTTAGGCATATCCAGGTGAATTCTCTTTTGCTGACCAGACAGGAGTCAGCAGACTGCAGTCATCATTTATTAATTTCTAATTTGAATACTAGGTTCTAGGTTACAGAAATGTAATGCCCTAACTTAACACACACAAAGCTTCAACACAGGTGGAGTAGCAAAGATGACATTATAACCTCTTATTTGTCCTGTTCTGAAGACTTGAGTAAAGAGAAAGCCATTTTATTGATTTTTCTATTAGAGAAAGAAAGAAAGAAAGAAAGAAAGAAAGAAAAGAAAAAGAAAGAAAGAAAGAAAGAAAAGAAAGAAAGAAAGAAAAAGAAAAGAAAGAAAGAAAGAAAGAGAAAACAAAAGAGGACAAGCCTCAGCAATAGTATAAGAAAGTACTGTATAAATTGGTGGGAAAAAAATCTGGGTTGATTTGCATTGATATGCATGAACCTGTTTTGCAATTCTAGAGCAAAAGTCCCATATTATTTGCCAGTGTTGTTACACCCTTACTGGGCTATCTAGACAGCATGTACCACTTGAACAGAACAAAGCAATGGAGAAAATCTGTTGGAGTTCTGTTTGTAACCATATATATATATATATTGTCTGGGGTTTGTGTGACTGAGAGAGATTTTTCTGACCTGGTATAATTGTCTGTCTATCTATCCAGCATTAACCAAGCATTTCTTCTAGCTTTTGATTACAGAGAGCCCTGGCTCTTTGGTGAGTGTTCTCTTTTCCTTTCTTCAGTCTGTTGATGGCAATTATTTTGTTTGTTGTTGATCTCTTTGGCTGGTAGCCAGTATATATGCAGTAAAGAAAGCAGAATAGACAAGTCTGTAAGTTCAAACAATGGTAAATATTTTTCCTCCCATTGTTTCAGAATGGGTTACTGAGATTTTTAAGTGCTATTTAATAAGAAAGGGGTGGACTCTGGGGAACTTGAAGCTATTTTTTTTCTGGATCTATGTACTCCTACCACATAGAAAAATGAAATGTACTTAAACTTCAAAACAAAATGTTGAGACAAGTACTCAGAAGACAGAGGTTCAAATCCATACAGGTCACCCAGTGATTTTAGGCTAGCTAATCTCAGCCTGGCTTATCTTGCAGGGGTGTGTGAAGAAAATATGAAAGAATATATGTTACCTTGTACTTGCTAGGGGAAGGGTGCAAATACAATAAATAAATACATACATAAACAAATAGTGATATCTTTTGATTAAACACACTGATACTTATTCATAAACAGGCATGTCTACAAAATCAGACAGAAAGCAGTGAACTTAATTGGGTTAGACAGGGTCAGTAGGTGGCCCAGTATAGCATTTAGTGCAATCCTCACATCCAAATGGCATATGACCTCAGACACCTCTATCTGGTCAGCTCCAGTTTGCTGTCAATTTGCCAATATCATGAAGTGGCTTAACAAGGCAGTCAAATCAGCATATTGGCAAAATGACTTCCTTGGCTCCTTGGAGGAAGAGCCAAGGAAGTGAAAAAAAATTTATGGCAGCAAATATATATTTTAGTTCAGTTTATGTAAAATGTATATACTGCCTGCTTGCACAGAGGCAACTCAATGCAGTGTACAAGTTCAAAGAGATAAAACAGAACAACAATAATAAAGATGTACTTCAGGCAGCAAACCCCACTAATGGCAACAGGGCTGACTTGATGGCAAATAGCAACAAGTTTCTCATCCATTCTCCAGCATGGATGAATACTATTAACTGAAAAGAGGCAACAGTTGATTTCTAGGGAAACATTACTCAGCAATCAGAAAACCACTATGTTATCACTAATTACTGTGTACAGTTGTTTTGCATATTTTGAAGTATTAATTTAATTGAGGCAGATGGCACTTTTTAATTCCACCGCCTTTCAAGATTCCAAGCATTACATTATGCTTATCTGTTTCATGAAGAGGAAATATGAAAGGCGCCTGTAGAATAGTGGGGTGAGGGAACATCACACTACAGTATATGCATCCAAAAGATCATACTAAAGCAGTGAAATTTTAAAATATTACAATTGCAGGAAAAAAATCAAAGAAAAACAAAAGACACAAAGCATGTGGCACCTTAAATACTAACTTTAATATTTTAATGTAACGTTTCATGTTTTGTTTTTCTTTGATTTTCGCCTGCAATTCTTGAAAGAACTAACACAGCTACCCTCTCTGAAATATTACAATGCAATTTTTGTGGGGGGGGGTTGGGTTTGTTTCCTACAGCAGATCAACATAGCTAACTCTCTGGGAAATAATACTTTACACATTAAAAGGACAACCAAAATTTATTTATTATGTTATTACATTTAAGCCTTAGCTTCTGTGGTTAAACCGCAGGACTGCCGTGAAGACTCTGCTTATGACCCAAGTTCAATCCAGGGCTCAGGTAGCTGGTTTAAGGTTGACCCAACCTTGCATCCTTGAGGTCTGTAAATTGAGTACCCAGCTAGGGTGTGTGTGCCAGCAGCAATGTATAGCTTGAATGATTAAATTGCAAACTGCCCAGAGAGAGTTTTATTTTCCTTTTCTGTCACATGTGTATGACCTACCCATTTCTCTCTGTTTCATGACTACAACAACCCTGTAAGAAACTAGAACTGGCCTGTGGCTCCCCAGAAAGTCTCATGTCCCCCGACTAGAGATTTGAACCCGGGTCTCTTGAGTCCCAAGTTAAAATAACCCTGAAAAAAACTATAAAGAAACATAACTTCCCTGCCCTGCCTCCCCCCCCCAAAAAAAAAGAAACTGTTCTAATAGGCATTTTATTTCCTTTACATGAAATAGAGCGTGAAGTTGTAACCCTGAACCCAAAGATTTACATCCGAGGAAGCATTGTGCGGTGTTAGTAACGACCGTCCCCATGTTTACTGGGCGGCGAACGTCACACCATTCAACACGACTTGCTTCAATCGCACCTCCCTTGATTCCATTTAGGTTCCCCCGGCTTCTTTCCCCCCGCGGGCGGAACTCTCGGTGCTGAGCTCCGCGTGGCAGGCCGGGGCCGTTTTGTGAGTGCACCGTTCGGGATTCCGTCCCTGGCAAGATGGCGGCGCCCACGATGAGGTGCTGCTTGAAGAGAGGTGAGTGTGAGGAACTACCGTGACTTTTATTTTTATTTGATTGTACTAGCAGCAGGAGTCTTCCCTCCCCCTCCTTCGAAATGCATTATACATTTCGAGGAAATACCTCGGAGAATGTTTCGAAGAATACCTCTGCGAGAGAAATCTCAGGGGAATTTACTACATTGGTTTGGGTTGGGTTTGCGAGGTGACCGAAATCTTAACTGGAGGTGCCGCTTCGCCGCGTGCCCCTCCTTCCTTTCATATCTTGCGTAGGAGAACTGCTGGGTAGCTCAGTGGTTTCGGCATGCAGTTCGGGGGAAATAATCGAAAATCGGGCGGTTAACAAGCATAAAAATAATAAAATAATAAAAAATAAAATTCCCCACTGTGCTACCTTGACTGCGGCTGGATCTGATGATCTACATCGGGTCCCTTCCTGCTCTGAAATTCTTATTCTTATATAACAACAACCCTGGGGATTGGAATAATGAGGCTAACAGAGAAGAAAGCTCTGCCCCGCCCCAATTAGCTTTGAAAATGGTGCAGGATTATGTGTATGTTATTGTGCCCCAGTGAGTGTGTATGGAGCTCATTGTTTTTGCCTCGCGTTTCCTTGAAGGATTGATTCTTACTCCCCACCTAAATTATTTTTGAGTTAGGAAGAGCAGCCAAAGTGATCAAAAGGCAGGACTAACTCCATTACGGCAGGAGTTCTGCTTGATGAAGTTGGAAGCTCTCCAAGGTGACAAAAACAAAACTGTTGTGGCATCTTCAACTTTGAGGGATTTATTTTGTTGTGAGTGTAATCTTCTGTTGGTTCTGTAGGGCCGTTTTTGAAGTCAGCACTCTGCATGCAATGCACTTTGCAAAGATTTGAATTTTAGTCAAAAGTAAAATAAGAACAATAGTACAAAATTGATCAAAATTGAATGACATGGATGAGGGGTGGGATGTATAAGGCAGCAAAAAATAAAACTAAAAAAACAGAGGAAGACTGTGTATGAGAAGATTTGAGTTCCTAAAGGATGTCACAATTTTGGAGTTTGCTGTTGATGATACTTACCTCCAAAATGTCCTAATTCATAGGATCACTTTAACTCAGAGATGACTTCATGGCTCATGACTGCACAATCGAGTTCTATGCATGAAGAATGCACCAGAAAAGGACTCGCCCACAGAAAATAAAATGCTAAAAGTGTGTTTCATTCAAATGTATCTGGAACCAAATCCCAAGACAATAGTAAAGTACATGCTTTTATAAGGGTTCAAGACAGTAATCTGGGTAGTATACAGGGCAAAACACAAACTCCCCAACCTCTCACCCCATCTCTATTCTCATAACACCATACATCAATACCTTGGTTTATGAGCATAATCTGTTCTGTAAACCAAAACACTATTATATCAGTTATTTATTTATTTATTTATTTATTTATTTATTTATTTATTTATTTATTTATTTATTTATTTATTTATTTAATTTCTATGCCGCTCCATCTAGCTGCACGGCTACTCTGAGTCGGTGCAAGGGAGATTTCTGTTCCTATCACCTCCCTCTGCTTTGGAAGCTGCCCAAGAAGGAATGTTCCAGTCATCCACAATCCAGCAGGGAGGGGGAGGGAGCTAGCGACCATGTGATCTGCTCCAGTGCTTGTATTGCAAGACATTGCTTGTCAATCATGGCAAAATTTTAAAAAAAGTTTGCTTGTCTTGCAAAACACTCTTAAATCAAGGTATTACTGTAATCTACACTGCTAATAATAATAATAATAATAATAATAATAATAATAATAATAATAATAATAATAATAATAATAATAATAATAATAATAATAATAATAATAATAAAAGATAATAGCTATTGTGAGTTTTTCAGGCTGTTTGGCCATGTTCTGAAAGTCTTTCTTTCTGACATTTCACCAATCTCTATTGCCAACATCTTCAAAGGGCAAGGAGCTCAGGGAAGAACTCCTAGCTCCTTGCCCTCTGAAGATGCTGACCACAGAGTCTGGCGAAACATCAGAAAGAAAAACTTCCAGAACATGGCCAAACAGCCTAAAAAACTCACAACAGCTATCAGATCCCAGCCGTGAAAGCCTTTGAGAATAATAATAATAATAATAATAATAATAATAATAATAATAATAATAATAATAATAATAATAATAATAATAATAATAATGTATCAGTTTTCAAAAATATCAAGCTAAATAAACCATTTGTTATATTTGGATGATTTGAAGCTGTATGAGAAATCACAACAAGAAGTAGAGTCAATACACAATACAGTGTGAATTTTCAGCAATGACATTGCAATAATTTGTATTAGACATTATCAGAGGTAAGATAGTAAAGAATGAAGGAATTGATATGCCTAATAATTTTATAAAAACATTGGACAAAAAATAATCATATAAGTATCTTGGAGTACTATAAGCAGATTACATCAAGCATAAAGAAGTAAAGAATAAAGTTAGCCAAGAATACATCAGAAGAGTTAGAAAGATACTAAAATCAAAATTAAATGGAAATAATACTATCCAGGCTATAAACACATGGGCTATTCCAGTCTTGCGATACATAGCAGGAGTTATAAACTGGACCCAGGCAGAATTAGAAGCATTAGATTGAAAGGCAAGAAAACCAATGCCATTAAACCATGCACTACATCCACAAAGCAATGTCAGTAGGCTCTACTTGCCAAGGAAAATAGGAGGCAGAAGCCTCTTGTAAGTTCTTTAAACTGTCGAAGAAGAAAAACGAGGAATATTTCACTATCTCCACCATAGTAAAAATGCTGTGCTTGTCAATAGTTACCAAAGGCATAATAAAGGAATATCTGGAAACTAAGCAAGACTTTAAAACTCAACAGATACAAAACCAAATAGAGAACTGGCACAATAAAGCACTGCATGGTCAGTTTATAAGAGACACCAATGATAAGATAGAACAAACATGTCTTTGGCTAAGAAAAGCAACATTGAAGAAAGAAACTGAAGGATTAATCATGGCAGCTCAAGATCAAGCTTTAAGAACACATGTCATAAAGGCAAAAATTGATAAATCATTGAAAGATAGTAAATGTCGATTGTGCAAAGAAAAGGATGAAACTGTAGATCACATCATCAGCTGTTGTCCAAAAATCACTCAGACTGATTATTTAGCCCATCATAATACAGTAGCAGCAATGCTCCACTGGAACATATGTAAAAATTTCAACCAACCATCAAGCAAGAACTGGTGGGAACATCAGCCAGAAAATGTGACCGAAAATGAAGTCATCAAGGTGCTCTGGGATTTCAGGATCCAATGTGACAGACACCTTATCCACAATACTCCAGGCATCACAATAGTATACAAGCAAGAAAACAAAGTTCAAATCGTCAATGTGGCAATAGCAGGAGACACAGGAGTCAGTGGCAAAGAGTTAGAAAATATAATCAAATATCGGGACTTAGAAATAGAAATTGAAAAGCTATGGAAGAAGAAAGCAAGAACAATACCAATAATAATAGGCACCTTGGGTGCAATCCCAAAAGACCTGGATCAACATCTGAAAACACTTGGTATTGACAAGATCAACAACGGTCAACTACAAATGGCAGCATTATTAGGAACAGCATATATTCTATGAAGATATCTCCAAAAGAAGAAGAAGGAGGAGGAGGAGGAGGAGGAATGAATGAATGAATGAATGAATGAATGAATGAATGAATGAATGAATAAATAAATAAATGCTCAGGCTCTGCCATTTCTGATTGCAGCTAGCAGTTCAAGTTAGCAAATGTGCCTCTATTTTCCTAACAAAACAAAAACCCTTCCATATGGGAAAAATATATCCAAGAATTTTTTTTAGCTCAGCGCACATTTTACATTAGTTTTCTGTGTGGAAAGCGTTCTTTATTACTATTTGTGAAGAAATAAACATGTAACATACAGCTGAAGAGAGAAATCATGCAAACCAGACATGTAAACAGTACATCCTTTTAGTAGATAGAATTTCAGTATATTTTACTTTTGAGTAAATGTGTTGATAATTACATGTGGTATTTTTTCTTGTAAACCAGAAACTAAGACAGAGACGTGCTGAAAATACCATTAAGTACTCATCAAGCACTCTAGGTTATATTATGCAGTTGTTAGAAATATGCTTTCTTTTTATTTCTTTATTAACAGTTTTAGTGCAGCGTCCTAGCCATCTTTTCTCCGGCACTGATTGTCATTCTTCAGTGGTTCCTTGTTTTGGCCACTTACAGATTACCAGTAGATACTATGCCAAAAAGTAAGTACATAATTCTTACTTCTTTCTATAGATGTAGAAAGAGTATTTTTAAATCTTTAACCAGGAATACCACTGCAGAATAGGGACCAGCTTACTGTGTGTGTGTGTGTTTGTTGTGTCGTTACAGTCGTCACCGACTCTTTGTGACCCCATGTCCATGGAGTTTTCTTGGCAGGAATACTGGAGTGGCTTTCCAGTTCCTAATCCAGGTGCCTACAGTCCCTGGTAGTCCCTGGTGGTCTCCCATCCAAATACAGTGGTACCTTATATAAAAGAATTAATTCATTCCAAATAATATTCTGTTAAGCAAATTTTCCTTTATACAAATTTCCCATAGGAATGCATTGGAAACACAGTAATGCCTAATCGCGACCATTTTTATGTTGTACGGATTCGCCCCATAGGCGATTCTGTTAAGCAAATTTCCCCTATCTCCAGAATTTTTTATGTTGTACAGATTTTATGTTATACAAACCTTATGTTATACAAGGGTCCACTGTACTAACCAGGGCTGACCCTGTTTAGCTTCTATAGCTGAGCTCAAATAGGCAGCAGGTGTTCATAGATGATCACTTTATGTTCCAAAATATACTCCCCAATTTAACTTTTATTCTTTGGTTGTGATGATGCATCTTATTGTTCGTACCTTAATGATAACTCTATAGCTCAGTCATTTTGTTCTCTGGCTGCCTGGTTGAAGCAGCCCTGAGAAATTGGCTGGAGTCAATTTTCTGAAAGCCAAACAGCACTTGCTTAAAGAATACCCGAGTTCCTAGGTTGGGAGTTGGATTCTCCAGGTTGCCTCCTTGATAGGGGCTCAAATCAGTGATCCGTAGGCACCCTTCCAGCTCTGCAGTTCTAACGTTATTATTGTGGTTACTGTTATGTAGGGGTACTGATAAAATGTCTTTACACCTCATTGATGACACGATGATGGTAAAATGCTCTGTTTGTACCCTGAATATAAACAATTGCTAATTTCACAAGAATGGAGGTGGGGATGGATCAGAGAGAAGAAAGAGAAGTTCATCATATTGAAACTGATCATGACCTGGGGTTTAATCCCAGGTAGCTGGTTCATAGTTGACTCAGCCTTCTTTCCTTCCGAGGTTGGTAAAATGAACTTTTGGCGACCAAGATGATTGAGAGTCTGGAAGAAATGTCTTACGAGGAGCGGCTTAGGGATCTGGGAATGTTTATCCTTACAAAACAAAGGGGGGGAGCTAAGGGGATGTGATAGCTATGTGTAACTGTTTGAAAGGATGTCACATTGAAGAAGGGGCTGGTTTGCTTTCCATGGCTTCAGAGACTAGGACGCGAGGCAATGGTCTCAAACTACAGGAAAGGACATTCCATTTGAACATTAGGAAGAACTTCATGACAGTTAGAGCTGTTCGGCAGTGGAAAATGCTGCCGCGGAGGGTGGTGGGGTCTCCTTCTTTGGAGGTTTTTAAGCAGAGGCTGGATGGCCATCTGTCGGAAATACTCTGATGGGGGTTCCTGCATGGCAGGGGATTGGACCGGATGGCCCTTGAGGTCTCTTCCAACTCTGTGATTGTATAAACTTGCTGTAGGTGTAGCCAGCATAATTAACTTGTAAAACTGTCCAGAGAATGCTTTAAGCACTATGGGATGGTATTTATGCAGCACACTTTGATTTGCTTTGTTTCACTTATCACTTTCATTTCCTTCAAAAGGCAATCTATGGCCAAGCCCAAAAAAAGGACCTTGGAACCAAGGATAAATAGAATCCTGCGCCTGGCGCCTCCCTTACCGAGTGAACCAAAGGATGATGTTTATTTGACATGGTGTTACCAAAGGCCAATATATGAAGCTGAAGTGGCTTTAAATATGCTGAAAAAGTTTCAGCAACTGGAGTTCGTTTCTCCCAACCAGCCTGTGTACGCCAAGCTTGCTTTGGACATGGCATTGGACAAGGTACATGGAAAAAGAGCATAGCTTTGGTGTCTCCTCCTCTACCTCCAACTCCAACAATCATGGCTTATAACTGAAATGATTTGTGCAAACATTTCTAAAGTTCAAGTTGAAACCTTCTTACCGGAAACTGTTTTCCACCTCCATATTGCCATAGGGCAAGCATGCCCAAACTTCGGCCCTCCTGATGTTTTGGACCACAACTCTCAGAATTCCAAGCCTGTATTTCCAATGGCAAAAGACTGTGGGGGTTGTGGTCCAAAACATCTGGAGGGCTGAAGTTTGGACATGCCTGCCATAGGGCCAGGCCCTGGGGAGGAGTGGGATTTTTAAATTGTTGGAGCCATCATGCACCAGACAGAACTTCAAAACCTCATTGGACACAAAGAGCTCGTTAAGAAGTTATTTAGATCCTGATTATTGTTTGACTGTGTGTGTCTATATCTGTGTCTATATCGATACAGCAGCACCTTGGTTTACAAGCATAATCTCTTTCGGAAACATGCTTGTAAACCAAAATACTCATGCATCAAAAACAATTTCCACCTAGGAAATAATGGAAACTTACATGATTCGTTCTGGGGTGAAGTTTCCATTATTTCCTATGTGGAAATAAGATGCCAGTGACGCTTGGCTGCCACAGCCAGCCCTCACCTGTGCATGCGTGTGGCTGTGTGCGTGCAGCGGCAGGGAGAGCCTGCAGGTCTGCAGCAGCAGTGGGACCTTGCCCAGGTGTGTGTGCACGGTGACGATGGGACCCTCCTTGGCCACAGTGGCAAAGTCCCCGCAGTTTGTGAGCACCTCTGGTGCTCCTTTTGTAAGACACTGCCAGTAGAGCAGAGCAAAATTTTATGAACGATTTTGCTTGTCTTGCAAAATTCTCACACATCAAGATGCTTGCCAACTGAGCTATTACTGTATTCTTTAATACAACACATAGCATATAATTTTGGAAAGAAGACAGATGGATGGACAAATGGATGGATGCCTTTCTGGATCATGTCCAACTAAGTAGCTATTGTTAATGAAACTTAAAGACAAAGAAAAAACCCAAACGGATCAAAACAGCAATAGACTACATTAGAACACAATTACTATTGCGAATCTTGTGAAACAACATAAAAACGGCATGTGCAGCAAATTAACTAAAAACTTTTAAACAAGTGGGTTTGGGGTTTTAATTCTTAGTGAAATCCTGCTGGTGTAGATGCAGCAATATAAAGTGAATTCATGCATCAAAAATAATTAATGGAAATGAATTGAAATCTTCCCATATCCTGATTTCAGGTTCCAAGGCTTCCTTTTGCCCCGAGGAAGCCTTAGGGGACCCTGGGACAGGAGATGAGATGCCTTTAGTAATCAAAATCCATTTACCATAAATTCATGAGTTCCAGGGCCTGGACCAGCTTATACCAGCATAACTGCACCAACAGGATTTTGCTCTGTCTTGGTAAACATTGCAGTTTAAGAGGCCAGTTATACATTTCCTGGGGTGCGTCCATTTCTAAGAGGAAGAGGAAGAAATTCAAAGTGCTTGTTTTGACATATAAAGCCCTAAATGGGTTAGGGCCTAGATACCTGAAGGACTGCTTCTTTCCATATGAACCTACCTGGCAATTAAGATCAAGCCAGGGGGCTCTCTTGAAAGAGCCATCCCTCAAGGAGGTGAGAGGGATGGCTTGTAGGAACAGGGCCTTCTCGGCAACTGCCCCCAAGCTATGGAATGCCCTCCCAAGTGAGATCTGCCTGGCGCCAACATTGATGACATTTCAGCACCAGGTAAAAACTTTCCTGTTCCAAAAGTTTTTTAATTGATACAACATAGACTGTGGGTCCTCTGATGGCAATTTTACTATAATGATTTTAGTGTAAGGTTTTTATTATTGTTTTAATTATTTATTGATATTTGATGTTTTAACTGTTTTAATTCTTTTGATTGTCAGCCACCCAGAGACCTTTGGGTAGCGGGCAGCATATAAATTGTAAAAAAGAAAGAAAGAAAGAAAGAAAGAAAGAAAGAAAGAAAGAAAGAAAGAAAGAAAGAAAGAAAGAAAGAAAGAAAGAAAGAAAGAAAGAAATACAGGGAATATTTTATGTATCCAAATGCTGCTTAAACAAATAACATGATTGTTTTTGTTGTCTTTTTTTCTTCTTCTGCCCCTTCCAGAAAAAAGTGGTACCATTTGTTGCCACAATTCTTTTCCCTCATTGTTTCAGAGAATCTGTCAACAAGGTTGTGGTATTTACAGAGGTAAGTGACAGAGCAACGTGCCCAAGTCTCTGCAATTTGAAAGAGTCGTTTGTGATTAGGACAGGGGTGTCCAAACTTTTTGCAAGAAGGTCCAGATTTGGTGAGGTGAAACTGTGTGGAGGGTGACCATTCAGCTGCATTTAGCCCCCGGGCTGGACTTTGGACAGACCTCTAGGATGTGCAAGGAGGCGGGGGGGGTGCTGCAGCAACGGAGCCAGGGTGGGTAGGCTGGGCAGGTGGCTAGGGGAAGGAACGGAGTCAGGGAGGGCAGGCAAGCCATAAAACTGCAAGCTGATGTTTCCATCCAGTATGGGGAGGGGCCAGCTGGCGGGGACGCATGACAGGCTGAGCCGGTGGACAGAAGAGGCTCAGGGTTGCTTGAAATTTTTCAAATGGGCCACATTTGGCCCCCGGGCCTGACTTTGGACATGCCTGGATTAGGACAACGATCGTCATGGAGTGCAATGTCTGAAATGTGCTTGGCTTAATATTTCTATGTCAAGTGGTACAGTGGACCCTCGTATAACAAACGGTTTGAATAACATAAAATCTGTACAACATAAACAAATTCCGGAGACAGGGAAATTTGCTTAACAGAATCGCCTATGGGGCGAATCCGTACAACATAAAAACGGTCGTGATTGGGGATTACTCTGTTTTCAATGCATTCCTATGGGAAATTTGTATAAAAAGGATTGCTAGTTAGAGTTTGTTTTTGCTGTTGAATGATGATGGAGTGAAGTTGGATGCTTTCGTAGCAGAGATGGTTTTTGAGTTGAGATTTTAACAGTTGGCGCCATGTGAGTTTTCTTGAAGAGAATTCCAGATTTTTTTTGCAAATTTCTGTCCTTTGGCAGCTCTATGTGTTGCTGTTTTCTGTGGTATATGAAATCACTCTACTGAATTTGCCAGCATTGTAGAGAGCTAAACAGACCCAGATATCTTACTTTTCTGGATGTATTTAGGGTACTGGCATGTCACTCACATCAATGTGATTCTTTGTGACAAAGTTATATTATCTTTATTATTCAAGTAACTCACTCAACTGCAGAAACACTGATAAGAGTGCCTGATTCTAAAAGGTAGCAAGTTCAGCAGAGGTATTGAGCTACCTGTTCTGTTCCCATAAATCTCCCAAATGAATACCATTGTAGCCATTAATTTAGGAACTCATGTCCTAAATAAAACAAACAATGAAACTATATTCCTACGATGTTTTAATAACACCATTTTGAAAAAGAGCAGAATATTTGAAGCAAACTTAAAGCCAGTATGTATTGAGATGCAAAGGCACACCTTAGTTCAGTGGTTCCCAACCTTTCTAATGCCGAGACTCTTTACTACAGTTCCACATGCTGTGGTGACCCCTTGCCCTGCTTGGAAGAGGTCACAAGGACCCTTTGGCAGGCCACTGTCAAAGGTGCCACAGAGAACTTCCCTCTACAGGCACCCTCAGCCAATCACAGACTCCGGTGCCATTGACTGACATCCCCTCCAACCTATCAAGCTGTAACTTAATCTTCCCTCCCTCCCCCTCCCCTAGACCCAAGCCCTTGGTGCCTTTTTCTTCACTGGCTCATGGCGACCCCTGTGAAATGGGTCGTTCGACCCCCCCAAGGGGTCCCGACCCCCAGAATGGGAACCACTGCCTTAGTTTCTTTTTAAGTAAGAAAGCCTCAAGTTTGTGAACCTCAAAAGAGACTAACTACTCATTCTTTGTGTATAGCCTGTCTGTGGTATTGATTACTAGTAGCCTGAAATGTAGTCACACTGCCCCTCTCACTGTCAGAGTTGGAGAAAACCTCTCCCTTATATCTGGTGAATTTGGACTGTCCCTGAAGAGGGGACAGATGGGCTCGAATCCTGTTGAATAACAATGTGGGTGCGAATGGTAATGATGTCATCTGCTGGTAATGTTACAATGTAATTAAATTTAAATTTAAAGCTTCTTGTAACCCCACCCACACACTTTGGGTTCTAAGCCTCCGTCAGGATCCCTTTTGATCTGGGGTAGCATTTGATAATCAAAAACTTTGGGTAATGGGTGGCATATAAATTGTATGTATAAACAAACAAACAAACAAACAAACAAATTGTTTATGACCATAGGCCTTTACAAATGCACAATGCGTAATGCCAAAGAGATTGCAGCTTTTAAAAAAAATCAGTAAAAACTTCAGTTTTTAAAGCAATACATGTTTTAAAGGTCTTAGCAAGAGCTCCCACTGGACTAAGGACCTTTTTGTTGGATGGCATTTAAGTCCTTGAGAAAGCCAGACCTTAACTTCTTAGCTGCCAATGCAAAGAGTGCCAAAATTTTAAGTAATGAATGGGAAGCCTTTGATAGCAGGAAATTTCTAGCAGCTTCCTCCTATCCAGAGAGATACCCAAGGAGCCTTGGAACCTGAAAAGTTAGGGGATTTGAAACTTTAAGATTAACTAAATTAAATAATCTTGCTGGTTGATGATGATGATGATACCCTTTATGCCATTGTAGCTGCACTAATTGGATTTCGACCAGTGAGTCTCTTAGTACTGCCCATTCATGAGCTTTTGGAGCACTGGTTGGGCTTGCCTGGTTGAAGCAGCCCTGAGAAATTGGCTGGAGTCCATCCTCTGAAAGCACAACAGCACTTGCTTAAAGAATACCTGATTTCCTATTTGGCCCAATGCTCCACATTCCCAACTTCTTCAACTTGAACATGTCTGGGTTGAAAGGGACTTGTACACATTTATGGAAGGTAAAGCTATTAATACCTACCAGCCATCATGAATATCAGTTCTCACCAGATCTCTATGTATCAATTGCTGAAGAATACAAGTGGAACTGCCCCGTTTTGCTCATAGGACTCCCACCGGTCACTAAATATGCTCTTGGTCTGATCCTGCCCTTCTATTATTTTCTTCCAGAATGCAGAAGAGGCTGCCTTTGCAAGAGAATATGGCGCTGATTTTGTAGGAGCGACAGAATTAATTTCCCCGGTAATATGGACATCTGTAAATTAAACACTATAAGAGGATTTTCTTTTAAGTGCAAAAAAAACAAAACAAAACCCCAACCCATGTTGAAATAAGATCTTCTAATTTGAGCCATCATTCTTTATGCTCTATTCTAGTGGTGGTGAATCTTTGGCACTCCAGATGTTTTGGACCACAACTCCCAGAATTCCAAGCCTGCATTGCCAGTGACAAAGGACTGTGGGAGCTCTGGTCCAAAACACCTGGAAGGCCGAGGGTTCGCCACCACTGCATGATTCTAAGGGAATAGCTTAATCTAGTGACTCTGCTTTGATGCTTCATAAAAACATTTCCTTTGTCCAAGGTGTGATGATTGTGTTCTCAAATCTACAAAGATCAGTTCCCAGCCACATGTCCCATATCGGAAGCTCCTTTGTACAACCTATTTAAATTGTGGGGCTCAGCCAATTTTCTTGGGATTTCTTTAACTTCTTCTGAATGAGTGATGGGGATGAACTAGACCAAGCACTGAAATCCCAGCACTGGTAATCTTATTCACCTCCTTCTTTGCTTTCTAAGATCTTGCAGGCATTGCCCACATCCTTTTCAGTATCTCTCTGCACCTTTAAGAATTAGAAAGATGCTCTCATTTCCCCTTAAATATATGTCTCAGTCTTGGAAGAAGCTGAACCCTCTGGCCAAAACTTGATTTCCTTTTGATGATCCCATAGCAAAGATACAAGTCTGTCCTTGTATTTTGGAGCAGAAATGTGCAACACTTTATAACGTGTCTGATAAGTTGTTGCAGTGGGTGCTGCTTCACAGGCATCTGTCAGGAGCATGCCAAGGCCTTCAGGAGCTTATTTTAAAATATTTCTTTCTTTCTTTCTTTCTTTCTTCGTTATTCAAATACACTCCACCGGTATCCTACTTTGGCACACATGCCTTTTTGGGAAATGATGAACATTTTGTATTTGGACTTTAATGCAATATACAGTACTTTGGTGGAGTAGGAACTGGCAAGCCACTCCAGTACTCCTGCCAAGAAAACTCCATGGACATGGAGTCACGAAGAGTCGATCACGACTGTAACGACACAACACACACACACACACAGTACTTTGGTTGCACTAGGTTGGAGTATTTAGTAAAATAAAGTATTTTTCCATGTATAAGACTATTGTCTAAAACTATTAGACTAAAAATTGAGGGTCATCTTATACACAGAAATAAGCTGAGAAGAGAACCACATAGTTGCAAGACTGTAATTTTGAGTTGGAAAAGTGGTGCTTGTCTTATACATGTGGGGCATCTTATAGATGGGAAAATATTTCCCCTACCTCCAAAGAATTGCTGGAAGTCATTAGCAGCAATGAGAATAAGCAAGTGGCTCATTTTTCCAAATGTTTGAATGTGTACAATATAATCAGGTTCTTAACAGTGGAAATAGGGGGTCACTAAGGTTTCAAGTAGAATTTTGAAGAATGTCCTGAAAAACTCCAAAAGACATTTCCTCCTGGGCGGTGGGGAATTAGAAACTGGCGTTTTGCCTCTTGAAACAAGAACTTATTTTTAACTTTCCTGGAACTGATTCCGATTGTTACATGTCTCAAAAGTTTTACCTTACACTTTCCATTGGAAACGTGTCCTCAATAGTTGTATCTCTTGGTTTCAGAGGATAGACCAAACGTGTTCAACAGGATGGTTTTGTCAGCCTTTTTGGGTTGACTTTTTGGGGGCCGAGGATGCCTGTGGCTAAACCAAAACCGAAGTGCAGAATTGGAGATTATTTTTCTAAAAAGGGATCGTATCCCTTTGGCTCATCCACCAGAAAAGCACCCTATCTTTTCATGCTTCAGTCCGGATATGTTTTTGAAAATCGTACCAATGTAAGGGTGGGTGACATCTTCTATTGGTCCCCTATAAAATCATTGTCAGCTTTCAGGCTCTGTTCTTTTGAAAATCATTTTTGATCCATCTGCAGAGGTTTGTCCCGAGGGAAGTTTGCAGGAAGATTTAACCCCAGAATCTAACTTCCAGCAAGTGCTGTCTGTGACTGAGTTTGGGGGGGGAGTATCACAGTGTTCTCTACAAGGTCATGTACCTTGTTGTGTCACTGAGGCAAAGGAAATGAAGAGGACATTCCACTCGGCCTTTTAAGTACTGAAACGGAGATGGCCAAAGTAAATGTTTGCCTTCGCTGTTAAAGAGGCACAAACATCGCCCTCGGTTAGGAAAGCAAATAAGATTTTCTGACTTCATGCAAAAATATATTAGCTTCTTTTTGTGATATTGACCAAACTGTCAGAATTTTTTTAAATGCTCCTGGTTTAGGTTCTGATCTTGAGAAATCATTATATAATTTGATCAGCTGTTGCTTTCCAGCAATGTTTATTTAGGATGCTTTTAGTTAGAGGCACTGGCAGTGATACCAGTCAAAAGGCAGTGTGTGTCCCCTCCAGTCGTACCTCAATAGATTTCTTTTCATAAAAAGATTTTGAAAGAAGCAATCATTGCATCATAAACACCCCATCAGGAATCATCCTTTTAACCTGATTAAATACCATTTTTGTGTGTGTGTGTGTGTGTGTGTGTGTGTGTGTGTGTGTGTGTGTGTGTGTGTGTGTGTGTGTGTGTGATGACATGCATTGCCAAACAATCCCTAACTGTTGAAAAGGCCAATTTTGCATGCTATGATTTTTAGCTCTGACAAAATTTTTTTTTTTAAATTAGACTTACTGTATTTTTCTGTCTCTAAGACATTCCTCTGTATAAGATGACCCCCACATTTCCAATCCAAAATTACAATTTTGCAACCACAGAGTTCTCTCCTGGTTTACTTCCATGTATAAGATGACCCTCAATTTTTTAGTCTAACAATTTTAGATTTTTTTTCTTTTGCATGGAAAAATACTTTATATGTGCTGACCTACATCCTTGTTCCCCTTAGGTTCAGGGCTTTGGCTGCCCCCTGTCCCTTTTGAAGCGTCCTCTGGCGCATGCATGTGCGTGTACATGCATGCACATACGCACACGCGACTGAAGAATTTCCTAGTCCTTTTAAACAAGTGTAATGGCTGTATTGGATAGTGCTAGTACAACGACACTATTGGATACTGGTTATTATGCTTATCTGTCATTAGACAAGTATTTGGATTTCTGTGGAAGACAAGTATATAAGTGAAAGGATTCGTAGTTCCATCTGTGATCTTCTCCCTCTCACAAAATATCAGAACTCAAATTGATGGCTGGGAGAGTAAGAACAGACAAAGAAAATATTTTTTCACCCAGCGCGTTGTTAGTCTGTGGAACTCCCTGCCACAGGATGTGGTGATGGCATCTGGCCTGGATGCCTTCAAAAGGGGATTGGGCAGATTCCTGGAGGAAAAGTCCATCATAGGTTACAAACCATGATGGAGATGTATCATCTCCAGGCTTAAAATCGGGGTACTTCAAGGGCCAGATGCAGGGGAGTGGTATCAGGAGACAGATATCTAGTCTTGTGCGCTCCCAGACACATCTGGTTGGGCCACTGTGAGATACAGGAAGCTGGACTAGATGGGCCTTTGGCCTGATCCAGCATGGCTCTTCTTATGTTCTTATGTATTGTTTTCCCTTATTTCTGTTTGTATTCTGCCTCTCCTCCACTGAGTTCAAGCCAGCATGCATGGCTCTCTTTCCTTCACCGTTGATGTCCTCACAGTAACCCTCTGAGATACGTCAGCCTGAGAGACTGTGACAGCAACTTGAGCCCATATCTTCTGAGTTGTAATCCAACACTCGACCCTGGGATGTGTCACCTCCAGAGGACAGGGTGTTTTGCATGGCCATCTGTTGAACATGGGGGGCCACATCCATAATCCCAAACATGTTTTCTTTCAAAAACATGCTTCACCACCTTAAAATATCCCCTCGTACCCTCTCTAGAAGGAAAAATATTTTATTCTTCAATTGAATGTCTTAAGAGTGTGAGGACCCTTCATACGTTAAGTCACTGCACTGGATTCTACCTTGCCCAGGTACAAAGGCATCATGAATTGTGACCTGCAGTTTAGTATTTAAGCAAATTTTATTTATTTATTTATTTATTTATTTATTTATTTATTTATTTATTTATTTATTGACCACCCAAATTTCACTCAGGAACTCTGGGTGGTGTACAACAAATTGCCAAAATAAACAATTTGCCCCCCCAAACCCCTCACCCAACAGAGAATCAAATAAAAAATAAAACAAACTACATAGGACATACCACACAGGATCCGGCAAGAAGGGCTGGGAGAAACGATACAAACAATAGACAGACAAACAGATCAATGTGCGCTTAGTGTTCACCGAAGGTTTCTCTGCAGAACCAGGTCTTCAAAGTTCTCCTAAAGGCCGGCATCGACTCAGTCGGTACATGTACATCTGTGCTGTAGACATTTCTGATTTCTAAAATAAGTTGTCTTCGAAGTGAAAAATACCTAGTGATCACATCCGCAGGTGTGTGGGAAATATTCTGTGGTCCAGCACTGGTGAGAGACTGCATTTGAATAGGGAGGGGAGGGGACCACGCTATAGTGACCGCCGTGCGTTTATGGGAACGATCAGAGCAGGTGATACACAGTTTTAAAGTACATCCATATTAAGGATATGGTTTCAGCCATAATGACTTTCGTTTCTTTGCTACATGCTTGGGCAATAGATGCCATAACAGTTAAAAGTCATGATCAGCCATTTCCCCTGCTACGCTTCTTTCAGATCTTGAATGGAGAAATAACAGCAGATTATTATGTTTCTGTGCCAAGTATGTTAACCAAGCTGAAAGCTCTAAGGGGCACCCTGAATACAAAGTTCCCGAAGACCAGATCTGGTAAGCACCCCCCCCCTCCTTTTTTTGTCTTCAGCTACTAATACTACAAGAATGCAGAGGAAAAGACGCTAAAAATATCTTGAAATACATCTACAGTAGCTTGATAGTTCTCTTCTGCGGACTACTTTCTTTCCGTTTCATTTTTGGTACAGTTACCAGGGTCCAGGTAAATCTGCTGTAAATGGCAGTTCTGATCCAAAGGTTGCCCATCCACGGTCTAGCGCAGGCATGTCTAAACAACTCCCACAAGTCCTTTGCCAATGGCCATAAAAGCTTGTAATTCTGGGAGTTGTGGTCCAAAACATCAGGAGATCTGAAGTTTTGGACATGACACCAGGGATTCCAGAGGGGGTCTTCAGTGTGGTCAAAATCCTCTTGAAAAAGGCTGCGATTGCTCTCTCCCACTTTGCCTTTCATAGTAACTGGCGGGAATGCCCAAGTATGAGCGATTTTGGTCCTGGTCCATAATGAGCCCTCCTCATTCTTGAGGATCTTGTTTAGCAACTTCATAGGTGCATTTAGACATTTTACTCTTCTTTTGATTTCTTCTTCTGAGTATATATAGCACAGCAACTCATACTTCAGTTCCAAGTCCATAAGGTTATAGACATACCCTTTAGAAGTCCGAGGCAGGATGCTTAGAATAAGCAGGGTTATTCTAACAAGGTTCTAGGGCAGGTAGACAACATGTCCCCCCCCCCAAAAAAAAAACTTTTCAGCCCCCCAGAAGCCCCTACACCTTCCAAATTGGGTTATTTTAGCCACTAAAAATGGACTCATGCTTCAGGAAGTCCAATTCAAAGCAAAGCAAAGTGTTCTGCTAATATACCGCCCCATACCACTTCAAGTAGTCTCTGGGCGGTTTACAGTTTAATTATGCAGGCTACACATTGCCCCCCCCCAGCAAGCTGGGTACTCATTTTACCGACCTCGGAAGGATGGAAGGCTGAGTCAACCATGAGCCGGCTACCTGGGATTGAACCCCCAGGTTGTGAGCACAGTTTTACCTGCAGTACAGGCATTCAACCACTGCGGTGTGTGCAGTTTTGTTTCACTTAGAATTAAAGTTTCCTGAACTTTGGTGTGGCCTTCTGTCCACTTCTGTCCTTGTTTTCAGAAATGTTGCAGCATACATCTGGTTGTGGGTGGGAAAACCACCCTAGCTAAATAGGCCATGTTCATTACGGAACATTCAGGAACTCTTTTGATGCTAATTCACGAGTGAGCCACTGTGGTCTTCCAGATGTGACCTACAATTTCCATTTGCCTTAGAAAGCTTAGCCAGTGTTGGAGGATTGTGGGAGTTCTCACAAAATCTGGAAGGCTGCAGTTGCCCACCTCTGTCCTAAGCATGACCGCCCTTTAAACTGGTGTCGGGAGGGCCGCCGTTGAGCTAGAATGTATCAAGATTCCAACCTATTTTGTAGATTATTAAATATCAATGCCAGTCCCATGTTTTAATTACACGGATCAGGAACATATTAAACTTGCAAAGGCTGACTCATGGAGTTTGGGTCTTCAGTACAGTACGTGGTGTATTTCCCAATACAGAAGAGAAACAAGAGAGTGTTTGTTCCTATAGACTGTTCTGTTTGCACAGTGGAAACTCGTGGTGGTTGGGATGGGTTGTACTACAGTGGTGTGACACTTTTTTGTTTGCTTCCACTTGTTCCAGGTTCTGTCGGTTTTGACATTCCCCAGATGGTTAATTTCTTCAGGCTGTGCCATGAATATGTAGTAATAAATGATAACCTGATCGAAACACCCATTGCAACGGTAAGCATCACAAGGGGTTTTGGCAACAAACCCACTTGATTTATTTATTTTTTTTGTTCTGAGGGGCTGTTAATAATTTACTGAAAATATGTACCCATACACAGTTCTAGGACTCAGTTCACTCTGTCGCATTTTTAGAAATGGGTCAGTCAGGAGAACAGAGGAGTACAGACAGCTAGGGGGAGTCTGGCAAATCATTACCCTTTGCTAACGCAAGAGATTTGATCTCTGAAAACACCAGAATGCAAGGCGTATATAAGGTTGGCAAGGTGTTGTGTGTTAATAATTCACATTGTGTTGTAATATTTTAAGGTTCTCTCACATGGAATTAATTCCTGAAATACTGTGTAATAACAAAATTTGTAAATTTGTTTTCAACCATTTAAAGGTATAAATGGCATTATTCTGTTGCTTTTATACCTTCAAAAGATTGAAAACAAATTTACACATTTTATTATTGATTCCCATTGCCAGTCTTAAGTACACTTGCTGTTGTAGCAAAAGTTTTTTTTGCTAAAGGCAATTAATTTGGGATGTAGAATGTGTAAAAAGACATTTTGAAATCTCCTGGGATGAGTTGAGAGTTTCCCAGATGTGATTGTCTGAATTCACTTAGAAAAGTGTTTTGGAGGTACTTTCAGGTCTTACTGGGCATTCATTCAAAGATGAGGATGTACACCAGGCATGTCCAAACTTCGGCCCTCCAGATGTTTCGGACAGCAACTCCCACAGTCCTTTGCCATTGGCAATCTAAGAGAATTCTGGGAATTGTGGTCCAAAACATCAGGAGGGCCGAAGTTTGGACATGCCTGATGTACACATATTCAACAGAGAAGACAGGTGGTTTGAGAGAGAGGTCAGGGAAGTCATTCATGTGAGCATTGAAACCCCTTCTCTCAAAAGAGGTGGGGGCCTCAGGCATAGTCTATCTGCTATTTATCAATGTGTCCTTTAAACAATACCCAGACAAATCAAAAAGCGTTCACCACCAAGGCCATAGCTAACAACCCTTACTTTATAGGTTTCAGCATCTTAGGCCATTGTTCACTTTAAGGCTATGGATACTATTGTCTACCTAACAAGCCTATTCAGGCCATTGTCCCTTTTATGAGCCTATTTCAGACCAGGGTGACAAGAGGTCAAAGCTGACTATAAGATGGAGGACTTGCACTAGCTGTATTCAGACTGATGAAGAAGTTTGGATGAGCAGCGAAACGTTTCTATCTCTCAAGAAAAAGAAGTCCAGTTGCCATGACTCAACTTCCGGATAAAGTCACCTGGATGACTGAGAATCTTCACAGATGTCTTACTGGGAGTTGTCTCCCAGTGGTCTAACCCACTGAGACATTTTCATTGGCTGCACTGAGGCTCAGACTCTTAAACTTAATATTCGTTAGGGGACTGGACTAGAAGAGGCATCTTCCTCCTGATAGTCAGTTCCTTTCCCGTATCATCTGCAGTGATATGACACTAGTTCCAAGTCATGTTTGTTTACTAGTTCAGTTTCACAGCATTTCTCCAATTTCTAGTATTCATTATATATACTGTAATTCGAACAGAGACCGAAGGTTTTGTAATCTTCCGGCAGGGTAGCCTTGTCACCAAGAGTCTTGTGACACCTTAGAAGCTAACTAGTTATATTTGTCCACCTAACTCAGCTTCTGTGAGCTTCCTCCCAATCCATCAGCTAACGACATTGGATGGCAGCGGCCTGCACTCCACGAAAGCTCATTTGTCTTATTTGTCTTTAAGGCAAAGCCGGCTTTCACCATCTGAAGCCAGTCTTGGTCTCCAGATGTATGGAATAGGAACTCTAGAATTCAGCTACTACAATCCCTAGTGCCGTTGTTCCCATCCCGAACACTTCCACCGCAATTTCAGGGGGAAAGGCGTAGTTTAGCCTTGGACTGCCCAAGAGGCTATGGAATGCTCATAAACACATGACCCGAGAAGTTCCCGTTCAGGGACCTAATCCTGCACAAAATTTATCGAAGGCTTTGAGCAAAATTATAAATTACAAATAACATGTAACCATTATTTGGGACTTCACCTTCTCAATCTCTCTCACCTTGTTTACCTCTCTTGCCAGACCCCTAGTCCACCAGGAGAACATGCTTCCTTTGAGCTCGGTCTCGTAGGGTGTTAACTCCTCAAGGCAGCTTCATGCTGGATAGTGTTCGCTCAGTTTCTCTCCCAAAGTGGCTGGGCAAAGAGAAGCACCCAAAGGGGCCACCTGTACCTGTATAATTCACATTGGTCAAGTTTGTGCACAAGGGAAGGGGGAGGGAAAGTGCGTTTTTCGCAGCAGGATATCATTTTGCTAAATATGCTAATGGCATTTTTGGTACTTTGCGCCGTTAATAGAGAGGAAAATGTTTTTACTTTTATTGAACAAAAGCCCGGGACGCTGATTAAATATTTACCCCAGCGGCTTCAGTTTTTATTAAACCAGCAACGTTTAATGTTTTGTGCTTCATTAATTTTGCATTAACTTCTTTCAGCTGGATATGCCTAATGATCAGATACTTGCCAATCTGGATGCGCTTATTAAAGACGTTTGTAAATACAAACCTTTGCACTATGGTAAGCTGCTCTTTTTTTCTTCTCTCTCTTAATTGACACTAAAAGCTAATTATATTACTCAGATGAATAAAGGGAAGCACCTTTTTAACATCAAGGAGCAAAAAAACTGGTTGACTAAAAGCTCAACACACTGCCATCCCAAGCAATAAGACATGCTTATGAGTAGTACACAACAATGTGTCACACATTCACTCATTAATTCTAGTTATCTTCCACCGTAAGTATGAGGAATCTAGCTTCTCTCGTTTAGAAGGAAGCTTTTAAAGCATTTGTCATAGTTTGAAATTTTTGAAAATGAAGTTTTTCCCATCTTCCTATCCTTGTCAGCTTTTTGGAATACGAACCATAATCTTGTAGAATTTTACTGAGTTTGTATTGAAAACTCCCTGTTCAGATCTTGGCATTATAGTTGCATAAAATTTGCTGTATACTGTATTAATGAAAGCTAGAAAGAATTCTCCTAATGTTTGTTGCGAAATGCATGGATAATATTTAGCTATTTCTCTACACCCACTCTGAAAATCTGAGGACGGTGTTCCCAAAATGTGTGTGTGTGTGGGGGTCAATCTGCACAACTCTCACACTTTTCCCTAGAATTAAAAATGGCGATCAGACCAGTCTTGCCCACATACTGTATATACTTGAATATAAGCCTAGTTTTCAGCCCTAATTTTGGGCTGAAAAAAGGGGTCCTCGGCTTATATTCGGGTCAATACTTATAGTCACTGAGGCAAGTTTGGGTCGGTGGCTAAAAGTCATTTTAAACATCGTGTGCCGCTTCTCATGCCCCCCCCCATGTTTAAAATGACTTTTAGCCACCAACTCAAGCACTTGCCTTGGTGGCTAAAAGTCATTTTAAACATCACACACACACCCAGCTCACAAAGGAGGAGTTGCCAGGCCCTGCTGCATTTCCCACCCTAGGCTTATACTTGAGTCAATAAAATTTTCCCAGTTTTTGGGGTTTAAATTAAGGCCCCCGACTTATATTCGTGTTGACTTATACTCGAGTATATACGGTAAATGTTTTGAATTTGCCCCAGGGCATTATTCTCCAATTTGGTTCCTCCAAATGGGTTTGGACTCCATCTCCCATCATCTTCCACCCAGCATTGAAAGTAGCTGGAGACGTTGGGAGATTTTGACCAGAACATGTAGAGGGGCCAAGTTGGGGAAATCTGTCCTCAGAATTATTTTTAAACAGAGGTGGTACTAGAGGTTAAGGCTGTGAAGATTCTCAGTCATCCAGGCAAAAATCAAGAAAATAAAACAAAATAAAAGAGGAAAAAACAGGTGGCACTTTAAAGACTAACTTTCATATTTTAATGTAACATTTCGTGGACATGTCCAGTTCTTCAGACCTGTAGCAGCAGTCATTCATCCTGGTGAAGTTATCTGAAAGTTGAGTCATGGCAACTGGACTTCTTTTCTTGTGAGATCGAAATGTTTTACTGCTCATCCAAGCAGTGTCATCAGACATGAAACATTTAAGAACATCAGAAGAGCCATGCTGGATCAGGCCAAAGGCCCATCTAGTCCAGCTTCCTGTATCTCACAGTGGCCCCACCAGATGTGTCAGGGAGCGCATGAGACTAGATATCTGTCTCCTGAAACCACTCCCCTGCATCTGGTCCTTGAAGTACACTGGTTTTAAGCCTGGAGATTACACATCTCCCTCATGGTTTGTAACCTGTGATGGACTTTTCCTCCAGGAATCTGTCCAATTCCCTTTTGAAGGCATCCAGGCCAGATGCCATCACCACATCCTATGGCAGGGCGTTCCACAGACTTACAACACGCTGGGTGAAAAAAATATTTTCTTTTGTCTGTTCTTACTCTCCCAGTCCTCAGTTTGGGCGTTTATACACGACCCCTAAACTCCGGGGCAAATGGCTCCCAGCTCCGGAGATTAAAAATGTTTACCTACCAGCTCCGGAGTTAACAGGAAATTAAGTGCGAACCGCCCACTTTAGCGCGTCCCAGCGCAGTTTTCAAGTACCTGCTTTTTGGATGTGAAAAATATTTGATCCGGTGTAAGGATAGTGAGTGCGGGGCTCTCCTGGCTTCTGTTTGTTGTTTTTCTGCCCTCCGCCCCTTTAAGAGATCTGAATGCTGCCGGGAACAGAACGGAGGTAAGCCGGCATTCTTTTCTTTCTTTTTTCTCCCTCCCCTCACGCAGCCAGCAACCAGGAAGTGCAGAGGGGGGTGGGGACAGAGGAAGAGCGACGAACCCCTAAGATCTCTGGTCCGAATTTAAGTGGCCAGCGGATCTTAGGGGTCGTGTAAAAAGGCCCTTTGAGTGTATGTCCCCTAGTTCTGGTATTTTGTGTGTGAGAGAAGAGAGTCCCTCTATCCACTTCACTCATGCCCTGCCTTATTTTGTACATCCTCCCTCAGGTGCCTTTTTTTCCAGACTAAAGAGCCCCAAATGTTTTAGCCTTTCCTCATAAGGGAGGTGCCCCAGCTCAGTAATCATTTTAGTCACTCTCTTCTGCACCTTTTCCAGTTCCACTATGTTTTTTTTGAGTATTTAGTCAAATACTAGTAGCACAACATCAGTAAAACCCAATCAGCTACAGTCCTGAGAAGGAGGCTTACAAACAGGAACATGACTTCTTATCTGCAGTGGAGGAGGCAATGTGCCATCTGTTGGGTGGTATTTGGAGCTTTACGGAGGCACTGAGGTCTGGAACACAATTGCTTCCTTTTGGCAATGGCCGTAAACCATTCTTACCATGTCATTACAAGTAGAGGCCACAACTCAACCCAACTCAAGAACGTCGCGATCATTCTGATTTTCAGTTGGAAAGTCAAGAACAAACTTAAACCTCTTACACATGAAATAAGTGAGGCCAAAAATAAATGCTCACTGTTGGCTAGATGAAGTTCTGAATATTTTATGAACAACACTACAAATGCATTAGGTTTCACACCATGACATCCTATCAGGCAGTTGCCAGGAGCAGTAAAGTAGTGATTCACATTTTTGTTTCTTTCCCCCTACCCCTCTCTTTGAATTAAAGGCCCGTTCGTGACGTCTTTGATTCTTCAGAGTTTATCCGGCGAAGGCTTGCTGGTAAAGGTTGAACCCTTTCTCCCTAAAGGAGCAGTGAAAAAGAAAGTGGAAAAGGAGGCAGAAGAGAAAGCAGAGGAAAAAAACAGAGATGTTGAGGAAGAAGAAATGCAGAAGGCCGGTTAACGGGTGCGTTGGCAAAGACATCTTATCTGTACAGATCCCAGACAGAAGCAAAACTGGGCATATTTAAGTCACTTCAATGAAACTTGGAACAGAGCAAGAACTCAAAATATTTGTCCCATGATCGGATCACTATCAACCATCCCAAGCAGCTTAGAATGTGTGCAAATTTAAACAACAAAAACAAATAGCCCATCTGGAAAGATAGTCCACTTCAGTATTTGAGGCACAATATGATTCCGCAAAGGTCTTTCATGGCAACACCTCCCTCTGTTCAAAAGAGCCCATGAAGTTTTATTACTAGAAATAAAACATCTGTGTTCAATTTGTATGTGTGAGTATCTTGGGGATGGTTCCAATTCCTGGGGCAACAACATGCAGAGACTCTTGTCTCCCTCTTGCTGTATTTTTGTTTGAACATCTTCTCTTCATTTGTTTAATCAGCATCATTGCCGGCATCATATTTGTTTTTAAAAAAATATGTATTATATGAAATAAAATTGTCTTCTACAAATGTTTTTTCTTTTTGTATATTTCCTCTCGTCATATAATTCTTCTGCATTATATTTCATTCTGTTTCCATTTCCACTCCCATTTCTTCCAAGCATTCCTGTTCAACATGGATTTACAGACTCGACTGGCTTTGCAAGTGATACATAGTGTTTGGTGTTGATTTGGAGGTCTCCTTTCATCCTTGATCTGGGTGATTTTGGGATGATTGGTTCTTTCTTTGCATGTAAAATGGATGCTAAGAATCAATGAGTGCCAGATGATGGCTATTTAGTTAGCTCTATCCAAATCCTTGCAGGACTGCTACCAGTATGTGAAAAGTTTGCCAGTGCCACAAGGCGGATGTAGAGTGTATGTGGCGTAGAGAGGAATGTGAAGCCAAAATCATGTGAAAGCTGGCTCAACAGACTTGGAAAGAAGACTATTTATTTTATTTATTTAAGAGTATTTTTACCCTGCTTTTCTCCTTGGAAAAGGACCCAAGGCGGCTTACAGTAATGAGGGATAATATGCAGTCCAATACAATTAAGACAGGCATGTCCAAACGTCGGCCCTCCAGATGTTTTGGACAGCAACTCCCACAGCCCTTTGTTATTGGCAGTCTAAGCTTAGAATTCTGGGAGTTGTGGTCCAAAACATCTGGAGGGCCGAAGTTTGGACATGCCTGAATTAAGACATGTTCAAGTATTTGAGAACAAGGAATTGAGGGACATCTTACAGCATTGACAACATTACATTAAAGCAACACAGTTGTAAGTAGTCATAAACACAACGTCTATGTGAACCCATAGATTCATATAAAATAAACACGGTAGTCCATCATTCAGGGAAAGCTTGCCTGAAGAGAAAGGTCTTTGCCTGTTTCTGGAAGGACAACAGAGATGAGGCAGTCCTGGCCTCTAGTGGGAGGGAGTTCCAGAGTGTGGGCACAGCAGTTGAGAAGGCCCTTTCATGGGTTCGCAAAAGACATACCTGTGAGGGTGGCAGGATGGAGAGAAGGGTCTCCTGATTACCTTAGCACCCCAATTGGTTCATATTGTGAGATTCTATCTTTGAGGTAACTAGGACCCAGGTCATATAATGCTTTGTAAGTCAAGCTCAGTACCTTGAATTGTGCTTGATAGCTGATAGTTAGAAAGCAGTTCAGTGACCTTGGCAGACAGGTAGGAGATCAGCTTGGCTGATCCATCCTGGCAAGGGTCTGGTGCTCGACATCCAATATCCCACCAATTAAAGAGTGCCACCTGGTAAAAAGACCACCTGGCTTTTGCCTTCTGTTCCCATGTTATCTGTATCCATGAAAGCGTCATGGATTTCCGCACAGCATAGCAAAGATTTAGTTTTATTATTTATTTAAAATGTTTTTAATCCCACTTGTCTTCTTAAAAGGACCCAAGGCAGCTTACATAATTAAAAAACAGCATTTAAAAACTAAAAAGAGAGAGATGGGAAGTAATATGATTATAAGGTGGATTCTTGACTTCTGTAAGGCTCTTTTTTTCTCCAGTCAGTTACTGTCAGAGCTTGAAGCTAAAGTATGCTAGAACTTTTATAGAATCATAGAGTTGGAAGAGACTTCAAGGGCCATCCAGTTCAACCCCCTGCTATGCAGGAACCTCCATCACAGGACTCCCATAGAACCATAGAATTCTTTGGTGCCATGCTTTGGTTGTTTGGCTTACCTCCCACCCCACCCCAAAATCAAACCTGGCAATTAAATGCCACTTTTTGTAATGTGTAATTAGGTTTTAGTGAAGAAACCTGGCTAGACCTTTGCTGCTTGGCCCTAGTAGTTCCTGACTTGAACCAGCTGCTGAGAAGAGACCTCTAGTTCTCCCTGTTAAGATGTTGTGGTGCTTGACACTCCCATGTCTCATTCTTTTTTTTTAATGGGAGTTTGGGCAGGACTTCTGCCCTTCCTTAGTTGAAAATAGTGGCTAGACTGTTCCAGCGCTCACTCCATGTTTGCCCTTCATGCAAGAGTGGTGCATACGTAGTGGGTTCATCTGCATAGCACATTGCCTGGAAACATGGAGAGCAATATAATCCTTATTTTCAAATCTTGGTTTTAATCAACACAAAGAGCAATAGGAAGACAGTTTTCCAGAGCCATTGGCAATATCTTCACAATATTCAGAATAAGACGAGTTACAATTATTCTGCTACAGCTCCTGACGATGACAGATGAGACGCCCCTGGTGCTCAAAAACAGCTCTGATGAAATAACGCTAGCGTTTTGCCTAGACTTTCCTTCTGTTAAGCTGACTCAGAAGTATAAATTGGAGCAATCTTTTATTTTAAATGTTAACATGACATTCTATTAAAGGAAGAGTGATGGCAGAGAGTCAGCCCAAACTCCTACATTGACAACAATTTAGATATACAGTAGATCACTTTTGCTGTCGGTGTAACTTTTGTAGCAGCATATCACATCCATGTTTTGGGCAAGTGCCAGGTTACCAGTGAGTCACTTTTTGTCACTTTTATTCACTTTTAAAAAATCCACTCACTTTGGTCACTTTTCCAGATATATTGTCATTATTGTCACTATTTCAGCGGTCAAGGAGCCCCCCCAAGGTGTTCCCAAGACAAATGAAAATGGTGGTGAGGACAAGTCCTTTAACCCGGATGATCCCGACAGCCTAAGTTAATTTAATCATGTGATCGTGATGATGGAATCTTTGATGTGATATGTGAATCCAGTATTAAATTTTGAAATGTTTAATCTTCTTTGAAAATTAAAGAAATGATTATGCTTTAAACTAAAGTGTACTGATGTTTTTTTTATTTTATCTCCCTTCTATAACAATCTCTCTAAACCTGCCAATGAACTCTGAAACGGTAGCGAAAACTGCACTACCTCACTTGGGAAAAGTCACTTTTTGGTCACTTAATGTGTCAAAAAGCCACTATATCGTCACTATTTCTGACTTTAAAATGTTACTTTCCTACTTTTTTTGACCCCATGAAGCGCTGGCATCTCTAGGCAAGTGCCATCTAATGGCCTTTGCGATTAAAACAGCATTCCATTTTGAGCTGCGCAGCGTTAGTTTTAAAAACTTAAACCAGTTGGAAGTACAGTATATTCTAATATGTTGGGCTGCATTAGAACTCCAATACCTAATCTTTTTGCACAATTTCCAGAATATGACCCCTGCTAGCATAGCCAATAGCTACAGTGCCTGTGACATTATGAGATTGACCCTCAATTTCTCAGATGGCTTACTTGTTCTTTCTAACTGTACAGCCATTTTCTGACCAGCTATTCCTCTAGGATGGCCATTTTGTGGTGAAGCAAATGTCCTCCACAAACCCGTGGTGACTGGAAGCCCCTGAAAGCGTTTTGGCAACTGTGGAAGAACTGAATCGCCAATCTGTTCTGTTTGCTGATTCTGTTATTGTTTTCTCCAGCGGTTGGATATAAGCTTGATTATTTGTATTGCTATGTTGCAAGCCTCTCTGAGCTGCCTGGTGCAAAGAAAACAGGATATACATTTCTAAAACAAAACAATAAACATACAAATGTCTGGCTTTTCACCGAGAAACACCCACAACTTGGTTTGGCTTGGTCTTTAGTGCCCCCTTCACATTACATTAATTTCCAGGGTTCCTTGAGAAGAGAAATAGTAATTAAAATGTTTGAAAGTGCTTTCAAGATAGGTTTGAAAGCATGGACTGAGGAAGGATCAATATATCGAAGTCTGTGGATCCTTGATTTACAGTAAGGTACTTTAGTGAGCAATCACTGTTAACTATAACTCAATCACTGTTAACTATAACTCTAGTCCAGTGCAAGGTGATTTAGTTTGATTGAATGGACTACAGATAAATTAGGACTCAAACTAGACTTGATCCAGCAGTAGCTGCACATGGTTATGAGGCCATTGAGTTGGGATTATTTGCTCCTTATTGGAAGCCCGACTTATGACCTTGGCAGTGAAATACTGTACAGTATTTCTCCATGCATAAGATTGTATCTTTTGCTAAAAGGGTTAGATTAAAAATTAAGGGTCATCTTATACGTGGAAGTAAGCCAACAATGGTGCCGTTGCAAAACCAATTTGGAGTTGGCAAAGTTGGTTTTGTCTTATAAATGGGGGGCCATATAGAAAATACGGCCAAGAATAACCTTTATAGACCTATGGATTTGTGTGGGTTAGATTAAAAATACATGGATGCATAAAATCTATGTATTAAACATTGTGACCATGAGATGGCTCTCATTCTCTATATGGCCAGTCCTCCCCCCCACGCCTGTTGGAAGGAAAATAGCCTAGAATTCACTGGCATCATTAAAATCAATATATTAGCAGGTATAAAAGTAATCAAAGCCAAATGAGTGGTGATGGATGGGTGAGGTTCTTCTGAAGCAGACAGCAGTTGGAATTTGTGATGCATGCTCAAGGCTGTGCTTGTTTATTATGACGGAGTGGAGAATCTAATAGCAGCCACAGATGTTAGCAGTTTGAGAAGGCTCATGATGTATTTCTAACAATGGAGGTTTCTAGCATTCATGCACCCATGAGATGGCACAACAGAGGTTTATGCCAATACATATGAGTGATTAGGATGTCTAGATGACTGCAGGAAGGCTTCTTTTGGTTTCCAGGATACTGTGATACCTTGGTTTATGAGTACAGCAACCCTTCGCCTATCGCGGGGGTTAGGGACCCACCCGACCCGCGATACATGAAAATCCGTGATATGCGGAAGCGGGTCGGGTGGGAGTGGGGGTGGCGGGGAGTAATTGGATCGCCCCCTGCCACCCCCCCAGGTACTGCGATCCCGCGTAATGGCGGGGGGTGACTGTAATTTTGTTTTAAGAACATTTTGTATGACAAGCAAAAACTTCTTCTAAATTTTGCCTTGATCAGCAAGCAATGTCTTGCAAAATAGAGCACAAGTAATGAGCAGGTCACATGATCACAAGTGAAACAATGGTGGCTCTCTCTCGCTCTCTCTCCCTGCTGGATTGTGGGTGACTGTCTAGACTCTAGAACGTTCCGTCCGAGGCAGCCTCCAAAGTAGAGGGAGAAGAAGAATGGAGGTCTCCATTGCACCAGCCAAGAACGTTTTCAAAGGGGAGTGCAAGTTAGGGCTTTGTTTTATTTTTCTTTATATTTTTCTTTAATTTGTTTTCAACATCCTTGCTTATTTTTCACACCATTTCTAGTCACTCGGCAGCTAGTCAAATGTGTATAAGGGTACAAATTGCATTTTATTAATGTCACATTAAAAACACAGAGTAAAAAAACCCCAATTTTCACCAAACATGCTGTGCTTGTAGAGGAGAGTTGGTGGAAGTCTTGCTGTGGTTTTAGTATCTCTAGGGCCCAGGGGATCATTTTATAGCTCAATGAATCAATAAAAATTCACTAGAAATCCAATCTGTATTTGTTGGGGGTGCCACTTGCAATGAATACAAATTGATCAATTTGATTTTTTTTGAAGAATTTTGGTATTCATTTTTAAATTCATGCCCATCTCTAGTTCCTGCTACAAGTCCCTGCTAAGCTCCCTTTCATGGCAATGATAATTCAAGCACTATCCAGTTTGCAACACGGAACCTTGAAAATTTTTCTTGAATAATAAGGTATCGTCATAACGTCCTAGTTATAAAATAAAAACACATTGCTTTAGTATTGGTCTTGAGACTTGAACTGACCTGTAGTTCACCCCTTGGTTCTGAGTTTCTTTGTTTGTTGAAATGTTTAATAGTCTCTAAATTTATGCCTGTTCAGGCTTCACACATTTGGGACCTCAAATCTATTAATACTGCTTTTTAAAAAGACCGAATCAGATTACAGTGGCTAAGGTCATGCATCATCTTTGAAGCTAAAACTGCACACACTTGTTCCGAGCTATCTGTCAAAGTGGAAATTTGGCATAGCAGATGTGGAATGCCTCTTTGTTTTTTGCAAGAGACAAAAGGCGTTTATACACATATGTCTCGTCTTTCTTTGATTATTTCCTCCATGACGTCATACTCCAGAAGAAGTGCCCTGCTGGACCAGAGCACAGGCCAGCCTCCTCTGCTAGACTCCTAGGCAGGGCTGGCGCGTCCATTAAGGCGAACTAGGCAGTTGCCTAGGGCGCCAAAATGAACAGAGGCCGCAGGCCAGCCTGCTGCCCCCCCACCCCCGTCCATCCGTCCGCCCACTGCCCGTCGCCGTCCGCCCACCGCCCCCGCGCCCATCGCTGCCCTCCCTGCCCGTCGCCCCCCGCCCCCTGCCCGTCGCCGCCCCCACCATCCGCTGCCCCCCTGCCCCCCGCCCCTGCCCCTGCCCCCCACCCCTGCCAGCGCCCTCCCGCCCCTGCCCCCCGCCCCTCGCCTAGGGTGCAAAAAAAACCTAGTGCCAGCTCTGCTCCTAGGGAACCAGAGGAATTCGTAGAGACTTCATCCAGCCCTCTGAGATACCGCAACTCAAGTGCTCCCAATAATTGGCATACAAAACCACATTTTCTCTGACACTGGATGTCATCTTTTTCTCCCTTCAGTCAGTTTGGAAGCAAACCAATGGTACTATATTCATTCATTCATTCATTCATTCACTCAATTGATGTACTGTACCACCCATCTGGATTGTGTTAAGTGTCATCTAGGTTTGTTTGCATGCTGCCTTTCTCCTAACTAAAGGATCCAAGGGGGCTTACAATATTAAAAGTAACAAAGTTAAACGCTAAATAATAAGTTACAGTGGTACCTCTACTTACGAGTTTAATCTGTTCCGAATTCATGCTCTTAAGACTTAAGTCAAACAACTCTTAAATAGAGCAGACCTATCATATAAATAGTAAATAAATAAATAAATAAATAAATAAAATTTTAAGTAGAGCAGACCGCATCTAAAATTTATAAGGCAGCAGTTAAAACACCAACAGTAACCCCCTGCCCTTTTGCAGTTCATATACTGCAATCCTGCTATATCGAAGGACCGCAGTATATGAAAAAAGGCCCCCTGGGGTAAGGGGGAAAGACCTGTTTCAAGCCTCCAGTACTTAATCCAGGATTACCACTGCCCCGAACGGGCCTGCAAGGGCCTTCCTGGGGCTATCGGAGGCCCCAAAAGGGCTTCTGTGTGAACCGGAAATGACTTCCACTAAACTGTCGGAGGCCTCATAAATGCTTGGAGGTCACTTCTGGTTTGCGCAGAAGCCATTTTGGGGCCTCCGAAAGGACCGGGAAGGCACTTGCAGGTGTGTTCAGGGCAGCGCCAGGCTGGAGGTAAGTACAAGAGCCCCCAGTTAGGCCCCCCCAGGCCCGACCCGACCTTCATCTGCATATTGCGGATTTTCAATTATCGCAGGTTGGGTTGGGTCCCTAACCCCCGTGATAGGTGGAGGATCACTGCACCACCGTGATGTTAAAGAGCATTAAATGGATATATTAAAATCATAAATGAGTAATCTTAAAATTTTAAACAAACCAACAGAATAAAATAATCCCTTTTAAAAAATCCCTTTGGTCAACCCATCATTTAAAGGAAAGCCTGCCTAAAGAGAAAGATCTTCGCCTGCTTGCAGAAGGAGAGGAAAGATGGGGTCAGCCTAGCTTCCAGTGGGCGGGAGTTCCAGAGTCCGGGAGCAGCAACAGAGAAGGCCCTCTCCCGTGATCTCCAAAAGCATGCCTGGGAAGGGTGGTGGGACTGAGAGAAACAACTCTCCTGGTGATCTTAACGCTCAGGTTGATCTTCATAGTGTTTCCTAATATTGTGCCTGAAGAGTTGCTCTGTACAGTAGCACGCATTCTATTTTTTCCTGCCTAACGGCTGGTGGAATTGGCTCATCTAATGCCCTGCTGTACTCCACCGAAAACTCCCAACCTTTATGAGTCAGCCTTTAAAGCCTTCCTTGGAAAGAGAAGCAGGAGGTATTTCTGGAAGCTCTTATCCCACGTGTCTCCCATTCCATTCTCCAGTTCATGAAGGAAACCCTATCCAGGCCTGAGGAATGCTTGCCCTATATAAATATATAAAGAGAAGGCTTCGTTCCCCTCTTTCCAAACAATTGGAATTAATACTTCCAGACAGCTGCCTTACTGTCTATATTAAGAACCACAGACGCATGGAGAACATCCATTCAGAAAGTGCATTCCACATCTTTAAAGCTAACCTACGAACACTATCGTTAATATTCTCAAGATCTCGGCAACAAAACAGTTTATTTTCCTATCAGCACTATATCGTTGCAGCTGCTGGATGCCACTTCAGCTACTGTGGCTCCATCCTATGAACTCCTGGGACCTGTAGTTTGGTGAGAAACTTATGATAGGATCACATGGAGAAATAGCTCTCATTTTGGACCATTTGTGGAAGTGATCTATTATCTGGCAATCAGGTGACAAACAGGAGATTGCGAACCAGCCTGTATCCAATTCAGATCTTTTTGGACCAAGAGTAGGATTGCTTTTCTTCTGGAGCTGGGCTGGAGTGAATCTTGTATGAACAGAAGGATGCTTAAGGGAAGTTGCTCCCAGTAAGGCTACCCTTTCCAACACAACCAGACACAATCCTTGACCCCCCTCTGATCACACCCTCAGGCTGTTTTGCTAGATAGCTCTAATGCCTCACTTGAAGCTGCAGCACTGTAACTGTTAAACAAAGCAGTAGCCTGCTAGATCAAGACATGTTGACCCTGTTTTGTTTTAGAGGTTGGTTGGGGAAGACTGGTGATAGCACTAGTTTGGGGGAGCTTGAGGAGTTGCACACTTTGCTTTGGGCCCTCATGCAGCCCACTGTTGTTGTGTCGTTACAGTCATGACTGACTCTTCGTGACTCCATGTCCATAGAGTTTTCTTGGCAGGAATACTGGAGCGGCTTACCAGTTCCTACTCCAGGCGCTCACAGACCTTTAACCATCCTTGTCACCCTCCTCTAGACCCACTCGAGCTGTATCACTGAGATAGAAATTTGAATTTATCAAGAGAAATTTGGGCAAACACATGTCAGATATCCTTTGATTTGTATTCCTTCATGGAGCAGGGGTTTTGACTTGATGGCTCCATAGGCCGCTTCCAACTTCACCGTTCTATGACTGTATGATTGTTTCTCACTAATAAGAGAATAAAACCAACACATTCCAGTAATGTCATTCCAAGATGGCCCCTCCTTGTTCCCAGCCAGCCTCAGTCTAAGGCGGTTACTTCATGTCTGTTTTGTCTCTGTTAGTGTTGCACTTAGGAGCAGTACAAAAAAATGTTACTTCACATCCGTCGTGCAACTACTGAAATTTGTCTCGACCATGCTCCCGGAATGGGTGTTGACAATACAGTGCAACAATACTGTACCTCGTGCTGGGGTAGGTTTTTGCCTTGTCACCCTTTGTTTCCGCTTTCTGTTCCGAGACAAGACACCATGTAGTAACCACTGTCACTCAACAAAACATTCGTTTCTCTCAGAAAACTGTCTGTTTTTTTATTTTGACTTTTTAGAAGCGAAATATCGAAAAAGAATTTTTAAAGCCACCTTCCCCCCCAGAAAGGAAAAAGGAAGCTAGACAAATTCAGTGTTTGTCACGGTACAAGACTGTGAGGTAACACTTGTCACGAGACAAGTTATCATGACCATGGGAACACTGAAACAGGAACAAAACAACGTGATCGCGACCAACGCTGTCACGGTACAAAACTAGTTGCAGAAAAAAGAAAGACATGAAGTAACCGCCAAATTTGTCACAGGAAACGCGGGGAAAAATATCTTGCAAAGGGGCCTCAGCCTTCGCTCATGAGGTAGGGCCTTGTTCTGAGTGCATGTGGAGGTTTAGTTTCCACCCGACTTTTGACGGCTTTATACACAGCTTGCAAATCTCAACAACAAAGAAAAGTGCATGGCTTTCTTTTTGAAGATTCCTGTGCCAGAATAATTAAGCTAAGAATCCTGAGTCAGGGAAACTTCAGAGATTAATTAATGGCTGATAGTAATGCGGGAAAAGAATCGTACTCGAGACAAAAGGGGAATGATGATTGGCTTTGGCCAGCTCTTCTTAAAACGCTGAACAAAGCCCTTTTGAGTGGCTGGATGTTTGAGCTTGCTTAAAGTTATTGCCTACCAGGTTGACATATTTTTAAAAAGTTATTTACACAGGTTTTGAAACGACGGATGCAACCCCAGGCCAGGAGTCTTTGGTTTTAATTTACACCTCTAACAATGTTGATTGAATTGTCCCATCCTAACCAGAGAGCCTTTTATTGTGTGGGTGGTGGAGGACCTACTGGCAAAGTAAAATGATGATTAGGATGAAAGGCATGGAGAAGGAGTTGGTGATATTGGGAGCTGGGCGTGCCCCCGCTTCTAGTGCACTGCTATCAGGGACATAAAAGTTTTCACTGGTGCCATTTTTGGTCCTGAGGCAAATCACCCATTCCCATATTAATTATGGGATTCCCAGTGTGGTTTAGTGAATAGAGTGAGAAATTTGAATTCTGGAGAACATGGTTCAAATCCCCACTCAGCCATGGAAACTCACTATACAGCTCTATAGGCCCTAAACTCCTCACCATCTCTACTAACCAACTCTCCCTCCTCCTCTCCCCCCTCCCCTATCCACCCCCCCCCCAACTTGATATAGTACAGCCAATGAATATCTGGTATGAAATGTATATCCCATCACATATTACATTGCACACCTCATTCTGCTGCTATATGTCTGAAGAAGTGGATGTGTAGTCCACGAAACGTTACATTAAAATATGAAAGTTAGTCTTTAAGGTGCCACATGTTTGTGTCTTTTGTTTTGTTTTGTTTTTCTTTGATTTTTGCCTGAAATTCGTGAAAAGACTGACACGGCTACCCTCTCTGGAACTAATAAGACCACTCCTTAAATATCTCACCTACCTGGAAAGCCCGGTTAGGGTCACCATTAAGTCAGTTCTGACTTGACAGTACAGAACATACACATACCTATTATTATTATTATTATTATTATTATTATTATTATTATTATTATTATTATTATTATTATTATTATTATTATTATTATTATTATAAAACTTTGATGCTGTGTAATTAAACATTTACCATCTGATTTAAAGCTCTTATGTTGGATTAATGACTATTAAAAGATATTTCTTGAATGTTTGAACTTGTTGGCTCAAAAAAAGAGAAAAAGAGCAATCACCAGAGTACTCAACAGCCATGTGGGATCCTCGGTCTGCAGCAAAGGTGGACAAAAGAGGTCAGCAAATAAACAAAAAAGGGAAACAGTAACCCAAATATTTCTGCTATAAAGTCGCAAGCAGACTCACACATCCAGTTGCTATGCACGGCTTAAATCAGGAGAACAAACAGCTTGCATATAAAGACACTATAACAAAGCTTTACAAAAAGTATAACACACACACACACACACACACACAAACAATAAATGCCCAAAGAGCAAAAATGCTTAGCTTAGCTCCAGTAGAGAAAGGAAGGCAAGATGTAGTCGGTTAAGACTTTCAAGACTATAGCAGGTACGTCATGCAGCAATAGCAACAGCATCTGCAGACAGAAGGTAAGGTAGAACCTCCCCTTATACTCAGACAAAGGAAACAGGTGAAGCTGATACAGTGGTCCCCCGCTCTTTCACAGTTCATATACTGTACTGCCGTCCCGCTATATCGCGGGACCACAGTATATGAAAAAAGGCCCCCTTGGGTAAGGGGGAAAAGTCCTGTTTCAGGCCTCCTGTACTTATCCCAGGACTGGCGCTGCCCCGAACAGCCCCTCGAGGGCCTTCTGGAGACCCGAAAATGGCTTCCTTGTGAACCAGAAGTGACTTCTTGTTTGCCCGAAGTCACTTCTGTTTCACAGACAATCATTTCTGAGGCCTCCGAGGGCCTTTCTAGGCCTGTCGGAGGCCTCAGAATTGATTTTCGGCCATCTGGAAATCACTTCTGGTTCGCACGGAGGCCGTTTGGGGGCCTCCAGAAGGGTCAGGAAGGCCCTTGCAGGCCCGTTCGGGGCAGCGCCAGGCTGGGGTAAGTACAAGGGCCCCCAGGCCCGACCCAACCTGCATCTGCATATTGCAGATTTTCAATTATTGCGGGTTGAGTTGGGCCACTAACCCCTGCAATAGGCGGGGGTCATTTGTACTATAATAGCCTGAGACATAGTAGAAAGAAAGGAGCAGGCTATTAAAGGTGAAAGGTTCATGCATGGTTGCATTGCAGTTAGAATTGGAGGAGTAAGCAATATTTTAAGATACTTTAGAATACCTTGAAAAAACAAGCAGGTTTTTTTAAAAAAATACCTAGTTTCTTAGAGGTGATGAATAAAGAACAAGTTGGAAACCTAGACTGAAAAATTTTCTGGCTTAATATGCATTCCCTGCTACCCAATACTGTTGCTGCTCCTACAATTTGGTCTGTAGGACCTGAGGCATGTTTTAATCCTAGCTCAACTGACCACTGGACTACAAAGTCACATTTGGCAAGATTGTATCCTGCACAGCTGAAATGTTCATGAGTATTGTGTGCCATCACACTAGTTCAGTTTCTGGTAGCAGCTTTACTACTACAGTACAAGTATACATTGTACAGTGGTACCTTGTATAAAGGAATTGATTCATTCCAAATGAAATTCTGTTAAGCACATTTTCCTTTATACAAATTTCCCATAGGAATGCATTGAAAATGGAGTAATCCCTAATTGCGACCATTTTTATGTTGTATGGATTTGCCCCATAGGCGATTCTGTTAAGCAAATTTCTCCTATCTCCGGAATTTTTTATGTTGTATAGATTTTATGTTATACAAACTGTTTTTTATACAAGGGTCCACTGTATTTTGATTTTCTTATTCATTGTGGGATATACAGCTTACCACCAGGAGGAGTATTCTGACCATTTTGGTATAAGTCTCTCTCTCTTAGAAACTATAAAGATCCAACAAAACTCCTCAAGGAGACCTATTCATTAGAATAATGTAGAATTATGGGAAAGTTTATATATATATATTCTACGGTTCATACTCTCATACTCTATGTTATTATTTCATCATATTTCCTTATAAAAATGATAGTGCATACATCTTTCCCTGGACTGTAACATACTAACTGTTATCCTACATATCTTAATGTAAGTCTTACCTAACTTACCGCAGCTAATTGCAACCAATTGGTGAAGTGTCATCTTGCTGATTAGCCACCATTGGCATGCAAGGTTTTGCAGACTTTACCCAAATACACATAGAATTGTGGTCATTTTTCCTCTTTCTCCCTCTGTCCCTTTTACTTAATATGGAACCCTAGGTTTGTGGAACTGTTTAATTCCCCATAGCTATTCACCATGACAGCAGTCACCTATGAATGATATTTGCACCTTCCTTAGTGCTCTACCCATTGAGTGGGTTCAGCAGGATGAGAATAAAATGATACATTTGATTATGATATGAGGCTCTAGAAGAGCCTAGCTCCTCTGCTTACTTTTCACATTGGTGCTGGACACTTTTTACTTGGGCTAGAATTTTACAGCCTTTGCATGACCTGAATTTCAAACTGTGCACCTATTACGTTGAAATAGCAACCCTTCCCCTCCCACCCCACCAGGGGCTACCAGTTTCCAAAGGGAGAACTATAACGGGCTGTTCTTGCAAGACCAAATTGCATATTCTCAGCCTGTATAAAAATTCCTGCCTTGGGATACTGTATAATATGTCTGTTTTTACCAGGGGGATTTGGGGTAGTGTTGTGCAAAAAAAAAAAAATTATGCCAGCCTCTGCTTTATCACAGGGTATCACCCCTGTGTGAGTGTGTGTATCTGTGTGCCACAAAAATGTGTCCATTTAGGGGCTGCAAGGCTTCAGGCATGTTCAGCTTTTGTAAGCCTGTAATAGCCAAATATGATGTGTTGGAACTGAGGAAGGAAATGCCCGTTAAACCCTTCTCTACCACTGTCATTAAATTTAACTTCCAGACACGGTAAAGCTCCACTAGCAATCTTGTAACAGAGTTTAATTCGAGTCATCACTGCTAGCAAAGCTGAGTCATTTATGTAGATTTAGAAATCATGAAACAGTAGGTGTACCATGCTAAGTTTCAGACCTTGGACGGTGCTTTTCAAAGGTCTTCTTAGAGCAGTGATGGTGAACCCTTTAGAGGCCAAGTGCCCAAAATGCCATTCAAAACCCCCTATTTTTTTGTGAACTGCTGATACAGTAATTTAACCTGTATACAGGTGGCTATGAAGGGGCGATGTCGGGTGCCCACAGAAAGGGCTCCAAGTGCCACCTTTGGCACCTGTGCCATAGGTTCGCCATCACTGTCTTAGAGTATGCTATTCTAGAGCTAACGCCACCAAGTAGGTTGCCTTCCTGTGTGCTTCCCACCTGCACCATTTGTGTATTTATAAATTAGCTAGTGCATGGAAAAAAAAACATAAGCCATCTACATCCTGCTATGTATCTTCTAGACACCATACTAAACAGTGGTATAGCGAGGGGAAGGCAAAGGGTCAGTTTCCTTAGGTGCAAAATTCCAAGGAGTGCAACATTTCAGGGCTGCCACCACCATGGCTAGCTACTTATGATGAGGGTGTGTGGCCAGGGTGAGGCAGGGTGCAGTGGTGCACGCACGGAGGCTGTAACGATGCTTGGTCTGCACCACTCAGCATGCCGCATTTCCCTGTTTGCCCTGCAATAGAGCAGCCCAGAATCGGTTACGGCCAGGTCCCCCATCAGCACTCAAGAGTCTCCTGCTTTGGGCAGTAGAAAGGGAGCCTGGGCCTGACCCACCTCACCTGAAGGCAGTGTGGGAGTAGCCCTGGCTAAACACATCATGCAGTTGCCTTGTAACATTTATTTATCTATTTATTGGACTAAGGGCCTTTTTACACGACCCCTAAGATCCGCTGCTCCCTTAAATTCGGACCAGAGATCTTGAGGGTTCGTTGCTGTTCCTCCGTCCCCACCCGCTCTGCACTTCTTTGTTCTGTCTGCGTGAGGGGGGGGAGGAAAAAAAAGCCTTAGACAGAGACAAAAGAATAAAAGGCTTACCTCTGGTGCTTGGGGAAGTTGCTCCAACCTCCGTTTACTTCCTGGTTCCTCTTTAAGGGGCGGAGGCAAAAGAAAAACAACAGAAAGAAGCGAGGAGAGCTCAGGCAGTCTCCGCATCAAAATTTTTCACCAGAAAAGAGCAGGTACAAGAAAACTGCTGTTTGGTCGCGCTAAAGTGGGCGGGGTTGCACTTAATTGTCTGCAAACTCCGGAGCTGGTGGGTAAACATTTTTAAAGTCCGGAGCTTGCAGCCATTTGCGGCGGAGCTTAGGGGTCGTGTATAAACACCCTTAGATATCGCACCATCTAGCAACAAGACAATTCAACAAGCACGTAAGAACAGTATACAATATTAAAATATGGCTAATAAACAAAATAAACATAAACTAAATCACCAATACCATCATAGATCGTCAAGATCAGCCTAATATAAGCTAGACATGATGGGGTGACCTAGGCACAGTTTATTTACACAAGCATGCCTCCTTCACATATGAGACAGTTCAGAGGGGAGGTCCTTTTACATCCATGGAGATGCAAGCAAAAGGAACAGCATATTTCTTGTGCTTCACTACTGAGCACCAACATTTCAAGTTATTTTCTTCCTGGTATGTTCTTTTCTTGGAACTAATGAGGAAAAAAAAACACTTGAAGGAGCAGAGTGTGGGTATGGGCAGGGCCTGTCCTATGAGCAGGCAGTATATGAGGAACGCATCAGATTCTGGATATTGTGAAAAAGGAGTAAATATGAAAGCAATGTGTTCCTATAGCATTCTTAACAGGGGTAAGTGGAGCTTGTAAAGTTCCTTTTCCCAAAAACCAAGTAGAATGACAAGCTGAAGCCCCCATCAATAATGGAGCAACATTAAGATGATGTGGCCAGGGGCATATCTCAGGGGGCAGAAGGGTACATCTGTCCTGGGCGCAGCAATATGGGGCTGCCTGGAGGGAGAGCAGGAGGTGGAAGCCACGCACCCTCCCGCCACCCAGCTGTCCTCCTTTCCCCTAAGGCTTGGTGAAGGGACCCACCCGCAGGGTTCCCCTCCATTGCTGGATGGGTGCAATGTAGGGGGAGGGGCGGCAGGAAGGGCACAAAAATGAACTTTGTCCCCAGGAGCTCCAAATCCTGGCTACATCTCTGGATGCATCAGCCTGGTTATATCTAGTTTGGCCCTTGTTCTGGCTGAAGTGGAGAGCTGGGGAAAAAAGCTCCTTTTGTGTGGCAATTCCCAGAATCCCTTAGGCAGCCTAGCATTCTAGGATTCATAGTCCTAAAAAGTAATTTTCCAATGCTCTCCATAACAATTCGGTCTGTTATCCACTCAGGACCATTTCAAAGGTTGAGGAAGTAAGAAACACAAAACAGTAGTTTGTTTAGACTGAGGATGTAAACCCCTCAAAATCAAGGGATCATAAAAACAGTGATTACTTCTACGGGGAAATCCCTACTGAAACCCTTTCCTCTTTTCCTTGTTTGTAATTAAAAGGCTCTGCTAATCTGTCATACTTCCTTTTTTTGACACCTGCATGAACCACGGAAGGAAAAGACGGGCGTTAATAACCACCCAGCCTGCGATTACATGCTGCCAAGACATCAGTCCCAGGGGGCTTGTGATTGGAAAGCCATTACAAAGACGGGGCTGCCATTTTATGCGGGCAGTGTTGTTTTCCCTCTCCTTTCGAAACCCATGAATCAGGGCAGGCATAATTGCCGCTTGTGGTGATGACAGACACAACCCTTATCTTGAATTGCCTGCCCTGGTGCCAAGGAAAACACCCAAACAAAAGAGGGGTTTGCTCCGTTTCTAAAGCAGCTGCTGCCCGGCTTCCGGTTTAGCAGCCGATGGCCATTATTTCCCAGTCTGTAGCTGATCATCTTTGCTACTTGAGGGGAACCTGCCAGGTGAGTCTTGAGTATCATGTTTGTCAGCTCGGAGACATATGTTGGCCATTCTCCCCGTGCTGTTAGAGACAAGGATTTGTTGTTGTTGCTCCTCTTCCTCAGCGATGCCAGTTCTAGGCTTTTGGGTGGAAAAGGATCATGCCACAGTCCCACAGAGAGTGAGGGCTATTTTGCAACAACCCATTCCAGAAGCATGTTGTGGACTATCCTAATGTCCACCCCACCCCTCCCATTTCCATTTTGATGCAGGAAATGCTGGTGATTTGGATGCTGTTTTCAGCGGTCACTTTAGAGGCAGGCACTTGTTTTTATCTCTGCAGATACAAATATGAAGCATCATGTGTGACGAAAAGATAAGTGATTCTTTAAAGTCAAAGATCTATCGCACCATTGTATGACCTGTTTTGCTCTGTGGTGTGGCATGCTGGCCAGTGACTAAAAATATTGAACAGCACCTTGGTGTCATGAAGACAAAGATGCTACGATGGACCTCTGGCCTCACGCAAAATGATTGAGTGTGCAATGATGACATCCAATCTAAATACAGCATCACACTAATCTCCAACAAGATGCGTGAAACCTGATGTCATTGGTATGGACACCTGTTGCATGCTGATGAGGAACCTCTGGCCAAAAGGGTCTCTCTCCCTGGAGGTCAGTGGATCCAGACTGAGGGGATGTCCAAAACAGTGCTGGATGAACACCCTTGACAATGACATGAAGTTTTCTTGGGGTTCATCCCGACCAAGCCTGTGATTGTACAAAGCGGAGGACAAAAACCAGAATGGTGGACCCCACCACCAAGTGGGACAGACACTAATTTAAAAAATCAAATTGACAGCATGGAATTATTATTGTTTATCAAGTACAGAGCTGCATCTCTATACAGTGGTCCCCCACCCTTTCGCAGTTCATATACTGCGGTCCCGCTATATTGCGGGACTGCAGTACCCCGAAAGGGCTTGAGAGAGGGGGGAAGGTTTTAAAAGCTGGGACTTTTTAAACCTTCCCTCCTTTCCCCAGGCCGCAGGCTCCAGCTGATTGGGGCTGGGGTGGGGAAACAAAAGGTTTTTCTCCCCAACTCAGTGCCAACCAGCTGGAGCCTGGGGCTTGCCTCCATGGAGGCATTGCACGCAGCTTCTCCCCACCCCCATGGGGTGCAGGGAAGAAGCACACAATGGTTGTTACTTCACGAAAGGCTTTCGCGCCAAGCCCTCATTTCTTGCGAATTGATCATTTCAGAAAGTCACGCTCCTCCTTTTGGCTGCGATGCCACCCCGACCACGCCCCCTTTACCGTGCTCCAAGCGGGTGTGCGTGGTTCCCCTGCCAGCGCCCCCGACCCAACCTGGCATCTGCATCCCAACATGGATGGTCTCAATTTTGGCTTTTATTTCAAGTTTTTAAAAAAATATTCAAACAGGGATATTGATGCATCACTATATCGTTATCATCGCTTTGCGCTGCATAAAATGGATGAGACTGCAAGGAAGGGAAGCTATCGGCGGGGAAGGGAGCCGCAGTCGCCCCATATGCCCAAAGGGCACACACACAAGCCTCTTATAGCGGCGGAGGGTGGGCAACTAGTATCTGCGGGGGCTCCCAAACAGAAGGTGCGGTGGCGGGGGGCTGCCAATGATGCCAGGAAACAGTTGAAATCAGTAGAGCCATTGCAACTGACAGTCCAGCATCTCTCTTTGCATCCATACGCTAACATTGGTAGGATTTTTTTAAAGGACGGATGGGAAATAACATAACTGTCTGGGTTTTGGCATGTTTTTGTACCATCCCACTTGACCACGTGAGGTTGTGCCTTACTGAATCTTTCCTAAAACTGCAGCTCGTCCCCGCTGTCTGAGAAACAGGGGCGGGAGTTGCAATAATAAATACCGTGATACATTCAACTTACGTGACCGCCTCCGAATTCAAATCGGTGCTGCCATGTTGCCCCTTTGAAAGCATCAGCAGCTACAGTGATGTACGGGCCAACCTTCCAGAAGGCTTTCAGCCACAGAGCCAAGCACTTGGATCCGTGGCAGAAAGTCATTTTTAAACATGGTGGCGTTGGAGCACCCCCGTGCTAGGAGAGAGGGCAGAGCGATGTTTAAAGTCAAGGCAGAGACCCAATCTGACCTGCATATCATGGGTTTTCAATGAACGCGGGTTGGGTTGGTCCCTAACCTCCGCGATAGACAGGGGGTTACTGTATACTTATCTTCCTTGGGGGGCATAAAATGGATGAGACTGCAAGGAAGGGAAGCTATCATCAGGAAGGGATTGGCAATCAACCCACATGCCCAAATACACACACACAACCCTCTTATAGTAAATTTTAATCACAACTAGTATCTGAAAATTGGAAACAAACAGAGGGTGCTCCTCACTGACACCCAGTATTAAAGGAAAAATGTGCAACCTTAACTATCTCTAGCGATGGAGGGGAGGAGATGTGCACATCTCTTTTGCTAGTCCCATCTCCACTACTAACAACAGTTCCCGCAAAAGGAAAGGAAGAAGGAAGCTTGAAGTCCACTTGTACATAACTGTCTGGGGTTTTGCCATGTTTTTGTACCATCCCACTTGACCGAGGTCCATATTTGTGCCTTAGTGTCTCCTCTCTTTCATAACCAGTTCCAAGGAAGCTCCCCCCCCCCGCTGTCTCCGTAGCAGTGAGAAAGTTGCAATAATAAATACCATATACGTTCAACTTATGGCTCCGCGTAAGAAGGAGATCCCGGTCCTGTCATGTTGCCGCTTTGAAAGCATCAGCAGCTACAGAACATGTGTGGGAACCTCCCAGAAGGTTATAGAGATGTGTGTGCAGAAAGGGAGATCGACCCGGATGGGTGAGAAGACAGCATGGTGGCGTTGGAGGATAAGGTATGAGAGAGGGCAGAGCAGAAATGCAAAGCCAAGGCAGAGATTTTGGGTGGCTGGAACTGCAGTTTGCTTTTGAGGGTTGTCAGACAGGCACCGATGTACTTGACAACTTGCTGATTCCAAACTGTTGATGCTCTATTGATTTCAGCAGATCGCCGTTCTGAATCAGCAACCTTTGTTTCAACAAAGTGGAAATCCTTGGTCAGTATCAACAGCATCCTCCTCCAGTCAGCGAATTCCGAACCCCTGCTATTGATGCTGTTATTATCTACTAAAACAGAGATAAGGTTAGACCACCTTATTGCCATCGCCTTCACTTCTTGCTTCATCACACACTGATCTCGGGCTAAGCCAGGAGTGGCCAAACAGAGTGGCCCTTCAGATGCTCATAGAATCACTGTAGGGTTGGAAGAGACATTAGAACATCAGAAGAGCCATGCTGGATCAGGCCAAAGGCCCATTTACTCCAGCTTCCTGTATCTCACAGCGGCCCCACCAAATGTGTCCGGGAGCACACAAGACTAGATATCTGTCTCCTGATAACAGTCCCATGCATCTGGTCCTTGAAGTACTCCGGTTTTAAGCCTGGAGATTACACATCTCTATCATCGTTTGCTACCAGTGATGGATTTTTCCTCCAGGAATCTGTCCAACCCCCTTTTGAAGGGTCCAGGCCAGACTCTATCACCACATGCTGTGGCAGGGTGTTCCCCAGACTAACAACATGCTGGGTAAAAAAAATTTCCTTTTGTCTGTTCTCACTCTCCCAACCCTCAGTTTGAGTGGATGTCCCCTAGTTCTGGTATTTTGTGAGAGGGAGAAGAGCGTCCCTCTATCCACTTTACTCATGCCCTGCATAGTTTTGTATGTCTCAATCGTATTCCCCGTCAGATGCCTTTTTTTCCAGACTAAAGAGCCCCAAATGTTTTAGCCTTTCCTCACAAGGGAGGTGCCCCAGCTCAGTAATCATTTTAGTTGCTCTCTTCTGCACCTTTTCCAGTTCCACTATGTCTTTTTTGAGATGCAGTGACCAGATTTGTACACAATACTCCAGGTAGACTCCTTGGAAGTCTTCTAGTCCAACGCCCGGCCCAAGACAGGAGAATTCATACCATTGGCCCTAGCCAGCAGAGCAAGTAGTAGGGAATACTGGAAGTCCTAGCCTGCCTCAGGTGATGCTTAATCCATCACCCAAGCATGAGACTGAATGAATTCCTATTTGGCAGAGTCTGATCATTTAGGTAGCTATTAATTGACCCCACAAGAGGCAACACAGTAGACAAAAATCTGGCCCCATTAATTAAATAAGTTTTAATTATTCAAAAACACCAGAAACAGCTGTAATTATTCAAATATTTCAATGATGCCTTCTCCCCAGTAGATTTATTCCTATCTATCTGAGAAGCAATACATTCTCAACAGCACTTGCATTGTAATGGCTCTTACTGTCTTCTAAGCAAGTTTTAATTGTGCTAAATGCTTTAAAAATGGGTGCTGCTCATTAGGACTGTTCTGCTTGTCTCCATTCTTATCTTTATGCAATGAAGAGCTCCTGCTGGTTACTATCGAGTAATCATCGGTTTAAAGCACTACAACTCATAATGCAAATTGCCATTTGTTGTTTGGGTCCAAATCGTTGAACCAAGTTGACAGTTTTTTCCCCTGTGTTGCTTTGTAGAAAAGAGGAACAATGTTTGTATGATTCCCAGCCCTCACCCCACTCCAAATTGTGGAGTAATTCAGATTTTCTCAGAGCATACAATGTAGATCTAAAAGTCATTCTTTTAAGACTAGATGCCCCAGAATCTGGGGCTTGTGGAAGGTGTAAAATAACTTTCCTCAAGCTCTGCTTAAGCAGACAATTCTGTTCTTGCTGGTGTGTTCTGATCTCTCCTTTCTCCCAATTAATATTAAAATGAGAGAGGCCAGAGTGGCAACCTGTTCTCAGTGCAGGAGACATAATGATGGGCGCAGTTTACAAGAAGCCAGATTTAAAGCAAAGCAAAGTGTTCTGCTTAAATACTGCCCCATACTACTTCAAGTAGTCTCTGGACGGTTTACAGTTTTAATTACAGTATGCAGGCTACAAATCAGGAAAAACATATTCATTGTTGGAGTAGTACAACAACGGAAACCAATTACCCTGCAAGGTGGTGTGTGTGTGTGTGTGTGTGTGTGTGGATTCAATGGCCATATAGCCATTTTTCTACGTATGATCTTTACATCACTGAGATATTTGGCTCTGTACTGCAGACTGATTGCCAATCACTCTTCTTTCCACTGTTAAGGAATCTTTCTTGACCAAGCTGGAGATGCTGTAGGTTGAACCAAGGACTTTTGGCATACAAATTATATACTCAGCCTGAGTGATGTATAGCATGTGGGGTCTTAGCAAAACAGACCATTTGCTCCTGTAAAAGCACATGGCTTTGCACCAATTGTTTGGTCATTTTCCCCACCAGCCATGTGATGGCATGCTTGATAGCAGCAATGTCAAAATCCATGTCTTTTTTGTGAGCTCACTCCCCTCTCCTTCCATGGTTTATATTGCATTGCGGGGTAGAATTTAGTGTTGTGGCATCTGCTATGCTGACCACAGAGTTTCTTTCTGCATCAAGGCCATCCCAATTAGAACCTTTTAATTAGCATACCTTTTTGGGGAAAACTTCCAGACAAAAGGCTGTGGATTTCGGAGGAGGATGTCAAAGATATCACGAAGAAAAGTATTTTTGGAAACGTGGATTTCAAATTTCAGCCTGGCCACAAATCCCAGTAAGTTTTGTTCCTTCTCCAGTTGAACAGTAAAACTATAACCAATTGGGTTGACACTTTTGTCCCATCTGAAAGACTCCCAAGTTCAAAGTAGTCCATCGAGTGATTTCATTGCTGTTTGCAAATTCATGAAGTGGCCAAGTGTCCTACTTTGGAGAGGATGGCCCTCAGAGGGCCCCTCTGTATTGACATAAGGCAACCTTCTGTTAACAGCATCCTCAGACCTCCAAACATCCTGCAAAGGTAACAAATGAAAACATACGTGTCCAAAACGCCCATTCTAGGTTTAAAAAAAAAGTGGCATTGTGGAGCGTTCAACAGTGTAATCCAGGGGTGTCCAAACTTTTTGCAAGGAGGGCCAGATTTGGTGAAGTGAAATTGGGTGGGGGCCAACCATCCAGGCACATTTGGTTCCCAGGTCGGACTTTTGGACATGCAAGGAGGAGGGGAGGACACTGCAGTAATGGAGCTGGGGGCAGGTAGGCTGAGCAGGTGGTTGGGGGGATGGACAGAGGCAGGGAGGGCAGGCAAACTGCAAAACTGCAAGCTGACACCTGCATCTGGTATGGGGAGGGGCCATCCTGTTCTGTTCTTGAAAACGGGCCACATTTGGCCCCTGGGCCTGACTTTGGACATGCCTGGTGTAATCTTTCAGCACCTGGGGTAGAGTCTAGGAGCCACAAGGGAGGCAGGGCATGGATGAGAGCTGCAGGAACAGCCCAGGGAGGTGGCGTCTGGCCTTGCATTCTCTCTGTGCAGGACCTGGTAGCCTGTGGCCAGTTGTATGAGAAGAACCCACAGAAGGGAGAGAGAAAAAGTTACAAAAAAACAAGAGGAACTTTCAGAAGCCCTGAACCCAAACCCAGCTGCATTTGAAGCAGACTTTTCTAATCGTAGCACTTCCTAGATAGGAAAGGCTAATTTGGATTCTGCCAGACAGCATGGCCACTTGGCCATTCAGGAGGAAGATAATGGGTTTCGTAGACCAGCATATCTGGAGGTGCCAGGGTGACCTTGCCTGTTTGAAGGCGATTATAAGCAATTGTGTACGGACACATCATGGGGCCAGAAATGTCAACCCTTACATAGAATGATAGAGTTGGAAGAGACCTCAAGGGCCATCCAGTCCAACCCCCTGCCACGCAGGAACCCCCATCACAGTATTTCCAACAGGTGGCCATCCAGCCTCTGCTTAAAAACCTCCAAAGAAGGAGACTCCACCACCCTCCTTTGTGGCAGCATATTCCACTGCTGAACAACTCTGGCCATCAGGAAGTTCTTCCTAATGTTCAAATGGAATCTCTTTTCCTGTAGTTTGAAACCATTTCCCTGAGTCCTAGTCTCTGAAGCCATGGAAAACAAACCTGTTCCCTCTTCAATATGACATCCTTTCAAATATTTAAACATAGCTATCATATCCCCCCTTGTTGTTCAAAGTGGTCTTTCATTTTGTCTTTCTGAAATATATTTTCCTAATACTGTATTTCCCTTGCTCAGGTTTAAGCAGCAGGTTAAGAAAGCTTTTATTCATTCAGGCTTTTTATGAATAATGATGTTGTTTCAGCTGCTGCTATTTTGCCCTTTTCCCCCCTGTGGTTTTACAACGGTTTTGTTTATAAGAATATTGATTGTGTTTCATGATCATGCCCTCTCTTTTTATGATCATGTTGTTTTGTTATTTATAGTGACGAAAACCCATTGATTTTTAAAAGTGGGGTAAAAATAATTTTAATAAACATCACAAAACAACAATTAATAAATAGTGGCTCACAAAAAATGTTTTCTAAGCCTCTGGCCCACATAAACGCTTGTGAGACACACCACAAAGTATATGGAAGAGGGAAAATCCATTCTTTTCTTGTTTAAAAGCTTTTCTGCCTAGGGTGTTTATACACGACCCCTAAACTCCGGGGCAAATGGCTCCCAGCTCCGGAGATTAAAAATGTTTACCCACCAGGTCCGGAGTTAACAGGAAATTAAGTGCGACCCCGCCCACTTTAGCGCGTCCCAGCGCAGCTTTCAGGTACCTGCTTTTTGGATGTGAAAAATATTTGATCCGGTGTAAGGATAATGAGTGCGGGGCTCTCCTGGCTTCTGTTTGTTCTTTTTTTGCGCCCCGCCCCTTTAAGAGATCTGTATTATGCTGCCCGGAACAAAACGGAGGTAAGCCAGCATTCTTTTCTTTCTTTTTTCTCCCTCCCTCACGCAGCCAGCAACCAGGAAGTGCGGAGGGGGGTGGGGACAGAGGAAGAGCGACGAACCCCTAAGAACTCTGGTCCGAATTTAAGTGGCCAGCGGATCTTAGGGGTTGTGTAAAAAGGCCCTTAGTTGCCTCTGATGAGGCTATTTCAAGTCTGCCTACAAGGTACAAGGGCCTTTGCAAGAGCAGGGCTAGGAAACATTGCACTTGCTGTTTCTGTTCTGATCACACTCAATCAACTCCCTGCTTTTGCCTTCATTCTTTTTACTCATATGTCTAGTTTGTGGTGCCAGCCGTTGTGTATTGATTTGGGGGGGTAGAGTGTATGGGAGGTCCTCTAATTTCATTTAAAGCAAATTAAGAGATCTTGGTCCCATTCTGTGTACCAAAATTGGAATCTACATGAAAGCTAGCAATAACTCTGCCAGTCTTTCTGTTGTTATAATTGAAAGTAAGTCTTAGGAATTCAAGGCTGGCAAAGATTCAGCACCTCCTGCCTTGATAATAGATGCCCTGCATTTGCCCTGGCCTTTATTTTCCATTAAGCGGCATGTAGGCACCACTAGGGAGACGATTATGCCATGGCAATGTGATTCTATTTCCCTGACGCTAGTGCTTCAATGCATATTTAAAACGAAATGAAAATCCACTTCTCGGCTCTCCCGGGAGAGCTAATAATGATCATATTCTTAGTATCAAAAATGTTCATTTCAGTGCAAGAGAATCAGCTTTTTATTAAAGCCCCACAGCGGCAGGAAGGAGAAAAATTTATTTGTTTATTAAGGTTGATATTTTTAAAAACCCAAAACCAAACCTTCTCCAAAAAGAGAAATAGTTCTTACTTTCTGTTCTGCTGGTGCAGATTTGTTCATTAAAACAGATATGGAGCGGTAAGATTTAGATTCACAAGTATTTTTAAGGAGAGAAGATGGGGAGATCAAAGTAGGAAGGTTGGTCTAAGTACCTCGATGATGAAAGACTGAATGTAGTTAATGATTACTTATGATTCCATAGCTTTTAGGGGGCCCCAGTCTCAAATGAGAAGCCCCTGTGTACAAAATTTATAGGACTGGCAAAGGGTGGGACAGAAAAAGAAAATTTAAAAAAAAGAAATTAAATGAAGCGAAACGAAACAAAATGGAAGAAAAGTGTCCAAAACCTCATCTTTGCTGTTTGAAAAAAAAATGGCATTTAGAGGTGCTAAAAAGGTGCAGAAGGGGGCCTGAAACTCATTTAAAAAGGTAAATCACAGTTCTTAGGGGGTTTGTCAAAGTTAGTAATACATTATTTTTCTGGAGGCTGTTGGAGGAGTTGAAGAGCGAAGGCCACAAAAACAACATTAAGAGATGCATCTACCCCCAAGCCAAACACTGCCCTTACTTGATTTAAATCTAACCACTTGTCTAATCATTAGACAAGTAGGTAAGACACAAGAGTGCCTAGATGCCCTAAGCACATCTGATCTTGCCTGATTTTGGAACCTAAGCAGGGTCGGCCCTGGTTAGTACTTGGATGGGAGACCTCCAGGGAATACCAGGTGCTGTAGGTGCCTGGAGCAGGAACTGGCAAGCCACTCCAGTATTCCTGCCAAGAAAGCTCCATGGACATGGAGTCACGAAGAATCAGTCACAACTGTAATGACACAACACACACACAAGGCACAAGAAGAATACTCCTTTATCTATAGGACATGTTCACACAGTGAGACTGGCTGGAGTGATAGGAGTTGATGACATTTGCTCACTGTTTGGAGCACTGCAGGGATGAGCTGGTGCACACTCTTAAATATAGCATTGAGACGTCTTTACTAGACCACACCAGTCTGCCTCCCCTAGTTTTTCTCCTTGCACCTTTCTGGCTCCTGTCAAGGGGCTTCCACTTTTTTCTTGTGGGTTGGATCCCTCTGGTCTAGATTAGTTCCAGTGTGTATGATCCAAAAACAAGCTGTCCAGTTTGAATTTGCCAATATTGGGAAGTGGCTAATAAATGAGCCATGTTCAGGCTATTGGCAAATTGATCCTTTCTCTTGGGGGGGGGAGAGGGAACTCTCCCCCCCCAACTGTATATAGGCTATCACTGATGCACTGCATCAGTTAAATAAAATATATAAACTATGCCTTAAAGAGCCATTCAGAAACTGTCCAGAATCAAATCCGCACTTGTAGTTTCGGCTGCAGGCAGTTTCTCGACCGGTCCTTAAGAAAAGGCAAAGAAAATACTTTTTTAAAAGGGTAGAATTTCAGGGATAATGTGTCTGTGAAAGTGAAGGCAGCACCACGATCCAAAGAGCACAGAGGAAGCTCTTAACCAGATGTTGCCTTTCCAGATGTTGTTGGGCTGGAACCCCCACCAGCTGTATCCACCAGGGCCAGTGATGTGGAATGCTGGGAGTTGTGATCTAAAAACATCAAGACCATACATTCACAGTGGCCCTTACTTCACGAGGCGCGGCGCTCCGCAGCGATATTGCCTTCGCTGTGAATTCGGAGGCGGTCACGTGGCGGTCACGTGTTCTCGCTTCGCTCCCGCCCCTGTTTCTCAGTACTCACGAGCTGCAGTTTTAGGACCGATTCGAGCACAACCTCAGGTGGATTCGCATGCCACTTTTCAACGTTCGTTATTTCCCATCCGTCCAGTGTATCGATGCACTGATGCTGGACTGTCAGTTGCAATGGCTCTACTGATTTCAACTGTTTCCTGGCATCATTGGCAGCCCCCTGCCACCGCCGCCGCTACAGATGGCACACTTGCACGCTGCCTGCCTGCCCGGGTGCCCTGCTCTGGCCGGGCAAGGCGGCAGCGGCTCCTCCTGCTGCTACTCGGCGAGGAAGTAACAGCGCCAAGCGATGAAACGATATAGCGATGCATCGATATCCCTGTTTGAATATTTTTTTAAAAAACTTCAAATAAAAGCCAAAAACCGAGACCACACGTCACGTTGGGAGCGAAGCGAGAAGTGAAGCGAAAAGATTCCCGGCCGCTGGCAGGGGAACCACTCGCCCCGCTTGGAGCAGGGAAAAGGGGGCGTGGTCGGGGTGGCATCGCAGCCAAAAAGGAGGAGCGTGCGGACTGAAACGATCGATTCGCACAGAAAGGAGGGCTTGCCGCGAAGCGAGCGGTTCGTGAAGTAACGGCCTGCGTGGTGTAGCAGAGAGAGCAACAGACTGAGATTGAGGAGATCTGGGTTTGGATCCCCAGGCAGCTTGCAGAGGGGAGGTAGCGTTGATAAAACTGCCCTTTAAACAGATCCACTTGAGTGGTCATAAATTTCTTCCAACTTGGCCGTGCATAACACTCACCGCTCAGATGCTTTATCAGGATTGTGGCTTCTTTAAATCAAGCCTTTTAAAAAAGCAGAGAAATTACTGGATTGAAGGACAAAGCCATTTTTAAAAATCCCTGTCAGTTTCACCAGGGAGCAGGGATGAAACTGACACATCTCCCCCACCCACCCACCCACCTCTTTGACCTTGCCTGTTTCCTTAGAGAAGGCATATAACCAGGAGGAAGGAAAACAATGCAGATTACAGGTGGGGATGGGAGAAAAGTTACCCAGGATCATACCTTCACCAACCCCATTAGGACAGGAGGACCTTCTTTTTCTTAGCATTTGTCCCAGGTGGTGGTGGGATCGGCTATTCTTGTTTTGGCTTTCCACTTGGCATGGCACAGTTATGGGTTAGGTCTGGGTGAACATGCGACATATTCATGTCATTCTCAAGGCTGTTCACCCAGCACTGTTTCCGTCGTCCCCTTGGTCGGGATCCAGGATGAGAACCTTTTTTGGCCAGAGTTTCCTCATTGGCCTGCAGGATAATCCAGGATTCCAGTTATGCTCACCTCAATTTAAAAAGTGGCTTGGCAGTGGGGGCGTCTCAAGTGGGAGGAGGAAAACAATGGCCCGAGTGTGGCCGCCACAAATGTGTGTTTGTCTGTGCGTGTGGCAACGGGCAGGCCGGGGGTGTGGGTGAGGGGTGGGGGAGTTTCCCTGTTGCTGGTGGAACTGCAGAGGGGTGCTCTCTGCCGGCGCTCGCTCGATGGATCATGATGATGATGATGATGATGATTACGATTAGAGATGGGCACGACTCAAAAAAATGGTGTTTCGTTTGTCGTTTGGTCGTTTAGGGGTCCGTTTCGGTTCATTTTCGTTTTCATGACGTTTTTTGCAAAAAAAATCATTTTCGTTTCACGAAAAAACGAAAACGAAAAAATGCTGTTTCGTTAGCATTCTTTTTAGTTCAATGCATCTGCTGCAAAGAAAACGAAAAACACGGCAAATTTGGTCGTTTCGTTTTCATTTTCATTTTGTTTTTTAAAAAAATTCATTTCGTTTTCGTTGTGTAATGAAACGAAAAAACGAAAACGAAAAATCGCTCATTTCTGCCCATCTCTAATTATTCAGGCCAAGAGGGAAATCTGCAGTCCTAACTTTCACAATGGCAGCCGCAGCAAGGAACTCCCGCCTGGGGGTGGGGTGGGGGGTGGGCGGAGGGGCCGCAGGGATGCTCCGCCTGGCCAGATGTGGCTGCTGGTCGGCCGCCCCCCCCACCACTTCCCTCGATGCCCAGCGGCGCCCCGATCTCACAAGACAAAAGGGAGCGGCCAGCCCGCCGCCCTCAACTTCTGCAGCATGAGTAAGGGGGATCAGGTTGCGCGCTCGGCTCCCTCGCCCGCCCACGTGACGCTCCGGAATCTTTTGCCTGCTCACCCCCGTCCCCCGTCCCCCCAACCCGCCTTTCCTGGTTCCCTTCTCCCACCCAGACTGCGTGGGAAATTGGGGAGCGGCGGGGTGGGGGGTGGGGGTGGTCGTGGCGGGGAAGGCACGAGGAATAAATTCGGGAATGAGAGAGATCAGCCCAAGAAGGACCGCTTCGGAGTCTTTTTTGCCTTGGAAGATTTCTGGAGTCTCTCTGGGTAGTCTCTTTTCGCATCTAACCTGCAAGGCTTGCTGTGCTAATCCTCCTCCTCTCTCCTCCCCAGGACGTATTGCGGTGGAGGGAGCTTTTCGCACGGCTGTGTGGCCCTTAAAAAAATAACAATAAAGCGGGGAGGGGGCCAGTTGTATAGAACGACGCACACCCTCCTGCAAAGCAGAAGGGGGCAAAAAAAAACGTGGCGGCTCCGTTTTCTTGTCACTGTTTCGTGCCATCGCTTCTCCTTCGCCATCGCCTGCTGGGGGAGGGTCTGCAAGCTCTCTCTCTCCCCCCCTCGCATCTTTTGTAGACGGACAGGGGTGCTGTTTCTAGACTTGAGCGCCAAGTTTTCCCGAGAAGACGAAAATCAGCGTGCGTGCGCGCGCGCGCGCGTTGCAGGACCAGATCGATTGCATGCTGCGATTGTGACTTGCCGAAAGGATCGGGGTCGGCGGGGGCGGGGGGGGGCGGTACCTGTGCTGGGCTCGATCCTCCAAGGACCCTCTCGCCGCCCCCCGAGGTGGGTGGGTGGGTGGGTGGAGGCATATTGCCTCTCCGGGTTCCGCAGCCTCCCGCGCGTTGGTGGGTGGCCCACCCGGCGACGTCAGCGCGGGGGGGGCGTCGCGGTGTCCAAAAGTGGACTTTAAAAAGCAGGCGTGGAGGGAGGGAGAAAGGAAGAGATCGAGCGAGAGAAAGGCACAGGCCAGGCGTCTCCTGGCCTCGGGCGGTTGCCGGGAAGGGGGCGACCCTTCGTCGGAGGGGAAGTTTGCAAAGCGGAGGCCAAGTTGCCAAGGGCGCCCCGCTCGGGGGGGGGGGAGCCAGGCGTCCGTGGAGGGGACCCTTCCCTCGCCGTCCCCTTGGCGCAAAGGTGACCAGCCCGCCGGCCAGTGGTTTACGGCTGCTCCTTGCCCTACGACCCGCCCCAACGGGAGCCCCCTTGTCCCTGGATCGGCTGTGGGGCTTAACGACCCAGCCGCGCGTCCAGACCTCCAGCGGCGGGAGCTCGAGCCTTGGGGCGCCGCCGTCGCCTCCTCTTCTTCCCCGCCTGATCTCCCCACGGACGCAGCCGGAGATCCCCTTCCTCCCTGCTTGCCTTCGCCCCCTTTCCTCCTCCCCCCCTCCAACAGGCGGGCGTGAGATCCGTCGCTGCTGGCTTCCCTGCCTCTTCTGATGCTGGAACAAGTGCAGAGTTCTGCTGCTGGTTTGAGAGAGAGAGAGAGAAAAAAAGACCGAGCGAGAAATCCCCGTGGGCTTTCCTTGATAGAATTCTTTTTCCACCGAAGCGACCTCTGCTTCCCCATGGATTCCCCGGCAGCATGGATGTCTTTTCTCCTCCTTTGGGTCGCCTTGGCAGGCTGGCTCCATTGGGCTGAAGGTGAGTGGGAAAAATCCTTTTTGATCTCATTCTTTGGGGGTATGCCAGCCACGTGGAAACCTGCACTTGTGTGGATTATCACTCCCCCACCCCCGCAAAAAGTAACTTTCCCCCTTGGAGTTGTAGTCCGAAAAAAAGTAACTTTCCCCTTGGAGTTGTAGTTGGAAAGAAAAAATGTAACGTTTTCACCTGTGCCTTTGACTAGTTTCTGGCGGGATTGCTCCCCTCCCCTAACTTATTCGGAGGCTGATATCTTAATACTGTGATTCCGAGTGGGAGGACTTCAGTCTTGGTTTTAAAAAAGAAGCAGAGCAAAAAACGGGAGCACTCCACTTCCTGATCCATCTGATGGACTCCCAGAGCCAAGGCACCTTCCCTTAACCACATGCCCTCCAGCTGTGTGGGAGCACAAACTCCCATTATCTGCTACCTCTTCATGGTCTGCAGGTGATGGACATTGTAGGTCAATCAGGGCGAACCCAGTGCCCAAACTGTGATTCCAAACCCACTAATTTTTCGCAAAGTGCCAATACAGCAATTTGACCTGAATACAGGTGGCTGTGAAGGGGCGATGTCGGGTGCCCACAGAAAGGGCTCTGAGTGCCACGTTTGGCACCTGTGCCATAGATTCGCCAACACTGCTGTAGGCTGACTTATCCAAGCCAATCTGAGGCCCCCAGACCATGGGCTGCCCGAAGCTGAGCAGAAAAGGAGCCTAAGCAAGGTATTTTTGTGTGTGTGGGGGAGATAACCACAATTGAATCTGCCCTCCTTGGCAGAAGGAAAATGCAGCTGGGAAAATTATGCCCCCCCGGCACTTCAGGAAACTTAAATCTGTGGCTTCCTCTGATTCATGGCAGGATCAGGGCCGATCCTACAGAGGCTCTTGAACTTAAAGTGTAACTGCTGTTTGTTAATTGACCTGGAGAAAATGCTGCTCTTGCTTAAGAATGGAAGAAACCCCTCCCAGGATGCCAAGGGCAGCTGGTGCCCGTTGTTGTTGGTGGGAAGGAAGGAACTGGCAGGCAAAGGGTGGGCAGGGACAAGGGGATGAAGGGACAAGTGGGTGTTCTCTCTCTCTCTCTCTCTCTCTCTCTCTCTCACACACACACACACACACACACACACACACACACACACACACACACAGGCAGGTAAGGGACCACTCACAGGCACGCAGAAGGAGGCACACACTTACTCAGATACTGCTTGCTGCACCTCATCCCGTTCATTCACTTTGTAACTGTGTAGAGGAGCGGAAGAACACACTTTGCCTCCAAAGGATCCTGACCTGCTCTGTTCTTTTCGTCCCTTTGCCTACCCTTCTCTTTTCTGCATGAACCCACACTTTTAGGGTGTGTGAAGCTGGAACTGGAGCAGGAAAGGAGTCCCGTATGGGGCGCTGATCATCTCCCTTTTCTTAAACAACAGGCAGGAGTGGCTCCTGGGGTGCTCCTCTTGGCTTGGGGAACCAGCCATCACTAGGATCCCATTAAGCACCTAGAACACTGCTGGACACACAGGAATGCTGTGTTCCAGCCACAGCTGTCCTGTGGTTTCAGGAATGGTGGTTCTTGTGGAACCAGAGTTTGGAAGTTCAATTCCTGACTGTTCCTCCTTGCTAGGGGCTGGACCCATTGATAATCCATAGGGTCCATTCCCAGGCTGCAGTTCTAAGATTATTATCATATTTGCTGGTACTCTATGGAGCTGGCAGGAATTGAACCCGGGACTTTTGACATGAAAAACACACTGTACCTTGAGCTACTGCCCTTCCTCGGTGTCCCATATAGGTACTCTCTCAGAAGCTGGATCAGTGGGGCACGATTTATTGGTTGTAACATAGAAACAGGGATGCCTGTCGTGTAAATTATGCTCAGAGCATGGTAATGAATGCACAGGACCTTCGTAGCTTGGATGTTTCCAAAGCGGTCACTTCATAGCTCAATATTCTGTCCTTTGACCTCTCAATAGCCCAAATGAGTCCAGGAAATGCGGAATAATGTTTTCTGTGCCATGCATTACTAGAAGCCATGTTAGGCATGTCCTTAAGGCACATTGAGCCATATATGGTTACAAGTCTCTTTTTTATGCTTCCTCTCAGGTGGATACCATTCACTCACGAGAAGCAGATAACTATTTTATAAGTTTGTACAAAAGCACCCAGACTCCAGTTATTGTAACTACACCGATGCTTATAAGCTGAAGTATTTGGTCCATAATGAGCACAGAACTACAACCGAAAGACATTACTTTCTACTGACTACTAGTAGTTATTATTAGCACCATTATGTAATATCAGTACAGAGTCTCGATGCAGCACGCAACATGGAAATGCCTCGGCCAGTGATCAAAAGTGGCGTGCTTGCTTCTGCCTGAGCTGCCAATTGCAACTGTTGGATGCTTTGTTTGTTTGGGAAATAATCCACGATGAGTGACAGACCTTATAGCTGATATTAGCTTCCAATTACCAGTTGCACTTCCACCCCACTCTTTGAATGCACTCAGGAAGGAATAAGATTTATTCTCTTCTCCAAGAACTCTAGAGAAGGCAAGGGAGGGACTGGATGACATCGGGACCTGGGGGGTGCATAAGACCTCTTATCACCTGGTTCCCACTCCACAATTACCTTGTTTGTATTTTGAGCCAAGGCCCAGTATACTGTGCCTTTGCATCAAGCAGAGGTCGGTTTCATATTGTCCAGTGTTGACTCACCGTGCGATTCCTCCCACATATAAGAACATAAGAAGAGCCATGCTGGATCAGGCCAAAGGCCCATCTAATCCAGCTTCCTGTATCTCACAGTGGCCCCACCAAATGTGTCTGGGAATGCATGAGACTAGATATCTATCTCCTGATACCACTCCCCTGCATCTGGCCCTTGAAGTACCCCGGTTTTAAGCCTGGAGATCACACAACTTCATCATGGTTTGTAACCTGTGATGGGCTTTTCCTCCAGGAATCTGTCCAATCCCCTTTTGAAGGCATCCAGCCCAGATGCCATCACCACATCCTGTGGCAGGGAGTTCCACAGACTAACAATGCACTGGGTGAAAAAATATTTTCTTTTGTCTGCCCTCAATTTGAGTGTATGTTCCCTTGTTCTGGTATTTTATGAGAGGGAGAAGAGCTTCCCTCTATCCACTTTACTCATGCCCTGCATTATTTTGTATGTCTCAATCATATCCCCCCTCAGGCGCCTTTGTTCCAGACTAAAGACCCCAAATGTTTTAGCCTTTCCTCATAAGGGAGGTGCCCCAGCCCAGTAACCATTTTAGTCGCTCTCTTTTGCACCTTTTCCAGTTCCACTATGTCTTTCTTGAGATGCGGTGACCAGAATTGTACACAATACTCCAGGTGTGGCCTTACTATCGTTTTGTATAATGGCATTATAATGTTGGCTGTTTTATTTTCAGTCCCCTTTTTGATAATCCCTAGCATGGAATTGGCCTTCTTCACTGCTGCCACACATTGGGGAGACACCTTCATGGAGCTGTCCACCAGCACACCAATATCTCTTTCCTGATCCGTCACGGATAGCTCAGAGCCCATGAGCTGGAAGATAAAGTTTGGGTTTTTTGTGACTCTATTTAGAAAAAGTCCCCATTTCTCAGACACCCTTGCCCAGCAAGACCAGAAAAATAATAGAATGGCTTACAGTGGGGATTGTAGGCAATTTGTGGTGCTTACGTAGGAAAATACTTAGTGTGCGACTATGTGGTCAAATACCATGGAATTTGCTCCACTTATAGAAAATGGGGTTTTCTACTTTCCCCGCTGGGGGTTTCTACTTTTCCCAAGCCTGAATGATTTGAACAGGTTTGTGGGTAGTTGTCATATTTTCCTGCAGATATAAGGATGGCACGTCTGTAGGTGGCATTTTTGACAATGTTAGGCAGTTGGGTTATGTGATGCTCAAGACAGGGAGAACTTACCAAGAAATACCAGGTGCTATAGGTGCCTGGAGTAGGAACTGGCAAGCCACTCCAGTACTCCTGCCAAGAAAACTCCATGGACATGGGGTCACGAAGAGTCGGTCACAACTATAACGACACGACACGCGCACACACACAAGATAAAGTGGGACAACCACTTCTTATGGTCTGTTTGCTAGCTCCTGGAAGACTCAAGCTATCTGTTAGATGGAAGGAAATACACCCCTAGAGGAACTTGGATCTAATTCAGAAAGGCAGTCCATCCCTTCATAATACTGTTTCATACACCAATTGTATAACAAACTTAATATGACAAGGTCAGTGTAGGACTGATATAATGTCTGCTATCAAAAGCTCTGTTTTTCTCTGTGTGGGTGGATCTTTTTGCTTTATGCTGAGTGTCATTGTCCCACTATGCTGGCATGAATGGAAGGTAGCACACAATTAGGAGTTGTTTGGGAGTTTGGTACAATGCAGGAAATGCAGTACTCTTGTGTTTCTGTGAGTCAGCTACAGGTGAAATCTGGAGCCTTAGAATTTCATGCAAATGTTCATGTATTTCAGTAAGTCAACTCAAAAGGTGAAACTAATATATGAGATAGACTGTTTACATGCAAAGCAAGATATGTCAAGCCTTACTTTGGTATAATTGTGATGATTATGGCATACAGGTTATGAAAACCCCAAATTCACAATCTCAGAAAACTAGAATAGTGTGAAAAGGTTCAATATTCTAGCTTCAGTGTGTCTCACTCTAATCAGCTAATGATTCCATAATACCTGCAAAGGGTTCCTGAGCTTTTAAATGGTCTCTCGGACTGGTTTAGTAGGAATCAATTCACAATCATGGGAAAGACTGTTGACCTGACAATTGTGCAGAAAACAAAATTCATAGGATTGGGTGGGACAGTCTATCTCATATATTAGTTTCACCTCTTGAGTTGACTTACTGAAATAAACGAACATTTGCACAATATTTGATTTTTTCAAGTTTCACCTGTATTGTACACACAAACCTCTCAAATGGCCCTGTTATTTGATCTATTTTTCCATTCTGAAACTAAGACTGAAAGCTTCTGGTTTGTTCCTGGCACCATCTTGCCCATATATTTACAGCTGATCTTTTGGCCTCTTGGTTATTAAATCAAGGTAGGGTCTGGGGGAAACCACGAGTTTCCAACCTCATTTTCTTGGTGGCAAGACAAACAGTATAAGGCTGCCATTTGAAGGAACAGTTGAGTGGTGGAACCAGAGCAAGGAAGAGTTGAAGCTACGGCTTCCAGAGTTGGCCTTCCACCTTGGCTACTGGCTGAGGGCTTCTGGGAGTTGTGGTTCAAAAAGCTTGGCAAAATAGTTAAAAGAGATTATTTTTCCAAGCTCTTGGCTCCAAAAAGTAAGTTTCTCAAAGCAACATTGACAGGGAGCTTAAATTAAACATGGTGGGAATCAATCTCCCAACCTCTGGCTCAACAAACATATCCCTGGAGCACTGAACTATCCAGCGGTTTGTCTGAGCACAGCTTGGATAAGCTCTGTTTTGGACTTGATGGCCAACGTGAGTTTCAGGGAGCTATGGACCAAAAGTAACTTTTTCTGCACTCGGGCTTTGAAAATTAGTTAATAAAGGCCACAAAGCAATATGAATAGGTAGCAATATTATTCGCAGAACCAGATGTCTTTATGTCAGAGGTGTTGATTTCAGAAGAACCAACTAATTTTTAGTTCTGGTTTTCAATCACTGAAGCAGACTAGAATTGTAAGCAGTAATAATTCGCTAACTCGAGGGGGAAGAAATCTTAGCCTGACTATTCCCAGATCACACTGGGCTAGTTAAAGCCTGTTAATGTACAACCGATCTGCCCAGAGTGCTTGGGAGAATGCAGCTTGTGCAAAAGTGAAGCAGATGTAGGCACCAGGGTTCCCTTCCCCATTCATTGTGCAATGCAAGCATGCTCCTTCTTGGTTTCATTCATTAGTCATCCAAGTATCGGAAGAAAAAACACCTGCCTGCAAAGGGCAGAAGGAATGCAAATGAGCTGCACAGAACAGAAGGGTCTGAATTAAGGAATTGGAGTTGAAGGGTTGCACATGATTCAGTAGGAGGACAGATGGAGGAAGGCCGGCTCTATCATTAGGGAGAAGGGGGCAGTCCCTGTAAACGCCCTGGACATTCCCCTGTCTTGGAGGAGATTAATATGCCATACGACCAGCCCTGCACCACTTAAGCTAGCTGGTTGCCATCAAAGTGCAGTAGAGGAGACCCTCTCTCATTTGAAGTGTTGAAATCCATTTTAGTGGCCAGCCCAGTCTGATCCTCTGCATGAAGTGGAGAGGTGGTGCCACCTTGTCCTGCTGTCTCAGGCAGCCAAAAATCTTGGGTTGGCAGGGGCGGTGAGCCATTGGGATTGAGACACGGTGCCGTAGATTTCATAGATGCCCTTGGGCAAAGGTCTGTTCTCTTAGACTCATCACCATATCTGGAAATAGGTGGATGATGACACTGGGTCTGCCTCGGTCTTGGCTTGGTTTTGGGATGGGATGTTCCTGATGGGACAGCCTTCGCCTCCAGTAAAACAGGAGCTGCAAGGACCATACAAACGGTCAAATGTGTGTGTGTTTGTTGCATGCTTTTAGCAGTCTACACATAATTTTGAAAAGCCACGTGCTTTAAAAAAAATGCACCAGTACCCTTTGAACTATTTCATAGAATGGTGGAGCTGGGAGGGACCGCAAGGGTCAACGAAAATCCACAGACAAAACATTTCCGGGAAGGTGGCTGTCTTAACTTTCTGCTGAGAAACCTTGAATAAAAGCAAGTTCCCCCACCTCTGAACCTCGTCTCATTGCCAAAAAGCTGTTCCTGCCTTGAAGATCTTCCCTAATATTTGGGGGGGGGAGAGGGAATCTCTTGTAATATGAATTTGTTAGTTCGGCTCCAAATTGAAAAAAGGCAAATTGCAGCAAAGCGCTCTAGCGGTAGCAAGTGAGCATTTGGGCAGAAAAATAAAAAGGGGTGGTGGGGGTGGGGTATGAGAGCTGCAAAATCAGGCTCAGGGGTGCGCTTGTTCCACTCTGATCTAACTGTTGCACCGCACTGTCTTTCAATGCATCTGGTCTGTATGTTCTCTATTCCTTTGCATTCCAGTTATTACTTGCCCATGGCTCTATTCCATACCAGTCACGTTGCCTTTTCCTTCTACAAAAAGTGAAGGTTTGAAAGAAGGACATCAGATTCCTGCACAGCCAGTGGCCTTGACACTTTTATTTACGGTCTGGCAGGTGCCGCACAGAGGTGACTATTTGCTGCCTCCTATGGGATACTAACTGCAGCTTGCCCACAAATTTGTCGTTTGCCTCCCCAAGCTGGCGTCCTTCAGAATTTCTGGCCACGATGCAGCCTCTTGGTCCATTTGTGTCTCAAAAATGAAATAGCGGTTACTTTCCCCAGAACGAATGACTGAATTCTGGTTTTGACATTTTTGCAGTTCCCTAAGGTGTTTTTATAGGTACCGTTCTTCTTCTTCTTCTTCTTCTTCTTTTTCTTCTTCTTCTTCTTCTTCTTCTTCTTCTTCTTCTTCTTCTTCTTCTTCTTCTTCTTCTTCTTCTTCTTCTTCTTCTTCTTCTTCTTCTTCTTCTGATAATGTTAACTCCCCCCCCCCCCCCAGATGTGTGTGCAACATTTCTCTTGGAAGTGTAGATTCTTCCTGTCCTGGAAGACCACAAGGTTTTATTTCTTTGGCGAAAATGAACGTTTAAAGATGCAGAGCAATCACCTAAATAAATACGTATAAATGAAATTGATAACAACACTGAGCCTTATGGAGCTCTTAAGGCTTAAAAATTTTTACATGGCAAAAAATGTTGTGGCTTGCAGTCAGTTGCATCTGAAAAAGTGGCTTGCAAGCCTCCAAAAGGTTGTGGCAGGTAAAAACAGGTATGTTTCAGAGGTGCCACAGAGGAGTATGGTGGCTCAGCAGACTAAGGCTCTGAAAACTGTCAGCTGTAAGGTTGGCAGGTCAGTGGTTCAAATCCTGGGTGCCATGCAGTGGAGCGAGCTCCCACTGATAACCCCAACTCCTGCCAACCTAGCAGTTGGAAAGCATGTAAATGCAAGTGGATAAATAGGTACTGCTGTAAAAAATGAGAAGGTAAAACAGTGTTTCCTTGCAGCCATGCCGGCCACGGACTTGCACAACATTGGCCCTTTGGCTTGAATGCGGAGATGAGCACTGCCCTTAGAGTCAGACATGACTAGCATGCATGTGTGCGGGGGGAACCTTTACCTTTTTACAGCCGTTTTTGTGTTTGTTGCGACAACTTGCCTTTCTGCCCATGCTAAACAACAATAATAGACCCCCAGTGTGCCTGAACAGGAAAGGTGGTGTTGGTGCCATGGAGAGGCCCTGGCAGCTTGTGAGGTTCCACCATGCCTTCTCTGACCCCAAGTAAGCTTCTCAAGTTTTAATCTGAGCCTCATGGTGCAATGGTTCAACTGCTGCACTGCAGGTATAAATAACTGTACTCGCAACCTGGGGTTCAATTCCAGGTAGCAGGTTCAAGGTTCATTCATCCTTCCATTCTTCTAAGGTCAATAAAATGAGTACCCAACTTGTCAGGGGGACAGTGTGTAGCCTGCAAAATTATTGTAAACTGCCCCTAGAGTGCTTTAAGCACTATGAGGCAGTGTATAAGCAGCACACTTTTAATTTAAAGGTGATGTACTCCTTAGGCAAGCAAGATGGTGGAGGGATTGGAAACCAGGCTGTATGAGGAATGATGGAGGGAACAGGGTAGGTTTAATCCAGGAAACAGAAAGTTGAGAAATAATATCATAGCTGTCTTCAAATATATGATGGCTGTTCCATGGAAGGTGGAGTGAGCTTGTTTTTTTGAGGTTCTGGAGAGTCATCTGAACCATTCAATTTGAACATTAGGAAGAAGTTCCTGATGGTTAGAGCTGTTTGGCAGTGGAATATGCTGCCACAAAGGAGGGTGGTGGAGTCTCCTTCTTTGGGGGTTTTAAAGCAGAGGCTGGATGGCCACCTGTCGGAAATACTGTGATGGGGGTTTCTGCATGGTAGCAGGCTGGACTAGATGGCCCTTGAGGTTTCTTCCAACTCTATGATTCTATCAACCAATGGATTCAGGGAAGGAGATTTTCACAGAACATTAGAGGAATATTCTGACAGGAAGAGCTGTTCAGCAGGCGGTTTCAGAAAGTGAGGTACTGTATTCTCCTCTATTGCCACTTGAAAGGGGGGTTTGGAGGACCATCTGTCAGAACCATCAAACACCAGATTAACAGGGTTTTGAAGTGGGAAATTCTGAAGCTCTGCCTCCAATTCTACTTTTCTGTGGTTTTGCAGTGAATGTTAAGATGGGTTTTTGTGTGTGCATCATTTTGGAAGATTCTGAGTTAACTGGAAGCTATTATATTTTTCCAAACATCATTGTTAAAACACTCATTGTTGTGAAAATAATAGCGTATCAGAAAGTATTCATCATACTTAAAGTAATGAATGCAGTTTTACTCAGTGTTTTGTCAATTTATTTTTCTAAAATAATTGACTAACATTGACATTTTAAAAATGATGTGATGAGGCGAACATGTTTTCAAATTCTACTTTAGGAACGTATTTCAATATTACTGCTGTTTCTGAATGATTTTTGAAGCACATTAAGCTCTCCTAAAGTTGTGCTTTCTCTGTGTATTAGATCTATGAAGGTTCTCAGTCATCTAGGTGAGTTTATCTGGAAGTTGAGTCATGGCAACTGGACTTCTTTTTGTGAGAGATTGAAACGTTTTGCTGTTCATCCAAGCAGACCGGATGAGTCACGAAACGTCCAGCCCAATGAAGCTGTTTGGACGAATAGCTAGACATTTCAATCTCTCCAGAAAAGTCCAGTTGCCATTACTCAGCTTCTAGACCTGTGTATTAGAACACAACTCCTACCATCTCTATCCCTCTGTGTGTGTGTGTGTGTGTGTGTGTGTGTGTGTGTGTGTGTGTGTGTGTGTGTGTGTGTGTGTGTGTGTCTTAGGGATTGATTCTGCAATGCTGCTGGAAGGGTAGAATGCCAATACATTTCTATTATGCTGTGCCTGAGGGCAAAGAATCCATAACTGAGATCACTGCATACCCTTTGAGCCAACTTAGTGAAGGGGTACTTTTTTTTTTGCCTCTCCAGCCCAATGTTGTCTCTTCCAGTGCCCTCTAGATGGGTTGGCCAACACCAAACATATCTAGCTAGGCAGTGTGGTTGACAAGTACTGTACAGAGGGATAATAGGGTTGCTTGCTTAACATCAACTAAGGGCAAGCAAGCCTGCTGTGATGGGGACTGCTCTTTGTCTCAAATGGGCTACATTATTGTCTTAAGGACCATTAACTCCCTGGTTTATCGTGCCCCCGTTCCCCCACTTTTCTAAAACAGCACTTTCTAATCTACCATATTGAGTTTATGTCTTTCTAATAGTTTCCCTTCTGGTCTTTCAGGTGTATGTGTCTATCGTGGCTCATCATTTGAGGTAGGTCAGATTTAATGTTATTTGTTACATGCCTTGCTAGCCTTGGGTTAGATTTCATTTTAAGTGGATAGAAGGAGCATGGTCCTTTGAAGCCATTTCTAATAATCTATAGCACTCAAATCAAAGAGGGACCAGGGGAACATTAATATATAAGTCTCTCTCTCTCTCTCTCTGTGTGTGTGTGTGTGTGTGTGTGTTTGTGTGTGTGTGTGTGTGTGTGTGTGTGTGTGTGTGTGTGTGAGAGAGAGAGAGAGAGAGAGAGAGAGTTCCCTTGGCTACTTTTTAAATGGTTAAGCCTACCTTGGCTAAAATGGAAGGGTGAGTAATCAGAGGGGGTTTGTGGATGCCATTAAGGATGCTTTTCCTGGAATTGAAACACCATGAAAGTGTTTGTTACATTGTTGCTTGTTAGGTAACTGTACCTGTTTCCTTTTACTTCTCTTGCATTTGTTACAAAGTGCCACTGTGTAATGGTTTAGCAGCAGCCCACTGATGAGACAGTAAAATCTGTTGAACATAGCCAGGGTACATCAGAGTATTACCCATTGGGTTGTATTCCTAATTGTTTTGAACAATAATTTGAGGGTTTTCTTTATTGGCTCTCTCTTGGGCTGTCGTTTTAAAATTAATTTTCAATAAAATGCATTTGTAACATTACAAAACTCTTGTTGTTAGTATCGGCTAGAACTCTATTGCTTAATCCAAAGAAACAAAACAAGACAAGACAAGACAAAAAGAGGTGGCACCTTAGTTACACGAGCGTAAGTGCATTAGCATAAACTGCACCAGCAAATGTGCTTTTGTCAACAAGTTTCTGTTTCTGTCCTCCATCACTTGTCTGCCATATGATGATGAATACAAGTGGTGGCTTTGTAACTATTGTAGCAGCAACACGACATTGCAATTTCCCCACTGTGCTTAATGTGGGCTTGAATAATCAATAGGATTCTGGCCCTTGTGTCATTTTAATAATGAGATACACACACACACATGCACACACAGAGAGAGAGGGGGGGAGGGAGGGAGGGAGATAATTTATTTCCAGTCCTGTGATAAAATATTTGTCTGCAATCACAGAAACCTCATTACATTTTTCATTTTTCATTCTGTGGTATTTTTCCACTTGGCTGATGGAGTGAACCTAAGAAAAGCTCTCTTGGAGAGGTTGCCAGAATCAGTTAATGTTGCTAAAAAAACTAATTTGGGGATGTAAATGGTTTCTGAGAGGGTGGTATTTATATATGTTTACACGTAGAGTTAAAGAAAAATGATTTTTATCAGCTTGGCCATGCTGTGAAAGAAAGTATTACCCACGTAACACAATATGTGCCAAAAATATCCCTCTCAAGGTGGCGGCGTGTATGTGGACCTGTGGGCCTTTTAGTCTCCCTTGTTGTCAACGGATGACAGCAAGGTGATAAAGAAAAGAATAACACCACATGGCACTGCAACCCTGAATAGGAGCCTCAAGCTCTAATGTTTTTCAAGATTTCATAGAGTTTAAAAAAACCCTCTTCTGAAGACTGATCCCCCCCCTTTATTTGTGCTTTTGGAGATTCACACATAAATTTTCTTCAGACAGTGTAGAATCTTAAGGCTGCATTTTTGTTCAGAGAATGTGGAATGCTAAAATCATTTGGGAGAGATATTTCTCTCTCTCTCTCTCAAAACAACTCACAAATCCCTATTGCCATTTGGGGTCATGGCTGGGCTGCTACCACTTACCAGTCAGATTCATAGAATCATTAGAGGGTTGGAAGGGACCTTAGAGGTCTTCTAGTCTAACCCCCCTGCCCAAGGCAGGAGACCATATATCAACCCGGACAGATACCACAGTCAGAGTCTTTAAACCAGGGGTGTCCAGACTTTTTGCAACGAGGGCTAGATTTGGTGAGGTGAAAATGTGTGGGGGCCGACCATTCAGCCGCATTTGCCCCCACCCCCAGCCAGACTTTGGACAGCCTCTAGGACATGCAAGGAGGCAGGGAGGATGCAGCAGTAACAGAACCAGGGAGGCTGGGCAGGTGCTGGGGGGACGGAGGCAAGGAAGGGCAGGCAAACTGGAAAACTGCAAGCGGACATCTCCATCCGGTATGGGCAGGGGGCAGCTAGCGGGGATGTGTGACAGGCTGAGCTGGTGGGGAGAAGAGGCTGCAGGCCGCTCAAAATTGGAAAACAGGCTGCATCTGGCCCCCAGACCTGACTTTGGACATGCCTGCTTTAAACAGAGTTCCTTATGGGTGTCACACAATGTCCTGATTTAGCTTCATGTTGAGTGATGGTTCATGGGGTAAGATGGCTGCCCTTGAGACTACGTAGGTTTTAACATTTTTCAGAGGATACCCTGCGTTCAGTGCCAGGACACGTTTCGTAGGGCTTAGAGAGGCTGGTCGCAGATTATGGACCACCTAATGAAGGAAAACTAGGTTTACCATCTCTTTTTCGCCCTTCTCCTGGCAGGCAAAAGGCCTTTCGGTTTAGACAAGTTTTTGACATTCTTTAAGTGAATCAAGTTGACTGGCTTTCTTTTCTGAAAATGCCTTTTTGACCTGTTTTTGTGTTTCAGTTACGTTGGTTCTTTCTTCAGTTTGAACACTGTTGTTAGTGAGAGTATCATGTTTTAGTACAAAGACAAGGGATGGAGTGCCCTTGCTGCCAGATAGGCTGTATAAAAGTACAAGAAATAAAGAAAAAGATAACATCAGAACTCTCTGCTAGATTTCCCAAGGGATTCTTGTGTAAAAATGTTCTTAACATATACGTAGCGGTGAATGTTTGTATTTGCAAAGGACTGTTTTAATTAGTCCTGGTGTTTTAGAATGTAATGTTATTGCTTTAAAATCCTGGTTCTTGTTCATGGGTGGTCAGTGGTCTTAAGTTTCTAATAAATTAAAATTTTAAGAAGATAAATGTAATCAGAATTGGGATTAAATTAATTTTGGTTCTTTCCCCCCCTTGCTGGTGAATTTTGGAACTCAAGGATGGCTCCTTTTCAAATGTTGACTTCAGTAAATAAATAGATAGTGAAAAAAATCAAACAAAGTGAACACCATGAATGGTTGTGTGAATGTCCCGTAAAAGTAACTGGGCTTTGTGTGTGTGTGTGTGTGTGTGTGTGTGTGTGTGTGTGTGTGTGTGTGTGTGAGAGAGAGAGAGAGAGAGAGAGAGAGAGAGAGAGAGAGAGAGAGAGAGAAGATATGAATTATTTTTATTTCTAGTTCATCTTAAAATGGAGATGTTTTCTCATTCAGATTCCTAGTGCAACATATATAGGATGACCCCCTTCAAGATGCTGTGGGATAATGCAATGCCACTCTGCGGATAATGCAATGCCACTCTAGTCTGTGGAACTCTCCACCACATGACATGGTGATGCCATCTGGCCTGGATGCCTTCAAAAGGGGATTGGGCAGGTTCCTGGAGGAAAAGTCTATCACCAGTTACAAGCCATGATGGAGATGTGTAATCTCGAGGCTTACAAATAAGGTACTTCACAGGCCAGATGCAGGGGAGTGGTATCAGGAGACAGATATATAGTCTGGTGCGCTCCCAGAGGCATTTGGTGGGGCTGTTGTGAGATATAGGAAACTGGACTGGATCCAGTTGGCTTGATCAAGCATGGCTCTTCTTATGTTCTTATATTAACTCTCTGTCCATCAGAAACTGGATCCAGTGTTGACTTTCCATCCCCTGCCACTACCAAAAAGCCATCGGTGTCTTGAGTTGCAATGGATGGCAAGTGGGGGTTGCCGAACGCAATGCTAGCATTGGGTAGAATGTTACCCTCATCTGAAATAACTAGATTTGATTTTTAGTGTATGAAAAATTGGCTTAGAGTCCTGGAATATCGAATATAGATAACCATGATTCCCTGTGCTCATGGCTGAGCAACCTATTGTTATCTCCCTGTATTGTGTGAAGTAAAAGGTGGACCTAAACATTCTGGGCACCACTTAGTGGAGTAAGCAAGATATAGATCTCTGTGTTGAGTGCTGTTTCTTCCCGTTGCTCCTTCCTCCCATCGGCTGCTTATCCGCTGCCCTTGGTATGAAAACAGCCCGTGGGCTAAGTTTCCCTAGGAAACATTGCCTCTCTTTTGCTGTTCAGCGTTGTCATTGCCCTTTTAAAGCTGTCCCGGGCAAAGAGAAAGCTGCAAGGGGAAGTTGATTTACAGCCCGTTGTCTTTGGCGGACGGCTTGGCGAAAAGCCGGAGCAGATTGCATGCATTTGTTTCCATTAAAAATATACTGTGGAGCATCACAATGTTTTAAAGGCTATTGAGAAATCTGCCTACACTCCATCAACTCTAATAAATCCTGTAGCAGATAATTCTCTCCTTCCCCATTTTGGCTCAACGAGTCCCGTAATATACTGATGCTAAGGATGTGTGGAAAGGAGACGTCAAGATGTCACTGCTTTCTGTTGACGAGTGGGTGATATTTGCAGGTCCTTTCTCCCCCTGTCTGAGCCCCAGTTTTGCCAATCTTTCTAGGTAGCAAAAGGCAATGTGGATGCGGGACACGTGCAAACATCTCTCCGTCATGTTGCACAGCCTAAGTGACTGATGTTCAGTCCCACACTTGTGATGGAGTGCCAGTTGCTCTCCGTGTAGCTCTACAGATATCTGCTGGCCATGAAGGAAAGTACTCATAACTAGAGATGGGCACGAATTTAAAAAAATGGCATTTCGTTTGTCGTTTGGAGGGTCCGTTTCGGTTCGTTTCCATTTTTCGTGAATTTTTGCAAAAAAAATCGTTTTGTTACCATTTTGTTTCATTTTGTTACCATTTATTTCACTTTTTTGTGATTTTTTAAGGATTTTAAGCAATTCACTCATATTGCAGTAACGAAACGCAAGACAAAATTTCCGGTGTTTCTGTTCGTTTCGTTTCATTTTAGAGACAAAATTCGTTTGTTGTTTCGTTATGTAACGAAACGAAAAAACAAAAACAGAAATGAAAAATTGTTCATTTCGTGCCCATCTCTACTCATAACTACAGCTGAGGGAAGCAAACACAGAAATCTTCCCTTATACTAAAGTAGATTATTGGTCAACGTAGATCTCAATTGTCTGCTCCTACAGGCAGTGCCCAAGGAAGATCTGAAATAGTTTCCCCTACTCTCTGAAATCCTTAGTTCCCACTTTGTACAAACTGTAGTTCTCTGGATATGTTTGGACTTCAGGTTCCATCATTCTGGGCCATAATCTGTCCACGTCTGCTTTAACTGAAGGTACTATTTTTTTTTTTTGAAGCTGGAATTGTCTGCATGTACCATTTGACACGTTCTCTGGAAAAGACAGTAATGCTGAACCCAACAGGAAAAGACAAAGACCAAATACAAGATAGAGCCTTTTCACACAACCCCTAAACTCCACGGCAAATGGCTCCCAGCTCTGGAGCTTAAAATTGTTTCCCCACCAGCTCTGGAGTTTACAGCAAATTAAGTGCGACCACGCCCACCTAAGCGCATCCCAGCGCACTTTTCAGGTACCTGCTCTCCAGGGTGAAAAATCCCTGATGCGGATCTAAGGTAGAGTGTGCCGGGCTCTCCTCGCTTCTGTTTGTTGTTTTTTTGCCCCCCGCCCCTTTAAGAGATACTAAGAGACTGGAATGCTGCCGGGAGCAGAGCGAGATGGCAGAATGGAGGTTAGCCGGCATTCTTTTCTTTCTTTTTCTCCCTCCCCTCACGCAGCCAGCAGCCAGGAGTGTGGAGGGGGTGGGAACACAGAAACAGCGACAACCCCCCAAGATCTCTGGTCTGAATTTAAGTGGCCAGCGGATCTTAGGGGTCGTGTGAAAAGGCTCATAGTTGGACTCCCTAAAGTAAGGCATGGGCTTGAGTTGGTAACAACTGAGCTGGACTGTGGAGGGCAGTATATTTTGGAGCAACCCTTTCACCAAACTCCTGATGTATATTTATGCTCTCAAAAACCAATTAGCGTACATGCCATTGGCAAATTGTCCCAGTTTAAGAAGCCAGTGTAAGCGTTTTCAGTTGCGCACTGAGATACACAACTGGTATTCTATAGCAGGGCTGTCCAACTTTGAACGGGCCAAGGTCTACTTTTTCCGGACGAAAGTGCCTGAGGGCTACTACACTAAAACCTCTACTTATGAATTTTATCTGTTCTGAGCATCTGGCCAGTAGGGAGAGCAGGGGACTGTGCCATGGCCCTTGAACTGCCCTGCTTGGCTGAGACAGTGGGCTGGCAGACCCAGAGCTTTGCTGGGGCAGTGGTGGTCTTTGGGATGGCGGAGGGAGGGGTGGAGAATTTATCCCCTCACATTTTTTTATTGATGGCTGGCAGGCTACTTTTGAACCCTTCACAGGCTACTGGTAGCCCCCGGTCTACCTGTTGGACAGGCCTGTTCTATAGGAAGTGCTAGGTGGACTCCTTAATTTGTGATGACTCGCAGTTGAAAGCTGCGCCAACAGAGTTGGGCCATTGGTCCTCACTAATGGGATTTTGGCTTATGATTTTTGTGGAACTTAGAACAGTGCTTTTAAAAATTAATTTGTTATGTAATTCTAAGACCTACAAATAGTAATTTCTTATACTTAAAACTGCATTAAAAGACATATCACCAGGCCAAAAAGGCATTCTGAGAATTTTATTTCAAGAAATCTGCTTTTCCAAGTTCTAGTTAATTCCAGGTACTGATGGGCACAAGCCGAATTGTGAACCAGAACAAACGAGAAACTGGCCTGATTTGTGGTTTGGTTTGGGGGGGGGGGCGTGGTGGCTCAGCAGATTAGAGTGCTAAAATGGTTGGCTGCAAAGTTGGTAGCTGGGTGGTTCAAATCCCGGGTGCCATGCAGTGGAGTGTGCTCCCGCTGTTAACCCCAGCTCCTGCCAACCTAGCAGTTCAAAAGGATGTAAATGCAAGTAGATAAATAGGTACCGCCTTAAAAAGTGGGAAGGTAAACAATGTTTCCTTGCAGCCATGCTGGCCACTGACTCTTTGGCTTGAAAATGGAGATGAGCACCGCACTTAGAATTGGACACGACTAGCACACCTGTGCGGGGGAAACCTTTACCTTTACCTTTGGCTTGATGAAGCAAAATTGAACCCCCATTTTTTTTTTTCTGCTTGGCACTTTATTTTTCTTCAGCAAAGCAAAGAGAAGGCTTTTGCCTTTTCTTCTTCTGCTGCCACTGGCTGCCAGGAGCAACTCCAGAGGCAGTGTCAGGGTCTTAAAAGGGAAGCCAGGCCCACTGCCTCTGCACATGCACCTCTGCCACACGGAAGGGTGGTGTGGTGGAGGTGCATGTGCAGAGTCAGCACGTGGAAGCCCCTGGCAGGGAAGGCCAGGTTTACTGCTTCTGCACATGCATTCTGCGTCTAGGTTCTGAAGATGACATGGGTAGCTTGTGGTGGTGGCAGAGGAGGCAGAGGCTATAAGACCAAGTGGCAGGGCCAGTTATCCCTCCACCCCCACCCCAGCATGAACCTGGAAAACACTGCCACATTATTAGGAGGGTTGTGACTCTTCATAGTTTATGGTTCATGAGTAAGTGTGAACCATCACAAACCACAATTTTTCCAGTTTGTGCCCATCTCTACTGTTCAGGCAATGGCCAATGAAACATCCAGTTGAAAGCAGACCTTTATTTTATTCCATCATTATTCCATTGTTCCATTATTCTATTATTCCTTCCTTCCTTCCTTCCTTCCTATTTATTTATTTAAATTTTCACTTGGCTTTTCCCTCCACGAGGGACCCAAAGCAGTTCACAAATCACTTCAAAAGCTCAAGCAGACTAAAACCACAATAAAAAAATTAAAGATATGATCGTATTAAAACAATTCATTTAAGGCAGTTAAAGGTTCCTTGAATACAAACATACAAACAACTTCAGCCGTAAGGTGCAGCATCCTCAAAGCAAGAACTCAACACGATCCAACTCATTCTTTCAAACGCTGATTGAAAGATAATGTCTTCCTTTATCACCCCATGAAAACCAAGGGTTAACACAGCAGGAAGGCATTCTACAACCTGGAAACAGGCACTGAGAAGACCCTTTCGTGAGTGGCTTAGGCATCTGGCTGCGGAGTCAGGGGCTGGGAGTTCAATTCCCCTGCTGTGCCTCCTTGAGGGGGCTGGACTTGATGATGATGATGATGATTCCTTTGTCCTTTCCCACCTTTCAGCTTCTGTGTGTGTGTGTGTGTGTGTGTGTGTGTGTGTGTGTGTGTGTGTGAGAGAGAGAGAGAGAGAGAGAGAGAGAGAGAGAGAGAGAGTTCCCTTGGCTACTTTTTAAATGGTTAAGCCTACCTTGGATAAAATGGAAGGGTGAGTAATCAGAGGGGGTTTGTGGATGCCATTAAGGATGCTTTTCCTGGAATTGAAACACCATGAAAGTGTTTGTTACATTGTTGATTGTTAGGTAACTGTACCAGTTTCCTTTTACTTCTGTTGCATTTGTTACAAAGTGCCACTGTGTAATGGTTTAGCAGCAGCCCACTGATGAGGCAGTAAAATCTGTTGAACATAGACAGGGTACATCAGGGTTGTGGTCTTAATTGATTTGAACAATAATTTGAGGGTTTTCTGTGTGTGTGTGTGTGTGTGTGTGTGTGTGTGTGTGTGTGTGTGAGAGAGAGAGAGAGAGAGAGAGAGAGAGAGAGAGAGAGAGAGAGAGAGAGAGAGAGAGAGAGAGAAGATATGACTTATTTTTACTTCTAGTTCATCTTAAAATGGAGATGTTTTCTCATTCAGATTCCCAGTGCAACATATATAGGATGGCCCCTTCAAGATGCTGTGGGATAATGCAATGCAGTGACTTTTGCCTCCTGGAATACTTCAATGATGGCTCTCCTTTGTGGCCTTTAAAAAAAAAAAGTCAAAAAGCTCCCAATGCCATCTTCTTTCCTTGTGATGACACAGGGCCTCCGTTCCCAAATGAAAAGAATCTTAAAAGCCCCTTGAGTGACTTTATCAAGGAAAACAGCAGCACCAGCAGCACCAGAAGCAGAGGTGGTGGCAAATGAGGCCAGTATTTCACATGGCTGATGGGCCTCATTGCCAGCTAGGGTAATTCCAGGAGGAAAAACCGCCACATTAAAGCCTCAGAAGGAGATCTCAGCGGTGACTCCTGCCCTGATATTTCTCTGCATGTTGCTGCTCGCTGGTGATAGCCAGGCCAAGGTGTGTGTTTGTCAAGGATTGCGTTGCTTGGCAACAATCAGAGGAAGGGAGGGTCTTCTAAAGGGGAAGAGAAAGGAGGCAACACCTTTTTTAAAAAGAAAAACTGAACTGAGCTGGAAACCAAAATTTAGAGGAGAAGCAAAACAGGTCATTGGAAGGAGATACTCAGTGATGCACCAGAAGTTTGAAAACTTTCTTTTTGAACTATGACTCACAGAATTTGCCCTGTGGAAAGTCCGACGCCCCAAACTTGCAAATGAATTCATAGAAGGTGCTAGCAGGGAAACAATATTCTACTCAGCCTGTCTTCATTTAGATAGATTAACATGTGCGCTCTATAAATAAAGTTTATAAAGCTTTCTTACGTGGACTCAGTCCTAGACAACCAGGCGAGATGGTATTCTTGATAGTTTTCAGAATCCGAGTTGACTTGGACGGTTACTTCACGTCCTTCCTCGTTCCAAGTTGACCTTCGTTGCGTGATAACGTCGTTCGCGGTCACGTGGTCCTGTCCAAGTTCTGTCCCTGTTTCTGCATACCCACGTGCGTGATTGATGGTATCGTGACGACTGTTACTGCACGCCCTTGTTTCGTGATAAAATCTGTACTTCTCTGCCTTCGTTTGCCCTTTTTTTTTTTGGTCCAACCTTCCGTTTTTCAATATTTCGAACCTCCGTAACTTTGCCTTCCATGCATTAAAAAGCAAAGTTTGAGGTTTTATGTCTTTTTATCTCTCTGCACTGCATTGCTAATGCCATAGGGAATGTAGTGGCGAATGGCACTTCACACTCCTGCTATTAGATGGATGAGCCTTACTTCACTGGCTCTCGTCTCAGAACGAGAACCGAGACAAGCTGATTCCCGAGGCCAGGGAGTGGTATGGCTCATCATGCTTAAATCCCAGTTCAGGGGGCGTGGTTGGGACGAACTCCTGTCGTCACGCAGTAGACGTGTGGTAATATTTCTTTGTACCGGCCCCAAACGGGACGCTGAGCAGTGATGAGAGGGATGTGAAGTAACCACCTTGGAAGGCAGGCGATTTGACCAGACAAAAGATATTATCTCAATAGCAGGATGGATAAAAATGATTTATTTTTTTAAAAAATAATTGATTTAAATCACAATGTTAAATCCAATTTTTAACATTTAAGCCACTTCCATCCTAATTAATCTTCGTCATTGTCTTAGAACTGCACAGCTGGATTCAATCCAGGGTCACTAAGTCCAGTGTCTGTCAAGGAGGCACAGTCGGGAATCGAACTCACAGCTGAATCAGAAACCCTGGAGCTATCTAGCAGTTAGTTTGACTGTTCATTCTTTAAAAATGTCACATATTTGAAGCTGGCTTTCAGACTGCATGCATTTCCAACGTTCTTCCCATGCTTTCTTGATCCCCCCCCCAGTTCCTTCAGTGAGAAGATGTGATTAATTTATTGGAATGGTAAAAAGAAGCTAGTGCTTATTATGAACTGATTGAGATTCTAAAAGATCTCATTCTTTAAAAAAATAACAAGGCTGCAGTGAGTTGAACATGTTTAGAAGGAGACAGTCCTCAGTTCCATTTTCCAAAGGAAAGGCCAGCTGGGTCAACACACACTAACAAATGGGGAACAGGTATTTTGTTAAGTCAACGGCTCTGGATTGCGTCTTGAAGGTCAGACACCTTCAAATGTGTTGTATTACAGGAGGATGACCTGCAAGGCTGCAACCCAAAACTTTTCCTGAGAAAAAACTGTTTTTCTCCTATCTGCTTTGAGGATTGTGTGGATTGGGATAATAATTCCTGCTGCTTAGGGCTCCAGGAGCTTCAGTCCTCTGAGCCTTAGCTGTACTGTTTTTAAATTAAAATTCTGTGGAAATAGATATGTTTAGGGTCTCTGTCAATGCCAAAGAGAAGCTCTAGAAATTCAAAAAAATATGTGTGTGTGTTTGTGTGTCGGAGAGATAAGGAGCTACGTAGACAATATGTTAAAAATTATTATTTTTGCTGGCATTTTAAATATAAGTGTTGTAATATGCTGTTTTTATCTTTGCACTTTATGCTTTTTAATTGGGATTTTGTTTTTAATTGTTGCATTCCTGGAGACTCGCCTGGAGATAAAATTTGAAGAAAGGATGCATACTATATGAATATTTTAAATGAAACAATAAATAATAAATAAACAGATAACATACCCTCCCAAGGACAGATAGTGTGCTGCACAAGGTAAAAGGCCATTTCTAAATACAGTTCAGATTTTACAACAATATGGAAGGAGCAGTGGTGGTGGTGGTGTGCATGTTAATAACGTGTTTGGGAGCCTTCATGAGCAGCTGCCCAAGCTCTCTTGCTGCCCAAGCTCTCTTGCTGCCCGAGGTAGGAAGGAGAGCACAGGTGCCCTCCAACTACATCTCCATCTCCTCCCCTGCACTATTTTTCCATTGTGGAGAAGAGCATCAGAGACACAAAGCCAATGCTGGTACTCTTCATAAGGCTGGCTAAATCCAAAATGGCAGGCTCTGAGGGATCTGAGCATACTTGCAGTGCCTTTCAGAACCACTTCACACCTCCACCAGGAAGGCCAGGGCTAATGACCCATACTTAATGGGTGTTGGGAAGGGTTGCATAGGTGTGACTTTCATGCACCCCAGAGCATTGTCCATCTAATGAGCCTATTCAGACCAGGGTGGGGTGAAAAGAAGGTGAACTATAAATCGGAACCCTCCCACCAACTTTTCTCAGACGGAAGAAGCTACTTGGATGAGTAGTGAAACATTTCGATCTCACAGGAAAAGAATGTCTCCCCAGACATTTCAGTGCCTGTGTGTGTGTGATGGGGCACAGGGCTCACTGAAGGGGTTTACATGTGGATCGTGTTTGGTTTCCACCCTTATCCTTGCCTTCCTCTTTTAAATCAGAAGGGGTGTAACATCGCAGAGGTGGATCTCGTACTCTTCCTGGCAAGACCCTTTGAAACTCATAGGGGGTGGTGCGTTTCTTGTTTTCAGACGTGCTAATGTGTGTAACTGATAATTTGGAAGTTACTGTATTTCTTTCCTTCCTGTCTTGTTTTTCCTCAATAACCTGTTATTTTTTTGTGCAATAGGCCCAAGGGATAGGTTAATGGTCTTTGTCTTTGCAACACACTTGGGCCGTTCTGTTCTAAAATCTCCACCCGCACAGTGCTGAAAACAGTCCTGAATGTTGGAATGCAGCATTTGAAATGGACGGTTGCACATTGTGTGGATTAATACTTGTTTGCTTCCTTTTAAAATTTTTAAATTAAGAATTATAAAACTACAGTACAAAAACACATAAAACAGCAAAAATCATAAAGGAAAATATTAATCAAAACACACACAATATGACAAAAGTATAATAAATATAACAAAAATAAACCCCCGCAACGCACCCCCCTCATGACTTTAACAAAATTACAACTCTCATGGTATTGACCTGCCCATTTCCCTCCAGAAATACATTAAGAACATAAGAAGAGCCATGCTGGATCAGGCCAAAGGCCCATCTAGTCCAGTTTCCTGTATCTCATAGCGGCCCCACCAGATGCATCTGGGAGCGCACGAGACTAGATCTCTGTCTCCTGATACCACTCCCCTTCATCTGGCCCTTGAAGTACCCCGGTTTTAAGCCTGGAGATTAACACATCTCCATCATGGTTTGTAACCTGTGATGGACTTTTCCTCCAGGAATCTGTCAAATACCCTTTTGAAGGCATCCAGGCCAGATGCCATCACCACATCCTGTGGCAGGGACTTCCACGGACTAACAACACGTTGGGTGAAAAAATATTTTATTTTGTCTCTTCTCACTCTGCCAGCCCTCAATTTGAATGTATGTCCCCTAGTTCTGGTATTTTGTGAGAGGGAGAAGAGCGCCCCCTATCCACTTTACTCATGCCCTGCATTATTTTGTACATCTCAATCAGGCGCCTTTTTTCCAGACTAAAGAGCCCCAAATTGAATCTTCTCTGGATGTATACCTTTCTGAAATGCATATACCAACAGTTTATCCCATATTCCATTAAAGTCATTAGACTTACTCAAGCCTTTCCTAATTTTAATTTCACAAATCAATTTATCATTAATAGCCAGATTCCATAACTTCTTATACCATCCCTCCAATATTAATACTTGCTTGTTTCCAAAAGAACTGCCTCTCTAAGGCCTTCAGAAGGCCCCTTGAATTTCACATAAGCGTGTTTAAGAGCTTCTCGGTTTTATAGATGGAGAAAAACAAAGGGAAGGAAGGCCAGATGGCTAGCGAGAGGAGGGATAATGGTGAAGACAAAGGTTAGAATTCAGCTGCAGGAACCCAGCTACCCTTCAAAAACATAATTTGAATTGAGGCTGAACTCCGTCTTTCTTAAGGTCTGATGATGTCATTTAATTATTCACAAAAATGTATTTCAGAACAAGTGTACAATGCATAATAAATCATGCTGAGAAACCACAGGCAGGCTTATTATAAGTTTGTGGTCCGGTGCCAAAAATTTTCATTCTTCTAAGGCATGGAAAGACCTTTATCCATCTTGTCCCCATAAGACCCCTTCCCCATTTGGATGGCCTCCCTGGACATGTTGTACCTTGTTAATAGCAACGTGAATATGTTCATCATATGGAACATAAGGAGAAGGGGAATTGTGATCTCATTTTCTAGAGATTCCCACCATTGACTCTCTTCTTCACAGCTTCATCTGCACTGATCTGGAAGCAGCATCCTACATAAGGTCTGGTCTAAGCAGAACAGAATGGTCTTCCATGAACAGTATGGAATAGCAATACAGATGGAAGCAGAGACATCCATGGCATATTTCTATTAAACTTCCTGTTCCTCTGCTTCCTTCCCAGAGGGGACAAAATCAAGTCCTCTAGTTGTTGTCAAACCACCAAGAAATCAGAAGAAGGCTGAGACTGAGAAAAGCAGCAAGGAAGGAATTAGGAAAGATCAGTAAGTGTAAGGGTGTGTCACTGGAGACCAGAATCAAGATCAATCTCACTCTTTTGTTCCTAATCATTATGTATGGGTGTGATATTTGGGCAGTGAAGAAGGCGGGCACAAAATTTAGGAATAGGAATCTTGATTGTCATTGCCTCCTTGCAGGAACAATGGAATTTCATGGTTGCTATATTCAACTCATTTAAAACATTCCACATAGATTTAAAAATAGCTACAACACATAAAATATGATTTATAAAATAAGCTGACTTCAAAGTCCAGAATTTCCGTTTTCAGGCCAATATTGCTCTAAAAAAGAAACTATTTTTGAGACGGTTTGTTCTTGCCCTCAGTGCTCTATATCTCCGTCCCGATGGCAGCAACTCGAAGAGGCGATGACCAGGATGTGATGGATCTCTTAATATATCTAATGCTTTACAGTGGCACCTGGTAGTATAAATTTGTTCTAGGGTGGGGAGTGAACAGCCCACAATACTCTCTGCAATTCTTATGATTCTGTGCAACACTGTTCTATCCCGATGGTTACAACTTCCGTACCGCACACATAACCTGTAAGTAAGCACACTCTCAATTGCACAATGATAGAAAGCCAGCAGCAGCTTTTGTGGAAGATGGTTTTTCCTTAAAGTTCTCAAGAAAAATAGTCTGTGCTGAGCCTTCTTTGCAATGCCCCTTGTGTTAACACTCCAGGACAGATCTGAAATATGGTGCTATGAGGTTCTCCAAGATTGCTTGAAAGAATAATTTTTTAAACAATCTGGAATATCCTCATAGCACCATATTTCAAAACAATTTTGTTTTCTGTTTTTCAAATCAGTTTTTAAATTCAATTTCTATACTGGCTGTCTGGCAAAAAGCCCATTCACTCAACTCTGAAGTAGATCTTGAAGCAAAAATGGTGAAACTGAGGCTGTCTTACTTTGGGTATTTTATGAGAAGGCAGGATTCTCAGGAGAAGACAGTAATATTGGGAAAGGTGGAAGGCAACAGGAAAAGAGGAAGACCAAATACAAGATGGACTGATTCCCTTAAGGAAACCACAAGCTTGACTCTACGAGAGTTGGGCAGGGCGGTTAAAGGGTGGGCATTTGGGAGATTGCTCATTCAATAGTGATGACCATACATCAGGGGTTGTTTGACAGCAGGTAACAACAAATCACAGATTTGATTTTAAAAATGTTTTCTGTAGCTTATGACTAGAGAATAAGCAGAGTGCTGGGTGTCCTGTGTCTCTTTCCTCTTTGAAACCAGATCTTGAGAATGTACTTTTTTAAAAAGTTGGAAATCCAAGCACCTCCATGAAGTATTTATTTAATAGATACCCATTTTGAAAAATAACTTATAATTTTTCATTTTGGAAAAAAAACACACTTGAATGCTAGAAGCTGCTGGCATGTGCTACAAAACATATACATCTCCCATGTGCCTCATGGTGTCCTTTGTACCTTTCCAAAGAGGAAATGAGAAATAAAGGCTTTGAGATCTTCCTCTTCCATCATTGAATGTGACCAATGCATCCCCATAAGTATATAACTAAGTTCTACGTATATCATAAAAGGAGTGAAACTATTTCTCATTAATTTAGAATCATCATATAATGTAGTAATATTTTCATTATTGCGAAAAAAAAGAATTCAGTGAAAATTACTAGCTATTTGTAACTTTTGTTGTTCAGTCGTTCAGTCGTGTCCAACTCTTCTTGACCCCATGGACCAGAGCGGGTGCAGAGGAGGGCTACCAGGATGGTTGAGGGTCTGGAGGAAATGTCTTATGAGGAACGGCTTAGGGAACTGGGAATGTTTAGCCTCTCTAAAAGAAGACTGAGAGGGGATATGATAGCTATGTTTAAATATTTGAAAGGATGTCATATTGGAGAAGGAACAGGTTTGTTTTCCATGGCTTCAGAGACTAGGACTCGGGGCAATGGTTTCAAACTACAGGAAAAGAGATTCCATTTGAACATTAGGAAGAACTTCATGACAGTTAGAGCTATTTGGCAGTGGAATATGCTGCCGCGGAGGGTGGTTGAGTCTCCTTCTTTGGAGGTTTTTAAGCAGAGGCTGGATGGCCATCTGTCGGAAATATTGTGATGCGGTTCCTGCATGGCAGGGGGTTGGACTAGATGGCCCTTGAGGTCTCTTCCAACTCTATCATTCTATGATTCTATGATTCCTGTCTTCCACTGCCTCATGGAGTTTTGTCAAATCCATATTGGTTGCTTCGATGACACCGTCCAACCATCTCATTCTCTGCCATCCTCTTTTCCTTTTGCCTTCAATCTTTCCCAACATCAGGGACTTTTCCAAGGAGTCCTCTCTCCTCATGAGGTGGCCAAAGGACTGGAGCCTAAGCTTCAAAATCTGTCCTTCCAGTGAACATTCGGGGTTGATTTCTTTCAGGATGGATAGGTTTGATCTCCTTGCACTTCAGGGGACTCTCATTTGTAACTCTGTGTGTGTGTTCTGTCGTTATAGTTGTGACCGACCCTTTGTGACCCCATGTCCATGGAGTTTTCTTGGCAGGAATAATGGAGTGGTTTGCCAGTTCCTACTCCAGGCGCCTACAGCACCTGGTATATCCCTGGTGGTCTCCCATCCAAGTACTGACCAGGGCCGACCCTGCTTAGCTTCCGAAATCAGGCGAGATCGGATGTGCTTAGGGCATCTAGGCAGCTCATTTGTAACTAGCTATTTGTAACTAGATACTTCTTTGCTCTGCTGGTAACTGCAAAGTAAATGATAGAAAACAGCAAGTGTGGTGCAGTTGTACTGCCTCTATAATTGTGTTCACGACCTGGTGTTCAATCCCAGGCAGCAGGCTCAAGGCTCACTCAGCCTTCTATCCTTCCAAGGTCAGTAAAGCGGTGGTGGTGGGGATGCCTGCATAATTACTTGTAGACAACACAGAGAGTGCTTTAAGCAGTATGGAGTAGAGATGGGCATGAAAAATTGTGTTTCGTTTCCATTCCGTTTCATGGCCCATCTCCCTTCGTTTTCATTTTAAAAAAACGAATTTTTTTTAAAAAATCATTTTGTTTTTTGTTGTTTTGGGAATGGGGTCTTCTTCTTCCCCACGGTGGATGACAGCGTTGGGCATGCTGTCATCCCCATGGGGAAGATCCCTTTAAAGAGACCCCTGGCCCACCTCCGCATGCGGAAGTGGGGACGATGGTCTCTTCTTCTTCCCCGCATACTGTCATCCTCCGGTGGCGGAGATCCCTTGTGAGGGAGCTGCACTCCTGCCTCTGTGTGCGGAGGTGAGACTGCGGCCCTCTCTCGACCAATCTCCCCGCTGTCTTCCCCCGGTGGCTGAGATCCCTTGGGAGAAAGCTGCGACCTCAGCTCCGCTTGCGGAGAAGAGACCGCAGCCCTCTCCCAACTGCTCTCCGCCGCAGATCTCTTGAGAGAGGGCCTTGTTCCCGCCTCTGAGTGCAGAGGCAAGAATGGGGCTCTCTCTAGGCAGTCCTCTTTCCAGTGGGGAAGAACAAAACGAATCTAACTGAACCATTTTCTTCGGTTTGGTTTGGTTCATTCTAAAACCACTATGGGCTTCGTTATTCGTTTCATTGCCTAACGAAATGAATAACGAATAATGAAATGATCTAAAAGTTCATTTCGGGAGTGGTATATAAGCAAAACACTTTGCTTTTTTGCTTCGCTAAACTGATTGATCTTGAACTTGTATGTTTGCATTCTGCTCTTTCCACCAAACTCTCTAAAAAAGAGTGAACAAGCAAAGAGTACACACAGCCCTGATTATGGAATAATAAAAGATGCTTTATAGAAGGATGGAGAAACCACAGATGGGAAGGCTGTTCAGCATTCTTAGGGCTCCTCTTGGTTTCAATAAGCCTGTGCCAGTTTGATTATCAGGTTGTAAATCTTTCCTGTCTTCCCAAATCCGACCCCTGAGGCTCTGCTGATCTTGAACTTTCTGATGTCGGAGAATGTCCTGGAATGTTCTTAAGGTTTTTTTTGTTTACTCCCCCTTCTCAGTGCTGTGATCAAGATGGAAGGGCTGAGCAGGTGAAACTTGAAATGCGCTTGAAGGAAAAACGAGATCAGACAGATAATTATTTGTTCCTCCAGATCCAGCGGATGGGGGAAGAAGACCTTAATTATCAGAGGATGTGGGGGGGGGGTTTCAAGAGCTGAGGTTTTAGTTGCACAGAGTAATCACTGTCTCCGTGAAAAGAGAAAGGGATACTGGGTTTGGGCTTGACAGCGTTTTCCTGGGAAGTAGCTGCAGAATTCTGATGAAGGCTCGGAAAACAGGCTGAAGACTCCAGCACCCTCATTATGCATTGTTCGTCCTGCATTTCTTGGAGATTTTTTCCCTACTCCAGGCACCTACAGCGCGCCTGGTTTTCCCTGGTGGTCTCCCATCCAAGTAATAACCAGGGCCGAGCCTGCTTAGCTTCCGAAATCAGGCAAGATCAGATGTGTTTAGGGCATACCTTCTCTTAAAAAAACAAAACAAAACATGCCTTTATGCATGCTTTCGGAGGCCTTGGCATATTGAGGCCGAAGGGATTGTGTCTCAACTGCTTTTTATAATATATCCTCCCTTCCATATATGCTGCCTTTCTCAGTACCCAAGATGATGTATGATGGCTATATAACCTGTCCAGGATGAGTTCTGTTTTTTTCGTGCTTTGCTGCCAGTCTCCTGGGAGATCAGAGGACACAACAATGTGACAGATATGAAGACAGAGATGTGAACCGTAAAGTGCATAGTGTTCCATGCTCAGGAAACATGTGGGTTTTGAAAAACTTTCTCAGGCACATGGGCATCTGCCTTCCCATTTCAAGTACGAACAGATCACAGTGTCTTCGTATACAGTGTTTTCCACATTTCAGTAGAGATGGAAACGAACTAAAAGTTCATTTCGTTATTCATTATTCATTTTGTTATGTACGAAACAAATAACAAACCTCAGAGTGGATTTAGAACGAAATGAACTGAACCGGAAAAAATGGTTTGGTTGTGTTAGTTTGGTTAATGGTGGTGGAGATGTCTCCTACCTGGTGCTGGTCCTTCCTGGAGGTCCGGTTTCCTGGCTGCAGAAAGTTCAAGACCAGAAAAAAAAAAAAGCTGACCGGCCACACTACAGCTGGTAGGCGGCTGTGGTTGCCAGTAAAAAATAAAATAAAATAAAATGAAAAAATAAAATAAATGAAATGAAATAAAATAAATGGATTGCCCTGCCACTGCCGCCGCTGTCGCCACCACCCAGTAAGGATGATGTGCTGATCATTGAAGATGAGGATGAGGATGAGGATGAGGATGAGGACGAGGATGCTGTTTCGTCTCTACATTTCAGTGTTATCTAATGATACCAACAGTATCCTATTATAGCTTATGCACACACACACACACACACACACACACACACACACACACACACACACACACACACACACACACACACACACACACACACACACACACCTTTGTATATCCTTATTTTTTGATTTTTGATTTTTTGATTTTGATTTCATAAATTTACAATATATACAGTAGGACCCCCGTATCCGTGGGGGATCGGTTCCGGGACTCTCCGCGGAAATCCGCAGATAAGAGCTAACGCTCTTGTCCGGGGTGGAAGTGATGGCAAGGAGGGGAATTGAAAGGAGGTGGCAGTGGTGGCCAGGGAGGGGGCAAAAGAGAAGCCACCACCCACCCCACAACCCCCACCCACCCCTGCCCTTACTGCCAGGCCAGGAGTCTCCTTGGTGATGTTGGAGGTGGAAAAGGTGCCCAAGCTGCTCCGCTTGCCCGAAACATCAAGGACACAGTGGCAGAAGAAGTGCCCGCGCTGCTTGCTCAGAATATTGGGGCTGGCGGCAGAAGAGGCGCCTGCACTGCTCACCCGGAACATCAGGGGCAGGGACAAAAGAGGCGCCCGCATGGCCTGCGGGCATCTTCTTCTTTTAAAAATCCAGCTCCAGCAGAGAATGCATTTGTAACAGCCATGCTTTTTCATCAGTTGCCCTGCCTTGCCCGCTGCCACTGTCTTGTCCTCCTCTTCCTCATCCTCCTGGAGCAGCTGCAGCTGCTCAGCTGGACACGGCCTTCCGGGTGAACTGGCAGTGGAATGGCAGGCCCGGCACCGCTGCCTCTGGCCAGGCTGGCCAGCCCCCAGTGTCGCTGCTGCACGAAGTGGGTACCAGCATCATGCTGGGCCTGAAGGGCATCCTGGGGAGCCTTGGCTGAAGACCCGCCAGCCTTCCGTGGCCCCTGCTCGCCATCTAGGTAGGGCCGGCACTGCTATGGAGAGTGCCAGCAAGGAGGAGGTCAGACGGCATTGGCGGGTGTAAGTTTTATTTTTATTTTTTGTTCTTCTTTGCTGCCCCCCACCCCCACTGATGACCATCCACGGATAACTGAATCAGCGGATAGTGAATCCGCAGATACGGGGGTTGTATTCTATATAGAAATACATGTTACCTGATCTCCTCCCATTTCCAGAAAAAGGTGGTGGCCATTGCACTGCTCCAGAAGTTAGCTGGGATAACAAAATCTGTAGATAAGAGAGAATGCCAACCCACCAAACTGTTGGTTTGTGACAGTAGCTTGCTTTATGGCTGCTGATTTACAACATTAGCTTGCTTTACAGCAGCTGTTTGTGACAGTAGCTTACTTTGAGCTGCTGAATTATTTATTTATTTATTTCCGTCTGCCAACCCTGGATAACTGAATCAGTGGTTAATGAATCAGTGGATACGGGGGGTCCTACTGTATATAATTCTGTTGGTGTTGACCGTAGTCTGTTAGAACCTGGCCACCTGGAAACAAGAGGACTGAAGTGACATATACGGCTCTTTGTTTCAAGATTCTTAGCCCTCATGATGGACCGGATGCCATTTCAGGAGAGATTACCAGAGCCTGTGGTTTGAGCCTTTGCAGTCACAACCCACCCAAGCTGTGGCCTACTCCTGGAAAGACGATAGGACTCGGCAAGATTCCCGGGGCATCCATGCTGCACAGCTCTGCGTGACAAGGAGAATCAGAATCAGTGCAGCAAGATTAGCAAATATATGTGTGCCTGGATTATATATACAGTGGACCTTTGTATAACAAACAGTTTGTATAACATAAAATCTGTACAACACAAAAAATTCCAGAGATAGGGGAAATTTGCTTAACATAATTGTACAACATAAAAATGGGATTACTCCTTTTTCAATGCATTCCTATGGGAATTTGTATAAAGGAAAATTTGCTTAACATTATTTCATTTGGAACAAATTAATCCCTTTATACAAGATACCACTGTGTGTGTGTGTGTGTGTGTGTGTGTGTGTGTGTGTGTGTGTGTGTGTGTGTGTGTGTGTGTGTGTGTGTGTGTGTGTGTGTGTGTGTGTGTGTAGCTGCCTAGATGCCCTGAGCACATCCAGTCTCTCCTGATTTTGGAAGCTAAGCAGGGCTCGGCCCTGGTTAGTACTTGGATGGGAGACCACCAGGGAATACCAGGGGCTGTAGGTGCCTGGAGTAGGAACTGGCAAGCCACTCCAGTACTGGTGCCAAGAAAACTCCATGAACATGGGGTCACAAAGAGTTGGTCACAACTGTAATGACACAACACACACACACACACACACACACACACACACACACACACACACACAGAGTATATATACATATACTGGTCACAGAATGCAACTCTGGTTGACACAAAATTTTTGCTACTAAGAAAACCCTGGCTGCATCACTGAGCGTGTTATTGTGAGGAGGTGGGGGCAGGAGGAGAAGGGGGAAAGACACAGAGGTCCTTGTAGGTCAGTCTAATGGCTGGTACCTGTTTCTCTGCCCATTAATGCCACATCTGGGCTTTAGAACTGATATGTTTGTGTGGCAGTGGCGGGACTTTTCTTCTCAGTGTCTAAAGCTGTAATGAGACACAAGAAAGGTACTGTAGCGCTGGGTGTTTACCTCAGAGCGTACCCTGTGTCGCACCTGACACAGCAAGCTTCTCATTTAAATACCACAGGTCAATTTGTGTTCAGGATCTCCCCCCCCTTGAGAAGAGACCTCCAAATGCTCTCGACCTTTTCAGGGTTTTTAATGCACCGGTGCTTTAAAAAGAAGGCTGAAAAATCCATCCTTTTTATTTCCCTTACAGCCAGCAGTCCAAATTGATTCAGTCTGTTCTGCTTTCTGACGATTTGCATTTTCCCCTAAGAACTAAGTCTTTACAATCTGTTACTGCATTTTGCTTCCCTCCCCCCCCACAGCACCCACCCCTATTTACATGAAAATGAGTATGCATTTTTATATGTTATTTGCCTTGATATATACATTTTGTAAACAATTTCCCTGAAAGTATTAGTTTTTCTTTGCAGGCTGTTTTTCCTAATGTATGCGATATCACCAAATGGGCATATTTTCCTGCCAGTTTTAATCAAAGACCTGAATGACAATGTTTGGGAAAGTGTAAAAGAAGTTCGATCCTGGGTATTAATTTTAGATGTAAAAACATCTTGATACTCCTAGCTAGAGGCACTGAATTGCTGAATGCTAATTAATTCAAGGCAGGGATGGAGCAAGGAAGCAGAACACCACCTACAACTGAGCCCTACCACACTTAGGTTTTGAATTGACTTTTGCTTAAAGTCAAATCGCCTTAAAAATCACTTACCGCATTTCCAATCGCTTTTTCTGTGGAGCCCCCTTGGCCACGCCCCTTTTTTGGCTGCTGTGCCGTTTTTTCTTGTGACAGCCACCAGGGGTGGTGTTTTTTAAAACCGATTTCTAGATTGCTTTTTGAAGCGATTTGGCTCAAACTGCGGACACCATGCGCCGTTGTTTTCCGGGTTTCCCCCTCTGTATGCCCTATCCTGCCGTCAGAAAAGCCAAAAAAGAAATCCTCCTGCAGTGTAATCATTTCTGCCGACTTCTCTGGTCCTTCTACTTTCTCTTTTGGGTACAATTTTGCTTTTTCCGGTCACGGAAGTAGGCTATCAAAATCAGTGCGCCACGTTGTAAGTAATCTAAAGGGAGAACTGGAAAATTAGCTACATTACTTTGAATGGAAGAATAACGTCATGACGTTATCCTAAAAAAATAATTTCCGAAATTCAACCAGATAATGGGAAAATGTCAGACTAAATCGGAACAAAAAGCGGTTTAGCAAAGTGCGGACAGAGAAACCGGTTCTTGAGAAAACACCCAAGTGTGGATTGCTGAATCGCTTCAGTGACCACGTGACCGGGGGAGGGCAAAAGGCGATTCAAAACAAAAAGCGGTTGCTGATTGAAGTGCGGTAGCGTTGTGTGGGGTCTGTTGCCCCACATCTATTCAAGATGTCCCTCCTTGAAGGAAAGATCCTATTTTGCAGTGTATGGTCAATGTAGCTTCTTTTTGGGAGCTGACCAACTGTTTCAGTAATGCCTGCCTTTGATGGGTTTTGAAGCTATCAAATGCCATGAAAAGGATGGTGGAGGCAAGAATAGCTTTGTTGCCCCCAATGTTCTTTCAGCAGAAGCAATAATCTCATCCTGACTGATGCTCAGACCAGTGCTGATTCTGTGGTTCTGCTGTAACTGGGAAGGGGGCTAGAATTTACATTTAAGCTCCGGTTAGTTTGTGTTGCAATCCAAACAAAATCAAATCAAGTGAAATATTTTTATTCCCCAAACATGGCGAACACAGGGGTCCTAGGGCAGTGTTGGCGAACCTATGGCACGGGTGCCAAAGGTATCACTCGGAGCCCTTTCTGTGGGCACCCCTTCACAGCCACCTGTATTCAGGTTAAATTGCTGTATTGGCACTTTGCGAAAAATTACTAGGTTCTGAATCGCGGTTTGGGCACTTGGTCTCTAAAAGGTTCGCCATCACTGTTGTAGGGTGTGATCAGATGAAGAGAAAGAATTGTATCAGATCGCAACGGAAAGGGTCACTTTGCTGGGAATGATCTCCTTCAAGGTGACCCTTCCATCTGTGTGGGGATTGCTCTACCTCCCCCCCCCCAAAAGAGGTGGCCTGCTGATGGACCAAACGTTCCCACTTGGGAACGGATTGAGCTCAGGCTGGATCGTTATGGTCCGCGTGTTGTGTGATGGTCAGCAAATAGCTCAAACCAAGGCCATGAGACAATTGGTCAAAAATGTGACCCGTTCCCCTCTTTGATCCCTCCCTTTCTTCTTCTAGCAGGTGTGACAGGGCTTGTCTTTGGTGGCTTGTCTTTTCAAGAGACAGATGTTGCAACGGCAAGGAGTTGTCTTTTGAGAGTGTTTGCAAAATCTTTGATAAAATCCAGACCTTTTTAGGCCCATGTTTGCATCCTTAGAAGAGTGGCTCCCATTTTATTGAGGTTAACACGGTGACCAGGAAGGTAGAAGAGCAGGATGTTGGTGCAACCTTTGATTAGCATTTCAGATAAAAGTGGTCCGCTCTGCTGGGTTTTGTACTGAAATGGTCTTGTGTTCTTTCCCTTAGGATGTAGATGGATGACACAACGATGGTAGAGAGAGCAAGAGCGCTAGGAAAACCATCTGGTGCTTCCTTGGCCATTTACAAAGAAGGATAAAAATCAGACTGTAGGGCTGTACTAAATACCACTGATATTAGCAGGCCACTATCTCAGTCCCTGGACACCAGTGTCCCACAGAATGATTTCAGCACATGTTCCATCCCCAAAAAGAGCAATCACAAAACAAAGCCAATTAATAGGCAAACTACAGGTGGTGTAAAAATATTATGTACTTATTAAATGCTGCTGGTGGTTATTAAGAAATTCCTTCTCCTAATTGCATGTTCTCTGTAAAGTACTATTTGACGCTCTGTCTTCCAAGCCTACCTAAGAAACAGCACTCACGCATTCAGCACCGAACATAGCATCAAACTCTCTGTTCTTTCTAATTTAAATGCCATGGGTCCTGGGGTATAGCTAGGGTGTACAGCGCCCAGGGACAAAATAATTTTTCGTGCCCCCTCCTGCCCTTCCCCCAAAAGCTGGAGAAGTTTTTTTTAAGAAGCCCCCCCCCTTGTCTCCCATGTGTGACAGAGACTATCAGGGCGCCTTCCATACCTGAGCGCAACTCCCCCCCCCATTCCTGGCTGGCAGTTGGGAGCTCATTTTTTCGGGGACCCTGGCCACCACTGGCTTCTATGTTACCCTGCAAGAGAGGGCCTGTCAATCCCTGTTGGGCGGGGCCATTCTGCACCCAGGAAAGGCTCTAGTGCCCCACCTCCATGCTCCCTCCACTGGCAGCCAATGAACGAGCGGAGGATGCACAGGTGGATGATGGGTGGACGGGAAGCAGCAGGACCAGGTAGGAAAGGTAGGAAAGGAGGACTGCTGGCGGGAGGGCGCATGGTTTCCTTCCCCTCCTCCCCCTCCAGGCGCCCCCAGATTGCTGCACCCAAGGGCAAATGGACCCTTCTGCCGTTTGATACGCTCCTGCATGGGTCCAACCTATAGAATCCTTGAATCAGAGATTTGGTGAGGTGCATAGAGTTCATTGGCTGAAATCCTGTGGCTTAACATAGTAGGCCACTCTAGAGTAGACCCATTGAATCAATGGGGATTTGCCGAGTCCATTCTTCTGTAAGTTCCATTGATTCAAATGGGTCTACTCTACTTGCAACTTACTGTATTAAAATCAGTCACATACTAGTAGTGGCAAACGTTGGTACTCCTGATGTTTTGGTCCACATCTCCCAGAATTCTGAGCCCAGATTGCCAATGACAAATGACTTTGGGAGTTGTGGCTTGAAACATTTGGAGTGCTGAAGGTTCATCACCACTCAACTCGGCTGATTTGAATCAATAGAATTCATAGAGAAGAACTTGCTGAGTTAAGAATATCGAAGCTGTAGCATATTGAAAGTTAGTCTTTAAGGTGCCACATGTTTTGTGTCTCTTGTATCTTTTGTTTTTTTGTTTTGTTTTCCTTTGATTTTGCCTGGAATTAAATATTTTACTAAAGCATATCTTAGATGTATGCAGGCTATGCAGACTTGTATTTTTAGACAATAATTCCCAGACTTACCTCCTCTTCTACAAATCTCAGGATTATGTAGGGCAGGCCCATTTCAGTCAAAGTGGTATCAGAGTGTTTTTTCAGAATGGTGCAGTATGCTCTCAAAAACCTTCTAAAGCATTTCCCCAGAAGGACATACCTTTGAAATATTTTGATGGAACAATCCAGAAACTGCCTGATTTTATACTGTATGGATTGCAATTTAAAAATGAAAGCTAGCTGTAACTGAAACATCCCCCTGCCCCATTTTTCCATGGTTCTGCCAAGAAGTACAAGCATCCTACCCACAAAGCATTGCATGGATTGTTCACAGTGAAGAAGTTACTAACCTAATAATAATGACTACTTACCCATGGCAAATGCTTTTCATTTTATGCGAGGCTTTGAGTTCACTAATATGCTGACTGACGTAAAAATGTTCAAAGCACAGGGAGTCAGGGAGATTTTCTCCCACTCCAAACAATGCAGTGCTTCTTAAAGAAGAAAAATATTATTATCTTTTGCAACTGGTAGGAGCTTCCTGGCTTTGATTACACAGAAGGAAGAGATGCAAAGTACACAAGGAAGGAAGATACCTGAGAAGATTTAGGATGATCGCGTCTGTTAATCGGAACAGAATTGCTTCATGGATTAAGGGACACATTTCAATGTCTCCATAATAATTCCATTTTACATGACAAAAAAAGTGCCCACCCCCAAAAGATCAATGCTTTAATTTATTTTAAAAATGAGAATGAAAAAGGAAGAGCAACAAGACTAAACAAGTACAATGGCCAATCTTTTCTTTCTCCCTCCCCCCTCTTTTCTGGTACACCTATAATTTTATCCTGTGTTAATATTAGTAAATGCAGAGTGATGCATGTTGGGGCAAAAAATCCCAATTACATTTATAAACTGATGGGGTCTGAACTCTCTGCAACAAACCAGGAAAGGGACCTTGGTGTTCTGGTGGTCAGCTCAACGAAGATGTCAACCCATTGTGCTGCATTAGGAAGGGTATAGAAAATAAGTCAGTAAGTGTCATTTTGCCTATTTAGAAATCTATGGTGAGGCCCCATCTGGAGTACTGTGTACAGTTCTGGTCACCATACCTCCAGAAGGATATTATGGAAATAGAAAAGGTGCAGAGGAGGCCAACCGGAATGATTAGGGAACTGGAACACCTTCCTTATCATCTGAGGCTGCAACGGCTGGGCCTCTTCACTCTTGAATGATGGTGCTGATTGAAGTTTATAAAATCATAAACAGTGTGGACAAAGTAGATAAGGAAAAGCTGTTTTCCCTATCGCACAACAATAGAACCAGGGGGCACTCCATGAAACTTTGGGGTGCTAGAAAGAAATAAGAGAAAGTATTTTTTCACCCAGAGGATCACTGGTCTCTGGAACTCCCTTGCAGAAGAAGTGGGGACAGCTGTCAGTCTTGGCAGCTTTAAGAAAGGATTAGACAAGTTCATGGAGAACAAGGGTATCAATGGCTATTGTTATGGATGCCTAAGGGCATCCTCCGGGTTGGAGAGAGAGACAGGATATCTCTCAATGCCATTTCCAGGGAATCATAAGACATCTGCTTGGGAATACCCTGAAGCAAATGGTGAGCCACTGTGTGAGACAGAATGCTGGACTGGATGGGCTTTGGCCTGTTCCAGCAAGACTGTTCTTATGTTTGGAATATAGTGGTTGAAAACAATGGCCCAAATCCTGTTGCTGAGCACAGTAAGTTGCACTTGGTTAGGGCCATTGACTCAGTAGAGATTTCAGTGATTCAGCTCTACAGTCCCACTGATTTGAATGGATCAACTCTACGGCGACTGATATAGTAAGTTGCAGTTTCAGTAGACCCAATAGAATCTGTGGAACCTATAGAAGAGTTGGCTCATTTGCAGCTGGCCAAGACTTCATTACCAGAAGCATGACAGAGTATGCTTGCTGATTGAGTAATGTGTTGCAGATAATTTTGTCATTTGTAATGCTCTATTTCTTGCTCTGAATTGTCCAGGACTGGCCATACCATTAGCTCCAGAACCATCATCAGACAACTCTTGTAGGAGTAAACTCTGGTTGCAGCACAGAGCTATAACATTCCTCCGTTGTCATCCTTTCCTGTTGTCCTAGACACTTTGTGTTATAGTTAGTTTTATCAGTGATCTAAACCAGTCAGGGCTTGCACAGCCCACACTTAGGCACTTCCTGAGCTGCATGATCTGTGCTACCATTCATCTCATCCCCTCAGGTTTCCTTATCCCCTCTAAATTAAGCCTGTGGTCCTCTCCATATCAGGGAAGGAAATAGATTTTCCTAGAAATAGTATATTGTTGCAAGTATCCCTGCTCCAATGCAAAGTGTGTGAGGTTCACTTGGCCTTGAACGGGGAATGTAGCACCGTTAATTTTACAAAAGTTCTCCTTCATTATCAATAAGTTGAGATTCAGCAGCCTGCATCTTGCAGGGTAGGCAAATTCAGGCAGCCCTGGGTCATTTTTCTATTCCCAGGACCCTCTGGAGGCCTCACCAGCTGCAGAAGAAACACAGACATTCACAATGAAAGAAAACCAAAGCAAAACTGGAAATGGCAAGAGGTTTGCTTGTAGTCTTGAAAAATAAGTACTTGAGGATGTTAACCAGTACAGGAGCCCCACTGTCTATTTAAAATGTAAATAGACTCACAGCAGGTACTGAGTTTACAAATCTATTGCTCTAAGACTAGCTTATCTATTCTTAGACTTGGAGCTCCCCAGCGTTTGGATCATCTGCATATTTTGCTGTTACATGCCTCCCTGTTCCAATACGGAGTTTGTGCCGCTCCACACATAGCAGTGCCCCTCTCTTTGAAGGAGATGGGTGATCCTGCCCTTCACCTCTCCCCATCAGTTTGACTGGGAGGAGGCTAGGCTATGAAAATGGTTGGGGTTGTCATAATTTTGGTAAATCCCCTGCTGTAGGAGGAAGGTCCAGTCATCCAAAAGGACCACGCCCAACTGGATTCAGCAGAGTTCTCCCGCAGATTCCGTTTCTAGGACCGCTGCATTATGGTACATCTAAGGCACCTGCGGCCGTCTGTCTTAGAATCATAGAGTTGGAAGAGACCTCAAGGGCCATCTAGTCCAGCCCCCTGCCATGCAGGAACCCCATCACAATATTTCTGACAGATGGCCATCCAGCCTCTGCTTAAAAACCTCCACAGGAGACTCCACCACCCTTTGTGGCAGCATATTCCTCTGCCGAACAGCTCTAACTGTCATGAAGTTCTTCGTAATGTTCAAATGGAATCTCTTTTCCTGTAGTTTGAAACCATTGCCCCGAGTCCTAGTCTCTGAAGCCATGGAAAACAAACCTGTTCCCTCTTCAATATGACATCCTTTCAAATATTTAAACATAGCTATCATATCCCTCCTCAGCCTTCTTTTTGAAAGGCTAAATGTTCCCAGTTCCCTAAGCCGTTCCTCATAAGACATTTCCTCCAAACCCTCAATCATCCTGGTCACCCTCCCCTGCACCCGCTTGAGGTTGTCAACATCCTATTTAAGCCGAGGTGCACAGAACTGGACACAGTACTCCAGGTGGGGTCTGACCAGAGCAGAATAGAGTGGTACTATCACTTCCCTTGATCTAGACATTATGGTTCTGTTGATGCAACCAAGAATCGCATTGGCTTTCCTGGCTGCCACATCACACTGCTGACTCATGTCCAACTTGTGGTCCGCCAAGACTCCCAGATCCCTTTCACGGGTACTATTCTCCAGCCAAGTATCCCCCATCCTATATCTGTGCAATTCATTCTTTTTACCTAGATGTAGCACCCTACATCTTAAGGAGTCTAAAACTGCAGTCATACCTGGGTTTCCTTCATATTTAAATTTCCTGCGTATTTTTTTGGGAGCAGTCATGTGGTTTTTAATGAGCAGTTGGTGTCCTCTCGTCTGCGTCATACCATCCTATTCTGGTTCCGTCCTAACCTGTGTACTACACATTTTGTCCTACTTTCTGGATACAGTTTCCAAGGCTCCATCTTTTAAGCTGGGGAGAAAGGGAACAAACTGAATTTACTGCGTATTTTCAGTGTCCTGTCGTTGCAACAGAAGCAAACAAGTAAGCATTTTCGAGCGAAGTTTCTAAATCCAGCCTTCAGGCGGTGGTTTAGGAAATTTCACTGAAACTGCTGTTCGAGGGGCGTGGTCGGCCGGGAGCAAAATTTGCTTCTCTTCCTGCTTAGCACGCGATCTTTTACTGTGTAGTTCACCGACGGGAAACTACGCAGAAAACGCAGGCATGACCACGGTCTAACAAGGGATGCTCAGTAGTATTCTGGCTGATCAACAGCCTCCAGCTATGACCTAACATTGGTCTGCTGTGCACAGAACCCAAGTTCAGAGCCTAATAGTCAGGCACTGTGTAGGCAACCCAGAAACTGAGCTGACATTTGGAGAGGGCGCATTAATCATTCAGTAGCTGATCATGCAAAGAGTCCTGCAACCAAAAGTTTTTAGCCTCCGTCAAGCTTCAGTAGCATAAGTGGTTTTCTTTCTTTCTCTTTATTTCCGGTCCCTTAATCGCAGCCCAGGAACAAAACAAGAAACAAAATTGAAATGGGAAGCCACTCGGTGGCAAGAAACAAAACTGAAGTGGGAAGCCACTCGTGGGCTTGATGGTGGTGATTAGGATTTTTAAAGAAAACTTGCTCACTTAAATGCAATTGACCTGAAATGGAAGGGAGGGAGGGAGAGAGAGGGGGAAAGGCAGCATGCCCTACTGTGAACTAATTAAAATCATACTAAGTGGGAGGAAGGATATCAAATTTGGGCAGTTGAAAATGCTGGAGCAGAGCACCCGGGGGGTCCTCAACACTTTGCAGGCAATTTGAATATATTTTGAAAGGGTGAAGAGCCAGTAGCTTAATTCAAAAACCAAAACAAAACATGGCAACTGAAGCTGCATTTAAAAAAACCTCTGCAGGTTTTTCTTCATCTGCTGCTGCTTGTACGATGCTTTCATCCCAAATAATGAGCAAGATAAAAAAGCATAAGATGAATATGCATTACGTTAGCCCCTCGGAGGCCCCGTATTTAACCATATGTACCATGGGATGGAGAAGCTGGCTATGAATTAGGGCTTTCCATTCAGGATTCATAGGAATGTCGGGTTCAGTGGGTGTTGTAGTCTTTAATGGCTTTATAGATGCTATCTAACATGCTGAATGTGTTTTGATCCAAGCATATTGGAGGGCTTCCATACTGACATGATAGCACAGTTTGGATAGTGGGGGAAGACCACATCTCTGCATGTTTCTCTTTAGATCAGTGGTTCCTAACCTGGGGGTCTGGAGCACTTTGGGGGTCGAATGACCATTTCACAGGGGTTGCCACACACCAGTGAAGACTCTATGGCACCTGGGGCAGTGGCCTGCCAAAGGGGGCTTGTGGCCTCTTCCAAGCAGGGCAAGGGGGTCACCACAACATGAGGAACTGTATTAAAGCATTGCGGCATTAGAAAGATTGGGAGAACCACTGCTTTAGATTGAGCCATCCTTTGTCTTTAAGAACTGTCCCACACCTTTCTGGCCCAGTGCTAGAGCATGCATTCTTTTTGGTATATTTCGGTGGATGGGGAGGAGAGATGGAGGAGGAGAGGCTGTTGATACTGGAATCCAAGCAGAAAACAACAGGGCAGGTAGATTGATGAACCGGAGTTTTCAGTTTCATCTGCCTGCCCTACATTAAGGCAGAGCTAAGAGATGGCTCCAGACAGTTTGTGGCTTTCTGACTTTTCCTAGCTTTTCTGCTTTGGAGAAGAGAGAAAGACAGGGAGAGAAGCTGTTGAAGCTGACCAGCCCTCTTGGCTGCTGCTCTGCCTCCCAGAGCCTGATTCGTACTAGCTAAAAGCTAGCAACCGCAGAGGCAGAGGCAGCGTGGGAAGGGAAGAAGATTTTGGCATGGATGGGCCAAAGTTTAAGGTGGAGAGCCAGTGGGTGCGTGTGGCTGATGGTGGGAGGAAAGCCCATTTCAGTTTAAAATCCTGTTTCTGAAGGGATGTTTGTTTTCAACCACCATCACCACCACCACCACCACCAGCATCACCGTTTTTCAACAGCGAGGGAGGACAGAAGCAGAGGAAGATCCATTATCCTTGCGATCCAGTGTGGACAGAAGGACCACTCGAGTGAGAGTTTAAATAAATTGCACTGAAGATAAGAACCTTTCAAGAACCACTAGGACCACACGAAATTTCCCGGTGTCGAAATCTTTGCTTTAGAACGTCCCTTAAGTTCTTTGCTTTAGCTTTTTAAAAAAAAGAAAGCAGTGACTTAGGTACTTTATGCATTAGCATTTTCTCTGAACTAGAGCTTTCTTTGGATCACAAGGAACCCTGTGCCTAATGGTCATGCTGGTTGGAAAAATCTGAAAGTTGTAGTTAGAAAAAAGGGACCTCCCCCTAAGCTCTGCTATCTGGACCTTCTTCTTTCCAGATGCAGAAGAAACACAGGAGAGATAATCAGATGTTCTGGCTTCCTGTCACAGTGCAGAAGAACGAAGGGTTTGAATGAAGTAGTATTTAAATTTTAATTATAAGTGAGCTCTGTCAGAAGTTAGGGGATTGATTGTAAAGCTACCGCCTTTGATTTGCATGTGTGTTTTGTTTATGTAGACTAGCTAGAAAAATGGGAACTGCCCCACGCTGGTTGTGAATCATGATGGTTATTAAGAGGGGGCTGAGAATTATATTCTAAACCTTAACTTTCCCAAGCTTTGATTTTTTGATTAGGAAATGTTTGTTCGGGTAGCGGTTATTTGAACCAGAAATACTGTTGGGGGTTTCTGATAAAAGATTTGGCTGATGTGCCAATTCACAGGTACAAGTAAAAATCTTACTATAGATTTATACCAACGTAAGTATAATTGTATGAACCACACTAATGAATTGTCATTAATTAGCAAGTTCCGCTTGCATTCCCAGCTGCATGCTTGTTAGGTGACTCAAAGCACAAGCAGAAACTTGTCAACAAGGACCTTATCGCCGTGGTTTACACCATTTATAGTTACACCGCAGAAATCTATGCCAAGATTCTGGCCACGGTGGCATGGAGCAACAACAGTGCTTTGGGGGGCTGCATTAACAGAGGCATAGTTTCCAGGTCTCTTAAGGTACTGGTCCTTCTCAATTTGGGACTGGTCAGGCCTCATCTTCAGTACTGTGTCCTGTTCAGGAGTCCACACTATAAGAAGGATGCCAGCAAACTGGAACAAGTTCAGAGGAGGGCAGCAAAGATGATCGGGAGACTGGACATCAAGCCCTGTGAAGACAGACTGAACTAGGCATCTTTAGTCTCAAGAAAAGAAGATGGGGGGGGGGAGAAGATGATATAGCACTATTCAAATACCTGAAGGACTCTCATACAGAGGAGGGGCAGGATCTGTTCTCAGTCAGACCAGAAAGAAGGGCATGTAATAATGGGTTTAGGTTAAGGCAGTGGTTCTCAACCTGGGGGTCGGGACCCCTTTGGGGGTCAAACGACCATTTCACAGGGGTCGCAATGAGCTAGAGAAGAAAAAGGCACAAACGGCTTGGGTCTGGAGGAGGAAGCGGAGGAAGGGGGGAAGAGTGAGTTACAGCTTGATAGGTTGGAGGGGATGTCAGTCAGTGGCATTGGGGGCTGCAATTGGCTGAGGGTGTCTGTAGAGGGAAGTTCTCTATGTCACGTGTGGCAGTGGCATGCCAAATGGGGCTTGTGGCCTCTTCCACGCAGGGCAAGGGGGTCACCACAATATGAGGAACTGTATTAAAGGGTCATGGCATTAGGAAGGTTGAGAACCACTGGGTTAAGGGAACCCAACTTCTGGCTGAATGTCAGGGGAAACCTTTTAACTGTTAGAGCAGTACAGCAATAGAACCAATGGCCTCAAGAGTGCTCCAACGCTGGAGACATTGGAGAGAAAATTAGACAACCATCTCTCAGATATATTTTGATTTGGATGCCTGCACTGAGCAGGGATTTGGACTTGATGGCCTTCCAGTTCTATGGTTCTCAGATTCTAACATATATTACACAATACCTGTCACTGCCACCCAGGAGATCAAATTCAGACAAGTGTTGTAGTCCTGGAACATACCATCTCATAGCAAAAAGGGTAGAGGATAATATTTTTTTTCAGGATAGGGAGACTGATTTTAAGAGATCGGATTGATGAGGACATTGTGACACAGAAAAACACTGAGCGATTGTCATCTGAAGAGCGAGACCGTGTCTGTCAAAATGACTAATGGAAACAGCCTAAAGTTTAACAAAAACACCGGCGATTCTTCACTCTGTCATTATGCAAGAAAATGCTCTAGCAATTTATTTTGGTTCTGAAAAGAAGAAAAGGTGATGTACTATTTCTTTCAGTGTGTGTTAAATTTGGGCAGATGGAATCCAGCTGAATAGGTTGGCCTAGCTTATCTTACTTGTATGATAGCAGCAACTGCAAGAAAGCTTAGAATGGAAATTCAATTCTCCAAACTGGTACCTTGCAATTATATGATAAATAAATAAATAAAATGTTACTTATTGTATTTGTAGAAGAACGTTTTTACATTAACATTCAGCTTCTGGTGTAGCTATTTTAAAATAGGCAATACACAGGAGCTTCTTTCTGAGAGAGAGAGAGAGAGAGAGAGAGAGAGAGAGAGAGAGAGAGAGAGAGAGAGAGAGAGAGAGAGAGAAGGTCACACAAATCTACGGTAAATGGTCCCAGACTAAGGATTGTATGTGTGGGTTTTTAAACCCAGGTATTTAAAATGCAATATATTGTAGTACCTTAAATTGCTTCTCCATATGCTACAGGTTTTATATATAGTGGTACCTCAACTTACAAATTTAATCTGTTCCGAATGCATGCTCTTAAATCGAACTACTCTTAATTTGGGGCACCTATCTAAAAAATAAAAAAAAGTTAAAAAATGAAAGCAATGAAAAAATATATTTGTAAGTAGAGCAGACCATATCTAAAATTTGTAAGGTGGCAGTTAAAATGCCAATAGTTTTCTGCTCTTAAGTTGAATTGCTGTTAAGTCGAGCTGCTCTTAAGTCGGGGTGCCACTGTATATAGTTGTTCTTTTTGTTACATGCCAGCAAATCTGAAACAACTTATAGAAACCCTAATAGGGCTTTCATTGTAAGTGAGGTATTTAAGGAGCATTTTGATCCCAGGCCTCCAGAGTCCTAATCTGTCACTCTACCCACTACACCACACTCTCCGTGTATATAGCACATCGTTTTATGCAGTCAATATGCAGAACATTAGGTGTGTGGTGAGAAACTGTTCATTAAACTCTAGTATTTATACCTTCCTTTACAACTTGGGTGACTCTTTAATTAGCCTTTAAATTATTCCTTAGAAGACAAGACAGTCCCAGTACTCAGGTTTATAATACAGAAAGGCAGAAGAAGAAGATAAAGGAGGGAGGTTAACGGGAAATAATTAAACCCAGGCTGAGGTCCTTCATGGTATGTTTCAGGGGATTGTCGTGTGGCAGACTCGCCTTGAACCCATCCTGGCAAATGGCTGCATTTGAGCTCACGGCCCAAAATACTGGTGTCATGCCCCGCACACAGAACACACAGCAAGCCAAGTTCAGTTCTTTGCCAGGAACTTTAGTTGTAATCCAGATAAAGTACAAAGTACAGTCCGAGTCAAGCCAGAGTAACTTACAGAGCCAAATGCCAAGTTCAAGGGAAACAGAGAAACGTCGTAATCAGGAAGCCGGTCCAAGGTCAGGAAACAGAGAACGCCGTAGTCAGAAAGCCGATCCAAAGTCAGGAAACAAAGTCAAGATAACACACAGGAACGTGGTGGCAAGGTAAGTGACGTGTTGCTCCCACAGAGGGTTCAGGGTAAACTTGCTAGCTTTATCCTAAAACAGGGAGCACACCCATATCTCTGGCAAGGCTCCTGCTAGAACTCAGGGCTTTCAGATCTAATTCTACGCCTATCATTAAAGATCCTTTCCCTAGCTCTCCTGTTAGTTCTCCTTTGCAGGATCCTGCTCCTAGCCCTTATAGGAGGAGGAGATGTGCCCTCAGCTGCGTCCTCAGACTCAGCTGCCTGCTGGGTTGAACTACAAGGCTCCTCCTGCTGCTCTTCAGCATTTAACCCTTCACATTCGGGTTCCATGACAGGCAGGGTCCTGGCAACTGGCCTCAGTTTAAAAGGGCTTAATTTTGTTAAAACTAGCATCTGCAGTTGAGCCCGGAAACAACACACTTCAAGAAGGGTGTGACAAGTTCAGAGGAGGGTGACATGGATGATCGGGCAGGTAGGAACCCAGCCCTGTGAGGAAAGAATGAAATAACGGGGCATATTTAACCTAGGGGAAAAAGACTGAGGGGTGATATGATTCACTATTTTATGATTCTATGACTCTATATCAGGCATGTCCAAAGTCAGGCGTGGGGGCCAAACGCAGCCCCTTTTCAAATTTTGAGTGGCCCGCAACCTGTTCTCCTCGCTGGCTCAGCCTGTCACACATCCCCACCAGCTCACCTCTCCCATACTGGATGGAGACATCAGCTTACAGTTTTATGGTTTGCCTGCCCTCCCTGTCTGCGTCTGTCCCCCCCAGCCACCTGCCCAGCCTACCCACCTCCGGCTCCATTGCTGCAGCATCCTCCCCACCTCCTTGCATGTCCTAGAGCAGTGTTGGCGAACCTATGGCACGGGTGCCAAAGGTGGCACTCGGAGCCCTTTCTGTGGACATCTGACATCACCCCTTCACAGCCACCTGTATTCCGTTTAAATTGCTGAATTGGCACTTGGCAAAACAATTAGTGGGTATTGAATCGCAATCTGGTACTCGGTCTCTAAAAGGTTTGCCATCACTGTCCTAGAGACTTGTCCAAAGTCGGCCCAGGGCCCAAATGCATCTAGTCCAGACATTTTTCAAACAATTGCATACTTTTGAGTTCTCACATAAGAACATAAGAACATAAGAAGAACCATGCTGGATCAGGCCAAAGGCCCATCTAGTCCAGCCAAATGCCAAATGCCTATGGGAGTGCATGAGACTAGATATCTGTCTCCTGCTACCACTCAGATGGTATAAAATGTGGAGGTAGGAGAGGAGGCAGTCTGAAAAAAAAATAGGTGATGCTTGCTGTTGGTGAATGTAGACTGCTAAATGAGCAAAATGGAAATGGCAGATTGAACTTGACTAGGGATCATAGCTGTCAAAAGTTTTCCATGGCTGCCCGGGACTGGGAGATCCAGGGAAGCGGGTCGCTGGCAGCCGGGCCCTTCAGCTAGGGGGTGGAGCCTCATTTGCATACAGGGTTCCCAGAATCCCTTGCGGTGGCTTCAAATGTTCACTGTGACCTAGGTGTCTCAGCTTTCATGGGGGATATAAATACCAATCGGGACAGCTGGTGGCATGTGAGTTAGGGGTTGTGCAGGGAAAACCACCTTGCATGTCTATGGGCCACCAGAGCACCGCCGGAAATGTGTGACATTTCAGGGGAAAATAATTTTTCAGGAAGACGGCGGGAAAGAGTGATTGATCCGTGAATGTCCTGCCAAAAACGTGACACTTGACAGGTCTGCTAGGGGTACCAAGGCAATCCGTTATAGTTTATCCTTTCTATTCAAACAAAATGGTCACTATGGAGACCCTTTTAGCACAACCTGAATTTTATTGCAATGCTGTGAATCTCATGTTTATTTTCTTCCCATGCTTTTTTGCATTGTATTGTAAGACCTTGAGTTTTGTTTTTGCCCCCACAGGAATTTGTACATATTCAGTGAGCTCTTTTTTTAATGTGTATGTGTTCCCATGTATTGCTAATACAGTATATGCAGTTTTGTCTATATATTCTCCATTGACTCAAATATGTTTGTGTACACTTTAAAAAGATACAGATTTTGAGGGTTTTTTGCATTTATTTACATATAATTGCATATAATTTGGGTGATAGTGATGGAAATCAGCTGCTTGTAGTGAGAAAAATACTGTACAGGCATGTGTTCTCCCAAAACACAAATTAGACACAATCATTTCAAATTTGGTTTAAGATACATCCACCAACCTGTATGTGTATGGTATCAATGACATACTTGACAGGCTTAGGGTCCTGACAACTCCTAGTTTGTGCTGTAATGGATGGTGGGAGTCAAACAGTAAGTACAAGAGGTCAAAGCTGACTATAAGATGGAGGACTCACACTAGCTGTATTCAGACTGATGAAGCTGTTTGGATGAGCAGCGAAACGTTTCTATTTCTTAAGAAAAAAGAAGTCCAGTAGCCATGACTCAACTTCCAGATAAACTCACCTGGATGACTGACAATCTTCACAGACTTGACAGTATAAGGCATTTTTCTCGTGTAAATTCTTAAGTTCTATAGATATCTACAGAGCCATTTCCTACAACCGCCAGTCTTATTTTTAAAACATAGGACTGTGTCCTGTTACATTGCTAAATTAGGAGTGAAGTCATTGGCAGTGACAAATCATCACTTATTAAAGGATTCCTGCTTTAATTTTGGATTACACATGACTTGTGTGCAATGAGATGAAGTTGCATGCAACCCGAAATCAAAGCAAACTCTTTAATAAACCTGCTGCCACCAGTGATATCACCCCTATTGTGCTGGCAGAGTTATGCAACGGTGTTTTGACCATAGACATATGATATCGAATAATTAGGTGCCATCATGCCACTCTTCTGGGGTTTCCTAGATTTAAAAAACTGAGAAAAATACAGTACTGTATTCTTGCTTAAGAGGGCAGACTGAGCATGTGTAGCTTGAACAAGATTGTTTGTTGTTTGTTTTATATGCCATCTTTCTCTCCATACGGGACTCAAGATGGCACACAATCAGTTAAAATGGCACAGTTTCATGTACACAGCACTTTTCTTCCAGAAGGCCCAGTAGGGATTTGAACTCTCAGCCCATGGCTCCACAACCAAGTCCGCTGAATCTCTGAGCTGTCCAGCCATGAATAGATAAAATGGGTTTCTATACCAAGTTTCCATTCTGTTTCACTCTATATATCTACTATTCAAAGATCAGGAGAGCTTCATCCCTAGGCTCTAGTCCAGTGATGGCAAACCTTTTAGAGACTGAGGGCCCAAACTGTGATTCAAAACCCACTAATTTTTCGTGCCAATATAGCAATTTAACCTGAATAGAGGTGGCTGTGAAGGGGCGATGTTGGGTGCCCACAGAAAGTCCTCTGAGTGCCACCTTTGGCACCTGTGCCATTGGTTCGCCAACACTGCTCTAATCTAATGTTTATTTTTGCCCAACGGCAGTTAAGAGCAAAATAATTTCGAGGAAACATTCTTTGCTATTGAAGCAAAACAAGTTGAGGAGCCGTGTAGCCATCACAAAAAAACAAATACAAAAGTGGAACAGGTGATACCTTTAGGCTACTAGAAAAATAACAGAAATGTTGCTAATATTTCAGGGGTGAAACCCCCTTCCTCAGAGCAGTACCAATTTGCAAAATATTAGCAAACTATTAGGAACATTTTTGTTATTTTTCTAGTAGCCTCAAGGTATCGCCTGTTCCACTTTTGTATTTGATTCTCTGCTATGAAACTGCTCTAACAGGAGGAGGAGGAGGAGGAGGAGGAGGAGGAGGAGGAGGAGAGAGAAAACCATTGTCCTTTTGACCTGTCTTGTTTTTTCAGGAAGGACAGGGAAAGTGGCTAGATGGAAAGGGCGCCACAGGACATGACAGAGGATTATTCTAATTGTGTGCCCTCCCTGTGGTGTTTTGTCTCCTTCAGTGAAGATGTTCATCCTCTGTTTCTGTTTAAATGTTCTTTTTAATTCTTAGCCTCCCGCTGCTATTCTGACAAGGCTGAAAACTTGTCAGCTGATCTCAGTTTCTGGTCTTGGTTGGCTTGCAGTTTGGGATGCGACATTTGCCCACGAAGAAAAACAAAGTACAACTCAATTCCATAGATGTCTACCCAGAGGCACATCCTCAATAGACAATTGAATCCAGTTACTTATATGTTGTGTTGCATGTTTGTATATTATTGATATTAGTGGGGATGCATTCTGGTATCGAGCACAATATATATATAAATATGATGATGATGATGATGATGATGATGCAATGGCTTTTCAGTCAACAAAACATGGCTTTCTAGTCTGAAGATGTTACATCCTAGGGCAGCTTTTAATTTTCTCCACGCAAAATACAAATTTGTACGGAAAGGGTATGCGGCTGAAGCTTTAATATTCTTTTCTGTAATTTCTATTATCTAGCTTGGTCTTCAGATGACCAAGTTAAGTTCATGAAGTATGGAGATTGTTCGTACATAATGATCTTAGGGGTGCTGGAGGGGCTTCTACGTCATTGCAGCAATGTAGGAGGAGACCTTAAGTCTGTAAAAATGAAAATGCTTTGCTACAATGGATTCCAGCATTTATTCACCCCTTTGCCAGGTGACCTGACTTTTAAAAATTACGTTCCCTTGCTAGTACTACGGTCATGATTTCTAGAAGAAGAAGTGCTTCTCTCTGGCATGGGTGTACTGTAGTTGATCCCACAGGAAAGCTAAAACCTCCTAAAGGCTTCCATTTTGATGTAGGTGGAATGGTGTTAGAACAGCTGTGGGCAGCCTGCTCCAGAGTGCGAAATAGTCTTTTCCTATTAAGAATGCCCCCCTTTTTGTATGGGATGTAGTGCGGGTATGAGAGTGGTTGTGACTCCCTAGGGTAGTGGTGGTGAACCTTCAGCACTCTAGATGTTTTGTACCACAACTCCCAGAATTCCAAGCCTGTATGGCCAATGACAAAGGACAGTGGGAGCTGTGGTCCAAAACATTTGGAGTGCTGAAGGTTTGCCACCACAGCCCTAGGGTGAACATATGTAAGGGTCAACATATGTAAAAGTTGATAAAACATATGTTATGTATATTTAACAGAATGTGTAAAAGAGAATTGTAAAATGGAGGCAGTTAGATTCTGCAGTGTCATGATGTTAATCCACAAGTGTTAGAGATTAGTAATCACAGGCATGTTAAGTGATGAAGTGCAGGTGGAACTGATTGTAACATCATGATTTGTAATGGATAGATCAGATTGCATCAGATTGTTAATTAGTGATTGCATCAGATCTTATGAGTGCTGAATAAGTATAAAAGGCACTAGCTTACCATTTGTAATTTTGGGGACTGTTATGGTAAAAACAGTTTACCCCACACTCTGTCTGTTTGATATATTGTATATAATGCTTGGTTGTTATGCTGTGTATATTTTGATGTATATATGAATATATGAGTTTTTACTCTATTCATTGTCATTGTCTTTCTGATAGACTAACTCTGCAAACCCTTTATATCAATACTGACATTTTATCTACGTTACTGCTGCACTGCTCTGTGTCAGGCACAAGTAAACAAGTATATTATTATTATATATTTGCTGCCCCCTTAAATCTGTTGACAGGGTTATGGGCCCAGCTGGGTCAGCAGCCTGATGGGTTTTGTTGTACCTGTATAGATAAATTGTATGTTGTGTAAAAGTTGTGTTTTTGCAGAGGAAACAGGTTGGAGTTGGAAGTCTGCACCCATATCAAAAAAGAGTTTGAGAAAGTCACATCAACCATTACAGCTGGTACATATTGATATGATTGGACCCATGGCTAATTCATTTGGTGGTGCCAGGTTTTGTCTTGTGATAACTGATGATTATTCACGTTATTCTTGGGTTTACATAATAAAGCACAAAAGTGAAGTGAGTGCTGTATTTAGAAAATGGTTTGTGATGGCAGAAAGACAGTACAGGCAGAAAATTTTAGCTGTACAAAGTGACAGAGGTGGTGAATTTTTAGCAAAGCAGTTTGTTGAATATTTAGAAAAGAAAGGGGTGAAACATAGATTGATAAACCCTTCTGCTTCTGCTGAGCATGGATTATCTGAGAAGAAGAATGGAATTCTTCAAAATATCATGAATGCAATGTTGGCAGATGCAAAACTTCCCAAAGGTTACTGGGCTGAGGCAATGAAATATGCAAATTATGTGTCTAATAGAGTGTGGAGTTCAGCTGTGAATGAAGTCTAATGCATGGTAAGAAAGCTTCAATCAAATATCTCCATTTATTTGGCTCTGAAGCCTGGGTATTAATTCCAAAGAGGTATAGACACAAGAACAGTCCAAAGTCTAGAAAGCTTATGTTTATTGGTGTTCAGCCTGCAGCTAAATCCTGGCGTTTTTGTGACAGTCATGGAAATGTTTATATAAGCAGGTCAGCAAAATTTTGTGAACAGAGTAATTGGGAAGCTCTACATGCTAATAATGAAGTATTTTTGCCAAGCATTTGTCCCCACACTGAGGTTGAAGAGGTTGCCAGTGATGGAGGGGAGTCTACATCATTTCATGATGAAAAAATGGAAGATGAAGAGCCAGTGTTAATCAGAAAATCTACTAGATTTAATAAAGGAGTGCCACCTGAAAGGTTTGTTGTGAAAAATGTATTCCATGAGCCACAGAATTTTGAAGATGTGCTGCTGATGCCTGGAGAAGAAAGGAAGCAGTGGATGATGGGCCATGGACAAAGAGCATATGTCTCTAAAGGAACGGCAAGAGGATGCACCAGTGGATGGCGCCAAAGAGCAAAGGACATTTTGCAAGTGAAATAGGTTGATTGTAAACAAAAGGTTTTTTGATATTGATAGTATTTGTTGATGAAGCATTTGAAAAGGTATAAAGCATGTTTTGAAAATATCTTAAGGGAACAATGCATGAAAAGTTGAAAGTATCCAAATGTGATAATCATGATTTAATTAGCTATGCAGATGCTGACTGGGGTTCAAGTCCAGAAAGGAGGTCAATGTCTGGATATGCCATATTTTAGGTAACTCACTAATTATCTGGAAAACCCGAAGACAAAGGTACATTTCGTGTTCTTCTACAGAAGCTGAGTATGGGGCTGTGAGTGATTTGTGTTGTGAGTTAACCTGGGTAGTACAGTTGTTAAAGGATGTGAATGTAAATGTAAAACTACCAGTCAAAGTATATAATGATTTTTTTTTCGTGTATCCAATTAACACAGAATCAGAAAGTTGGATCCAGAAGCAAGCACATTGGGATCCATTACCAGAATGTGAAAGACTGCATAGAACAACGTTTGATTGTATTGGAATATTGTACAAGTATTGATAATTATGCTGACATATTTACAAAGCCTTTGTGTAAAGATAAACATGTATGTTTTAAGAAAAGGCTAGGAGTTGAAATCTGTTAAATATAGGAGGGGTGTCAACATATGTAAAAGTTGATAAAACATATGTTATGTATATTTAACAGAATGTGTAAAAGAGAATTGTAAAATGGAGGCAGTTAGATTCTGCAGTGTCATGATGTTAATCCACAAGTGTTAGAGATTAGTAATCACAGGCATGTTAAGTGATGAAGTGCAGGTGGAACTGATTGTAACATCATGATTTGTAATGGATAGATCAGATTGCATCAGATTGTTAATTAGTGATTGCATCAGATCTTATGAGTGCTGAATAAGTATAAAAGGCACTAGCTTACCATTTGTAATTTTGGGGACTGTTATGGTAAAAACAGTTTACCCCACACTCTGTCTGTTTGTCTGTTTGATATATTGTATATAATGCTTGGTTGTTATGCTGTGTATATTTTGATGTATATATGAATATATGAGTTTTTACTCTATTCATTGTCATTGTCTTTCTGATAGACTAACTCTGCAAACCCTTTATATCAATACTGACATTTTATCTACGTTACTGCTGCACTGCTCTGTGTCAGGCACAAGTAAACAAGTATATTATTATTATTATATTTGTCTGCTGCCCCTTAAATCTGCTAACACATCTGTGCCCCCCCCCGCAAATACTGGAGGTCATCTACAACTGAAGCTGAACTGAAGGCCAGTTAAAGGCTGAGGAGATTTGCACGAAAGTTTTGGAGGCATCTGTATTGTAGTGAGGTAAAGAGTTCTCCTTAGTCCTTGGAGCAACTTCTGTTCTAAATAGAAGTTGTGTTTCTGTTTGCTTAGTAATGTTTCCATCCAAATATGTGGATGGTGCTAATTTACTTTGGTAGTGGTTCAATTTCCACACCACCGTCCACTCCTATATGTATTCTTTAAATCTAATGATTAACAGTGTCTGCTTAGCGACACTGCAAGCACAAAAATCACAGGTTGAAACTCATCAGGCATGTTTGTGTGTCAATTTAAGGCAAAACATATGGCTTAGTAAATCAGGATGTGAATGAAGAGCATTATGGGGGATACAGTCTGTTTGGTTCCAGTTTGTTTCTTCCTTTCCACATATGGATAAACTAAATAGGAAGCAGGTAGCACCTTGTGTAGCATCTTGTGATGCCATACTTTAAACAAGCGGTTCTCAAGCTTTGTTCTTCTAAGTGTTGTAAACCACAACTCCCAGAAACTGCTGTCAACATGACCAAGAGTCAGGGATCTTGAGAGGTGGAATCCAAAACACCTGGAGGGCAGAAGACCAAGAAAGATTGGTTTAGAATAGAGATGGGCACGAAATGGAAAAATAGTGTTTTGTTTCGTTTCGTTTTTAATGAACTTTTAAATGAAACAAAATGAAATGAAATGCTGTACTCCCCCAGGTCCTAGAGGCACCAAAATGGCAAGGGAGCTTCCTCAAGCTCTTCCCTGTAAGTCCCCGAAATTTGGAAATGTTTGGGGGTTGGGGCTGAGTTAGGAGGTGCCCCTAGGAAAAAAATTATTTCTAATTGGATTCGGAAGCCAAGCCGCAGGCGAGCAATTACCGCCGATGTGGCTTGTCTTCTGTTCCGAATCCAATTAGAAATAATTTTTCCTAGGGGCATCCCCTTTGGACCTTAATAACTCAGCTCCCCTGCCATTTCTTCTAGGAGGAATCATTTCATCCTAAAGGGGAAAATGGTGTTTCATCATAAAATGAAACAAAAAGCATCCTACCATTTCGTTAGGTAATGAAGTAATTTGTTACCTAACGAAATGACGAAACAGCATTTTGTCTTTCATTTTGTGCCCGTCTCTAGTTTAGAACGCTAAAACAAGGCAGAAATGAAAGCTGTTTTAACATCAGATTTCATTTGTTTTCTTGCAAATCCTAGATTGCTCTGAGGGATGGGCAAAGCAGGCCTGAACTGGCTGTTTGTGCTAGCATAGTGCCATAATTTGTCCAAGTTATCTATTTGGACAGTAAGCTCCTAGAATACTCAGCCCAGCATGGTCAGGGAAGTTGTGGCCTGCAAACCTTCATTTTAGAGGCTGTCCATCCATTTTCTTCACATTTTGGTTTATTAGCCATAAGGTGTGGTTTTAAATGGGATGTAAACTTGGCCACACTGTTATTTTGTGTTAATCTTACTGGATTTGTTTCTATGAGGGAAGACTCTACTGATAGTCTGGCTTTCACCTCTTCATTTAAGAAGAAGGAAGAACATCCAGTACAGTGGTGGCAAGCCTTCGGCATTCCAAATGTTTTGGACCACAACTCCCAGAATTCTGAGACTAGATTGACAATGACAAAGGACTGTGGGAGTGGTGGTTCAAAGCATCAGGAGTGAGGAAGGTTCGCCACCACTGATCTACAATGTATATAAAGACCTTCAAAATGAGATTGTAGTTCCAAATTCACATTTTATGCTGGTTTCAAAGGGACTTAAATTACTGGAAGGTATGTTGTATTCATACTTCTGCATTTTACCTCCATATGCTAAAGGAGACTTCAGTGAAACATTCTCTTTACCAAAACTCTTACAGTTAGATCCAGTCATCTCCTCCTTCTCCTTCTGATGTTGTTGGATGGCAGTTTCCTCTCATTTTAGCCATCATAGCTAATGGTGAAGAATTTAGAGAGTTAACAATTTAAACCTTGATTTAGCTCAGTAGGTGTTCCACTGATGGAGTCACAAATAATATTGTGGGGGTTAGAAAATCTAATGGCAGCAAACATTTGTGAAAGTGAACTGCAATGAGTTAAAAAGGAATTTGGCTCAATAGAAGGGAGTGCAAAGAGTGACTTAAACAGATTTTATATGCTGTTAATGGCTTTTCCCTCTCATCTTGCCTGTGGGTTAAGAAATGAAACAACTCTTGTTAAGATACAATAATACCTCTTAAGATGAATGCCCCTTAAGACGAAAAACTCGTAAGATGAATGTAATTTCCGGGGATAGGAGAAACTCGTAAGACAAAGTTTTCCTTCCACTTTACATTAGTCTTAGGAGGTACCATTGATCCTTGCCCAGCCTGGGCTATTTGCAAAGGAACAGCCCAGGCTGGGTGAGGATCAATGAGTCCCTGCTCTGCCCACCAATTTGGTGGGCACACCAGGGATTCACTGACCTTTGCCCACCCTGTGCTGCTTGGGAGGGAAGCAGCGGTGGTGATCTGCCACCGCTGCTTGCCTTCCAAGCAGTGCGGGCTGACGGAAAAGCCATGGGTCCGTGCCCTGCCCGAGCAGAGCTCAGACCCATGGATCTTTGCCCAGCCCAGGAGGGTTGGAAGGCAAGCAGTGTTGGCAATCACCCATGCCGCTTGCTTTGCAACCCTCCCTGCCTGGGAGAAAATACATTTTAAAATGAGTGCTCTAGCTGCAGAACAAGGACTCCTCCTCTTCAGTCGAGTCTCTGCGCAGAGACACGGGTGAAGAGGAGGTGGCTGCCCCCTCAATCAAGGGACAGCAGAAGGCTGTTCCCCCGCTGCAGCTGAGAGACACCTTATTTTGACAGCTCTGAGTTGTCAAAATCAGCTGTCTGTTGGCTGCAGGGGGGCACAGCCTTCTGCTGCCCCTTGATTGAGGGGAGTTTAGACAGCCTTCCCTCCGGAACGGATTAATTGGTTTTCAATGCATTCCTATGGGAAACAGTGCCTTGTAAGGCAATTTTTTTCGTAAGAAGAATTGACTTTTAGAATGAATTAAATTTGTCTTACGAGGCACTACTGTATATTGTTCACAAGTGAAGTGATGTAAAACAAAACTTAGTCCTTTAAGAAATGTGTGGACTGGGGACTTTCAACAGGCATCATTTGCAAGACAATCTCTTCATGATTGTGGGAAATAGGGATGAGGGGAGTTGAAAGGCAGTCACCTAAACAGTAGGGTGACCACATAAAGAGGAAGGAGGGCTGCCACACCTTCAGGACCAAGGCCAACTGCTAATCTGGATTAGATCCATGGAATGAATAGGTCCTGTTAAATCAGAGCTATAACAATTCTTTTTGATTAATTGGAAATAGAGGTGGGCACAAACCGGTCCTTCCCAATTTGTAAAGGAGGTGGCGCAGGTGCTGCTGCTCCCTTCCCGCTGGCCTCCTCTGCCTCTCATAGCCACTGCCAGTCCTCAGGCTCAGCATGCTAAGCTTCCTGCACCTCTACAGCTGATCTTCCAATCCTGGCAACAGCTCAGGCTTCTCTGCCCTCACCCTCTTGGCTGATCTCTCACTCAGACAAAAGGGCGGGGCAGGGAAGTCTATGTTCTTGCTTATGACTGGGAGATTAACCAAGAAGGTGGGAAAAGCAAGCTGGTCCTTGTGTTGATCGACTGAAGAGCAAGGATTGGAAGCAGCAGCACCTCGGCTGCTACCTTTATGAACCTGCATGAACCAGTTCTTGCATATCTCTAATTGGATCTACTTTAATTGAAAGTAGTGATAAGATTGAGCCCTTAATTGTGTACTCTCACTGAAACTCCCTCTTCTACTCAACTGTGAATGTCTAAGGAGCCAGCCCACTCTTTACATCTGGTCCCTCTCTATTCTTTCGTGGTTAAGCTTGCAGGACTCAAGGACAAACAAGGAGTAATGTGTTTGATTTCTTGTTTGAGCTAAATGTCAATATCCAAAAATGAGAGGAAAGACAGTGGAGGGACATAATGCAGCATTGTACCTTGTTAGTCTGTGTTTTGCTAAATTTCCCCCTGGAGGTATGAGAAGTCAACAAGCACAAGTTGTTTTCAGGCAGTTTGTTTCCTGTCTGTTTAGAATTTATTGCCCTGTTATATCTTCTGCTTCTTTCTCAGTTTACTGTTAACCAGCCAACCTTGTTTTTCTGTCCTAAGACTGGCTTTGAATTAGAGTACTTGTGCTTTTCTCTTGTTGTTAGGGGTGGTGCTTGGTCTTTTAGAAGTAGAGACTTCTGTAACACAAAAGCCAGCTCCCATAGATCAGATGAGAGTTTATGTTTACACCATAGGGTTTTCTTTCTACAGATCCAGGCTTAGAATGTATTTTCAATGTTCGTTATGCGCCGTCAATTCAGTCTCCAAGGTTTTTGAGGTATGTCAGATATACAAACGGCAAGTTTATCATTGCTTTGCCACCTCACAATGCATGGATCCTGAGCTCACAGCTGATGTTGTGAATTCATCACTTCACAGCTGAGTGAAGATTTGTCTACACATCTCCTGAGTCTTAGTTCGACCTTCTATTCACTACACCCCACTGCCTCTGTTTTTAGATATGCATGTATAAAAGAACAGGGAACTTGGCATTCATTAGTCTGAGCTTGAAAAAGCTACTTCGTAGGATTAAAGTCTCTAAAATTCTCCATTTCTGGGAGATGCAAACCCATCCCACTTCCAATATTCCCTTGTGGAATGGGAAAAAAGTGTGGGAAGAATACATGCTAAATTCCCCTTTCTCGTTGATTTTGGAAGTCTTAAATGATGAATTTTACTGCCCTGCAGGATTCCTGTTTTATCTCCAGTCAAAGTCTCTATAACCTGCGTGAAATCATAGAATCATATAGTTGGAAGAGACCTCAAGGACCATCTAGTCCAACCCCCTGCCATGCAGGAACCCCCATCACAGTATTTCCGAAAGGTGGCCATCCAACCTCTGCTTAAAAACTCCCAAAGAAGGAGACTCCACCACCCTCCTTTGTGGCAGCATATTCCACTGCCGAACAACTCTAACTGTCATGAAGTTCTTCCTAACGTTCAAATGGAATCTCTTTTCCTGTAGTTTGAAGAATAGGCACTGGAAACATTCCAAGAAAACTGAATGACAGTGACACCCACTTCAAAGACAAGGAATAACAGGAGCTCTCGGCGCTACCCAAGGATAGCAGTTGCTGGTGCTGGCCCTGGCCTTTGCCCCTGGAAAAAAAAAGGATGCAACCTTTCTGAATCTTCAGTCTGAGTATAGATTCAGACCGGTAGTGGAAGGCGGAATGGAAGGGAGGAGCGGAAACCGTTTGGTTTGAATGCATCGGAGGATGTAAACACAGCATCAGCCACAACAGCAAACCACCACCACCACCACCTTGGAACTGCAAATCTGGAAGGAACGTTCTGGATCATCAAGTCCAGACCCTGCCAAGGAGGCACCATGGGGAATCGAACTCCCAAACTCTGAATCTGCAGGTAGATATTAAACCAGTGAGGGCGAACCTTTTAGAGGGCACGTGCCCAAACTTCAAAACCTGCCAATTTTTCGCCAAGTGCCAATACAGCAACTAAACCCGAATACAGGTGGCTGTGAAGGGGTGATGTTGGGTGCCCACAGAAAGGGCTCCGAGGGCCACCTTTGGGCACCCGTGCCATAGGTTCGCCAACACTGTGCTAAACCAATGAGCTCAGCACTGCAGGAAGAGAGACTGTGGACCACTGAGCCCATTTGCCGGCAAGAGGCCACGCGTGAAAAAGGAAGTTGGCCGGGATGTGCTCACCTTACAAAACCAAAGGTAATGGTGGGTCTGGGGGCCCAATATCCACCCTCAGGGTAGCCACAGGAGGCCCAGAAATGAATCTGTTGTGGATGGGGCAGTGGATAGTCCCCTAATCCTCCTCCTTTATGGTTCTTTAAATTGGAGATCCTTTCACGTGAAGGACTTCCTCAAAAAGAGGATTTATGTTTGGTTTTTTAAAAATATATTTTATTATTTTATGGGAAAAAAAGAAAAAGAGAGTGGGGAAACACACTCCCTCTCTCTCTCTAACACACCCACATATATCTATAAATATAAAATATTGTACATTTATATTTTGACAGTCCTTCAAAAACAAAGCTGCCTTTCCTAGAAGCAGGTAGATGGTCATCTTACCTCTGGGTGGGTAATGTGAGACCATTTGCATTGAGGGGCCATGTTGGGAATATAGCACACATTGGTTGCCTCTTCTACTCTGCTGTGACCTTGTGAAGCAGAGAGAAACAGTGAGGTGGTGGTGGTGGGGAGCAAGATGAGGGCTGGAGTAATCCCTGGTGCTTTCTTGCAGTTGCAAGCAGCCGGATTTTATTGGAACACTTTTGCTGGGTAGTTTCTTCTAGTTTGTGTTCCCAAGGTCACTAGCTGCACGGCATTTTCAATAAACCAGCCATTGAAACACAGGAGTCCAAAATCTCATAGGAAAAGCATCTGGAAGTCTATAGAGTGGTGATCATTAAAGGAGGAAAGAAGCAAAACAGGAGAGATTACTAGGTGGGGTGGGGGTGGGGGTAAGAAAGGGAGAAGTTTTCTTTCTTCTGAGATCTTTTCTCTTGTGTTGGCAGGACATAAGGGTCAGTGGTGAGATGGCAGGAACCAATTCTACACTGACCTGATAGCAGTTCCTGCCATCTCACCACTGACCCTTATGTCCTGCCAACCCAAGAGAAAAGATCTCAGATAGATAGATAGATAGATAGATAGATAGATAGATAGATAGATAGATAGATAGATAGATAGATAGATAGAGAGAGATTGAGAGAGAGAGAGAGAGAGAGATTGAGAGAGAGAGTTTAAGTGGAAGTGAATTTCTAGTCACTTCTAATTTTTTAGAAGACAATTAAAAATTAACCAGAGAATGTGGTCTCTGGTAGGGGGAAATTGGCCTAGCAGACCTGGGAGAGAGAGAGAGAGAGAGAGAGAGAGAGAGAGAGAGAGAGAGAGAGAGAGAGAGAGAGAGAGAGAGACTTCACCACCATTTGTGCTCACTGGGGTTGTCTGGGAGTTCCAGTCCAAAAACACCTGGGTTACCCAAGACTGGGAACCATTGATGTGATCTATAGTCTTGGTCATTCCTACCATTAGACAGTCACACAATCCCATGAGATGGCAGGTGTAGGAAGTGGCAAATGGAATCACTTGCTCCTGCTGTGACTAGATAACCCTGCAAAGAGGAGATGAGCAGTGAGCAGCATGCACAGGCTGGTGAATGGAGGAGTCGGCTGGGGTTGGTGTTGCGGGGAAGGGAACTGACAAATCTCTAATAAAGGCAATATGAGGTTTATGAGTTCTCTCCCATCAATCCCAAGATGCAGGGATCTTGGGAAGTGAAGCTAGGCGTATCAATTCATTCAGCACATCAACCAAAATTGGCAGAAACCATAATTTGTAAACTCACTTCAAACCAAGACCAGGGCAATCTATCTCAGCAGGAAGAAAACAAACTAGAGGAAGGATTTGAGCTAACCATCCTCTCCTAGAGTCAAGAGAAAGATATAACTCTGGTCGTGCTGTGAAGGGCTCAGTTCTCTTACAAGATGGCAGTGGTTGGACCTATGAGCATGGACAATTCAGGATGTTGTAGCAGAGAACCCAATGAAGATGAAAGGTGAAGTCTACATCTCCACAGCCAATCACTTGCAGTTGAATGAAACCAATTAACTCAAATGAATAAACTTAACATGGGGCCTTTTTACACGACCCCTAAGATCTGCTGGCCACTTACATTCGGACCAGAGATCTTAGGGGTTGGTCGCTCTTCCTCTGTCTTCCTCTGTCCCCACCCCCCTCTGCACTTCCTGGTTGCTGGCTGCCTGAGGGAGGGAGAAAAAAGAAAGAAAAGAATGCCGGTTTACCTCCGTTTTGTTCCCGGCAGCATTCAGATCTCTTAAAGGGGCGGGGCACAAAAAAAGAACAAATGGAAGCCAGGAGAGCCCCGCACTCACTATCCTTACACCGGATCAAATATTTGTCACATCCAAAAAGCAGGTACAAGAAAAGTGCAGTTTGGTCTTGCTAAAGTGGGCGGGGTCGCACTTAATTGTCTGCAAAGTCCAGAGCTGGTGGGTAAACATTTTTAAGGTCCGGACCTTGCAGCCATTTGTGGCGGAGCTTAGGGGTCGTGTATAAACGCCCATGGAGGAGGCATTGTTCTCTTGCCAAAGACAACCATCACAGCCAGACCAAAACTGTTGGGAGACACCGGTACCCCTTTCTGCCTTTCTCGCTTTGTGTTCTTGCCTCAGTTCTTGTTCAGAAACATTTTCACACTTCTGTCAACTTTCTGCTTTATCTGTTCCTTCTGGTAAAATGCATGGATTGACTTTGCGATGCCGGGATGACTCTTCTTGGCGCCCTCCACGTACTCTCTTCAGGTGCTCTGTGTTTTGTGTTGGGCTGGCCTTTGAACCCCAGAGCTTCACATGCTGTCACATGCTGTCTGCTGTCGCCCCAGAGGTTCAGAGTTGCCATTGGCCTTTCCTCTTTTTCTCGAAAATGAAAACAAAAGTGTTCTGCTTATATACCGCCCCATACCACTTCAAGTAGTCTCTGGGCGGTTTACAGTTTTAATTACAGTGTGCAGGCTACACATTGCCCCCAAAGCAAGCTGGGTACTCATTTTACCGACCTCGGAAGGATGGAAGGCTGAGTCAACCATGAGCCTACTACCTGGGATTGAACCCCAGGTCGTGAGCACAGTTTTACCTGCAGGACAGGCATTTAACCACTGCGCCTTGAGGCTCATAACAAAGAAAGTATTCTGCTTATATACAGTATCGCCCCATACCACTTCAAGCAGTCTCTGGGCAGTTTACAGTTTTTTTAATTACAGTACGCAGGCTATTTTATTTATTTATTTATTTATTTATTTGATTTATATTCCGCAACCATCCAGCAAAAAAGCTGCTCTGGGTGGTTTACAAACATACACAAAATATAAAAACAGATTAAACAACTTAAAATGGTAAATACAAACTAATCAATCAAACCAAATAATCAAATCACAATAATAAAAAGAACAAATAAACAAATAAGCACAAATACAATAAATCAAAATGGTTTACCAATTCAAAATAAGAACAAATGGGGAAAAAATAACTAGTAGAAAACTGGCTACACATTCCCCCCCCCCAGCAAGATGGGTACTCATTTTACCGACCTCAGAAGGATGGAAGGCTGAGTCAACCATGAGCCTGCCACCTGGGATTGAACCCCAGGTCGTGAGCACAGTTTTATCTGCAGGACAGGCATTTAATTACTGTGCCATGATCCAAGGTATTTCTATTTCAGGAGGCATTTGTTTGTTGTGCTCTTACCTGTTGTTGTGTGATATCTGGTTGCTTCCAGCTAATGATGACTCTGATAAGGTAGATTTTCAGTGAATGGTTTATTACTCTTTTAACAAATGTTCTAGACTAGGGATTTGAATGCATATTTCCTGGATCCTAGAGCAACCTTCCATTCACTGCACCCACACCCTTTAAAAAAATCTTCTAAGCTTATTGTTTGTTGCTGGGAACTTTTCTGCTTTGGATGAAGCACTCTCCTTTTCGATAAGCCACCTTAAGCTGTGGGAAAGAGGTGCAAATTTGTTTCTCTTATACTTTTTGGACTTGGAATCAGGTTTGTTTGCTTTCTTTTACAGTAGTTCAAACCCCTTAATAATCTCTCAAAATTGCCCAAAAGGGAAGCAGGGTGTATACAGTATCCACTGATTCATTATCCACTGATTCCGTTATCCACAGTTGGCAAAGGAAAAAAATTAAATAATTCATCAGCCACAAAGCAAGCTATTGTCACAAACAGCAGCTGCAAAGTGAGCTATTGTCACAAATAGCATCTGTAAAGCAAGCTACTGTCACAAACAGCAGCCATAAAGCAAGCTACTGTCAGGAAACAGCAGTTTGGGGGTAGGCGGGCAGGCGTTCTGTCTTATCCACAGTTTTCATTATCCACGGGAAGGCCTGGAACCAATCCCCAGTGGATACTGGGGTCCTACTGTATATAAAACACAACAATAAAGAGCCGGTGTTTGTCCTTTGATATATTTCTGCAGTCACGTCACTGGTACGACTAAATGCACAAGTGCAATGAACACTACTGCCTGCCCACTGAAGTGGTATCTATTTACTCACAATTTACATGCTTTTGAATGCCAGGTTGGCAGGAGTTGGGACAAGCAACAAGAGCTCACCCTGCTGCGCAGAATGCCAACCTTTTGATCGACAAGCGCAGCGGGCCAAAACCAAAATCAGATTAAAATAAGGGTTTGTAATCAACCTTCTCTGTACCAATCTTTTTGTCATATTTCAGTAGCCTGGGTTGTTTTTTGGGCCAGCTGTTAGAAGGACCCCCCCCAAAAAAAGATGCCACATGGAGAACAGTTAATTACTTAATAAATCATTTAATCATCATCTGCCAACTATTTTTGAAGATGTCAAAAATGGATTTAATGTAGCCAGAAGGGGTCGACAGGGGAATGGGCAATGTGTCTTCCCAAATAGCCTTTTATTTTTTTAGATAACACTTGGAAGCTTTGTAATAAATAGATCTGTTTTGCTGTAATTATATATTTCTTGTCAAACCCCTAGTGGCAATCTGTAGGGAACTGACTACAGAAACAAACACAAACTAGTCAGGAGGGTATCCTGTAGTCAGTGGGATTACATAGAAGTGCAGCATATACAGTACATGTTTTGTGCTGGTGTACTAAGTAAATCCCACTATGTTTAAAGGAGTTTGTGTTTAGGACTCTAGTCCAAAGCCTGACTCGGAGGTCACCAAACCTTTCATTCAGTGCTGACATGTTTCATATTTGATTATGGAATTTTAAATGTCAAAGTCACCTGTCGTGCAGAGCAGAGAGCAGTGTTCTCTGCCCATCGCCACCAACTCTTCCTTCTTAGTTGTTTCCATCTCTGCAAAAGAGATCAAAGCAACCAAGGAGGAGGAGGAAGTGGCCATCGGGCCTCCCTTCCAAACCGCCTGAGCTGGCCGAAGTTGCATCGTTCCCTGGGAACTTTGGGCAGCCCGGGTATCTTGCGAGGGAAGCGCTTACCTCCGGGTACCAGAGGCAAGTGCTTCCCTTGCAAGGTGCCTGGACTAAGATTGTAGGACCATGGATCTTCAGCCAGCCCAGACACCTTGCAAGGCAAGTGATGGCTGTGGATCGCCGCCACCACTGCTTCCCTTGCAAGCTTTCCAGGCTGGACAAAGATTAATGGGTCTGTGCTCTGTCCACCAATCTGGTGAGCAGAGCACTGACCCATTGATCTTCGGGCAACCTGGGGGCTTGCAAGGGAAGCGGTGGTGGTGTTCCACAGCTGCCGCTTGCCTTCCAAACTGCCTGGACTGTGCAAACATTCATCTGCCCCAGGAGATCCTTGGGACAGATGCATCTTCTTGCAGCCCAGGCACCTTGGAAGGGAAGTGCTTACCTTCCAAGGTGCCTGTGCTTCTCCCTCAATCAAGGGCAGCTGAAGGCAGCCTGTCAAACTCAGCTGTCTGGCGGGACCTGTCAAACTCAGCTGTCTGGTGGGAAAGCGGAGGGGGGTTGGGACAGCCTTCTCATAGGAAAGCATTGATAACCTATTAATCCATTCCCTCCAGAATGGATTAATTGATTTTCAATGCATTTCTATGGGAAACTGCTGATCAACGTATGACTTGATCGACTTCCAAAGATGCCTTCGGAACGGATTAATGTTGCAAGTCGAGGTACCACTGTGTGCAATCCCAGGTAGCCAGCTCAAGGTTCACTCAGCCTTCCATCCTTCTGAGGTTGGTAAAATTATTACTCAGCTCACTAGGTTGGGAGAGGGCCATGCATAGACTGCATAATTAAATTTTACACATCTAAGTTGCACACTGTGCATATTCTTTGCTTTTATTTTCACTAGTTCCCATTGGTTTGTGGCAACACCTGTGCTCTGGTTTTTATTAATGTGTTTGTTTGCCACCAATCTACTTTTGTGCTCAGATGAAAGATGAAAAATGTATCATGGGACCATCTTTTAGGTTAATTGTGGGCCTTTGACAGAATCACTAAATCTGATGTACATTGTGTATGTCCTGTACATAAGAGATCTCACTGCCAGTGATAGGACCTTTGAAGTATTTTAGAAAGTGAAGGTACTGTGTTTTAGAAATGCCAGGCTGTAGGGACTTCAACTTTCCCCCTGAGTTTTACCACTGTTGTCCATATAGGTACATAACAAAGTATAGATAACACCATGAACCATGGAAACAATAACGATAATGAAAATAACAGGGCATCTAACAGGGCATCTGGAGTGCATCAGATTGGACAAACCTGCATTCATGGGCCTTCTTATCTTAACTAAGGCACAGAAATGGTCTGCAGGATCAAGCACTGATGTGTGATTGAGATAAGAAAAATGTAAAACTTCACTTTGCAAGAAGGTCCCAGTCTTTGCTCTGTAGAATGCTTGCATCTTCTGTAGCAAGTTAAGAGTTTGTTAAGAAGGGAGATTGAGCTTCAGAGCCAGCCTAGCTCTCAGATGCAAGGTAAGAAGAAAGGAATCTCTCACTGGATGTTGCTAAGTGTAGGGACAGGCACCATACAAAAAAATGACACAGTGTTTTGCCATTTGGTAAGGTTTCAAAACGTTTCAAAATGAATCAAAATGGCAGAGAGCATGTCGTCAAGAACTTAAACGAAATGACTTTTTCAGTTCTGAGGAACCAAACCGAGGAGCCACCAGCAGATCTTGCTTAAGGCAAAGGACTGCAGCAAGATCGGGTGGCTGTTTCCCAGCTTAGTTCTCGCCACTGCCACCCAGCTGGTTTTGACAGCTTGAGCTGGGTGGTGGCTGTGAGAACCGGAGAGTGGAGGAGGGAGGCTTTTGAATTTCCCACCCCAAAACCTCCCTATCCCACTCTCTGGTTCAAAGCAGGTCTGAGAGGGTGAGCACTGATGTCAGTGCTCACTTTCTCAGACTGTTGTGGGGTTTGAGGTGACATATCAGAAGGGAGTAGGCAGTGGTAAATAGGCTGCTCTCTTCTGCCGTGTCACCCCTCCCCCACCTCCCAGCTGGGGCTTTTTGACAGGTCGGGTCTTGGTAGGGCCCCCCTCTCCATACCCCAACCTGTCAAAAAGCCCCAGCTGGGAGACAGGGTCACAAGGGAGAATGGAGAAAGCAGCAGGAAATTCAAATGGAGTTCTTCCTTGCCACCCGCCTCCCAGCTGGCTTTTTTGACAGGCCAGGATGTGGGGAAACAATTCGAAAGCTGCCGCCACCCAGGTGGTTTTTTTTTTTACAGGTCAGGCTTTCCCCCAACTGTCAAAAACAAACAAACAAAACAACACCCAGGTGGCAGCTGCTTCTGAATAGTTTCATTTGAAATGCAATAAGTAATGAAACAAAATGAAATGAAACACTAATTTTTTGTTTTGTGCCCATCTCTAACTAAGTTTAATGTCACACTAGGGTAGGCCTTCTGAATAAATGGAGATTTGTTGAGTCAACTCTTCTATACATTCCACTGATTTAAATGGACCTGCTCTAGCTGCAACTCTCTTGATTCAAATGGGCCTGTTTTAGCTGCAATGTACTTTAGTGTAGAATGTTGCGGAACTTAGTTGTCCCAGTAAACCTTCATTAATTCAGTGGGGCTATTCTAAGGCAATTTACTACACTGAGCAACAGGATTTCAGGATGACCATTCTCAAAATCCTACAGGCAGTCTGTCAACAACCACCCTGGTTGGGGGTTTTGGGGGTTAGAGTACTCCAATGTATCTTTCCCAAGCTATGATTCAGATGAGCCTTATATTCAGCAAAAGTTGCAAGTAATATTATACAGGCAAGCAAGTGAATATTATTTATTTATTTATTTATTTATTTTAATACTTATATACTTCCCGTCTTCCGGAGGAACTCCGGGGGTGGTTTACAACAGAGTAAAATCAACAAATAGCAAATTAAATAAGACATAATAATAAAACAACAAAGAAATCAGTGGCGAGATGGCGGGACAGGAAAAAAAATTAACAGTCACCAAACGCCTCGCAAAAAAGCCAGGTCTTTAAGGCCTTTTTGAAGGCTGGCAGGGACTGTGTAAGGCGCATCTCACTTGGGAGATGGTTCCATAACACAGGGCCAGCCACAGAGAAGGCTCGGTTACGGGTAACCATTTTCCGAGCCTCCCTGGGCGTGGCCACCCGAAGTGAGTGCGCCTGCGACATTCTGGTTGGTTGGGCTGAAGTTGATCTTTGAAAGATTCGCTCTGCCAGGTATTCAGGTCCCAGGCCATGGAGGGTTTTATAAATTAAAACCAGGACCTTGACTCTTATTCAGGACGCAACGGGTAGCCAATGAAAGCAGGCCAGTACTGGGGTGATGTGGTCATATCGACGCACACCCGCCACCAGTCTGGCTGCCACATTTTGCACCCACTGAAGTCGCCGAATAAGAGTCAAGGGCAGCCCCATGTAGAGAGCATTGTCATAGTCTATTCTCGAAATCACCAGTGCTTGCACAACAGTTCTCAGGGAGTCCTCATCCAGATACGGAGGAATAGATAAACTCCCCATCCCTGCTCTTCAGCTAAAGATGGAGATGCAGCAGGCTGTTGTGAATGGTATGAGCATTTCATGGCGCTTCTGTAAGCACACAGCTCAGCCTGTGGAATTACTTGCATTTTTACTTTTTGTTGGGCACTAACGTGCATAAAGTTCTTTTCTTTTGGGTAAAGTTCCTCCGATAAAGACTACTAAGAAGACTGCGTATATTTCTGCAAACTCTCCAGAGCTTGGAAACATTACCAAACTAAAAACAAAAGCAAAGAAAAGAAGGAATATTTTTGAACTCTGCTAAACTGGCCAGAGTGGCCTTAGGTGCCAAATGGGCCAGGTGCATATAAATTGAATACATGGTCGACGTCATCATCAACAACAATAACAGCACACATTTCCTCATTTGATTCTATGATTCTGTGATTTCAATGGAATGGGGGAGGCCTGTACTAAATTGCAGCCAAGCTGAGAGCCTGAAAATCATCATCATCATCATCATCATCATCATCATCATCATCATCATCATCATCATCATCATCATCATCATCATCATCAGTAGTGCCTTTGGCTTGTTGGTGCCTGCTTCCAGAAGGAAGAATGATGCTGTCTGCATGGCACATGGGAAGAACTTTAAGAAAGTCAAAGATAAGAATCCACCTTAGGAAAGCTTTTAAAAATCCTAAGACTTTCAAAGCAGCACCGTTCACTTAGGGAGGGAGATATATTAAAAATAATAAAAAAAATTCTGCTACCTTTTAAAACTGCCACTTTGTCTGAATTGAGAGTAATCTTCTCTTGGCTCGTCTGTTTCCCAACACTTCTTAGTCAGCAAATCATGCCCAGCTTGATACCGTGAAACCAATTCCTTCTGATATTATGAAGCTAAATGCAGACAAGGCAAAGGTGGGGAGGATTTATGAGATGAAATTAATCATCATGACTTTGCACTGGAGCTATTGAAATTACTTGGTGGTATGGTGTGGGGGAGGGTTGATGATTGAGTACTTAGTGCACCTAACACTGCACCTGAAGAGAAACATTAGTCTCAACAGGGTAAGTGCCTCTAGTCTGATCAGATGTATAAAAGAGGAACGGATCCATTCTGGGATCCTTGCTTTTGATTTTCTTCTAGCTCAGTGGTTCCCAACCTGGGGGTCGGGACTCCTTTGGGGGTCGAATGACCCTTTCACAGGGGTGCGCCATGAGCCACTGAAGAAAAAGGCACAAACGGCTTGGGTCTGGAGGAGGAAGCAGAGGGAGGGGGGAAGAGTGAGTTACAGCTTGATAGGTTGGAGGGGATGTCAGTCAATGGCACCGGAGGCTGCGATTGGCTGAGGGTGCCTGTATAGAGGGAAGTTCTCTATGGCACCTGCAGCAGTGGCCTTCCAAAGGGGGGGCAACATGAGGAACTCTTCCAAGCAGGGCAAGGAAGGGGGGTCTGAAGACATAACAACATGAGGAACAGTTTGTATTAAAGGGTCTGCTTTCAACATGAGGAAAGTTAAAGGAAAACTGTTCTAGCTTCAAGACATAACAGTGTTATCTTGGCAGTAAATTCCACTAAAATAATTTCTACTCAGAATTCAGGTCTCACTGAATGCAATGGGACTTCATTGCCACATATTAGGGTTTAGTTAGCCTTAATTAGAAATGCCCAATGATATTAACCCCTGAGAAGCATCCACAGAATTAACTTCTGGTTGAACAGTGTGCATGCCATGCGTTTAAGAACACAGATTGAGAACCTCATTCCCCCCCACCCCATGCAACCCACCTGTTCTGTCTACCTTTCCCTATACAAGTATCATTGCTGGCCTGTGGCGCAGTGGTTAAATGCCTGTACTGCAGGTAAAACTGTGCTCACGACCTGGGGTTCAATCCCAGGCAGCAGGCTCATGGTTGACTCAGCCTTCCATCCTTCCAAGGTCGGTAAAATGAGTACCCAGCTTGCTGGAGAGGGGGGCAATGTGTAGCCTGCATCCTGTAATTAAACTGTAAACCACCCAGAGACCACTTGAAGTGGTATGGGGCGGTATATAAGCAGAACACTTTAAAGCGAAAGCTCATTGGATGTATTCATGTTTGCTATAGTCCACAATGGTTCCAGTTGGTGCTGGGCTCACCTTGTCTAGAATTGGATTCCCACAGGCATACGGGAAGCTGCATTGCACCAAGATTGACCAGGGATCCGTCCAACACAGCAAGTTTTACACCAGGAGCACAGAAATGCCCCCATTTCCAATGCTTTGAAGAGCTCCTACAGCCCTATGGCCATTGATCATGCGGTGTGGGACTTACAGAGTCGCTGTTTCCTCAAACCAATGGAAATCAAAAGGTGACTTAAAACCAACTCTACATTATCAGTGGTCCTTAGGGGCATTTTGCAGCCTTAGCTAGAAATGCTGGTGGTTGATCCCATAACATTTTGCATGCAAAGCGATTGCTGTGCAATTAAGCCGTCGTTAGGGTTGCCGCGGTGCACTGGCAAGTGAGAAGGTCCATTGGAGTCTGATTGTGGCCCTTGAACAACAGACAAGTGGATTGTTTCCAGAACTGACACATTAGGATTTCTCATTGTTCCATTATTATTTTTAAAATCCTGAATCTTGAGTAGATAACAGTCATGCCCAATTTGCTACAATTCTCTCTTCTATCAGTTCGTCTCCCCTTCCTTCTTTTAAATTACAGGTACTTACTAAAATACTGCTCTAAAGGAAATGTATTACACATTCAGCTTTTTTTCCTTTAAGACATTAGATTAATGCCTTCGTGAATTTTTGCAAAAAAAACCATTTTCATTTTCGTTCATTTCGTTTCCGTTTTGTTACCATTTATTTCATTTTTTGTGATTTTTTTTAGCATTTAAAGCAGTTCACTGTATTGCAGTAACAGAAACAAAACACATGACAAAATTTCCGGTTTTTCTGTTCGTTTCGTTTCATTTTGGAGACAAAATTCGTTTGTTGTTTCGTTGCGTAACGAGAAAACAAACAAACATGGAAATGAAAAATTGTTCGTTTCGTGACCATCTCTAGTGATAAGTAATACTGGATGTGATACTGTTCTGAAATTGTGTGTTATGGTGTGTTTTAATGTTTCTTTTGCAATCCATATATTTCATATGCTTCCACATTTCATTTACAGCATATGAACTGGATATTATCTGGATTGTATTGTGGCCTTTTGGCATAAACAAATAACATTGGCTTGTTGCGGGACTGGGACAAAAAAGAGCCATATAGCTTAATAAAAACAAGGGTGCTCATAAGCAAAGTATATGTACTTGCTTCAGTCCAGATACAAATTTATTGTGAGAATAGAAATTTGCTTGGGCTTTGGTTTACCTGGGCCGGAACTGACACATACTTCAGTCTTATAAAAAAGGGCAGCTTGGAATGGCATTAAAGTACAGAGAAATTCTTGGGCAAACTGCAGACATGAATGAACAGGCACTAATGATGTGTGGACCATTTTCCAGCTGTTTCTTAGGAAATACATGCAGTGGGGTTTTTTTTGGGGGGGGGAGAGCCTGCCCCTTAAAGAGCAGTTGAGAGCCAAATGGTTTTAAAGCTGCTATTTTCAGCAGAATTAATGACGATGCACTCAACATACAAATAGTTCAAACAATTAAAGCGCACTGGAAACCTTTTCCTCTGATGTGCTGGTTCTTGGATGACTTGTTTCAACTTTGATTTACACTTTCCCTGAACTAGCCGTCTGCTTTGGAAACAAGGGCTTAGCAGGCTGGGTTGTCTCCAACAGTCATTTAGTGAAAGCAGCCAATGTACGCATACACTTCTTTGAAATGAATGGGACTTTTCCAACCTGCAAGAAATATGTGTGCATTGGAGGGTATATGAGGGTTGATGATGCATAACATAGTTCTGTTACTGCAGCGTTAGCTCTGGAGACCTTCTGGAAACCATCTGTACTCTTAGAATGACAGAGTTGGAAGGAACTCTATGGATAAGAACATAAGAACATAAGAAGAGCTATAGATCATGGAGTCCAGGCCATGTCAAGAAAGCAAAGTGGGGGAATTGAACTCCCAACCTCTGGTTCCCCAGCCAGATGCCTAACCCACTAAGCTATCTAGAGTCCTGAGTTACTTTGGGTGTGTGTATCTATCTGGCATGTACTGTATACAGATCAGAGTTACCCTATATAGGAATTGATGTGGCTGTATCTTCTGCTTCTTTGGGACCTGATCCAAAACTTTTCTACTGTCAAGGAGATGAACTCATTATTCTGAATGAACTTTGAAGCAAGTCCAATTCATTTTCTTGAATAGAGGATGCGATGGTAGTTTGGAAGAGATGAATGACCTGTTTGTTATGTGATGAAACCCAGTTGTAGAATCAAAAGCTCTTGATTAAAAGATTGTGCTGGTGCTAAAAGATTTTTGGAGGGTCTCCTCTCAGCAGAACCAGTTTGGCTTGTTAAATCTGGGCACTGTTTGCTCTCTATGAAGTGATTTTGTGTGCAGAATGCCTGGCATAATTAACTGATGACAGAATTATTATTATTTTCAAAGGAAAGAAGTTATTTGTGTTGACTTATATGTATTGGCATGTCTTCAGTGGAAAGACATGATGTCTGGTGTCACCTTCCCTAATTTCATCAGAGAGAGGAATCATCCCCTTGCAGAAGGGACATAGAAGCAAAATTACAAGTCTAAGCAGAATCATAAAATTTCCCATAGGGGACTCAGTTGAGTATTCTTCCTTATGATGATGATGCAGATTTTATGGGCACTTTTAATAACCTATATTCTTTGCAAGGAAAGGAGACATGATGTAGATACTGCCAATATAAGTGATATAAGGCAGAATCTTCTTAAGGAAATGTAGGGGGTTAATGCCCTCCAGACATCGCACTCCACGTGTGAGTAGCTTGGGAACACAGGTGGGTTGGTGGACAGCTCTTTTGAAGTGTCCCCATGTCCTGGTCCATGAACTGCCTATTATTTGTGGTTCTCAGGAGCCAGAGGTTGCTATTGTGAAACTCAAAGGGCTTCCACATGTACTGGCAGAGAAAGAACTACTTGGTGTGCAGAGGACTGTTGCATGTGTAGTAAGCAAAGAGGAATCTGCCCTTCATTCTATAAGTAAAAGGATGGCTGCAGTTTCAAGAATCATAGAATCATCGAGGTGGAAGATACCTCAGTGGCCATCTAGTCAATCCTCCTGCCATGCAGGAACCTCCATCAAAGTGCCCCTGACAGATGGTCATCCAGCCTCTACTTAGAAACCTCCAAAGAAGCAGACTCCACCACCCTCTGTGGCAGCATATTCCACTGCTGAGCAGCTCTAACCGTCAGGAAGTTCTTCCTCATGTTCAAATGGAATCTCTTTTTCTGTATTGCCCTGAGTCCTAGTCTCTGAAGCCATGGGAAACAAACCTGTCCCCTCTTCAATATGACATCCTTTCAGATATTTAAACATGGATCTCATATACCCTCTCAACATTCTTTTTGTAAGGCTAAACATTCCCAGCTCCCTAAGATGCTCCTAGTAAGACATTTCTTCCAGACCTTTAACCATCATGGTCTCCGTCCTCTGGACCCGTTTTAGGTTGTCAACAACCTTTTAAAATTGAGGTGCACAGAACTGAACACCAGGTGGGGTCTGAACAGAGGAAGAAACTAGTCTGGAAAACTAAAATCTGTAAGAAATAAGCTGTTATTGTTTCTCATCATGTGATTGACATATTCCAGCTTTTTGCATTTCTTGGTTTTAGTAATGCACAATATTCATCCAGTTTGCAGTGTTTAAATTTTTTAAAGATTGTTTTTCATCTAGCATTAGACATGTATTTTAATGATAAATTGTGTGGAGATTACTGCAGTGGCTGTTCTGAATATCAAAAAATCTTCATTTTGGTACATTGTATATTGATATGAAGGAACAAGGAATGTGAGAATGAGTCTACAAACTTTCAAAAGTTGTGACATACCAAATACTTGTATCTTTCTGGATGTACTATCCCAGGAGTTTTATTGCTTCCCCTGGTGGAGTTTTTTGGACTACATTCGGGATTGCCAAGTGTTCTGAAACATCCCAAAGGCATGTACATGGACTTAGGTATTCTTGGAGTTACATTCCACAAAAGTAACATTTTCCCATCTCTGATTACGAATTACTGTGATGGGAAGCTACAAAGAATGAGTTGCCTGTTACTAATGCATTACTCCCCCCCATTAAGTCCCATTATGATTGTCATGTGACAAGGAATAGGTCTGTTCCTTTTGAAAAGTAATATAACTACTGACACAGTTGCAGAGCATGAATGACTGCAATGTTTTGGTCTGGTTTGGACCATTGTTTGTGGCACTTTTTAAAAAAGTAACAAGATGTAATTACTTCAGGCACTTAGGAATAATGAGAAAGTAAGCAGCTACTTCTTAAAATCTGTGACATAATATTAGCTGTGTCCCATGCGTGGATTTCTAGAGGTATTTGCACCAGAAGAGCGAGGAGAGAGGTGTGTGGCACTGTTTTTATCCACTAAGCTAAAAATCAGCAAGCCATCAATCACGCTGTCCAGTGCTTTTCAAGGAATTTGCAAAATGTTCAGGGTTGCTGCTTCTGACCTGGGTTATATATACTGTATATATGTGTGTGGGGGGGTGAGGAGGCATGGAAAACAAGAATCAGAATTCCTGAGAGGAGAAATGTCTTCTCCCTCCCCTGAAAATATGTGGAGGAGGAAGACCGAGTGACAACAGAACAATTGCTTTGAAGCCTCACAATACCACCCTGCAGAAAATCTGGGGCAGTTTTTGTGATGGGTAAGCATTAGCATGCTCTTATTATTGAGTTTTTGAAAAGTATTTCTGGCAGAATAGCTTTTCTTGGAAACCTGTCTTCCAGGAGACCTTAGTGTTAATACTTTCATGCCCCTTTCTCTTGCCTTCTCCAATACTTTTAGGAATAGTCTCTCTCCGTTCGGAAGGGCTGACTCATTGCAGTGTTATCTGGGAAGATTTTAAACAGGCCACCTAAGGGGCGTTCATTATGCAGAACCTACCCTAATACGTCTAGTCGCTGCTGATAGCATGGTCAGTAGGCAGTTTTCCTCTGTAAGATCATAGAATCCCAGAAGAGTGAAGTTGGAAGGGGCCTAAATAAGGTCATCAAGTCCAACCCCATGCATTAATACAGGAATACAGATCAAAGGATATCTGCCAGTTGTTGTCTAAATGTCTTTTGAATGCCTTCAGCATTCAATAACTTCTTGTGGTTGTTGCATCCATGGCTGTATTGCTGTAAGATGGTAGGAAGGGACAGGTTAAGTTACTTTCCCCACTTCTTCAGGTCCTAATATTACTTTCTTCTAGAGCTACCATTTATAATATAAAGAATGTTAACTGCATTTAATTTTTTATTGAGTTTATATTCTTCATTTTGAATTCGCCAGACTTGAGCAAGGGTGGTAAGGACTGAAACCTCTGAAGGCCGCTTAGGCTGCTATCTCACCTGGGGGAAGATCTGGATATTGTGAAAGTCCGGCTTTTCTTCTTTCTTGGTCACATGACTAAAGATGTGGGATCTCCGTTCCCACGTACAAGGATTTTTTTTTTAAAAAAATGCGCCGACCAGCACCAGGGCCAGGAGGTGGCACTAGGATAACAACAACAACAACAACAACAACAACAACAATTTAGGCACTGCACCCAGCGTGCCAATTACCACTGGGACCATCTGGCATAAACCAGTACAGGTGGTCCCAGTGGTAATCAGCATGCTGGGTGCGGTGCCTAAAGAGCTAAGCAAGTATTTAGAAGAAATTGGAGTTGACAAAGTCATCATCAGTCAGCTGCAGAAATTCACCTTACTGGGATCTGCTCGCATAGTTCACCGATACATCACATAGTCCTAAACGCTTGGGAAGCATTCGACTAGTGATTGGTAATACAAAATCCTACGTAGTTAGCTGTGTGGTTAATAATAATAATAATAATAATAATAATAATAATAATAATAATAATAATAATAATAATAATAATAATAATAATAATAATAATAATAAAAAACAGCACTGACAGTCCGAAGGCCAGCTGCTCAGCGCTGGGGGGAGGGGAAATTTTAAAAAATATTTTAGCAAGCACCAACCAACCCCAGGACAAGCTGGCCGGCGCTAGGGGGAAAGAAGCAGAAAACTGGATCATATGCGAGTTCCCACGGACTTCTGGCTCACATTTTTTACCGGAGTAAAAATTCCCAGCTTCTCTGGTAGGTCTTGGAAAACTCACTAAAGGGGGCATGACTGTTTGTTTTTTTAAAGCCTGGTGGCCGTGGTGACAAGAATTTTGGAAATGCTTTATCTTGAAATTTAATCAGCATTTTAAAGGACATGTGGTAGAGCCCTTAGTCATAGAGTTGTTATAACAATAATACACTGTTTATTTTCTTTTATTTGTGGGTTATAGCAGTGCTCCCCAACCTTTTTGTCCCCGCGGACCGGGAAATTTTTGATAATTTTTCTGTGGCCCGAAGCTGGGGGTGGGGGTGGGGAGGTGGGGGGAGAATGCGAAAGGGGGATCCGGCGGGGAGGCAAAAGGGGGGTGAAAGCAAAGGATGGGGGGGAAGGAGGAGGGGGAGGCACGAGAGCGGCGGCGGCGGCGGCACTCACCGGCTTGGGGCGGGGGTGCCACTCCCCCCCACACACGGGCGGGGTGGGGGGAACCCGGGGCTCCTGGGCAGGCGGGCCCCCGCCTCCTCCTCCAGCGCCGGGAGCCGCCCGCGGGTCTCGCTGCTGGTGCCCCGCTTGCTCCTGCTGCCGCCTCCGCCGTGGGCCTCCTCCTCCGCTGGGGAAAGGGAGCGGGGCGCCAGCAGCGCTTTCCCTGGCGGAGGAGGAGGCCCACGGCAGCGGCGGCAGCAGGAGCAGGAGCAGGAGCAGGAGCAAGCGCGGTGCCAGCAGCGAGACCCGCGCGCGGCTCCTGGCTCAGGCGCCCCGCGCGCGGCACCCGCCCGGCCGCGCCAGGAAGCGCCCTCGCGGCACCGACGAGCCGCCGCCGCCACCTCCTGCTCCTGCTCCGGTTCCTCCTCCTCCTCCTCCTCCCGTGCCGCCGCCGAAGGAGCAGCAGCAGCAGCAGCGAGGGCAATTGCGGAGGGGTGGCGGCGGCAGGATGGGCGATTGTGGGGGGGGTGGCTGCTGCTGCAATCGCCCCCGTCCCGCCGCCGCCACCACCCCTCCGCAATTGCCCTCGCTGCTGCTGCTGCTGCTCCTTCGGCGGCGGCACGGGAGGAGGAGGAGGAGAACGCGCTGCCGCCGCCGTGGCTGCTGCTGCTGCTGCTGCTGGTGGAGGGCGAGGAGGAGGAGGGCAGAGGAGGAGGAGAAGGATGCGCCGCCGCCGCCGGTGGGCGGAGGAGGGAGGCGGCGGCTCCTCCTGTGCTCCTCCAGCCTTCCTCCTCCACCGGCCGCCCGCGGGATAGAAGAGGAGGAGGAGGAGGGCGGCAGAGGAAAAGGGGAGGAGCCTCCCCGGCGTCCCCAGGCGGCCCGGTGCTGACCGGTCCACGGACCGGCACCGGTCCGCGGCCCGGGGGTTGGGGACCACCGGGTTATAGTTCCCAGATCTTCAGGGGCTGTGTTGGCTGGAAAATTCTCAGAGTTGTACTCCATAAATAAAAACCTTTTGGATACTGTGGGAGGAGGATCTTCTCACAGCAGGCAGTCTCTGTCTTGATAAAAAAAAAAGTAAAGGTTCCCCCTGCACATACGTGCTAGTCATGTCCGACTCTAGGGGCGGTGATCATCTCCATTTTCAAGCCGAAAAGCCAGTGGCCAACATGGCTGCAAGGAAACACAGTTTTACCTTCCCACTTTTTATGGTGGTACCTATTTATCTACTTGAATTTACATGCTTTCAAACTGCAAGGTTGGCAGGAGCTGGGGTTAACAGCGGGAGCTCGCTGTGCTGTGTGGCACCTGGGATTTGAACCGCCGAGCTGCCAACTTTGCAGCTGACAGTTTTCAGAAGTGTTAGTCCACTGAGCCACCATGCCCCCTAAATAAACACCCCCTTAATGTTCCATCTTAGAAAATGGCAGCTGGTGTGGTCTATTTAATTGCCATTTCCCACACATTAAGCAGATAAATGACTCTTAATGCCTTACAGGGGAATTTCAGGGCAGTGTCTTCTTAACCACACAGTAATCAAGCCCTGTGGCTTGACTGGATAGATGGTAACCTCCTTTTGAAGAACTTGAGATATAAAATGCACTTCATATATAATTTCATTCATTCTTTCTTTTAACTTTGGCTTAGTTTAATTGAAGGATTAGTTGTTTGGGATTTAACCAGATATGATGGATGCAAAAAAGAGAGAGGGAATCTGGAGATACTCATTTGCCTCAGAAATGCTGAACACACAAATTTGTGGTAATTAAGACAATTCAGAGCCTTCCTGTAGGAGTTTTTCTAGAACATGTATTAAACTGGACAATGGCAAATGGGTGATACGAGGCCAGCATAAATCAAAGAGCCTCCCTCCCGTTTTTTCTTCTCCTCTCTTCATTATTTCTCATTATATCCCACTTCTACTGTCTCTCCCCACTTTTAAGAAAAGAAAGGGAAAATGTGCTGTGAAACTGGGAGGATAAAATATGGCCATGGTAAAGGCAGCCAAAAGTGTTGCGGTAGAAGCAAACCTTTCAATTTTGATTCCGTGACTCCAGGACAAATAAGGGAGGGGGAACCTATTGCATATTTTTCTATTTGTTTAATTTTTAAAAATGGAACTTAAACAAAATTACTCTTCAAAGCGCAGTATTTGGGAAATGGCACATTGGTCAGAAAATAGTTAAGGTCATATGAGTGGTGATTATATTCTGCCTTTATAAAGAATAGCCACCTCACCCAGTTTTCACAGAGCTCCCAACATAGTCCATTACAGTATTATCTCAAGTATCCCCTTTAGCATCCCTGTAAGTAGGTCCTTCTTGATCTCATGTAACTGAACCCTTATGACACAACTGGGTGGAGAGTAATGAAGGCAGAAACATATATTTCACAACTTTCTTGGAAAGTCTTTGAAGATGACCCAGAACTTCTTGAGGTGAACATCTTAGACTTGAAGAGTCAAGTGTTCCAAGGAACTCAGAGGATAAGTTAAGGGCAGCCAAATGTTATGTTCAGTGGTAAAACGAATAACCTTGTCTGTGAAGATTCTCTGTCATCTAGGTGAGGTTATCATGGCAACTGGACTTCTTTTTCTTGTAAGATCAAAGCGCTTTGCTACTCATCCAAGCAGCTTCATCAGTCTGAGGAAGGTTAGTGGTGAGGCTTCCAATTTATAGTTCACCTGGTCTGAATAAGCTCGATAGGTGGAACAGCCATTAAACAGGAGAATGGCGCAGCACAGGAGGGGCAACAGCTCAGGACCAGAATCAGCTGTGTACCTCCATTTGAATTCAAAGATGGTATTTTTACTATTTTTACAAATTCCTCTTGGCATCTCCTTTCATTGATTCAAAGATGAGAGAGGAAATGGGACGGTATAAAATAAAAATAAATAAATAATAAATAAATAAATAAATAAATAGGTACACATATTAGACAGAGAAGATAGGTGGTTCAAGAGAGGAATCATAGAAGCTATTCATGTGTGCATTGAAAACCTTTCTCTCAACAGAGGTGGGGGACTGAGGCACCATTTGTCTGCCACTTATTAAGCTGCCCTTCCATCAATGCCAAGATAAATCAGAAGCATTTCACACCTCCACCAGGAAGGCTAATGATCCATACTTAATGGCTGTTGGGAATGACTTTCATACACCCCAGGTCATATTCCCTTGCCCCCTAAAAGCCCAAGGGAGCCATAGGACCTATTTTGGCAACCCTTGATGTACATAGTTCCCCACTAATGTTGCAGGTTAAGTCTGCCATTTTCTTCACTACTCCAAATGGACAAACCTATTGTCAAACAGCAGGAGGTTATACTATTTGATCTAATCTTCTAAGTGTTCTTTGTGATACCAGCAAAGATTGCATAGTAGCAGTTGTGGTTTTTCTTCTGTTGCTGGGGGAACCAAAATCGCATCATGGTGCAAGTTCAAATATCTGAACTGAATGACAGAGGAGAGTGCTTGATCCTGGAAGCTTCTAAATCTGGTACGACTCTGGATGTTTTACAAATACCTTCTGTCATCTGTTCACAGTTCCACAAATATTTAATAGCATCGCCCTGCATGACTATATTGGTAGTGGTGTCATGCTACACTGCAGAGAGGAGGTAGGCATTTTTATTATTAACAGATAGGATCAGTGCTCAGAATCTGCTTTCATGTGAATACAGGATCCCAGCCTATTTTGAATAAGTGGGTTGTCTCCATATCGATGACACCCTTCTATCTACACCCCTTGACTTCCTAAGGATTGCTTGGGAATGTGAAAAAGAGAGACAAATTAATTTAGATCAAATCTCAGTTATTATGTGGCTTTGCTCCAGGAAGAGCCTTCGTACAGAAAGAGGTGAAGATTCTTTTTTCCGTATCCCAAAGGATAGGGTGAGATCTAATAGGCCTAAATCTTAAATGAACACAAGAAAAATAATCTCATGGTAAGGAGGATGTTCTGACCAACATTAGAAAAAAAATTGTCTGTGTGGATTCTCAGTCATCCAGGTGAGGCGACTGAACTTCTTTTCTTGTGAGGTTAAAATGTTTCACTACTCACCCAAGTAGTTTCATCAGTCTAAGGAAAGTCAGTGTGAAGCCTCCAAATTATAGTTCACCTTGGTTTCACACCACTTTATTCTGAATACTGTATGTTCATTAGGTGGACAATGACCTGAACAAGGGGAGCCCAGCATCAACTGCAATAAGATTGTTAGCTGTACAATGGCACAACACTGGCTCTTCAGCTTGCATACGGAGAAGAGCACTGCCCCTAGATTCGGACATGACTAGCATGCATGTGCGAGGGGAACCTTTACCTTTTACCTTTAAGAAAGCTTCAGAGCTGTTGTGTGCAAGGAGTTCTGTGCAACATCGGTGCTATTGCTTTTATATCTGTTCTGCTGCTCAGAATGGAATGGGAAATTAAATTATACAGTTAGTTGTGCAAAAGAAGAGTAGATGAAGAGAGTTCATAGTAGACTGTTTATATACTTTTAAGTTCAGAGGTGTGTTGGTCCCTGGAAATGTTGATTAGAAAGGAGAAAATACTTGGTCTTGAAGTTGGTACACATAGACTAGAATATTTTATTTTAAGTGCATTTACTTACATAGGCTACACACAAGCCATCCGATCAGAAGCTGAAATAGACTGAACAACAAGAATAGATGTGTGGTTAAATTTAAACCTATATAGAGGCTCAGAAAAGGAATGTTTCTGTTTAGGGTGTAACTGAGAAATTGGCAATGATGTAGATTTATGGGATGTACTTTGAGCTTTTTAAACCACCTCGACCCCCAAATCAGTCTCATAAACCTGCTTTTTAGGGTGCCAGAACTTGAAAGTAAGATTGCATGCATGGCTTGAATGCCTGTCTCAGGAAGGGTTTAAAATGTAATATTAAGGAGGATTAAAGGAGAAGAAACCCATGGGATGATGCTGGTTGCTCAGCTTAACTTCTTTTTCTTTAAGTGGCCTGCAGCTACATGCCTTTCCGTATTGCTTGCTTTACCAGTTGCCAGGATTAGGGATCTAGGTGAGAGATGGGGACTTGAGTTACAGAATTCACTTTCAAGTTGCACAAGTCACACTTGGGACTCAAGTCGGACTTGACTCGTGCTTTCTCCCCTATCAAGACTTGGAACCCATCCATCTTTCTCCTTTTTTCTGTCTGTCTCTGTGTGTGTATGTGTGAGGAACTTGTTTTTAATAGGGGCACAGACTTGGAACTCAGACCCAAAGACTTGCTGTCCTCCTCACTGATGGATATTCAGAACCAGTGGGCGTTCTCTTGGGTTGCAATAGGATGACCAAATGCCCTTTTAAAGAAGAGAAGTCAACCTCTGTTTGAAAGATGACCCAACACCCTCCTTTTGAAGGTGTTTTCAGTTTAAAGTACCTGTCCTGTTTGAGCATGGTCAGATTTGCTAAGCAAGAGGGATTGGGTCCTTGATGCATTTGCATCTGTCCATACACGCCAGGCCATATACATCATTTAGGCGAATTGATGTGGTTCCTTGTTTGCATGTGATACAAGGCTTCCTTTTCAGTGATAACTAAGTGGCTGCCCCAAAACCCAAATCTCAGGTAGGGCCTGCCTGCACTCCTGATATAAGATCTACCCAGCTACAGCACGAGTGAGCCGTCATATTGTTACATTAGTGGAATTATGGGAAATTAAAATGGCAATCGGCTACTGCAGCCACCTCTTAGTAGTGTAGGCGTGCCGATAATTTCTTGAAATTTAGATGGGCACGAATCAAAAAAATTGCATTTCGTTTGTCATTTGTTGTTTGGAGGGTCCGTTTCGTTTCGTTTCCGTTTTTCACAAATTTTTGAAAAAAATTCATTTTTGTTTTTGTTCGTTTTGTTACCACTTCGTTACCATTTATTTCATTTTTTGTGATTTTTTAAAAGGATTTTAAGCAATTCACTCATATTGTAGTAACGGAAACGAAACGCATGACAAAATTTCCAGTGTTTCTGTTCGTTTCGTTTCATTTTAGAGACAAAATTTGTTTGTCATTTCGTTATGTAATGAAACGAAAAAACAAAAACGGAAACAAAAAATTGTTCGTTTCGTGCCCATCTCTATTTAGAACCAGGCCTGGTAGACTCACTGTTGGTTATTAAGGGTCCCAGCGTTTAAAAGGAACTCACCTAGTGCTAATTGATTGGTATTATATTCATTTCACACTTGAAACGGGGAGTACGGTATTGCAAGTCTAGCGTAGTATGCCCGTTAACTTGAAAAAAAATCTTTGCTTGTACTTCAACTCCCACCATTCCCTAGCTATCATGGATACTGGGATTGTAATACCCCCCAAATGGAGGGATTATCCAGTCTCTGTCTCTACGTTCCTAATTTTGTCCTTCAGTTTCTCAGCCTCCAGTCTGGCTCCTGTACCTCTTCTGCTTGTCTCCTCCTCCTCCTCCTCCTCCTCCACCACCACCACCACCACCACCACCACCACTATCTACTGTTGACAATAACAAAAAATACTTCAGACATGTGTTTCTCTTATCCAGGCTGGCCTTCCATTCCCTCATAATTGTGGGTTGGGTTGTCAGAATTCCAGCTCTGACCTTGCTCCTTCCTTTGAGTTTGAAGGTTTGTGAATACTTTATGACTCTGCTGCAGCTCTTGAGTCAATAGTTGGGGGGGGGGGAGAGAAACCTAACAGGCCCAAACCTGATCTTTACTTTTTCTGCAGTTCTCTGCCATGAACATCAGTTTCATGTAATACTGGAGGAGGGGGCAAACATTCTTTGCATCTCATTTCTTCTTAGAAAGACTTCATTGCAAGTACCAAACACCAGCTCGGTCTGAAGATACAGTGGTACCTTGTATAAAGGAATTAATGTGTTCAAAATGAAATTATGTTGAGCAAATTTTCCTTTATACAAATTTCCCATAGGTATTTATTTATTTATTTATTTATTTATTTATTTATTTATTACATTTATATACCGCCCATCTTCCGAAATGGAACTCTGGGCGGTTTACAACAAAAAACAAAAAACAGGGGACGAACAAGAGAAACAGAAGCAAAGTGCAATAAAAATAGGGGGGGGGGGTAACAATACCCTCCACAAAAGATGACGCGGGCGGCCAAAATAAAATAAAATAAAATAAAATAAATAAAAATTAAGTAGACAGGTCACCATATGTCTCCTTGAAGAGATGTGTTTGAAATGCATTGAAAACAGAGTAATCCCTAATCACGATCATTTTATGTTGTACAGATTTGCCCCAGAGACAATTCTGTTAAGCAAATTCCACCTATCTCTGGATTTTTTTATGTTGTACAGATTTTATGTCATACAAACCATTTGTTATACGAGGGTCCACTGTACTTTGCTTCCTGAGGAGAAAACAACATGGCGGCAGCTGGGGGGGGGCTATCTTTCAATTTATTTTTACCTTGTCAGTAGCAATAAAAGAGCCAGCTGGCTCAGGGAGCTAGGTGCCTAGCTGCAAAGCTCTTGACCGGGAGTTTGGTTCCCCTCCTGGGCCTTGGGCAAGCTGTGTGGCCTGGGCACCCTCAGAAGAAGAGAATGTTCAATCATGTCTGAGTAGTCTCTACCTAGAAAACCCTGAAAAGGATCACCATCAGCCAGGAATCACTCGATTTCACACAATTAATTAATTTAGCAATAAAATATTGTTCTCCGTTGTACAACCGTCACAGGACGAGACAAGTGTGAAGCTTGATAGGGCTGTGGAAACTTGTGGAGTGCAGAAAAATATATAGAAAATATGCATCAGTTATTGCAAGCATGCCAGGCCATTAGGAAAGGAGCATATTTCTACAGCTCTCCTGTCATTTCCAACTTGGATGAACACACCACGCTTAGAGGAGAATAACTGGTACCTCTCTCTCTTTCTCTTTCTCTCTCTTTCTCCCCCCTCCTCTCTCTTTCTCTCTCCCACCCCCTTTCACACATGCACACCACTTTCCACACATGGGAAGTGATACATTTCCAGGGGATACATCTCTGCTTGTATGCAGGCTGAAGCAGCAACATTGATTTTCTACAGAGACAATGATCAAATAGGGCTTATAAATTCAAATTGAACCATGGATCAGCAGTTTCACACTTCATATGGTATTGTGTATGTTTCTGGATACTTTTTACCAAAACAAGTACTCTTAAAATGATGTATGTACATCCCTGTGAAATGACTGTATGCCTGCATGCCTGTATGCCTGCATGCCTGTATGCCTGTATGCCTGTATGCCTGTATGCATGTATGTATGTATGTATGTATGTATGTATGTATGTATGTATGTATGTATGTATGTATGTATGTATGTATGTATGTATGTATGTATGTATGTATGTATGTATGTATGTATGTATGTATTTGATTCATTTGATTTATATACCACCCATCTGACCAAAGGTCACTCTGGGCGGTTCAAAATGTGAGAACATAAATAAACACAACAATTATACATCTACAATACATATGAATTATATAAAACCAATAATAACCCAAACAATCAGAAATTATCAATAAGTAAGTATAGTTCAATCAAAAATAACACAATAGTGAGCAAAAGTCAAAAATAATATAAGGAAGCAAGAGGCGGAATAGAAACTCTGAGCCAGGATCAATGAAATAATTGTCGGAGGTCAGGAAAGCTGGTCTAAACTGCCAATCCTTCAGTTGTTGGGGTTTTTTTTAAAGACATGCAAGGTGGGCAGCTGGTTCCACAAACGTGGTGCGTCCACTGAAAGAGCCCGATTCTTTCAGGCATGTTCAAACTTTGGCCTTCCTGATATTTTGGACCACAACTCCCAGAATTCTAAGCTTAGATTGCCAATGGCAAAGGACTGTGGGCGTTGAGGTCCAAAACATCTGGAGGGCTGAAGTTGAGACATGCCTTATGGGCTCCCCTCAGAGTTGTGTTCTGTGCTAGGAGCCACTCTTCCAGATAACGAGGTAGCTAGCTACAAGTCTGCTCCACTGCAACTGAGGCAGAAGGATGCCTTATGGGTGCACAAGATAGGTCGTGAGGTTCATAATCTCCTATATTTTTCCTGCCTGCCAGGATCTGCCGCCCGAGGCAACCAACTCATTCTGCCTGCTCGGAGGGCCGTTCTAGCTGAATGTGAAAGTAAGCCAAGATGCTGTGTTCTGCTCCTTGAGTATCGTGAGATAAATCCAACAATTAGTCTCAATTCGAGTATCCCATTGAACTAATGAGACTTATCTAATTAACACACATGTAAGCCCCATTGATTCAACAGAGCTGTTCTAGCTGGGATTAACACTTGGATTTAATTTTTCAGCCATTGGTGCTACAGATCTGTCTGAATTAAAGTGAGTCACTGCATTTGAACTTCCTCCAGGAACAGTGATTTCCACTTGAGTGCAAACATTAGATGATGTTAAAAGTGGCTTTTCATTTTATCAGTCCAGGTTGACCATCTCTACTACAAAAATACACCAGGCTTGTCTCCCCCCCCCCCCAAACTATCAGGCACTAACATAGAAGGGCAAGGAAAGCCTCTTGTGAGAGAATGCCTTCTCTTTTGTCTAAGGTGACTGTGAAGATTCCCAGTCATCCAGGTGAGTTTTTCTGGAATTTGAGTCATGGCAACTAGACTTCTTTTCTTGAGAGTTTGAAACATTTCACTACCCATCCAAGCAGCTTCATCAGTCTGAGATGTCTAAGATGACCTACAGCGGGTACTATCTACTGTGGTGTACTGGACAGAGTGACAGACTGGATCTCAGAAGACCTGTGTTCAGGTACTCAGAAGAAGGGAATGGGAAACCTGATTATTCTCTGCTTGGAAAACGCCGGAAAGCATTGCCATAAGTTAGAATTGACTTGACAGCACATGGTTGTTATTTAAAGGAAATCCAAAGGAGGGACAGAAACTGCTCTCAATCATTCCAGAATGCAGAACACATAATAATGGGCTCAAGTGACAGGAAGACAGATTATGTCTGAATATCCGGAGAAATGTCGTAACTGTTAGAGCAGTACAATGATGGAACCAGTTACCCCCGGAGATGGCCAGCACTCGAATGGAGGCATTCAAGTCAGAAACTGCTTTGACCGGGATTCCTACACTGAGCAGAGGGTGGACACGATGGCCTTATAACCCTGGTCCAGCTCAGTTATTCTGTGATTCTAAAGGATGTTCTCACGATCCTTGCCCTTGCCAGCATCAAAGATTGCACACATAAATGTGGGTACAGCACAGTGGATAGTTTTGTTTCACTGTCTCTTTGCTCTTCTGTTCATAACATGACATGGTGGATAGCTGGGCGTCTCTGCCTTTTCCTTATGCACAGTGTGCTGTTGGGTAGGGAAACCTAGTGCAGTGATTCCCAAGTTTGTGTTTCTGTCTATTGGTCAACTTCAACTCTCTGAGTCCTCCTATATTCCTCTGGGGTTTATCTCTGTGGAAAAGGTGCAACAGTGTCTCCCGGTTGTCCCAACCTTCTTTTCCCAGGGACTGGTATGGGGTCTTCTTGTGTGTGTGCACACAATGGGTGAATGCCTGCCCAAGACGCCCCAATGGACATGCAACCCCCCTGTATAAGAGGCACGTGCATGCACAAGATGCCCTTGCACGTACACGCAACCCTCCCATAAGCAAGTTGACATCATAACTGTTTAGGTCACGTTGGGTGTGCAGGGGGGAACCCAAAAGGAAGGGGGATAAGTACATGCACTTGCTTGGGGGTGCAACTTGAAAGAAGCCTTGCTGGCCACTAGCCTCCCACAGCCTGGGAGTTGGGGACCTCTGGTGTATGCCACAAGACTGATAATCATTCCTCTTGCAGTGGTTCTAACCTGCAGGTCCCCAGATGTTCCTGGACTGCAACTCCCAGAAATCCCTTCCAGCACAGCAAGTGTTGGAGGCTTCTGGGAGTTGCAGTCCAGGAACATCTGAGGACCTGCAGGTTGAGAACCAACGCAAAGGAGTCTTGGATGTAATGGGGGATCCACTCCACAATTTCTTTACCTAGAATAGGGAGAGGGCATCCTTAGTCCCAGGCAACAAGATGTTTTGGGGAAATCATAGTCTGTTTATTTGAGGAAAAGCTAGGTATTTTAAGGAAAAAGCATCTAGAGAAAAACAGAATGGCCCTTCTTTGAGCAAATCAACCCCTTCCCTGTAGGGTTTTGTTTACACGTGGCTGCAGAGTAATATGGTAGTTGCTGTTTCTGCAGAAATGGTTTCAGAGCAGCAAAGACATGATTGATTGATTTTGTCCAGTCAAAGATTTTCAGATGCCCACAGTGAGTGAGCCAGTCATAGTCCTGCCTTGAGTTACAACTTACAAGCCATGAAAGGGAGGCGGAGAGCGTGGTTTCTGAAAGTTGATCTCAGCTCCCTTTGCCTGTGTTACTTTGGGAATGGGAAACCTGTGCAGCGGCTGACAATTATCTATACAGTGAAGCTATAAATCCAGACTTGTTATGGCTCCGGGAATTACATTTTTCATTCAATTACCTAGCAGAGAAGCCACCGAGGTATCTGCCTGCTGAAGTCATTTTCAGCAAATTGTCAGCGTGGCCTCTGGAATAATGATGGCAAGTAGAGATGGGCACGACTCAAAAAATGGTGTTTCATTTGTCGTTTGTCGTTTACGGGGTCCGTTTCGGTTCGTTTTCGTTTTTCGTGATTTTTTTGCAAAAAAATCATTTTTGTTTTGTTACGTAACGAAATGAAAAAACGAAAACAAAAATGAAAAATTGCTGTTTTGTTAGCATTCATTACAGTTCAATGTATTTGCCACAACGAAAACAAAACACACGACAAAATTTCTGTTGTTTCAGTTCGTTTCGTTTCATTTTGGAGACAAAATTTGTTTTTCGTTTTGTTACATAATGAAACAAAAAAACAAAAACAAAAACAAAAAATTGCTCGTTTCGTGCCCATCTCTAATGGCGAGATCTCATGTTCTTTGGAAGTTGTGAAGTTTGAGAAGCAGAGAAAACCTTTTGCCTCTGTGCTAGGGTATGTGGGTGTGGTTGATATAGTATAGTAGGCAATACAAACACTCTGTGGTAATGATCAGCAAGCAGGAGTTTCTGAGCAAAGCATTAACACGTTGAAAGGCACCATTTCTCCCAGTAATTGCCAGAACAGCATGGATGTAAGAGAAAGCTGCCTTAGATTGGAAGTAGATCAGTTTAGTCTGATATTGCCAACTCTGTCTGGCAGCATCTCTCTGTATTAGACATGGGCACAACTTGGTGAAATTCTCGTTTCCGTTTCATTTTCGTTTCCGTTATGGAATGGAAACGGTAACGACAATTACTCTGCCAGAACTTGAACTCGAACTGACTAAAGAAAAATTGGGTCTGATTTTTTGTGGTCGTTCCTGGCATCACAGCGATCGTGCGATGCCAAGCGGCACAGGAAAAAAGTTTTAAAAATAATAAAAAACCGATTCCCGGCCAAAAAAGCAGGCGAAAATATGCCTGCCTCAGTGAGGGCACCTACCAGAGGGGTGGTTTCTGGGGGGGGGTCCCCCCGGCCTCCCTCCCCTCCTCTCCTGGGCTGCGCAAAGTGCGCATCCTCGTCGTCGAGTCGCGCTCGCCCATGCCAACTCGCCAAGCGGCGCGGCACAGGAAAAAAGTTTTAAAAATAATTTAAAAAAAACCGATTCCCGGCCAAAAAAGCAGGCGAAAATATGCCTGCCTCAGTGAGGGCACCTACCAGAAGGGTGGTTTCTGGGGGGCGGGGGGTCCCCGGCCTCCCCCCCTCTCCTCTCCTGGGCTGCACATCCTCCTCGTCTCGCCAACTCGCTCGCCATGCCATGCGGTGCGGGCGGGGGATCCAAAATGGGGCGACCGTAATATTTATTTTGAAATCGTGGTCCAAAAACACACCAAAGCACCACAGAAACATGCGAAAATAGCTATTTTAAAACTGCCTGAATTTTTACAGTAGCAGCAGTGGGTTTTTCTTGCAACAAAACGTCTCCATTGATTTTATTTTATTTTATTTTTATTTTTATTTTTTTACACCTGCGCATTAATGATGGGCTGGGCTGTCCATGGGAGTGGACCATGCAAAATTTTGGAGCCATATCCACCAATTGCATGGCCACTTGGCCAGGTTTTCACCGAGACTTCTGGGATGTGCCAGTCGGGCATAAAAAGCTACTAACCCTAGCCCGAACCCTAATCCTAACCCTAACCCTAACCCATACGCCAGTACACTGTCCTTCTTAGTGGGTCAGAGAGGCACCCAGAGGTGCACCCCAGTAACTCACCCTAACCTTACCAGTAACCCTAATCCTAGCCCTTGGGCTAACCCCTAACCCCAAGCCAGATCTGTGTACTCGCATTGCACTACAGCAAGAACACTTCCCTTCTTAGTGAGTCACAGCGGGCGCCCTTAGGGGTCCAGTGACTCACACAGTCCTCTGTCACTTCGCTCTCCAGCAGGCAGTGAGGCACCCGAAAGAGGTGCCTCTGCCTGCTACTGCTGCTGCAACTTAATGGTATGCATATCCAATTGGCTATGCATGCCATTTTGTAGCGGGCTAGCGGCTAGCGGGTGAGGAGAGGAGGCACCCACAACGAGGTGCCTCCAGGAGCCCGCTTTCCCTTCATGGCGGGCCAGAGGAGGCACCCACCCAGAGGTGCCTCCAGGAGCCCGCCCCCCAAAACCAGTACTAACGACAGACGAAAAACTGACAAACGAAATGACAAATTTTTGAAAAATTTCGCGAAAAACGGAAACGAGCCGAAACGGGCCGGCTCCGACACACGACAACTCGAAACGTAATTTTTCCTGGTCGTGCCCATTTCTACTCTGTATTTCCCAGTAATTGCCAGAACACAGTGAATGTAAGAGAAAGGTGCCTTACATTGGCAGTATATCTGTTGAGTCCAGTATTGCCAACTCTGGTTGGCAGCATCTCATTAGATTTACAGGTAAGCTTACTTCCCAACTCTTCGTGGAAATAATAAGAGTCACAATTGGGACTTTCTGTGCACAAATCCTGTGCCCTACTGCTGATAATGTCCAACTGGGACACTTTCTTCCAAATACCTGGCATTCCCTGATGGTCTCCCATTTACATACCAACCAGGTGCGACCTTGTGTAGTTTTCTGAATCTGTCAGGACTGGCTTACCCTTGTCTGAAATAATTGAAAGTCATTTAGAGCTGTAGTCTGATTCAAGTTTCATATCCCTTCTGGAAAACATATGGAAAGTTACTTTTTCAAAGTAATTCCTTACAGTGGTTCCCATTCCAAACACTCACTGCATACTTGGGGAATTCTTCTGTTATTTTGCATTGCTATGGAAAGAGCACAAAAGTCAATCAGTTACTCATTGTACTGGGAGCAGTGACAGAGAAGACCCTCTACCAATATTATTATTATTAACCACACAGATAACTATGCTGGATTTTGTAATACAAATAACTAGTTGAATGCTTCCCAAGCATTTAGGACTATGTGATGTATCGGCAAATTATGTGAGCAGATCCCAGTAGGCGGTTTTCTGCAGCTGACTGATGGTGACTTTGTCAACTCCAGTTTCTTCTAAATACTTGCTTAGCTCTTTGGGCACTGCACCCAGCTTGCCAGTTACCACTGGGACCACCTGTACCAGTTTATGCCAGAGTCTTCTTCTTCTTCCCCTTTTCCTCTTCCTCTTCCTCTTCTTCTTCTTCTTCTTCTTCTTCTTCTTCTTCTTCTTCTTCTTCTTCTTCTTCTTCTTCTTCTTCTTCTACTACTACTACTACTACTACTACTACTACTACTACTACTACTACTACTACTACTACTTAATTACCCCACCTTCCTCCTTGGAAAAGGACTCAAGGTGGTTTACAATAATATGGGACAATGAGAAAGACCTTGCCTGAATATCTTAATGCCCAGGCAGGTTCACATGGGGAGATGTGATCTTTTAGATAGCTTGGACCCAAGCCACTTAAGGTTTTATTGGTTAAAATCAGCACTTTGAATTGTGCCCAGAAATGGATCAACAGCCAGGGAAGCCGCTGCAACAGGGAAGTTATATATTCCCTGTAATCAGACCCATTTAGCAAGCTGGCGGTGGCATTTTGGTCTCTCTGGAGTTTCCAAGCACTTTCTAAGTACAGCTGCACATGGGGCGTCCGAGTCAAGCCACTTGGTGACCTCAGAGGCACTGTGTTGAGCTGCCTTCATCTCTAAACATTTCCACCCTGATGCTATTCTTCCATGGAGCTTGTGAAGCATTTCCGATGGGTATCACTGACACAGACCTGGGACTGATGTTAAAATTGGCAGCTTGTCCACGGTGCTGCTGAATTGACAGAGGAAACAAAAATAGTACTTTGGAAGACTTTTAAAAGCAAAGACAGAGACAGCTTTGATGCCCACAGCTTTTTGCAACCACAGGAATGGCTTTTGAAAAATGCATTAGGCTTCCTACACTTATACATCTTTAGGAGACGAAATTAACAATGCTCCAACAGAGCTTTTGCAAAAGTTGATTCTCCCTGTTGTTTCAAGTCCTGCTTTCTAGACCCACTTTCTCCCTTTGCTCAAATCAGTGGGAGACAGAGAGGATGGTAAAAAAAAAGTATGAAAGCATTTTCAGTGTTTCACTTCCCTCTGCACTATTCCCATGGTCTTGTGCCACATTAAATATTTGATAGGCCCAGTGAATGTGGATCAATATAATGTCAGAATGAAACGATAAAAGAGATTGAAATAAAAATACCTCTGTTAAATACTTTGTGGCAGGGAGATATAAAAGCCATTTGGTCTCTTTGAAGGAGCTTAGCTAAACATGTTATTCTTCTCTTTCTTACCTTTTGGATCTCTGTTATGTACTTGCCATATAAATGGCTTAGTAGACTCTTTCCCCAGATTTATTTGGGCAGCAAATTCCTGTTCCTGTTTGGGGTGCTTCTGAGACAAGTACTGGATCAGTATTATCAATTTAGGGTGTTTCGAAGTGGTACTCTTTCCCTTCTGTCTTAACATGTATTTATTTATTTCCAGATAACAAGTTCAATACAATTGGAGGTTTCAAATAAATAGTAAAAGAAAAAGAAATCATTCTGTAAACTAAGTGATTTTTCTCAGGGGCACATTTAGGGGAAGCAGAGCATCTAATATACCAATGTGATCAGGTCTCAAACAATGACAAGAAAATAATGAGAATTAGCCCAGAACTCACATTGTATTTTGAATACCTTTCAAAACAGAATTGTCTTGCTTTTCTTTTAATCAACAACTTCAGGAAGGTCACATACACCTTGTATTGCTTTGTTAATGTCAGTGGCACAGTTAAGATGGAGGGTGGTTGGAGTCTCCTTCTTTGGAGGTTTTTAATCAGAGGCTGGATGGCCACCTGTTGGGAGTACTGTGATGGGGGTTCCTGAATGGCAGGGGGTTGGACTGGATGGCCCTTGAGGTCTCTTCCAACTCTATGATTCTATGATTCTATGGTCAAGCATGTCTTGCATAACTATGGTTGGCAACTTTCCCTCTCCTGATGTTTTTGGATGGCATCCCTTGTAAATCTTGACCATGGGTTAATATGGCTAGGTCTGATGATAGTTGGCCCACGTCTTGGTTTGAAAACCTGCTTCAAACCATGGATTTTCTATTACAAACCCTGGTTTGTTAGTTCTTGGGTTATGCTGAAATGTTATTTAGCCTCCTTAGCTGTGGTTTAGTGGTGTCATTCCTGTTGCATGGTGGAAAGCTGCAGAGTGGCATGTCACCCATTGTTCATGTGCAAGGAAGGGTATTCTTATCTTTATTCCTATTTTTAAATGTGTACTCGTTGAATGAATTTTCTAATTTCCCTCTGGTTGTTGTCTTCCTCCCATTGTCCGCACTGAAAACCTGAAGGATAAGTTAGGGAGACAAACTGGCTCAGTGAGATTTACAGCTCAGTGAATTGACATTCCTCACATCTGGTTCCAACCAAGCACAAGACTTCTGGATTATTTTTCATGACAGCTACCAGGAATGGCCCCGGCTAGACCTCGGGTCACTTTAGTGGAAAAATCCAAGACTTCAGAAGAGTTTCAATATACAAATGTTAGCCTCAGCAAGCTTCTCACTGTAGAGACAGCTGTTATGCATGGAAATGAAGAATGGCAGTGAAACTTTCCAAGATCCATGAGAATTATACAGCATTTGGGGGCTGGTAATCTTTCTGCACATTAGGTTCTGTAGGGCGTGCTTAAAGAAACCGTACCAAAGAAGTTGGGATTTTCACCATGTTTGATTTGGGACAGCAACAAAGTATCTGCCTTCAAGAACGATGCCTAACCCTACTGGTTTGGTAGCGCAGGGGTGACAAAAAGGGCAAACGGAGGGCCGCTTGTTTTCCCTTGAGGGGCCAAAATCCTCTCCTTAGCACACCTCTCCCCACGCCAGCATCCGAAGTGTGCAAATTGTTTTGGGCTTAGAAAGTTTCCTTCGTGGTGCCTTTTAAAGGTCATGGGAGGTAGTTTTACTGTGGTTTATCCCTCATGTTTTAAAAACGTGGCCATTAGAGGGAAGGATGAGGCATTTCAGTTTTAAAAATCTCTTTTAAAGAAAATGTTTTGTGGGGTGGATGGGTCATGGGAAGGAGTGCAGCCCTCTTAGGTCTGAGGTATAACAACAACAACAACAACAACAACAACAACAACAACAACATTATTTTTATGCCGCCTTCCTCCCCAAAGGGACCTCGGGAGGGTGACAATTCCCAGTATGCTGATGTACCTTTACTTGTGTATTGTGGGTAGGGAAAGGCCGTTTGAAAAAAGCAGAATAGTTTTTATTTTATTTTTAGCCAGGTGCCTATATTTGTTACCACCTGAGAAGATGTGGATGCCTTTGAAATATAATCTTCATGGCGTTGTTGAGCAGTCTCAAGCAAACTGCGGAGATTGGGGTTCAAAGCTGTACCCCAGATCTCTCCATAGGGTAGAGACAGCCTCGAAATGAACCTTTTCTGTTTTTTTTTGGGGGGGGGTAGAAGGGAGGGAAATTAGATTAAAAACCCCTGCTTTAATTTTTGGAATTTTTTAATGCTTGGGGAACCGTAGGGACCCCAGACCAACTTATGTAAGTGAACAAACAAACAAGGAAAAACACTACACTTGACAACTCAAGGAATATAAATAGATCAATGTGTGTTCTTCGTGTTGTTATTTTTATTTTTTAACCTAACCCTACTGGCAGAGTTATTGGGCAAAGTTATGGACCAGAGTTTTCTGGCAGAGTTACAGTATTGGGAGCAGCGGGCCTGCAAAACTGCCTTTGTGGTGCCACTTGGGGTCTATAGGTTGCAACCCCCCCAATTGCTTCTTCCCCCTATTATTAGGACCAGACTGTGAAAACACAGGAAGCCGTCAAGCCTAGTTTAAGAAGAAATAATATGCTGTATGTGTAGGGAGGGAGAGAGGAAGAGATGGCGTCCTGAGAGCTTTCTTGCATGGCAGAATGTGCTGATAATGCAGATAAGGGTTGGAGAGATGTAATCCTTAAATCAAATATTAACAAGGAAGTGTGCCTGTGCATTTGGTGTGTGTGCAATTACAATGGGGGAAGGCTCTCTCTCCCTGCATTCATCCATTTCAAGGCGGGTGTTCAGCATATCCTGTCTTTAAACTTTAACTTCTTATCCTCTACTACCATTAATTCTCTTTATCCCAATCCTCAAATGAAATGCATGGGCCTTCTGCACCAACCCCAATCCCCCTTTCCTGGCAAGGCAGGAGCCATTGGCCTTGATGCGCCAGATTGAGGAGAGGTGTGAATGTGTGTAGGTGAGCTGGGACATGTCTTTGGAAGGACTGGGGCAATAAAAACACCTCCCTCCCTTCAATTTGGACGCAGCCTACAACATCCAAGCTCCGAGCCTCAACTAAGAAACTGCCTGGCTCCCCCCCCCCAAATCTTGTCAAGGACCTTACATCTAAGAAATAACTCCTGGCAAATCCATCTTTTGCCATGTTATAACCTATTGGTACTACTCTGAGTTAGAGGGTTTCACCCTCGAAATATTAGCAAAGTTTTTATTATTTTTCTAGCCTAAAGGTATCACCTGTTCCACTTTTGTATTCTCTTTATCTCTTTCCCTTCCTTCTCTTTCCTTTTCAGCTGCTTTAAATCATCAAATAGACAGAGCTGAGGCCATGGGGGGATGGGAGGATTACAAAGCAGATTTTCCTATTGAATCCAAGACCTAGGTACCGTACTTTTCCATCTATAAAACAACCACCCCATGTATAAGATGATCCCCTCTTTTCTAACCCAAAATTAGTTTTGTAACCGGGTGGTTCTCTCCTCGATGTACTCTATGTATAAAATGACCCTAAATTTTTAGCCTTAAAATTTTAAACAAAAATATAGTCTTATGTATGGAAAAATCCTGTAACTCATCCTAGCCGGGGGGTGGCCAGGATTGGAGACTCCATCTCTACTTCAACAGAATGTTTCTTCTTTACAAAAAATCCTATTGATTCAAGTGGCCAGTGTTTAGGAACAATTTGATTTGGATTAGAGAGTCAGGGTTAGGGTTAGGGTTAGGGTTAGGGTTAGGGTCCCAGACTCTCCCAACCAGCAATGCCACTGACCCTGATGGCTGGAAGGAGTTGTAGTTCACAAGCTGACTTTTGCACATTCTACTTGGAGCGAATGTACCTCTGTCAGGTATAGTGTGGACTTATCTTAGGAAAACACAGGAGCTTTCGATCACAAACCAGATTTAACCTGTTGGCAGTAGAGATGGGCTTTTCATTTTGGAAGTTGGTCAGCTTCTGAAATGAACCGCAGGAGCCCAGCTGACATTCGGAACTGGAGGAATGATATCAACCAATCTCTTACCTTGCTCTGAGCTCACGCGAGGTTAGATTCCAAAGAGGAAGAAGCCTCCAATTGGTCATCATTCCCTCTCCCTGGTGCTGGCCAATCAGACAGGGAGGTGGGATGATGCATTTCCCTGCACAGCTCCTGATTGGTCAGTGCCAGGGAGAGGGAACAATGACATGCCGGAGGCTTCTTCCTCATTGGAGTCTAACCCCACGTGAGCCCAGCACAAGGTAAGGGGTTGGCTGATTTCACTCCGGAGGCTTGGTCCAGTTCCGAACACCAGCTGGGCTCCCACATTTCATTTCGGAACCGAACCACTTCCGAAATGAAATGCCCATCTCTAGTTGGCAGAACTCTCTGCTCAGGGTTTATCCTTACTGCCAGGAGAAGGCTCTTCAGATGTCATTGGACTAAATTCCTGTCATTCCTCACCATTGACTATGCTTCCTGCTGACTCATGGGTGTTGTGAATAACACAGCAGATTGTCCATCTCTGCCACCATCCAAGGACTAGTGTAGTATAATGTGTAGATGAAAATTCAAGGGATCTGGGTTCAAATTTCTGCTCTGCCATGGAAACCCACTGAGGGATGCCACTGTAAAATGGTTTCTTGATTATCACACAGTTACCTTGGAATACCTTGCTAGGGATTAAGCTGATGGCATACCACACACAAGTCACTGGCATATCATACCCTTTTGTAGATGCAACTTTGCAGCAGCCCCTGGGCCCCTGGGGTTTCTCCGCTCCCTCTATTTTGGATCCATGCTCATCAGATTATTTTATTGACAGCTGCTAGCTCTTGATCTAAAGCACAACCCTAGTTGCTGCTATGGGTAGAATAAGAATAAACAGGGCTTGCTTATGATTCCTTTAGTAGATAACATTGTACCATCCAAGTATTTTAGAGCAGTGCTCCCCAACCTTTTTAGCGCCGCAGGACCGGTAAATCTTTGATAATTTTTCCCTGGCCCGCTTGTTTTGATTTAATAATTTTAATTTAATTGTATTTAAACATAACATGCCTTCAAAATAAAATACAGCTTTGTAAGAAGAATAGGCCGGGTACAGGGTCCCAAAAACCAGCCTGGAACAACAAGAAACAGGGGAGGGGGAAAGGGATGGCGGGGAGGGGACGGGGAGGAAGACCCGTTAAGATGTTTTCCCCCTCCTCGATGGGGGTCCTGCCAAGTCCTGTCCCTTTTCTCTCTCGCAGGGCCGGCCCTTTCCCTTCTGCAGCCAGAAGAACCACCACAGCAGACCCGGCCGTCGGAGGGGCTCTCGGCCGTCCACCTGCAGAGCGGCCTCCCTTCTCTCTTCCCTTCTCCCCACCTGGGGCCTCAGCCAGCCAGCCAGCCAGGAGGAGGAGGAGGAGGAGGAAGGCCACCCCGGGGTGGGGGTGGGGGAGCCCCGAAGGTGGTCCAGGCAATGGCCCCTGCCTGCGCTTGCGACGGCCATCCCGTTCGGGTTGGGAAGGAGCCGTTGGGAGAGAGAAGCTGCCCAGAGGAGGAGGAGGAGGAGAACGACAACGATGACCAAGGGCGAAGGCGGCGCACTGAGCCCTTCCCTCAGAGGCCAGGGAGGGGGGAGGATGCCGTGGGCACCTGAGGGTGGCTTATTCGGGACAGCTGCCCCGGGCCAGGGATCTCTTTCCTTAACCCCCACCCCCACTCCACCCCCCACCGCCACACACACAAATATCCCCATCTTCATCCCGTTGCCTAGCAATGGGAAAGAGGCCTCCTTGCCCTTTTCCCTCCCGCCACCGCCGCGCTCACACCACCAGCCGGGAGATGATCCAGGACACCATGGCAGACTAGGCTTCTTCGGGGTGTGTGTATGTGTGTGGAGGGGGGGACAGGGGGAGAAAGAGGAGGGGGAGGCTTCCAGCAGCAGCAGTAGCAGCAGGGAGGAAAGAGAGGGTGGCGGGGAGGGTGACAGGGAGAAGACTCTCTTAAAAGGCAGGTTCCTGCAGCAAGCGTGGCCCCGCCTCGGTTCCTTAAAGGGGAGGAGCCGCCGCCGGCCTGTCGGAGGGGGGGAAAGGGCTGCGGACCACAATCACGGCGCTCCCCCTCAGGGTCAGGGTCAGGGCGGGCGGCCCGGTGCCGATTGATCCACGGACCGGCACCGGTCCGCAGACCGGGGATTAGGGAACACTGTTTTAGAGTATAATTCCCCGTAAACGCATTTCTATATTATCTAGAGCAGTGCTCCCCAACCTTTTTGTCTCCACGGACCGGTATTTGTTTGATTATTTTCCCATGGCCCGGGGGGGGGGGGGTGGGGAGGGGGAGATGCGGAGTGGGGGGCAGGGGAGGGTGTGGGGGACAGGGGATGGGGGAGGGAGGAGGGGAGGAGGAGGTGCGGGGGCTTGGCGTGTGTACCTTGGGGGGCACGGGAGTGGCGGCGGCGGCGGTGGCGGCGCTTGCCGGCTGGGGGCGCGGGTGTGCGCTCCCCCCGCGCGCACGGGTGGGGAGCCCAGGCTCCTGGGCAGGCAGGCCCCGCCTCCTCCTCCTGTCGGCGGCTGGAGGCAAGCGGCGGCGCAGAGATGCCCCAACCGAGGTGGGCCGCGGCAGCCGCGGCCACGGCAGCCACCCGGGTTCGGCTGTGGCTCCGCGGCCGGGCGGCGGGGCGCGCCGCCGCCGCCGCCGCCCGCCTCGGTGGGGCACCTCTGCGCCGCCGCTTGCCTCCGGCTGCGGCCTTCAGGCGGGCGAGCGGGAGGGGGAGGGGAGGAGGCCGGTGGGGGTGGCGTCTCTGACCCGAGGGCGCCACCGGGACCACGAGCCGGCCGCGGAGTCGCGGCCGAACCTGGGCGGCTGCCGTGGCTGCCGCGGCCGCCGACAGGAGGAGGAGGAGGGGCCCGCCCGCCCAGGAGCCCCGGGCTCCCCCCCACCCCGCCCGTGCGCCATGCCCGGCGGCGGCGACTCCTCCTCCGGCTGCCCACGGGAGAAAAGAGGAGGAGGAGGAAGGTGGCGGAGGAAAAGGGGAGGAGCCTCCCTGGCCTCCCCAGGCGGCCCGGTGCCAACCGGTCCACGGACCGGCACTGGTCCGCGGACCGGGGGTTGGGGACCACTGATCTAGAGAATATGGATGCTGTGGTTCAGAGCATCTCAAGAGCATCAGGTTCCCAACAGATCCCTTGGGAACTGTTGAGAAAGAAACCTTGACAACCAAAAACACACTGACCCCCCTGGGACCCTAAAGCTGGGTGATGCAAGAGAGAAGAAAATGCTGGGTTTGGGGAAAAAAAACCCAACATTTTCTTCTTTTTGCATTTAAAAAACTTGCACTGTATGAACAAATTATGGCTTAAGGAGTTGCCTGGGTTCTTGATATCTAAGTAGTGCAAACCAGCTCTTCTTCAGGTGGATGTCTGAATATACTATCCAAGGGTGACAGTGTGTGAAATCCAAGGTCAAATGGAGGTCGTGGGATAAAGATGGCAAGAACTGGGGGGGCAGCCTTGCTCCTCGACCCTTTGCTCTTTCTTTTGGAAGCATTTGTAGTGCTCAGAGACTGTCCCCAGTGCTTTGGCAGGAGTAAAATAGTGGGCCTGTGTGTCTGTGTTTTCTGTGTTGGTTAAATTATGCCCATGCAGTTTATTCCCTTGGGAATTGGACTGCCACCGTCATTCGCTGGATATGGTTCCATGCCAGAATGCAAAGACATTGTGTAGGAAGTAAATTATGACTTGCAGATTGAACTTCAGAGAAACTAAGTAGACAGAAATATGGCTGACAAATTTTTTCAGGCAAGAAAAAAAATTGCCATCTCCTGAAGTAATATTGCTCCTCTTCTGAATCAGAAGAGTGCAACTGAAGTGCAAAATGATTTCCCTTTCTTAAACCATAGTTTAGGTGCAAGATCGGGGTTAGAAAAATGCAGCCTAGTTTAACTTGTTGACCTGGAAGTTGAGTCATGGCAACTGGTCATCTCTTTCTTGAGAGATAGAAACGTTTCACTGCTCATCCAAATAGCTTCATCAGTCTGAATAAACCTAGTGTGAGTCCTTGATGACCCATTATTATCATCACTGTTGTTGTTATTTCTCATTGTTGTAGCTATCTTCCCAGTGTTAACAAACATAAAATATTGCCTCTTCATTATAGTATCACAATTTTATAAAATCAAATCAACAGTCTTATTTTGGAGTATTAAATGTTAAAAGAACACTTGATGGTCTCCTGGAGATCATCTGGAGATCAGTGACTAGGCATAAATTGT